>JAQQWQ010000013.1:1200000-2400000 GCA_038364195.1 Apiospora sp. TS-2023a
CTTTCACATCTCGACTACACCGTCGTGAATGCGAGCCTAGAGTCCATACCAAGCACCAACCACTTTAACCTTTTGATTTACCTGCGTGTCGAGTTCGTTCATTACCCAAAACTCAAACCATCATCATGTCTCAAGCACCCGCAGACCAGCACTATAAGCCCTCGTTCCACCGAGGCAGCTTTGTGGACGAGCTGGAAAATGCCCGCGGCGAAATGACCAAGAAGATGCTCCGGGAGCACTCTGACAGCAGCATTTCTTCCGACGCTTCTGCTCCGTCCCTGAGCCCGACTCACAGCGCAACCCCATCTACTCCCCCTCCGAGCCCATCTCGCCAACCGGGATCTCACCCAACGAGAAGGGTGATCTCGTTGCAGACAGCTTCGCCTTCGCCTTCGATATTGACGGTGTCCTCATCCGAGGTGGCCGTGCTATCCCGGAGGCCGTCGAAGCCATGAAGGTGCTGAACGGCCAGAACGAATACGGAATCAAGATGTAAGCTTTTCTCTTTAGCCCGTCTCAAGTGACCGAAACTAACCAACTATCAATAGTCCCTACATCTTCTTGACCAACGGTGGCGGCAAGTCGGAAGCTGAAAGATGTGCCGATCTGTCCAAACAGATGGAGATCGAAATTTCCACCGCCCAGTTCATCTGTGGACACACACCCATGTCCGAGATGTCGACCAAGTACAAGACCGTACTAGTTGTCGGTGGTGAGGGTGAGAAGTGCCGTCAAGTTGCCGAGTCATACGGCTTCACAGATGTTGTTACCCCTGGAGACATCATCAAGCACAACAGTGCTACCACCCCCTTCCGCAAGCTTACCGAGGAGGAGCTTGCCAACTCCCGTCAGCGCGACTTCAACGAGACCGTCATCGAGGCTGTCTTCGTCTTCGCCGACTCTCGTGACTGGGCTGGCGATCTCCAAATCATCCTTGATGTCGCCATGTCCAAGGGCGGCCGTCTCGGTACCATGTCGGAAACCTTCGAGGAGGGCCCACCCATCTTCTTCTCTCACAACGATGTCCTCTGGTCTGCGGCTCACGACGACCCTCGCCTCGGCATGGGTGCTCTCCGCGGCATCTGCGAGTACACCTTCAAGGAGGTTACCAAGGGCAAGACTCTCAACACACAGGCTTTCGGCAAGCCCCAGATTGGTACCTTCGAGTTCGCTACGCGTCTGCTGAAGAAGTGGCGCAAGAACGAGCACGGCTTGGACTCGCCCCCTGAGACGGTTTACTTCGTGGGCGACACACCCGAGAGTGACATCCGTGGCACCAACCAATACAACACTAAGGCCGAGAACGACTGGTACAGCATCCTCGTCAAGACCGGTATCTACCAAGATGGTACCGAGCCGTCCTACAAGCCCCGCACCACTGTCCCCAACGTCCTCGATGCTGTCAACTTCGGCCTCAAGCGCGAGATGGAGCGCCGCGAGAGGAAGCAACTGTCCAACAGCGCACAGTATGCCACCACCATGCAAAAGCCTCAGTTGACCGACCTGCCCGCTTGGCTTTTGGACAGCACAGACTGCGCCGTCCTGAGCCCTTCCGAGGAGCGTGCTCTTTCATGGGTTGCATAAGCAATTTGCATATTGCGACCACTACGAATTTACGATTTACCTTTTCTATGAGATGATACCACCTTTTCTGTTTTCTTTATACTTTAGTTTTACTAAATCTCACCAACAATCTGCTTCACCACCTTGTTTTATAGACCGTCTACGGCTAGAACTGAAGAACGGGCTTTTGGCTTTCATTACTGGCGCAACTTGGGCAAACCTGTTGCCACGGGTATTTTCATCATTGGGCGGCGTTCCACTTTCTACATCTTCACCTGTTATGAGGTGCTCGACGCGGACGTATCCTACAATCATGTTGTTGAGAAGAGAAGGATACGGGAAGTTGATGGAGTTAGCTAGTTAGCAGCGAATTGAAAAAGTCAAACAATCAAAATCTTGCGTGTCCTATTTACTGTGATATGTTTCCATGATTCCTCGTCTATCTCCTCCGCGCCGAACGGGTTGCGCAACCGTATTTTGTTTCAACATAAACCGTGGTAGAAGCCTCCGATTCTCAGGTGCCGCATCTTGTCTGGCTGATACTTGGGTTATTGACTCGAGTTGTCTTGTTTGCTAGGATGCAGGCCTCATTGACCAAGCTTCTTTCATTTGCTACGCGGTCTAGGCACAAAGCCACGGATCCTTCGTGCGCGCCGACTTTGCCGGTTGTGCCCGGTACGGTAATCTAAACGACGGTCTGATATAAAGTAATGCGTGTAGGAGGGGACCACAATTTCCGCAAGCCCGGAGAAACTTGCTTTTCCTGCATCGCCCTGCATGAGTAGTGGATTTTGTCCGTCCCCAGACCGAAACTGCCACTATCCCTCCGCGCAATAGATGATAGGCAAGGCAATATCCGCGAAGAGAAGCTATTTATTCACTACAAGAGTCAACAACCCCGTCCATTACCCCGTTTACCCCGTACCCACAGGATAGGCTGGGGCTATGCACTGCACATCCGTACCCCTCCTCCGCGTTTACCGCGTCCATGGTAAGGATTCGGTGGACAGACATATGTACTTGGTATGGGAAACTCCGCAGAAACGTCAACGGGCGTGTCTGTCTGTCGCCTGTCCCTGGCAAATGAACCTCACGCCATTCCCCACGAAACGCGGTCCCCACTAGGCTGATCAAGGTCAAACAATAGCAAGATAGGTAGATACGTATTGATGTTGCAAATCGGGACTAACATCTGCAGTACCTACCCCTCCCTCTCCTTCCTTCTTTACCCCCTCCTCCGCATAATGCCTGCGCCGATGATGCCTGGGGGTTGGGTTCCTTCCGGTGCCACTTCGGCTTTGCCAAGACGAGCCGGCGTCGAAACGACATAAGCCGCCCACACACCCACCCGTCAGCCGTCCGGCCGGCTCTGGTTGGGACCCAGGATGTGCGTGTACACTCAAGTACATATAATGCGATCGTGATCAGAGAGAATGGAGCCCATCATCACGCCTACTCCGCTATAAGACATGAAGTATGTAAAATGACCTGACCTGACCGCTGGACCAAGCGCGCAGCCCAACTGACCCGCCAGGCAGGCATACAGGCAGACAGCTCCTCCCCCAAGCCCGTTGCACATGAGGCTGCTCGCTCTCCCTCGTTTCTCTCGTTTCCCTTCTTTCTTTTTTCACTGCAGATTGACAAACAAACCCCCATCCACCAGCAATTGCGCCCCCGTCACGTACCCGCTCAACTCCTCGCACGCAAGAAACACGGCAGGCCCAGCCATGTCCGCAGGCGCCCCCGTGCGGCCAAGCGGGATGCGGCCCTCCATGTACTCGCGCTTGGCATCGTCGGCGAGGTCCGCATCGTTGAGCTGGGTCCGGATAGTGCCCGGCAGCAGCGCGTTGCACCGGATGCCGTGCTTGCCCAGGGCCACGGCGCAGCTCTGCATCAGCGACAGCACGCCGGCCTTGGTGGGGGTGTAGTGCGTCTGCTGCCCGCCGCCGACGAGGGCCGAGATGCTCGAGACGCCGATGATGCTGCACCTGGAAGCGGAGTCTTGCTCGTGCTGGGCCGCCATCTGCCGCGCCGCGGCTTGCACGACGTAGAAGGCGCCGTCGAGGTTGGTCCGCACCGTGCGCGTGAAGAGGTCCGGGGTCAGGTCGAGGAACTCGGCAAACGTGCAGATGCCCGCGTTGGAGACGCAGATGTCGAGGCGGCCGCCGAACTTGCTGACGGCGTGCTCGACGAGCTTGCGGCCCGTCTCCGGGTCCGTGACGTCGCCGGGCAGGTGGTCCAGCTTCCCGATCGTGACACCCGGTGCGGAAGAGACGGTCTTGAGCGACGCGGCTTCCGACAGGAGTGAGTCCAGGTGCGTCGAGTCCCGCGGCAGATCCAGGTGGTTCACGACGACGTTGCAGCCCTGGCGCAGATACTCGAGCGCGATGGCGCGGCCGATGCCCGTAGTACCGCCCGTGATGATGGCCGTCTTGCCGGCGAGGACGTTTGTGGCGGGCATTGTTACTCGTCTTGCACCTTCTTTTCTCGCTTGGTTCCTCGTTCGCTTTCCCTTCCTTCCTTTGGCTTGTAAGATGAAGTCCAAAAAGAGTCGGATACGTAGAGCTGTAAAACAGAAGGCTAATCAACGCACGAAAACTGTATGGATCAATGAATGAGCAAGAAGGACGCGGAGTTAGAGAGTGGGTAAATGAGTAATGGTAAAATGTCGCAGAAACTAATTTCTTCGTCTGTATAAGTTGAGGCAGGTGCGGAGTGCCAGACCCGGGGAGTTAGCGACCACCAAGTAAGTGCGGCCGGGGCGTCACGATAATGCAGGTCGAAACGGCTTCAGACGCTAAATCACGGCTTTGCATACGCCGGGCTCTCACAACGGTGACACTGGGGATCCAATGAATCCAAACTGCATAGAGCCTGCACCACAAGGGACTCTTCTTGGCCTATTATCATTTCAAATATCTCATCGGTCGTTTAGAGCACAACTTCTTGAGTCGCTGCAAGCTCCAAGCTTCGTATTGCCCCGCGTTTCGGGTCAGTGGAGGCCGAGTGGAGGGGTGTTGCGAGAGCTGGTGCTATGACGAAAGTTAGTGGGGGCAGAGTTGGAATTGAAAGTAAACAAAATTCACCGTAGATAACAGTGTGAAGATTGACACGTCACTACGAACGACAATAGTGGCATGATGTAAAGGTTTATCAGAAGTACGAAGAATAAAGCCCTCACCGGATATTGTACGATATTGACAGCAAGATTGCTTTGAAATGGAAGTGTACGAGCATTGATGTATTAAAACCCGATATTTTGATTTCCGTGTACAGCTTGAAAGCTACATGTAGCTACATGGCAACGTGTCGCTCAAATTGTAGATGCCAAACCCATTCATGCAAAATCGTCCTCACCTTGGCACAGGCCCCATCCGAGAGTTTTGGTCCTTACAATGTGATATATGCCATCCTTCCAACTCAACTCTAAGCCCGTCATCGAATCCCCGTCCTAGGAAGATGCGGCGTCGGTCTCGGTCGTCTCAGCAGGTTGCAACGCTTTCATTGGGGGTGGGTTCAAAAGGTAAGCAGACGAGATCAGTTTAGATCTCGCAGCCGGGTTGATTGTCAGGCCAAAGCCAGGCTTGTCCAGGTCCGCCGACGTCAAGAAGCCCTGGGTGGGGATGGGCTCGTCCATGAAGAGGTCCCCGAAGACCGGGAGAACGCTCTTGCCGTCGGGGGAGTTAGCCAGGTACTCCTGGAACGGCGTGTTGGGCTGCGATATGACAAAGTGATAGCTATAGGGACCGCTGGCGTGGGGTACGACGGGGATATCGTACGCGGCGGCGTGGGCGGCCACCTTGAGCAGCTCCGTCATGCCGCCCAGCCACATGACATCCGGCTGGATGATGTCGAGGTTCCGGTTCTCGATGAGCTTGCGGAAGCCGTAGCGCGAGTACTCGTGCTCGCCCGTCGTGAACTTCACGGTCGGGTGCGCTCGCTTGATTTGCTCGAAGCCGTCGGTGTCGTCGGGCGTCAGGCACTCCTCCCACCAGTTGATGTGGAGGTCCTTGCACGCCTCGACGATCTCGATCGTGTACGACACGTTCAGGCTCATGTAGCAGTCAACCATGATGGGGAAGTCCGGGCCCACGCTCTCGCGGTGCTTGCGGAGGAACGCGATGTTCTTACGCAGGCCCTCGTGCCCGTCCGCCGGGCAGTAGGGCAGCGGCACCTTGGCGCCCCAGAATCCCATGTCCTTGGCCGCCGTCGGCTCGGGACCGGTGCAGTAGAAGTTGATTCTCTCGCGCGCCGCGCCGCCGATGAGCCGGTAAACGGGCTCGTTGCGCAGCTTGCCGAGCAGGTCCCAGAGGGCCAGGTCAATGACGGATATCACCGCCACGGGGAGCCCCTTGCGGCCGTAGAACATCGAGGCTCGGTACATCTGCTCAAACAGGAGGTTCGTGTTGCGGGGATCGGCACCGATGAGGAATCGTTCGAAATGCTGGTGGACTAGCCAACATCCCGGCGGACCTGTGAATTTGAACCGGTGAGTATTGAGGTACTGGACCAACCCGGGCTCAGGAGAGAGCATCACTTACCACCGAAACCTGTGGCAAACCCTACAGTGCCATCAGTGGCTTCTATCTCTACCAGGAACGAGCCCAAAACATTGATGCCCCAGCTCGTGCGAGACTTCTTGTATTGGTCCCAAATTGAGCATGGCGTAGAGATGTCGGTATCGATCAGCCTAAAGGGGTTAATTAGTCATGAGAACGAGGCCAGCAGCATTGGCTCACCGAGAGGTACACGAATACTCACCAATGACCTCCTCTGACATTATGGTAATCGCCGCCTATATCAATGTCAGTTTTGGTGGTGAGAAGCCACGAGGATCATAGGACTTACCTGAGCCTACACCTCCAATGATGAAAGTCCGAATGGCCTTGATTGTGGGAAACTGCCTCACCGAGGACGCCATGGTGGATGTAAAGTAAATAGGATGAATCAATGTTATACCTGACCTAGCTGACGACTACTGTATTAGGATCTCGAAGAATGAATAAGTACACGTGAGTTTGGATGGGTGCAGAGATGGGAATGCCAAGTTATGTATGTCGATTGGCAACTACTTGAAAATCACTGAAAGTCACATAGCACGATAAGGCAAGGCAGAAAAGCAGTGACTCGCTCGCAGTCATCCGAGTCCCGTGTGGCCGAAAGGCAATATCTTTGGGCAAGGCCGAGGTGATGTGCGGCTCGTGATCGGTTTGAGATGACCCGACCGACTTTCACTACCGGCAACGGCTACTACACGGCTAGGGCCAATTGGCGTCCCCACGTCGGAAGGGCAACAGTGATCTACTGCGCGTCTCCTTAAAAGTCGTGAGAGTTTTATCCAATGACGAGGAGCAGATAGGGGTAATCCAGTTATTCGAGTTCCGTTAGAGTGTAGGGACGTTTTCCTGGAGTCGGCGCTTGCGAGTGCAGCATCCGGCTTATAAGATGTCTAGACCTCCATCGAATAACAGTGATTTGGAGAGTGAGCTGTACTGCTTGCTGCTATATAGTTTCCGCTGGCCTGAAATTTATAAGGCACAGCTACTCGAAAGAGGAATCAAGCATGGTGAGAAAATGCGCGCAGTTGGGATGGTTTGTTGCGATCAGGTCTGAAATGTGGCGCTTATTCCGGCACCAAATCGCGTGATTGAGAGCCGGTTTTAGTCCACCAAAACAACGTGAGGCTACTATACCGATATACACCCGTATCTCGCCCTTTAAACCCAATATCTTTAACTTATATGTTATGAGAGTATATATGCGATCGCCATGGGGTGTGCCTCTCTGCATGATGCAGACGTAGAGATGCTCGTGACACATGCCAGGAAAACAGGGATGTTGCTTTTGTTCACCCCGCATTTTCATGTCAAAATGGGCTGGGAGCTAGCAGGCTGGGGTACGACTCCAACTTCTTGTTCGTTCTTTTCCAATTAATTCTTACGGGAAGGACGCCGAGACTGATGCGAGATCTCAATTCATCATCGAACCGGGGCGACATCACAGCTGCCCTCATTCGTTTACCTATCTCTACCAACATGTGAAGAAGATATGGTCGTGACCCCAACATCGCCCGGGTGCTCTGGAGTCTGGAGAAATGCCTCTATCCCCTCTCCCTTTCCCCACCAGATTTCAACGAATTTAGCGGGGCTCAGGTCGTACAACCATTCCGTGCCAAGTGCAAGTCAATCAATTGATTGATTGCCTTTACATATTGTAATTCGCAAGTCTGACATGCATCATGTCCGTACTGATGTAAGAAGCAATGATGAATGCATGCGCGGAACCTGACAACTGCCGACGGTTCAGAGCCTGCCTATGAGATCCGTTGGATCCATGGGCTGGGCTTCGTTCTGGGGTGACACCCGCGTACACCATGCACACTAACTAACACGAACGTCTACTCCCCCAGACAAAGCCCCCGAGACGGTCACCAAGCCGCTGCCCGCTTGCTGTGCCGCTGTCCTCCAGTCCTTCCTGACCCCCTCCCTCTTCCCCCATTTTGCCCACAATAAAATTCCCCGGGGCCCAGAACCGCTCCATCTACTCATTACTTCTGCTCAACATTACCCCGAGCTATCACAAAACATCGGCCCATACCGTTGTTTTCGAGGTACTCCTCCGTATGATACTCAAAATCGGGCTGGGGACATGCCGCTGCTTCATTGTACCGAGAAGAGAGCCTCACTATCTTTGAGCCCGTCCATCGACTAGGCCAGGCCACAGACTCCAGGGGTGTATGTACCCTACTATACCTTAATCCTAAAGCGCACGCACGCCGAGGCACTCCAAAAAAAGCCATGCCGGCCGACAACGGGCCCCAGCCACACCATCTTGTCTCGCCGCCTCTGCACCACCGCGATAAAGCAGAACCTGACAGCGACGATGGCAATGGTCTTCATAGCGGCGACGATATAGACGCCGATGATGATCAATATGAGGTCGACTCTGCAAGACCCGGTAAACGCAAACGGCCGCTCTCTGTCTCGTACGTTAACTTTCAATTTCTTGTGATCAAAGGGCGGCTGTTGGTGGCCTCTTGGGTTGGACCGGATAGTTTCCAGTACACCGCCAGTCATGATGGCCCCTTGCTGCACCATAGGCCAGATATTTCCACGTTCAAGGGCTCTACTATCTCTGTTAGCTTTGGATCGCATACTGGATTAATATACTCTATGTACCCTTTTCAACTGCCTTCCGCAAGAACAGTGCCAATAGATTGGGCGACGCTCCATTTGTTGAAGGCTATAAGGGAATACGTGCTGACATTGACTTGCTGCCAAGGTGTGAGCTATGCAAGCAACGAAAGGTAAGTCATTCCGCGATTCACATACTTCACGAGTAAAACCACTGAACATCCGAATAGGTGAAATGTGACCGTGGCCAACCGTCTTGCGGTTGGTGCAAGCGCAACTCAGTTTACTGCGAGTATCGAGAAAGGAAGAAGCCAGGCTTGCGAGCAGGCTACGGCAGGGAGCTAGAACAGCGTCTAGACAAGCTGGAGGAGATACTGCGTTCGCATTCGGAGATTTTGCAGAACTCGTATATCCACAATCCGCACCACCCCGCGCCGCCGAGCGCACCCAGTGTCCGGAATAGTAACGCAAGCGTCCCGAGCGATCATGGCACACCCAGGGATCCCGCGCCCATGTTCCGGCAGAATGAGCCGCTGCGTACACCCCAGGCGGAAACGGCCTTGTTCCTCCAAAAGCCTTCGACATACCCCGCTGTCACACAGAGCGTCGACTTCGGGATGCCACCGCAAACACCGTCCATGCATTCTGTGCATGACGGCTTCCAGCCCCCGATGCACCTATCCGGCATATCTCCCACTAATCAAGTGCCTAGTCTGCCCGTTAGCTCATCGACGCAGGATTACTACAGCAGCAGCCATTCTCTCCAATCACCTGGGTTGAGTGTCGCACAGAGCCAAACCCATCTCTCATCAGATCAGGACTTACCCCCTTACGACTTATTATATGCCCTTGCAGATTTATACTTCAAACACATCAATACCTGGTGTCCAATACTGCATCGGAAAACGACGCTGGACGCTTTATTCGGGCCTTCGGCGCTTGACGAGACGGATAGAATCCTACTCCATGCTATTGTCGCAACGACCCTTCGGTATTCTACGGACACTCGGTTGACCGACGAGAGGAGGCAGCATTATCACGGTGTATCAAAGAACAGAGTCCTGCTCTACGGCCTGGAACACTCTTCTGTTAAGGTTCTTCAGGCTCTGGTAATTCTTGCTCTCGACCTGTGCGGCAGTGGCAACGGACCACCCGGATGGAACATCATGGCTCTCATCACGCGATCTGTCGTGCAGCTGGGACTGGCTGTGGAGAGCAACTCGTTCTCGGTTTCTCCGAACTATTCGTCCATTTACACACTTCGAGCCATGCTGCTACCCGAGCCTCGGGATTTCGTGGAAGACGAATCGCGGCGGCGACTGTTCTGGATGATCTACCTGCTGGATCGATATGCGACCATTGCAACGGCCTTTGAGTTCGCCTTGGATGATAAGGAGATAGATAGGACTCTCCCCTGCCGCGATGATCTATGGATCAAGAACCAAAAAGTCGACACACGATGGTTTCAGACGCAGGACTACCCGTCCGACCTACCGGATCACGACACGAATCGGCCAGAGAACCTAGGGGCGTTCTCTTACTACATTGAGATCCTTGGAATCTTATCCAAGATCCACAAGTTTCTCAAGCAACCTGTCGACATCAGCGCATTGAGTGATGTCGAGCAATGGCAGATGCGGTACAAGCAGCTCGACAACCTACTCACCTCTTGGAAGTTCGGCCTTCCGGGGGATTTCGGCAATATGGCCAAACTTTACCAGCCTAACTGCAGCAAGACACTGAGCTGCACCTGGGTCATGCTCCACGCCACCTACCACACCGCCGTCATCCGCCTCCACTCCTCGGCGGCCTACCCCACGACGCGGTCCCCCATCTTCACCCCGTCCCTGATCGCCAGCCAGCACTGCCATGGCGCCGTCGAGAACATCGCGGCGCTGGGCGAGTTCGTCGTCAACAACGGCCTGCTCAACAAGCTGGGCCCGCCCTTCGCCTTCACGCTCTGGGTCGCCGCCCGCCTGCTCCTCGTCCACGGCTCCACCGTCGAGCACAAGCTGTCGCCCCAGATCCAGTTCCTGGTCGACGCACTCCGGGAAATGGGCCGCCACTGGCCCGTCGCCGGCCGCTACTGCGAGCTCCTGCAGCGCGTGCTCGACGAGCACGCCGACAGCGAGAACGCGCTCGGCACCATGGGGGAGCGCATCACGCCGTCCTCGGTAAAGATCCTGGCCGACATGCGGCGCACTGCGTTCGACTTGGATATCCTCATCAGCCGCCAGCCGCGGCATCTTTCGGGTGGTGGCGGCGGCGGTGGCGTGCCCAGTCGGCTGCCCAGCGTGACGCCGGCCCGTACACCGGCGCCCAACGAGCTCGAGTACCTCGACGTGTTCGACTTCTTCAACGTGCCGCGCCTGCCGTTTAGCAGCGAGGCGACGCCGGCGGGCCACCAAAATGGGGGGAATGGGGGAGGTGGTATGAATGGCGGGTCGGAGATGAAGGCCGAGGTGCCGCCTGGCCATGCGGATCTGAATGCGGCTAACACTAATAATGGAGGAGTGGCGAACGAGTTCAATATCACCAATTACATGGTCGATGCGAATAGCGACTGGCTGTTTCGCCAATCATAGCATATAGGATATATAGGATGGGCATATAAAAGGGATATTACAGCGCCAAGGCAAGGGAAAGGCTTGGGGAACATCTGACGAAGTTCATGAGCATATAGGTATACACAAATATTCAGACCTATGCAATGGTAATGATTCTGTTCCGTGCTGATTCACTGAAATTTCCTCGTTAAGTCTTGTACCTTATGTCTACTATATCTTGCCTCTTAGTTGCCATTGCTACTAGGATTTGTGCTGAACATCCCCGAGCTCCCCCAACCCCTTCAGGGCCTCGCATGCCTCCGCCCACGCTTTATCGCCCTCGTAGAGCTGGCTCCGTAGATAGGCCCACGTCATCCGCTGCACGACGCCCAGCCGCTGAGGACTCGCGTCTTCAGGGGCCCCGACGGCGTCCCAGCCATCGACACCGCCGAGGCAATGCCGCCCGCCCCGGATAGTGAGCAGCTCCTTGGGTCCCGGCGCCAAGTGGTACGCGTCCATGTGGAAGTCGGGCCCCCGCGTCGGCGCCAGATGTACGCTGGTATCCTCATCCCCCGCGACGACGAGCGTCGGCGCGGTGAGTTGCGCGAAATCGGGCCCGTAGAAGGGAATGATCTTGCGTCCGATCTCCGTCTCCAGGGGACCGGCCCCGGCCCCGGCCAGCAGCACGCCGGCCTTGACGCGGTCGTCGCGCCCACCGAATGTCGTGCTGTCGCGAGGGTCAGTGTTGACGACGCCGAGGACCAGGTTGGCGGTTGCGGCGCCAAAGGAATGGCCGACGAGGCCGATCCTCTCGCGGTCCAAGCGGCGTCCGCTGTTTAGCAACCCCGGAATCGCGGCCTCGATCTCGTCGAGGCGATCGAGGATCTGGACGAGGTCCCGGGCGCTCGTCTTCCAGTGGAACTCGTTACCGCCCTCTTCGTTACCAGTTGGGACGACTTGGGACGGGTCGTAGAATTTGGAGTACAGGTGCGTCGGTTGGATGACGGCGAAGCCGCGGCTTGCGAGAAAGTCGACGAGGGGGGCGTAGCCCTCGTGGGAAGACAGGAAGCTGCTAGGGCCGAGGCCATGGGAGAGCAGGATGATAGGCAAAGCAACACCAGGAGAAGAAGAGGACGGAGATGGGAAAGAGACACGCATCTGTAGTGGTGCGGGTCGGTTGGGAATGGCGTCGAGAACGATGGGGCTGTAGGAGAGGACGGGGTCCGGGTCTGGGACTAGAATCTTAGCCGCAAGGCCGAGCTGGGAGTGATTTCCAACGAACATGGTGAAAAAGTGGTAGTTCGATGATCTCTACAATAGTTCGTCACACTGACTTGACTCGACTTACCATTCTTATCTTGCTGCTTTTATAGTTGTGTCGTCGTTCAGGAAGGAGCACCACCACAGGCAGGACACCATGATGGTGCCGCCATAGTTACTCATCTAGTTCAGCCCGATTAATCAGTGAGTCCTGTAATGATTGCTGAGCTGACCAATTCGGAGATGATATCTCTTAACTCCAGACGAAAGATAAATCGAAGCAGAAGCAAAGCTGCTCTGCAAAGATTCATCATCCTCAGCGTCCGGGCCTTAGGTGCTTAACTACGTTGATGCCGTTGTGGCATAAGCGTCCCTGGACATTTCGAAATGTGCGAAGCCGTCCGTGGTCCAGCGTAAGCGCCCAGAGGTCGCATCCCACCCGCGGCTGACTAAACGTAGGCTGAATCGGTAGCTCATCTGAGACAAGAGATGGTCGGTTACGTTAGGGCGGGCTCTGGTAGCATTCGGATCAAAATACGAAGTCACCTAACCCAGCAGCTGGATGATGGCGTGCATCAAGCTTCGTCGGGGAGCGTGCCCTAGGTAGTCACTTACAAAATGCCGTCCATCGACATATTCTCTGCACCTATGAAACTGACGTGATGAGTGGCAAAAAGTGTTGATGGGTTCTTGAATGAATCCTGGCTTACGCCATATGATGCACATGTAGGCATCCACCAAAAAAAGTCAGGAAAGATCCGGTTCTGCTACAAGGACTTCGTGATGGTTCTTGTTCGTGTATACCGGGCCCCGGGCGCGTGCGGCTCCGGTAACCCAGAATGTTCCGCAGCGGGCGGCCTCCCCGCATCTATCCACTGGCAGGACAGGTGTCGTCAAATTCCACTGCTCATGCCGGTAGATGGGTGTGAGACCTGGAGTCACCCATGCATTCCGGCAGGGGCCTCCTATCGTTATACTTCATCAAACATGAAGGCGAACTTGAGGCAGTTGGGCGTCCCTTCGCACATTTGTTTGACGTACATGCTTGGACAATGCATCAAAAGCCGCACGCACAAGAAGGGAGATGAGGGTGAAGGGAAGACAGTCACGCCCGGGAGAGGAAATATCAAGCGGGCCGGAACTGCGGCATGCAATCAATAGCTCTGGGGGCGCGGTAATTGTGCTGGGGCGGCTGTTGTGGAAAAGGGCAGTCGCAGACGACAGCCACAGAGCTAGCCGCCCAATAGCACCTCCTCTCACGCTTGGTGTGGTTACTCAAAGAGTGTGCCGACATCCGTCATCCTACAGATCTTCCGGTGCAATGGCATCTCGCACAGTAGGCTTCGTAGATTAATTGGTTGGGGAAGCTTTTTGTTTGCAGGGAAATCTTATGATTGCTTCATCATCAGGGGAGGCTAAGATGGATCAATTGGCAAGCATTGAACGCGCAGAAGGCGCGACCGCCATCTCAATGCAATTACGTAGCTTCAATGTTTCTTGGAAAGGTACGATGGCATGGAGGGGCAGGATGAGGGGCACATAGTCGCAAAGCTAAACCACACCTGGCAGCCTGGTCACTTTAGTGAAGACGCTCGACTGTTTTTGGCAGAAAAGGAGAGAGAGGCCAGAGAAGACAGATCTTCTGAACAGATCTACAAAAACACTCGGTGTGCATAGGATCTGATCCGGCTGTAGTAGTTCTTGTTAATTCCATTATCCACCCTCAACTGGAGACAAGCCGTCAACCCGTGAAGCTCTTGCTGACGTGTTTACCGCTTAACTTGGTTTCCTGTCCAGGGCATTGAACATCGCAGGTGGTTCCTTAAAATGGGGTCCCCATTCCACTGTGCTGACTTGGCTTGGCACTAGGTACAGTAGGTCTGCTGTAGATACCTCCAATAGTGGGAGAATGGGCGGGCCAGTGCGCGCTAGAGCGACTGACCAATCACTAGCAAACGCCCGGCCGTTTTTAGGTACAGCTGCTGCTTGTTCGGCGGGCGTCTGGCCTGCTGGCGTATCCCTCCCACTGGGGCTCTCTGTATGCTCTGGTTCGTTCCTGTGGCCAACGTAACACCCGACTCCCCCAATCCAACCTGCGTTCCTGCCCTCAATTCTCACTTGCAGGTTTGCATAAATGGTCAATTGACATCAGCGTAACTTACTTGATACAGCCTCGCTCCCCGTGAAGTGCCGCAATCCCGAGACGCCACGTATATCCTGGCTTGGCGAGAGGGGATTGCCATGGGCTGGGCGAGCTCTGCTTTGCCCGCCTGTGGGGACCCGTATGTTTGATCCCTCGAATCGCCCCGCAGGGGTCTTCTACGATGGAATGGGGGTCCAGTTTCTAAAAGGGTCCAAGGCATGATTCGGGTGGTTCCTCGCTTCCGTCTGGTTCTTTGACGAAGCCGCTACACATGACAGGCGTCAAGAACTAGGTTGCTAGGCAAGCCTCCTTCATCATGGATGGGATGGCCAGAAGCCTGGACCATGTCGATGAAACAAACCCCTCTCAGCTCAGAGGCAACCGCAACCCAAGAGTGAGGGGCAGTGATGCCATGCCTTCATGCCACTGTGCCACGATCCCCTTTCGATGGGGAGGAGGTAGTTCCTCTCGGCATGCATATAAAGGTGCACCTCATCCCTAGCTCTTCACCCGGACTCCTCTCCTTTGAATCTTGCTTCATCACATCACCATCTACCATCTTCCCAAACAACCACCCACACACACACATTCACCATGTCTTTCTTCGACACCGCCCGCGACATCCGTCTTGAGGACAACCACATGCTCCGCGCTACCCTCCAGCGCGTTGACGGCGAGTGGGTTCAGGCCGAGATCAACCTGAACGACCACATCGGCAACGAGAACGGTATGTAGCTCCTTTGCCCATGACTTCTTGGGCATACATCCACACAAGTGTCTTATGCAGATGGACTGACCCTTCTTTCTCTCCAGGCCGCTTCTGCTGGGACAGCAACGGCTTCTCCGAGTCCGCCGAGGGCACCTGGTGCTCCGTCGAGGGTACCGGCCCCGTCTGCGTCCTGCGCGCCCGTCTCCGAAACGCTGAGGGCGAGTGGTGCGACCACGACCTCAACCTCTCCGAGCGCCTCGGCAACAACGACGGCAACTTCCAGTGGGGTAAGTGATAACTTCCATGGCTCCGAGCATAAGTTGGGACGAGTCCGCTAACAAGCATATCTTCCTCGCAGTCTAAACCTTCTCATATGAACCGTCTCCGGGCAGCTCTCTATGACCAGGTGTCCCCGATAGTATAGCGCATACCCTTGACAGTCAATTGAAAAGAAAAATAAACCCATATGAAGATCGAACTAAACACTTGAACGTGACGTGACACTTGTCCTATCCTAGCGAGTCTACCAATAACAGACTTGTTTCTCTTTGGCATTACCGACTTGTCGTAGAATTCGCAGCTGAGGCCCCTAGAAACCATGACGTAATGGTCGTTGCTTAGAGAACTTATGGGTTTGTACAGAGTCAAGACAGTGAGGCGAGGCCAAGAAGGTGGGACCTCGTATTGCCCGGTTGTGAACACGACTCAACTCAATGGTCGGCGCGGCTTAGTGGCCCACACCGAACCTGCTCCTCCGATACTCGGCGGCTTTCGCCCGAATTGATCGTCAAGAAAAAGCAGTTGCACTTCTTTGTCAGCCTCGTCCCCCTCCCAGCTGCCGCCCCTATTGGCCAATCAACCCCATCATTCAGACGACATATCCCAAACTTCGGCGGTAGAATACCTACCACTTCCAACTGACGAGGCTCTCTTTGCCCAGAAAACAAAAACTGTCCCCAGCAGCCATGGCCACCAATACCGGGCTGCCTTCGTTCACCATCCGCGCCATCACGCCGGCCGAGACCCACAACCTCCGGCACCGCGTGCTATGGCCCCACAAGCCGATGTCATACGTCCAGCTGGACGAGGACGACCAGGGCCACCACTTCGGCGTGTTCCTCGAGGACGCGGCGCCGCTGCTGCCGCCGAACCTGCAGTACCTGGAACAGCCGGAGACTACTACCACCATCCCAACGGAACCCGTGAGCGTCATCTCCATGTTCTTCGCCGAGGACGCCGCCAACCAGAAGAAGGAGGCGCGGTTCCGCAAGTTCGCCACGGAGCCCCAGTGGCAGGGCCGCGGCGTCGGCTCCGCCTTGCTGCGGTACGCGATCGTGTTCGCGGTCACGGAGGGGGCTGAGTCGGTCTGGTGCGATGCCCGGACGTCGGCGCTCGGGTTCTATCAGCGGTTTGGGCTTGATGCGGAGGGGGAGGAGTTCTTGAAGGGGGATGTGCCGTATTTCAAGATGAGTCGGACGTTGCCTTGATTGAGGTGACGGTTGGGAGGGAGTAAGGGGTGATGATGGTTTTATTAGAGGCAGTGTGATGTACGAGATGCGTGTGTTTTAGGGCGGCTAGAGGTTCATATATAAATAAATGGCATCTTCTTGTTCGTCTAGTACACTACCGCCATAATATGCTGTTGGGTTTTGGATTTATCATGGTCGATTCTTGTAGTGGGACTGCTTCTCATATTGGCACCCTTCAGAACCACCATCGTCATCCTTGCCTCGCCCCTGTTCAGGTTGCACCCAGCTTCTGGTTCTGTGCTAGCATGCATTTCAGCTTGTTGCAAGTGTATTATGTGAGCCAGGGAAGCTTCTTTTCGAGTTTCCACTTCCCATCTTCTTCGATTTGAAGAGTGGCGCGCGAATTGCCTGCAGTCATCAGCAATAACCAATCACCAGGGCAGACAGCGCTGCCTCCGTAGTGATTTGATGTAGCTCCGTTGGGACTTGACAGGTTTATTAGACATTGATCTGCCAGACTGGAATGCTGTTGTTTGCTCATCAGAAGCGAGTTTCAGACGAAAGATGCGTTCTTTTTACAGGTCATGAGTTCGATCTCAAGTCGACTGCTGAGTAAAAACCATTTGCTTCGCAGCATATGAAATAAGAGAAGCACCAGATGAGTTTTTCATGGCAGAAGCACTGGTTCGAATTGACTAAAATGATCGTTTACACGGGTTTCGTAGCGAGGCTGTGTAGATATGTACGTTGCTCATGATGTTACCTCTGAGGGTGAACGTGAAAATGAAGGCTTGGAAAACAGGTTATGCTCATATCTTACTTAAACAGAGAATGACAGAGGGGAAAATAGAAGGGGGAATAGGGCAAACAAGAAAAGAAAGAGGAAAAAAAAGAAAAAGGAAAAAAGAGTACGAAGAGAAATTAATAAAAATGGCAAAAAGCTCAGCTGGTCGCTCGTCCTTCACCCACCTTTTGCCCAGAGGTGGGATCGAACACGAGGTCTCAGCCTACGAAAACCCCCGGCCGGTGGGGTTTTATCTCCACAGCTCCTCGGCCACCATTCCAAGGACGGGCTTTTCCTTGGGTATGATGGGAGTGCTGGTTGGAAAATCAAGCTCTTGTTAGTAATTATAAGACCTAGATGGGTACTTTGGTAGGGTAGCTAGCTACTTAGGTACTGGGTGGGAGGTGTTGCGTTGCCCGGGTTGGTGTAGCTTCTTCACAATAGCTTCACCTCACCTCTGAATCACCTGGGACAACAATCACCGCGGGGCAGCTTACGTCCGTGCTTGGACAAGACGCGTAGGAAGGTAGGCCACTACCACATACCTATCTGAAGCACGTAAAGGGCGTAGGAGGCTGGCTCTCATATTTAGTTGGTTGTTTCTTAGATATCATGTTGCCCTGACACGAGGACAGGGTGGGATGCCACCCAACTGATGACCAAAGCAATCAAAGCCACGCTTCAAGTTACATACATAGAAACTCCTCCGTCCAGGTACCTAATTACATTGCAGACTTACTTCTCTTTTTTTACCTATGGAAATATTATGTGATTGAAAATATACTGAGTCCATTTTCACAACATCTCCCCCCTTTTTCTTCGTGCCAGCTTGAACTAACATATCCTGATTTCCAACATTATGACAAACAGAACTGTCTTACCTTCCAACTATTCGCCGACACTAATACCAACCGGGGACAAACACTGGTGGCTGAAGTTCGTCCTTGGAATGGATGGTTTTGTTGGGATGTGCAGTTGGCGTTGAATAGGAGCATCCCTGTCCATGCTACGGTTCCAGGTGTCCGCAAGACACTCGCCAAAACCACGAGCCAGAAGAGAACGGGCCCCAGATGGCCTATGATAAAAACCTGTCCTAATAATCATAGAGCTGTTCGTGGGAAGGGATCCTTTTGAGTCTAGATGGGAGACTGGTGAGTAAGGACCCATATCGTTTCCAAGGCCGAGGCCAGGGAAGGAGATGGATGCTAACGCCTTTGAATCCTTTTCTTCTTCTTCTTTTTCTGACGCTCTTTCATGTAGTCATTTTTAGACCGGGCGTTATGCTAGCTCTGTTTAAAGATAACAAGCCATGGTGTTAAGAATCCGGATGTGTGTTTCTGCTTCGCTTATCTGTCTTACCGTCCTATAGACGCCGAGCATATTCCTATTATGCACAACCCCAACGACGACAAGACCAAGCTCGAGGCGACAATACTACGAGCTTCATGGCCTCATCCTGTCATAATTGAAAATAGCAAAGGAAAGTGGCCACGGCAATGGTTTTAGGAGACGTTGGTACATGGAACACAGTACGTAAAAAAAGATTACGCGATGAGTTGCCACTTATGACTCGCTGCTAAACCAACTCAAGTGACGGGAGCGCGTCACCAGCATGAAGTGATATTCGTACAATCTGCTCCTGGCGGCCAGCAGCACTCAACCCATCCATTCAACTTACCGCCCTCTACCCATTCCACCTCAACAGCACACGACGACCTTGGCCCGGATCCCCCGACTTTCCCGCTTGGGCGCCCCGACAAAGAGGTCGCGGTCAATCCGTAGATCGCGCTCCGCCGTGGTGTCGTGGGGCGGCAGGTCGAAGCGCGCGACGACGTAGGCGAGCGCGAGGTAGAGCTCGGCCCAGGCCAGGTTGATGCCGATGCAGGAGCGGCTGCCGCGCATGAACGACACCTATCCTCCCGTGTTAGTCTTTGCTCTTTTGGGATAGGGAAAAAAGAAAGGAAGGAAAAACCAATGCTGTAGGGACGAGGATGATGATGCCCATGTCTCTCCCCTTCAGAGACTAATTGAAGCAAGTTGGGAAGGAGGGGAAAGGAGGAATGACATAACCGGGCTCCGGAAGTCCAACCACTTACCATGTATCGGTCGAGCCGCCGCCCATCCTCGCGCGGGGGCGCGTCGACCCAGCGTTCGGGCCGGAACTCTAGGGAATGCGGGAACAGGTCCGGGTCGTTGTTGACGACGTAGTTGAGCTGGCTGACGGGGGTGCCCGGCGGGATCGTCCAGTCGCCGTACTGCAGGGGCTCGTGGGCCACGCGCGGAAGGCGGCCGGTAACGCCCGACATCATGCGGACGCCTTCTGTGATGCAGGCGGTCTGTGAAGTGGATTGGTTAGCTCTTAGCTCGGAACGGACAAGGCAGCAGGATCAGCAGCAGCAGCAGCAAGAGGATCCATATAGTGCGACACATACCAAATACGGAAGTTTCTCGAGCTTCGCAAGCGAAAAAGTCCCATCAGGTTCTGTCCCGACTGTCGCAATCTCATCTCGAAGCCTCTGTCGCTTCGCCGGATCCTCGTTGACATAGAACGAGATCATGGCGAGGCTCTTAGCCGTCGTCTCAGTCCCCGCCCCAAGGACGATCAGCGCCTCGGCCTCGAGCCGATTCGCCGTCTTCTCCTCGGGCGGGAGGTCGCTGTCGAGCAAGGACTGGAAGATGGAAACGCCCTCGGCCTTCTTCATCTCCTCTTTCCCGTCGCTTCCGGATAAACCGCCAGCATTGTTGTTATTGCGGGCGATGATCTCGTTGATGCGCTCACGCGTCAGCCCCTGCCAGACCAATAGCCCCGCGGCGGGGTGCCCGAGGGCCTGCACCAGCCACAACGGCGTCCGCTCGATCACCGGCCAGAGCCAGGGGAACTGGCGCATGTAGACGCCGTTGGTGGACTGGCCGACGATGGCCTCCTTCCACAGGAGCCCAAAGTCGGGCTCGTCGAGGTGGCGCGTCCGCGCGCCGAACGCGAAGTCGGTAATAATATCCATAGTCAGGGCCGTGAAGGCGACGTCCAGCCGAACAACCTCGCCCGTCCCGGCCGCGGCCGCGAACCGGCGGCACAGGTGCTCGACCTTGTCGCGGATCTGGGGCTCCTTGTCCGTGATGGACTTCTTGGAGAAGAAGGGGTTCAGGGGCGCGCGGCGCAGGCGGTGGAGATGGTGGTCCACGGTTGCGAAGCCGGAGGTCGTGTTGCCTGCCAGTTTGACCTGTTTGCACACAATATAGGTACATTATCAGTTTCTGTGTTACGACAGCTAACGAAGTCATTAGAACTGAGCGCACCCAAGCCGCCGACTTGTCCCGCTTCTTGGACGAAGGGGCGTAGATCTCATCGTAGTAGTCTGGATCCCGGATGTGCAGCTCATTGGGCATGATCCGCACGATTGGTCCTGGCATTCATCATCATCTTTAGCAGCAGTCGTCATATCGCCCGGAACTGTAGCTATACGGGAGTAAACCCACCGTATTGGTCGTGAAGTTTCTGGATCTGCCATATAAACTGGCCCTGTCGGACAATGTCGTGGTAGAACTCATACCACTCCGTCGTCGCCGCCAGTTTGGGGCCAGGGAACCTGGCCAGTGGATGCAGTGTGACCCGATAAACTGCCAGCGCCGCGGTGTATAACAGTATCAACCCTACTCCGTACGCAGCGAGCGCCGCATTGCTGGTGTCGAGCAATCCCATGATGTGTGCTTATGTAGACGATGTCTCCTCACTGCTTTGCTCGAGCTCCGGGCATGCTTTTCGTACTACCTCGAAAGCGAGCGCGTGGAGAAAAACGCCTATGCCATGATATTATAGCCCAGCCCTGAAAGGAGGGGTGGTCCCCCCCGGTACTACCTCCATCCATTGGGCATGTACGACGACGGGGCCTTCGAGATGCGATGCAGATTTGGGGATGCCCCCAACACGTCATGATTGGACCACCGCAATAGCGGGCCCGGGATTTCCTTTTCCAACAGGAAACAAAGCCCGCGTGGAACGTCGTGTCAGCGATATGAACTGCCCTGCCTGAACAAATGGATAATCCGCTCTACTCTGGTAGCGGCCAATCGTATCCCGACGGGACAAGCGTTCCTATGCCAAGGGCAATACATGGGGGAGTTGGGTTTAGCTCCCGGCTATCTCTACATAGGTATCTCTCAGTGTGACTATGCAAGATGGCGATACATTATCTCCAGATGGCAATAGGTCCGAGGTGTAGACCCTCATCTGAGCTGAGAACAGAAAGCAGAGAATTCAATTCGCCACGGCATGCATGAACAGATGGTCCCGTTGTCTTGGCAATGGGGCACATTGTTCAGAAGACAGTGTTGATTGGTGGTATCACTTTGCGATGCATCGGCATAAGCGCAAAAGCAAATCTGGAGAGCTGATGGATGGTATTGTGATTATTATTTCATTACTCGTAATACGTAGTCAACAAGACATGCGAATATGTACTCTTCCTCGTACAACCTTACTCAGTCAGAGCAGGCGATCGAGCAAGTCTGTCAGTTGCGGTTTAGTACTTGGTCAAAGGCGGGCATCCTTGGCAGGCCGGCAGCGAGAACTTGGTCTCGACAAAGACCTTCTGCATACCGTCCTCGCGCGCCTCGAACTTGTAGTAGACCTTGTCGAGATCCTCCATGCGGACGCGGTGCGACACCATGTCCAACGGGTCAATCTCGCCGGATTGGATTTGCTTCAGCAGGTCCTCCCAGTACTTGTGCACGGGCGCCTGGCCGTTACCGATGAGGCGGATACCGCGCTGCATCAACGAGCCGACGTTGAAGTGGTTGGTCTGGAAGGATGAGATTCGTTAGCGATGATGAGCTAGGAAAGATGTAACATTGGTGGATTCAAGCCATCAAGGTCCCCGAGTTCAGGGATATGAAGTATTGTGGAAGATGGGGGAAGGGGGAGAACTTACGTAGCCAACATAAACACCCGTCACACCGCAGCGACCGAAAGCCCTCACACTCTCAATCATCTCGTTGATGATCTCGCTGGTGTCCGTCTCAGCACCGACGGCCATCTCGAGCCAGTGGGCCCAGCCCTTGGCGTACTCGCCCGCCGCGCACTCGAGGGCGGCGTCGGGGCCGCGGCCGCCGCAGAGCTCCTTGAGGCGCGACACGACCGTCTCCTTGGTGGTGACACCGAACGAAAGGGTCTTGTAGTCGATCAGCGTGCCGAGCTTGTCGGCGTATTTAGCGGGCCAGTGCTCGCGGATGTAGGTCAGGCGCGGCTCTGTGTCGACAAAGTGGACCTTGGAGGCGCCCGCCTGTGCCGCAAAGATGCCGGCGTAGTGACCGATAGGCCCCGCGCCGAAGACGGCCACGTTGTCGTCCGGGTAGATGGCCGTGTCGTGGGCGCAGTTGTAAGCGGTGCAGAGCGTGTCCGACAGGTAGAGCGCCTTCTCGTCAGGGACGTCCTCGGGGATCTCCAGCAAGTTCACGTCGGCGAGGGGCACGCGCACATACTCGGCCTGGCCACCGGCGAAACCACCGACCAAGTGGGAGAAGCCGAAGAGACCCGCCGTCTGGCCGCCGTACATGGACTTAGCCGTCTGGTTCGAGGCCGTCTTCTCGCACATGGACGAGAGCTTCTGCTTGCAGAAGAAGCAGTCGCCGCAAGCGATCTGGAACGAGGCCACGTAGCGCTTGCCCTTGGTCACCTTCTTGACCGTGGGACCGACCTCGTCCACAATACCGCAGAACTCGTGGCCAAGGATATCGCCCTTGTTTAATTGGATGATGGAGCCTTCTCGTACAGATCAGCACGCCGTCACAACTTCTTCAGCAATGGGGGAGGGACAACGAACCGTGCAACAAGTGCAAATCACTTCCACAAACTGTGCTTCCGGTGACCTTGAGGATGACATCGTTGTCCTCCAAGATCTTGGGCCGAGCGACGTCTTGCACCTCAACCTTGTTCTTGCCCATCCACACCAGGGCCTTCATAGTTGTGCCGTCCTCCCTTCCCTGACCGGGTGCATCATAGTTGGCAATGTCCTGCTCTAAGATGGCGCTGCCGTCGTGTCCTATCGCCTTCTCGACGGCGTATGCTGCTTGTGATGCCATGGTGACTTTTTGCTTTGGGCCACGAAATCGATTGGTGGGCTGTTTCTTCTTCTGAATCCGGGGTATAAAGATACGTGTTGGCGTTGATCAACAGGTATCGAGTTATGGTTCGTTTGTTTGAAAATAAGGGTATCGCAGTTGCAAGTTCGTATTCGATATAGAAAGAATGAGTTCGATCAAAAGGAAAGATGTTGCGATGCTGGGCGTGCCTCCTCTTCTTATATACGTTACGAGGATACACACGCCAAACGACGTAACAACCACTTCACCCCCAAACCCCGATCAATGGATCAAGTCGTACATACTGACCTCACTACTTTGACGCGACGACCCCGCGATTGGCAATTGGTAGGCAAGGGGTATTCAATTGCTCCGCGACGAATCCTCCCCATGCTGATTTGGATTGTATGACGTTGGGAATGGTTCTCGGTGGTGGCATGGATGGCTCAGAGCGACGTCATGGACTTTTTGTCCTGGGTGAGAAAGGTCGCGGCTCTCCATTCAAAACACCACATGGCGGTCCACCAAATGCCCAAATGCCATGCTGCTAGAGCGGGCGGGCTCCGCGCGGCAGTTCAATGGCAGTTGCATCGTCTTATCGCCGAAAGAACCCCGAAGACAGTAATGCCAGATCAGGAGTTGTGGTCAGTAATCGGAATGCAAGATTGAGAAAGAGCAAGCTTGGAGGAGTACACAGATCGAGGAGTCTAAGGTCCGATGGACGTCAGCTATTCGAGGGGCCCCGCCGGAGGAATTGATCCGACGTCCATTCCTTTGCTTCTCGAATAAGGAGAATTGCCAATCATTTTACTTGACGTTTCTAGATGTACGTTTTGCCCGAATAAACATACTATATCTTCAGCAAATGCATATTATGGAGAAAAATAAAGTACAAATATAAGCATCCATTGTGTCCTCGCTTGCAAAAAGCTGTCCAAGTCATTACCACCCAACGCCCTGGACTGGAGTGGCGTGGCAAGGTAACAAAGCTTTGATGCCCCCTACCTAGGTAGCCTATTTCCCCACAAACCCCAAGTCCGCTGGCGGGCCAGTGGGATGGATATCAACGAGACACCGGAATAACCAAGCATCCATGCTTTCTCGGACAGCTGGGCAGTAGATATAGCGATGGTTTGGGTGTAATAATCGGGTTATTACACCCATATATTATCAGTTTAGGTGTTTATACCACTTATTTTCACTAGAATGCTCTAGCTATCGGCGAGTAACCTGGTTATTCCAGTGTCTATCTAATATTGCTTCTGGGCGGGCTACACGAATTCAAGCGGCATCAACATTTCGAAATATCAACAACATGAATTTTATTTCAGGAAGTATCGATAGCTAATTTGGCTTTTTTCTTTCTTTCTTTTGTTATTCCGTCCCACTAACCAGGAGTTCCTTCCTGGCTTTGCAGTAGGTTCAGTCCATTCATTCACAGTATTAACGCCATTGCCCATTCCTTTAGCCACTAAAAAATGCTGGGGTATCAACCACTAACTACGAACTATTCTTTCCCACCCAAAAACATTGCCTTAAAGTCTGCATTGCTCTTTGGCTTGCCTGTTCCGTTTGTAGCGGCTCCCGCGGATGCACCTGCGGACTTGACGAATCCCAGCGCCTTCTTGGGCCCTCGGCCAGCCCCTAGATTGGGCGCCGGCCGCCGGATCTGCGGTGGTGCCATCAGCTTGTCCGTGACACGAGTCTCTCCCTTCTGCCGCTTCAGCTCCTCCACCGTGCCTGTGCGCAGTTTTCGTCCAGGTGCTATTTCATACCCATCCAACTGTAGCATAGCTCGACCCACAGTGTTGACATCAGCATATTCGATAATGGCTCCTTGGTGATTCGGTTGCAGCACCAGCTTCACGATGTTGCCATGTTTCTCGGCCAGTGCGCGCAGTCGAGCATCGTTGACCGTGTCGGGCACGTTCAACAGTGCCACCGTCCGATCTTGAATCTCTTCTCTCGAGGGGCCGGTTTCATGTGAGTCGGCCCCTTCCATGGCAACGTCCCCATCGCCGGTACTGGTTTCGCGAGTAGTTCGCGCCGTAGGCTTGAACTTGGTCTCTTTGCTAAGCTCAACATCCAGGATCTTGATCCCAAGCTTCGTCTTGTTAAGTTCGACTGCTTTCTCAGCTTCTTCTTTGGTGGCAAATGTAGCAAATGCCGTACCCTTGCTTTGGCCGGCAAGGTTCTTGAGCACGCGGACTGTCTGTACCTCTCCGTACTGTTCCAGCACTTTGCGGAGGTCTCTGTCGGTCATCTTGAAATCGACATTCTTGAGATGAATTTCACGCCCTTCAGCGATAGCGCCATCCCGCTTCTTCTTGTGCGACGGGTCCGAGTACTTCGCCTGCAGGACGTACTTGCCCTCCAAAGACTTGCCATTCATCTGAGTGGCCTTTTGGGCGGCCTCCGCGTCTCGGAATGACACATAGCAGAATCTGCGTCGGGTATCGAACTTGAGCGAGGGGAACCGAATATTGAACATGTCGCCACAGTGCTTGAAGAGATTTTTGATGTACTCCTCATCGGCAGTTGGGGGATAGTTCGAGACAAATATAGTGAGACCAGTTCCTGGCTTGACAGTGATCTGAGATGTGCCGAAGTACTTGTTGTCCCGCAGGAGAGCTGACTGCATCTCCTCCGGAGACTCGAACTCGATCAAGGCCAAAGAAGACCCACCATCCTTCTCCTTCTCAACCATCAAATTGACAATGTGGCCATACTCCTTGAAGTACTTGCGAATGGCTGTCTGGGTGACGTCGGCAGGCATGTTTGTGACAAGAACCGACGTATTCTCGCGATCACGCTTCAGAATCTCTTCCGAGGATGCTGGCTGTACACCGCTGTGAGAATCAGTATTCTTCGGGCGTTTGCTGGCTTGGCTCTCCACCTCATCGGTTTCCTCATCACGTTTCCTCTTGAAGCTGGAAGGTGAGCCCTGCAGCTGCAATGCTGCGGTCTCCTCGGTGATAGAGCGAGCTTGCTGCTGTTGCGCCTCTACCTGGGCGGCATATGCAGCAGAGGCCTTGGCTTGTTCGTGCTGCCTGCGTTCTGTTACGGACTTGCGGGCCTTGTGTATGGCGTCCAGTCCTCTGCGCAAGGTCACGGCGTGCTCGTAGTCGTTCAGATGTTGTGAATAGACCTCCATGATGCGCTCGGGCCAGTCCAGATGGTTCTGCTGGAGGGCTCGCCCAAGGACTTCGGTCGCCAGTGTAGGGACACGAAGAGGCCTCTCCCCATTATTAGCTGGGGTGGGACTTCTCGGTCTTGGTTGCGAGGAGAAAACCATCATCTCCCAAAGATAGTAGTTGAGCCAGAAGTCGTAGCTATTGGCAAGTAACGATTTTTGGGCCGCGCGGTTCCAAACCTTGCGCGCGCTCTCGACTTCGCCCTTCTTTTCGGTCAAATACTGGACAAGAATCCGTTCGATGCGATAATTCGGGTCGCCCTTGTACTCTTTCTTATACAGACGTTCGCCCCATAGCTGAACGTCTTCCAGTGCAACGGACAGACCGACGTCGGCTATGTCCACGGCATCCTCATGTGCACTAGGGTTCATGGCCGTACGCTTGAGGTAGCCGCACCACGCGGCATACATATCGATCACTCCCGTCATCCCATTCTTGTCGAGAGCCTTGGTGTTGGTTGCGGCGTGCTTAATATGTTCGACATCTTGGAAGGTCAATCCAGACTCCTCGGCGCCCAGAATGTACCGGGCCCAAAGCATTCCCGACCAAGGACAGTGTGACACGGCACGTTGGTGGACGCTCAGCATGTCTGGGATATCATATTGCAGGGTTGATGTTTTCGATATAGTTTGCAGAGTGGAAATGTAGACAGTGTAGTTGGCCCAGATCTCATCATCGGCCGTAAAAATGCCCGCGAGGGCTCTGGAATAGAGGGCAAGGCCAAGTCCAACAGGCATAGTGGGGTTATTGTGGCTGTCTTCGGTCTGCGCCGTTTCCCAGTCCAAGTACTCCCGCATGATGGCCCTTTGCTCTTCAACGTCCCCAGCTCTTTCAGCTCGCCTGAGCTTTATCTCACGAGGCTCGCGCTCATCGTAAGCTGCCTTGGCGCCCTGGGCGTTGGCTGTGACCTCCTTGAACTCGGACTCGTAGGCAGCATTGTTGTATTCGCTGAGAAAGCCCGAAAACATTTGCGACGTCTCGTCCCAAGTAGCGTGGGGGATTGTGAGGCGGTCGCGGAAGAGATGTGTTATGCGCTGAACGCCAAACTGGGTTTTGGTGCGAGCAAGCTGCTCCTGTTCGATGGAGATCCACCGGTTCCAGAACTCGTGGCTGTCGTTGACTCGGTACATGATCAGTTTGTAGCCGTCGCTCCATAAGCTCAGGGCTGAGTTGAAAGAGAAAATTTGCTGGCCGAGCTGCTGCTCTTCGGCAGGCCATCCGGCCTCGTGGCTTTGGCAATCAGTGAAGAGCGACCAGAAATATTCGCAGTATGCCAGCCATATCCGCATGCTGCCTGGCTCGGCCTGAGTGGCGCTCTTGAAGAGCTCGACCATCTTAACGCGCCCCTCGAGGTCATTGACATGACGGCGCTCCTCCTCGACATACGCCAACCAACTATCTTCACCGACGGGGTTCGCCATGTTGCATGTTTTTCTTTACACAACCAGCAACAAACCAAGTCTCTCCGACAGTCTTCATGTGGTTGGCGCGCTTTCGTATTAATGTTTTGCTCGGAGGGGGCGGAATTTGCGCGACGAGGTAAAAGGGTCGGATTGGCAGGATTGCGCTCGCGTGCGTGGGTAGAATCCTATGGTGGTAGTGGTGGTAGTAGTGGCTGGATGCGCTGCGGGAATGGCAGTGTGTGCGTGTGTGTTTGCCGCGCGACACAGGATGATGTCGTGGGAGGTGTTACCGACCGAGGGACGACAAGACCGGCTGCACCTTTTGTGTCTGTGTGTGTGTCTGTGTGTCCTCTCACCCGAAGTTTGACATCCACATCCACTGCTGGGAGGGGAGGAGAGAGTAGTAGCAGGTAGAAAAGTGTCCTAGGTTACTTGTCGACCACGGCAACGTGGGCGGTATCCGCTGAAGCTGATGCCTGCCGGCCCTACCCAAAATAAAAAAGAAGTGGGAACCTTAGTGGACCAGCTCCCGCCTCGAATGCAACTAAACAAGTGAGTTTGATGATGCTAAAGGGATCTCCGACAAAGTATCTGCTCAGTATCAAGCGGTTTAGTGGTCGGGTTTGCGGTTGTGTGCAAACCTGTCAGGCGGCGTTGAGTCGTATTGTTTTATTCTTTGCGACCAAAAAGCTGAGCAGGACCCAAACAGTCGACACGACACGAGCAGGGGGGATTCGAAAAGGCAATAATCAGGAGATGGATCGGCGTTGACAGGGGGTGTGGGTACCGTCTGAGGGAAGAGTCCCTGATAATCGTCCTGTGTTTGGTCGAAAAAATGTTAGACGATGCCTATGATCGACGGACTCGGACCGGGGCTTGTTGCTTGAGAAGGGAGGGAGAGCGAAAAAAGAAGAGCTTGAAAGACGCAGAACCTCTTCCCAAGCAGGAGAATAGACGATTGCCAATGCTGGCTTGGCGACTTGAAAATGCTTCAAATAATGGCTTCGCTCTCACCTGTTCTTTCCTTCTCCGATTCTCTCTGTCTCTCTCTCCACCACCCTTCTTTTCCCGTCACCCTGGGCAGGCGCAAAGTTACAGTTATCTCAGACGTCAACACCCGCAGTGGAGTGAACGGGGTTGGGAGACTTTGGGACTTATTTTTTTGCATGCTATTTTTGTTTGCACTTGCTGTATGGTAATAGAAATTCCAATTAACAAGGCGGTCGTTATTGCGCGACTCGCTCGCACTCCTCTAGCGGCTGGGCCTAATCAGAGAAAAATGCCAGCTTACTATTAGGACAACACAGGAATCCTGCCTTCTGCCTTTTCTTGCACATGCCGCCGCGCAAAAAACAAAACTAGGTAACCTGCTGGTACTTATTCATATTACAAAGCGAAAGGGCTCCCCCCATCCATCCCGTACGAAGGAACGGAGATCTAGAAGGGTAGCCAGGGACGCCGATCGTCACTATCCTCCCAGCCAGGGTTCCCGTTCGGTGACACAGCTGACAAACAAAGGTGCGGCCACTCTGTCCAATCAGCGCCAGCCGTCGTCCATCGGATGGCTTCCACCACGAATGGAGTGTGCCAACACCCAGCTGCGCATTCCTTCCTCGTTTGAGCAGCGCCGATTAAACTCTTGCGAGATTCAAAGCACAGTTGATCTGCCTTCCATGGTGAGATGGATTGGGTTGCGTGCGATTGCCGATTGGTAAGAAATGAGATGGACGTTGGCTAAGGTTGTGTTTTGCGATCCTTACTTTATCTCCTGTTATTCCCGCATGTCATCCCAATGCAACCAGCACAGCACAAAATAATAAGGGTCGACGGCAATCTCGGCTTTTGCATGAGTGGGAAGAGGCGCCCCAATTCCAGCCAGCGGGTCGAGACGTCACTCTCTGCTGCTGTCTAGTGGTCGGACTTTAATCGCACAAGCGACTTGCAGGGAAGATGCCGCCCGAAAGCGGAAAGTGGGCTTGCCTGACCCCCGTCCAAGCACGTTCTAGACCCCTGAATCGACCGGCTTGGTCACGCCCAACGACGTCATTGCACCACCGGGGCTAGCAGCGAAAAATAAGAATGCATCGATATCTTTTTTCTGCTAAAATTGCGCTCCAGCGCTCCCCCATCCAGTGCCTCCAGTGCCTCCAGTGCCTCCAGTGCCATCTTCTCCAACGCACACAACGTTCGGCTTATTCCACTTCTCGGAGCACCCAAACGTGCATGTTGTGTGACACCTCAGCGAGAGAGTTCGTCTCCTGTTTTTCTTCTTTGGCGGCTTCTCCTCCTTCTTCTCGCCGTCCTGGCCAATGGGGGCCCGTCCTATCAATCAAACGAAACATTGCCTTGCGACGGCAAACGCACATGCGACGCCATTCGGGGCCATCCCTCCATTTTGGAGTGTCTTAGGCCTGGGGGGTTTAAGTTTCAAGAGATGCCGTTGAGCCGGTATCGAAAGAGGGCGAACCAGCCAATCTGGCTCCAAACTGGCTCCTCTCTGACCGCTGTGGTCTAGTGGGAATCAAACACGATAATCACTAAAGGCAACAATAAGCCAATAAACCGGAATTTGTCTCGGGTGCACGACTCATTCACTGCCATCTATCGTCCCATAAGACTAGGGGGAGCGACTGGGAGCGACTGCTAGCTGTAATACAGAGGGAGCCGTCTCCACAGCGCATCCGTTTGTGTTCAGTTAGTAAACGGGGTTGAGGTCGGTCGGTGGGAGACAACCCGCTCAACCCGAGAATTTCAAACCCCGAAAAGCGCGCCATTCGGTAGGTCGTGACAAATTAGCGAGAAACGCGGAGACCGCAAGGCTCGGCATTACAACACCTGGCGCTTCGCATGAATCTTAATTTATGTACTGCGCCCGGTTCTGATGCAAGGGACTGCTATTAATTCATCTATCTCAAAGTTTTACCGCTTTGCCAGGCAAGTTCCTTGTGCTCACTGTCTGCCATGCGCGGGCTGCAGTTAAAACATGAATGGAATAAACGCATCAAATGACTTGAGCGCCGCAAAACCCAGCATTCAGAACATAACAGAAACACCTACCGGAGAGCACCTCTTTTCAAAGCACCGCCTATAGCACTACAGTATGCAGTCCGTAAAAGGGGTGTGGTGTAGCAACGCCTTCTCACGCTAAATTCAAGTGCAGCCGGGGTCTACTGCTTACCTTGCTGCTCGCGAGATCGGGCTGGGAATACTGACAGCCCAGACGATCTACCGACGGGAGATCTGCGGGAATGAGACGCGAGCGACTGACTGCGCTCGATTTGCAACATGCACGGCTATTCAAGATGACATGCATGAAGTCGGATGGGCTGCCCAATATTGGGAGCAGCCTCAACGGGCCATCTAACGGCTCTCCGATACTCACAGTCGATCACATCAACTCGACGTAGCGACTGTCCTCAGAATTCGTGCTTCTACTCATAGTAGAAGGCTCCTTTTAGAATATGAATATGCGGTTCTACACTGGCAACTGATGCACACAACATCCTGTACCCGGTGCAACACACTAGGACTGGTAAGACTGGGCCGGCGCACGCTCAGTTCTCGGGACGGCGATCGAAACCTTGATGTTGCCGCCACTGTGATCCGATCCATCAAGAGCGTTGACAGCAGCCTGAGCCTGGTCGGCGCTAGCAAAGTCCACAAAGCAGAAGTTGCGTCGCTCGTCGGTACCGGGAGCCGAAGGCGTCTTGGGGCTGATTCGCTTGCTGACCACCTCACTAAAAAGCACACAGAGTATTAGAAACGACCGGTATGGCGCCATGCACCACGTGCACCACGTGCCAGGGGGTTTATGGGGAGTATGGGGGAAACGTGATATCGAAACTTACACTTCAAAGCCGTTGAAAAGACCCCGCATCTCGACGTCATTCTCGGACTGGTCGAGCATACGCGGGAGTCCACCAACGTACACCTGGCGGCCCTCCTCCTGAGCCTTGGAGCGCTCGCGGTAGCTGTTGTTCGAGCGACCAGTGTCGCGCTCGCCCCAGCTGCCCCAGCGGCCGCCGCCGCCTTCTCTAGCACCGCCCTCGCGGGGGGTACGTTCGCTCCTGCGCTCGTAGCGCTCGCCGTCCTGGCCGGCGGGGGAGGCACCGTCGCTGTCCGTGCGGCGTGGCGCACCCTTGGGCAGGCACGGGCGGCACTTGACGGGGCGGTCGAAGAGGGGTACGCCCTCGAGGCCGATCATGGCAGCGTCGGCGCTCTCCTTGGTGGCGAACTCGACGAAGCAGTAGCCCGGGTTGCGGCCGCTGAAGGGGTCGACCGAGATGTGCGTGTTCTTGTAGTCGTCGCCCTTGCAGCCGTTCTCCTCGAGCAGGGCCTCGACGTCCTCGGGCTTGGCCGAGTACACGAGGTTGCCGATGTAGATGCGGCGGCCCTCAGCGATGGCTGCCGCCGTGGCCGAGTCGTCCTGTCCACCACGCGCCGGGCGGTCACCGGGGCGGCCGCTGTTGTTGCGCTGACCAGACGAAGAGTTGGTGGGGTTGTTGCGCTCACGCTGACGCCATGTGGACGAAGGTGGGTTGCCACCGGCCGTCGGCGACCGCCAGCTGGAGGCATCCCTCCAAGCTCCTGAAGCTCCCGCGGGGTCTGACATATTGAATAAGGGGGGTGGGCTGTAAGGCTGGGGGTTGTACGGACAAATATTACTCGAGAGAGGGAGAGGATGCGAGGGATGGAACACTTTTTTTTTCCTCGACGGCGGCGTGGATTTCCAAGACCGAGAAAAAATGTGCCTACCGGATTGTTTTTGGCCATTCATATTCCAGGACCCTGGGCGGTGGGAGGGGGTCTGTGCTTGGGGGCAGATAAGCCAGATTGCCATCCAACTCCAGGTGCCAGGCGCGCTGATTGTGCGGGGGATAAACACGATAGCGGTCTAGGCCAGGCCCGTCCTGGGTTAGGCTGACGTGCTAAATTTACTCGCTCGCGCTCAGCCCAACTTGGATGTCCATCCTCTTGTAAAATTCGATGTATTTCAACATGCCGATTCATTTCCCTGCCCTTTATCCATCCGTAACTTTTCTTCCGCTTACTGGCGACGTGTTTCACTGCCGTCCCGTCCCGTTCCGTTCGCGTCCACGTACTGGCCTTTCTTGGGTCGGGCTAATTTCTGTAGCAAATTTTCGTGATCAGCGCGGATCTGGCCACTATTATGCGTGACACTAACAACATTGGATCACATGACGTGTCGATGGGGGGAGCCATGTTTTTCTCGTCCACTTTAGATGTTCGGTGTAAATATTCGGTGTGATTGATCGTGACAATGGGGGGTTATCCGGTGTTCCAACGTAGGTCGGCCTTGCATCTCGGCGCAACTCTCGCTTGCCCTCGCGCCGTTGGGCTTCGTGACGTGTCAAGCTTGTGAAACTCAAGTATTACTGGAACCGATACTTACAAGGCATACCGTGTGAGCTCGTTGCGGCCCCTTCATGGGAAGTCCAGCTGCTCGCCGTAAGCTTTGGTAAGACGAGGGCAACTCAAGGTACATGGGGCATGTGATGTAGTAGCAAAGGAAAGCCTCGTCGAGACGTGTCAGGACCAGCTTTTTCGGGATGCACTTTCCTTGCAAACTTTACTTAATAAATCATAGCCAGGCATTAGACGTCCTGTTTCCTCTCGGTCCCGGGAAAGGAACACAGAGGCTACAAAGCTCGGCTTGACTACAGGGCGCCCTCTTCTGGAGTAATCAGCCTGTGGTGAACCTTCTATGGCGGTGATAATACACAGGCACCTAGCATCAAAGCTCTGATGGCTTCTCGGCATTTGAAGTTAGGTGGTAAGTCTATCTATGAAGTTCTTAGGAACCGTATGGGCGCCAGCCATTTATGATACTTGCCTGTATCAGATCCAAGTCACCGCCTCGTAGGCTCTCGCTTCCCCTATAAATGGTGTTTACAAATTGTTTCGATCCGACATGTCAATCCACAGGAATAATCACAACGCCATTCAAGGTTCAAGATGGGCAAGACTGTTACCCGTTTGCGAATTGAAGAGTACAATGTTAAAGGTGAACGTGCTAGGAGACAATTTGGCTTCAAACCAGAAAGCGGGAAAGACCGAGCCGGCATTTTCAGGAGTAATCCTGGGTCACAATCTTGCCGTCATTGGGGCTATAAGTTCTATTGTGCTGAATCGGATCATGTTGGATCATCGCCCCCCAGCTGGCCGCTCATCGACCAGTGTAAGTGTCCTAAGAGAACGAGCCTGCGAGTTTGCATGTCACGCATGCAACAATAATGAATGACACGGCTACTTCCTACTTGCGTGGCTACTTCACGATAAGTACGCCTGGCAGGTGACTGGGCCTACTTGCCACTTAGTGGACTCCATTCAGTTTGGGGTGATGGGTGCCAGCCAAAGTAGCAGCAATACGATGTTTTAGGGAGGATAGCAAGGCAAGGTGAAAATACAGCTTCAGCGTTTGTTAGCGTTGGAAGGATTCAGCCCCTGGGGCTTGCAGGATGTGTGTGCTTCGCGGTTCAAAAAGTCAAATCTGCCTGCAACACCTAACGCAAAAGCTGGAAAGAATGATCAGAAGGCCGGTATCTAACGACAACTTAGAGCTCGACAGTTTAGGAATACACGACACAATCACTTTGTGTTCTTGTCGTGTCTATCTACTGCTATCTCATTGGGGGAAATATTAGTGTAGGATTCGACCCCTGGCAAGTCACCAACTCCTAACTCAGTAGCTACTCATTTAACTAGGGCGCTGTTACGCCATAAGTACGAGTTACTATAGAGGGTGGAAATCACGCCTCATATCGAATAGGACACCGATGACCTGATCAGCCTTGCGCGTTAGTTGAATCCTTTAGCAGGCAGCGAGGGAGGCTTAGATCGGAGTCGTGGAGGGCCAGAATATTGCAGCCATTCTCCCAATGGTCAGTCATAGCACATTGCGTGGCATTGCCGGTGCAAGGGACTCGGGAACAATCAATCTGGCTTGCGCTGACAGTTCGACTATATTATTTACGATCAACTTTGATGTGCATCTAATTATGCTGAGACCCATCGAGACACCAATCTGCAAGTGGCTCTATTATTAGAAGGTCCCATCGTCCCATTCTACCCAAGATGATATTAATGCTCCATAGCGCAACGGCTGAGCAGTAAACACAAGGAAATATCTAGGGTGGGGTATCGCCATCAGATGGACTGGGTTTCTCTTGCTGTATTAGGTCGACTCAGGATGGTATGTGCATACTCGCAAATTCTATCTATAGCTTGACCAGGGTAACTCTTCATACCTGTAATACTAGTGAAGGATGCCACAATTACCAGGCTGTGAGAGTGGGAACACTCGCTAATTACTTACATAGCCAGCAGGGGCAGGGGTGCCCTACGCGGACGAGACCCTTGACCTTTGGGATATCCCGCTAATTCATATGAGTATCTTCCTGCTATCATATAATTAATACATTATATAAAAGAACGAATAGACAGTCGCATCTCAACTTATAGGCTTAGTCACATCGTTCAATACCACCTTGACCTCTTAAAAATACGGACGAACTTTGTCAACTTGCAGCAGGCGTCTGAGATCTACTTTCCAACTTATTCAAACCATCCAGCCCCCTCAACCAGAATAATGACAAAGATAGAATCGAAACCTACGAACAAGGGGAAGTGTGGTCGCCCGCCCAACTCGGCCTACCTCGAGCTCATGAAGGACGACGAGGACTGGAGGCAGTTGAAAGACGCCTCCGAGAGGCGGAAGATCCAGAACCGGCTTGCACAGCGAGCCTACAGTACGTTTTGGTGCCGACATCTTTGCATCTCTGCATCTTCAAATCTTCTTGCTCATGTTTCGGAAGCTAACCTTGACACCAGGACGCAATTTACGAAGCCGCAACCAGGAGGTCGAGGTACTCAGGGAGCAGCTTCTGAGACTCCGGGAGGTGGACGGGGAACGTACAACAAACACAGTCGAGAGCAAAACCAGCCGCAGCGTGAAAACAAGGAGCAGAGCCAGCCCCAAGACAAAAGCAGTCCAGGCCAACCTGCCCAACGAGTGGATACCCAGTAGCTACGAGATGGGCAGATCCGTGTCTCCTCTAGGGGAAAATAACAGCTGCAACCCCCAGTTCTTCGACAGATACCAAGACTCGGATGATTCGATATCCTTTGCTTCTGGATCGTCCCCTAGCTACCACTCCCTCCAATCTGAAGAGACAGACTTGGATACCCGAATCATCTATGACGGCCACACAGGCCTATCCCCACTCCCCTCAACCTATAGCAGCATGTATCCTTGTGAGAGGGGATGCAGCAGCGCAGGAGAGGACCCGTCGCTGCCCATGCACCCGTTCCATCCCACCTTGGATTATGAGTCTTCTGGGACAACAACGAACCGCCAACACCTGGCACCGATCCCACATCGGTCATCATCCCGATATGCCACCCCCATCGAGTTTAGCTACGAGGAGGAGTCATCCTTTTGCTACGGGTATCCGACAAACACCACCCCTTCCGAGTCTGGGGGGCCCCTGGTCTCAATACAACCCTCAATCACGGACTTTCCCGCCGCCACCCCGGGGTTCCATACCCATGCCACCGGCGGACGACCCCGCGATTACACCATGAGCAGCCCTCCCGATTTTGCCAACATCCACCCAGCACTACTGTACAGCGCATCATCACCACCGCCGCCACCACCAGGAACAACGCCCGGCTCTCAACAACCCACTTGGCCAGACAGGAACGATTGCACAGTTCCGTCGTTGCTACACATTGCGCTTGCGGGCGGCTGCATGGAAACGGTACGGCTCATCCTAGACCACTGGCCAGAGCTAGCCCATATGGTGGACTCTGAAGGCTACCCAGCTGTCTAGCGAAGCCATTGCGAATGTCCGAGATGATTAGATTAGCATATTTGTCCATTAGACAGCAGGGATGGATCGTCAGCGATCTCTTGTACATAGATGCATGTCAGCGGAGTTGTGTGTATCGGCTAGATCGCATGTACAATATCCATACAGAAAAGCTGCAGAGCAACACGGGCCCTGAATCTAGATTTCTAAGCATCCCCGAATATGAAATTACATCGTCCCATGATAGAAAAACCGTGTCCCACATGCAACCCCCAAACCCGGTTTTGCAACCAACCAAAAATCTCGGGCCCGAGAACCAGGCGGACATAACCCGAGCCCCGGTCCAGAGCCTGAACGTCGGGCGAGTGTACCGTACAAACCAACATCAAAAAGTCACAGCTGAAGGGTGGGCTATAGAGCTTGGCCAAATACGTACGCATGCACCCATGCAGGTTATAGGAGGCTGGACCCGGTTGAGAATGCCAAGCCCAAGGAGGAGTCCCGCTTCTCCCCCACCCCCTGCTGGGTCCCCGAACCCAGGTTTGTGGTCGCCGACTAAACTTCTGTCTGCCCTACAGCCCCTGTAGGTTCCGGCAGGAAGGATGCTCGCCCTGGTAGCTCGGTGCCATTACTACCCCCGATGGAGCTGGTGGCTCGTCGTCGAGGTGGAAGGTCCGCTCTTTGTTGTATGTTACTCATTATGTAAGTCGGACGAAAGTCCGACATCCTCGTGGGCTCCTAGCACCGTCATGCAAATCACCTCATGGAAGCCAAACCATTCAGCTAGTTTAGATCCTTGATGGGACAGGATGTGCACCTTGGGATCGTGGGCGCGGACCGTTAGGCTTACTCAACCACGATCTCGGTCCCGAGATTTAGTTAAGAGGTATACCGCACTTCTATATATGTGGATATGGCACTCTCGGCGTCCTATATGGCAGATACGGACACTGTTTCCAAGACTTCCAATGGTACTCGTACGGCCATGGCTAGATCGACCCAACGTTTCAGTCACCCACTTTGCTGGGATTTCGCTCATCTGTTTTCTCCAGGAGAGTTTCATTGCGGCTCAAAACTGTCAGCCAAAAGAAGCATAACCTTGACGCATGGGATCCTTGGTGTTCGTAAACTGCTGATTATACAAAAGGAAAGTGGAATCTGACCGTTGGAGATCTTTGGAAGTTCTGACCCATGGTCCAGGGGTCTCATGAAGGTGGACCCCTCGCACTCGCATTCGCTCAGCTGTGGGGAAAACGAGTCCCGCAGAGACGGCGGTTGGCGATTGGCGAGCGCCGCTCTCAACGTTGTCGTGACATATACCCAGCTTACAAAGCTCGCCAGGCGTTATAGTGATCACCACCCATGCTCCAAGGGGTCCTTTTCGTTCTACGCCAAGGAGCTGGTTTCACTACCTTGCCATCCCGAATCCCCGGGTGGACTCCGCCCAGTAAGGCTGGGATCCCCCGGCAACCGTTGAAGAGGCGCGTGTGCTTTCTTTCTAGACTTGGATACTCGGGGAGAAGTAAAATGAGCAACGAAATGGCCCCCATTATAGGCCGACAAAGTGATTCTCGGCCTGTCTCTCTCCACACTTACTGCGGCAATCGCCAGCTTCAATCGCCAATGCCAAACCGCTATCGTCCAGTCACCGGTGAAAGGGAAGAGACTAGGCTGCTGATGCATCAAATATCAAAACCCCAAACCTTTGCAAAGATCTGTACAGCAGATTGTGAGCAATCTTACGACCCTAGTCGACAACTCCACTATTTACAGCTGAAGGGCACGATCAGCGACGACAGGGTCCAGGAACCTATAAATAAACCCACCAAGACAGTGACCTCAAAACTGAAGGAGTTTGCTGACTCGCAGTTGGCAGGTGGGTTTGGGACCAGGGTTCCGGCAACTCGATTAGGTTTACTGCTCTGGGTGCCTTGCATTCGGCATAGTTCTCCCCCACAAGAGCTCTACCAGGGAAGACATACACCGAGTTGAATCCTTGGTGACTGGGAGATGTGACTCGATGGTTGAAGGGTAGATTACCGAAAGGTACGACGAGAACCCCTTTCCACCATGCCCATGGCGTAACGGAGGGATTAAAGGGTTTTAACTGAACTTGCATCCAGGGATTCATATGATCGGATGATTCCTCTTCGCCAAGCCCTATACCACGCCAGTCTATTCATACTCTTCACATGGGAAGGAGCCAGGTGCGGAGACATTGCACCCAGATGGAATGTTGGCTCCTACTACGTGCACTGTGGAAGGTATGGTGCCGTGAACACCAGGTGTGCTAGTCAGGAGCAGTAGCATGTTGCAAAATGAGGATGGATTCAGGACGTGCTGTTCGCCTCATCTATGATACACAGAATGTAACCCGAGCACTTTCAGAACCACATGCATACATCTTGCACACGAACCGATAACAGCCTTCCGATATCGATTTTGCGGCCCAATCAACATCGCCAGTGAGTTATTCCGTGGCAATTGGCTTCCAAGTTGAGGCGCCACCCTACCCGTCACGTGAGGGAGGGGAGGCTCAGGACGAACATCGCCTCAGGATCAACACGGTAGTGAATCCGGTACTGAATAGAGAAGATAGAACCGAGAAGTGCTTTTATGTTCCTGTGACCTGGAGATGGTATACCATGATCAAACGACGTGTTTGGGTTGGCCTTAATTAGGTATCGATCGTGCCCATTTCGTGATCTTTAGCCCCACAGTGCTTCGCAAAGCCGAAATCCGAGAAACATCATGACAACAGTGACAACAGTAGAGATAGCCCCAATGACGGCGCTCATAATGTATTCTCTGGTGCCCATGCGAACGCGAGCTGGGGGTGGTGCGCCGGATACAAGCTCTTTCCTATTGTGCGTTGCGAGCGTTGAGTGGGGCTCTGGCTCTTTGCCAGTGTGGCTCGATGTCGGTTTGCCATCATTTGCACTGGTAACAGTCTCGGTGTCGGCGCTTGACTTGGTCATATGGGTTGATGTTCTTGTTGCTGTTATAGGAGCGGGTTGGTTTGAACTCATGGTGATGGTTGTGGGGACGGGATGAGTAAAGACAACTTGATATTCTCAATAGTGGGACGAGTTGAGAGTTTTGCGATTCCAACACTTGGACCTGGTATTTAGTTATCTATGGATGCTATGTCAGCCTAGCATTGCTTTTTCTCGGTCAATATGTCAAACGGCAGCCGCTGAGGCAAGGGGTGACACATGGCCTGGCTCGTGTGGTCCGTCGTCTGCGCCACTGCGCCACCACCCCCTCCCCGTAACCTTCGACATGGCATGATAACTCTTACCGGAGACGCTGAGGCAATTCAAGGCAAATTCTGGCCTAGCTGCTGTGTTTTGACAGAAATCGAAAACGCCAGGAAGATGAAGGCATAACGGAAACACAAGAGAACGAAGATTGGGAGGAGGGTGGAAATGCGGCAAATCCATAAGGCATGACTATACGGAGTACGGAGTTTGCAAATTCTTGATAGTGGCTGCATAAGGGCTGAAACTATCTACACGCTAAGTCGCATTCAGGTCGACAAGACAGCTAAGACTCTTCGGATTGTGCATCAAGGCATCTGAACGCTTCGAGATCTGCTGACGAAAAGTTATAGCCATCTGGGGCCGAGCTTCTAAGCAGGGCAAGTACGTCCCATCGTCTCAATTCCTTCGCCTGGTTGACTGCGTGGGCGTATTGATTCTCTGGCATGAACCGGGCGCCAGCTTCCTGTAGCCTAGTGGCGGCTTCCAGACATGTGATGGGTGCGGAGGACTTCTTCAGCATGATAGCACACAACGTGGCGAGGTGGCTGAACGAGGGCTGGGTGAACGGGGATGAGGCGGCATTACAGACAGAGCGTCCGATCGAAGGAATCGCGCCGTGAGAGATAAGGTGTGTCAGAGGTCCCGTGTTACCGGATATGCAAACAAAAAAGACTGCCCACGATAGAGCCGACAACCCATGGTTACAGGCGTTGATGTCTGTACCGTGGTCCAGCAGTGTATTGATCATGCCGTGTCCTATGCTGCCCTTGTATGTGATGTTGCTTTCAGAGAAGACGCTGCGTGAGAGGGACATGTAGTACCTATCGACTCTCGGTGTCAGTATTCACTCTTCTTGGAGTAAACAGGATGTCTCAAGAGGGAATAATGGAAATATCTTGAATGAGCGGTTATTCCATCCCTCATGAGACACTGGAATAGCGTGGAAAAAACACTGGAATAGCGTGGAACAAACACTGGAATAGGAAGGAATAAACACCAAAAGTCGCTTACGCTAGCATATGTTGCTTCGTGGGTGCATGAAACGCGTTTGGGTCTGCTCCATTCTCGAGGAAGCGGACAACCAGGTCGAGCGTCACCTCCGAGAGGGCAAGGACGAGATGGAGAGGGGTTCTACCTTCGCTGGTCACGTGGCGCACATTAGCCCCCATGTCGAGGAGATCTACGATCACCTGCATCCGCAGCATCGACTTGTCCATTCCTCGGTAAAAGGGCATATCCAGAACCTTGAGCAACAGTTGGGTTTCAAAGGCGGTGCCGTAATCGCCCGACCGTTTTCTCAGCTTGGGGTTCCTAATGAATCCTAGTAGCTCAGAACACCTGCCATTCTGTATCATAACGTCCGCAGCTGCTGTGACGTCGGCGCCGAGGTGTTGGAACAAGCCGAGGATGCGAGTGCCCTTCTTCGTAGCTGCAGCATATTCGACGACGCGGAGGGGGTGAGAAGAGTGGTCGAAGGCATCGATGGCAACGTGGCCACTCTGCACAAGCCACTTCACAATGGTAGCATGCCCACAGAGGGCGGCGAGATGGAGCATCGTGTGCCCATAGCCGCCCGGGGAGTGGCACAGCATTGATGCCCCGTTGTCGACCAAGAGCCGGCACATGGCCAAATCGTTTCGACACACTGCTATGTGTAGAGCCGTGTTGATCTCGTTCCGGGCCAGGTTGTCTATGCTCCAATCAATCGTGTTCACAACGGGGCGGAAGGTTGGATAACGCAAAACGCCGGGTACATCAACGTCTACGCCTCGTTCGAGGAGGTACGCCGCTGCTGCGTGGTTTCCGTGTGCTACGGCGAGATGGAGTGGGGTGCAGCACCGCTCGGGTAGTGTAATTGTCGTTGGCAGCATCAGGACGACGGGTCGAGGGGAGGTGGATATAATCATCCTTATGTCACTGACTACCACCTCGTAGCGGTCGAAATCCGGCATGGGCTTGTTCAGGACCGTCTTGGCAAAGTGGACGAGTTTCTCAAAACATTCTACCTTACCAGTCTTCGCGATGGCGAACATGGCGCTGCAGTCCTCGTGCTCCACGTTATTTCTATAGAGCAGGTCCGAGTAGACATCATGGAGCGTGTGGCTGGCCTTGCTAATCCGGGCGGTGGTCTGTTTGCCGCAGTACCATGCAATGTTCGCATGAATCTCGTTGGGAAGCCGTTCAAAATGGCTCTTGTCATGAGTGTTCGACATCTTGGTCGCGCACAACCTGGTTCGTTTCTGAGCAGAAACAAGCATAAAAGACGAAGATTGGGGAGAGGTGAAAAAACAAAAAAGGAAAAAGAAGGGAGAAACGGGAGCGAGAAAGATGGTATGTTTATGTGTGTGTGTGTGTATGTGAGGAGATGCAGATGTTGAAGATGAGATGGATTCTTATTTGCTTACAGCCAAAACAGCAGTGCGGTTGAATAGAACCACCTGGGCCATTCGCCATCTTGCTACCTGCGTACATGGTTTACCAGTTTGTTCCTAACATGTATGTAAGTACCCAACCCAGAGTTCATACCCGTAGGCAGTCCTAAGTCACCATTTCTTCACGACCACCTGTATTAATTAATTACCTAATGTTTATTAGATATATATAATGTACCTACCTACGGGCTCAAGCACACTGGGCCATTCTTTAATTGTAATAACGAATCTTGCCTATTTCAAAATATTAAGACTGATTTAGGCTTAAGTCCCTGAAGATCTTAAGATATCGTTTCGATAACAACATCTACAAGCAGTTGTATGCCTGCTTTTCTTATTATCTTTCGTATTGGCACTCAATATAAGACATGGAACTTCCAGTGCTGGCTGTGGCCATTAGCCATCTGACTTCGAGAGTACACTTACTCAATGGCAACTTCTGTCGACGAGACAGTTTCTGTCTAGAACGGGGATATCCTCAGGAGCGCACAGTCGATGAGAAGCCTATGATGGAGCCTTGAGCGCAAATCCTCGTGAATCTCGGCCGCAAGAGTTTAGGAGTGGGTAGAAGGTTACCGACTGGACTGAAATTTGTCCAGCCTGATTGAAGACAAATTCATGTAATCTTCTACTCCTTATGGTCCAAGGCCCAGCCGCTATATGCATGATAATCCGTGTCGTATGTAAGCAAGACAGGAGAAACCCACACTTTCTTCAAGTTTAGCCAATTAGGGGTAAAACTCCAAATTTACGTCGGAGTGGCCGGCGTGTTATGCAGAGGTTGTGTAAGAAGAGGGGAAATGCCATTACATACATACTCTCGACTTGTCATCTAAAGTATCCCCCTCGGAAATCTGAACGACGAGTGGCACTCGTTACTTATTGATTTGATCTATTGAACAAGAAGTCTTAATATACTACATAGGCATGTCCATCGCAAAGCTACAGGCCTCGCTGACTCAAGCCACGAACGAAGTGACCGTCGCAGCCGCGAACATCAACTTCGACTTCTGCCTCGTCAAGTACGAGGCGCCCAAGGAGTACCGTCCGCTCGGGGAGCTCCTTTCGACCAAGAGAAAGGAGAACGCCGAGCATGGCAAAAGCCACGCCACTGCCCGCCGTCTGGCCGCGCTCTTTGAGGGAGTCTGCTCGGATACTCCCCAGCTGATCAAGGCGTACGGCGAGAGAGTGTCCGAGATCTCGAAGCGGGCGACGGACAGCGAACATAAGAGTTTCTCCTCGTCCATGTTTGGGGCCTACACTGGTGTCGACGCGACGTCCATCTGGGCGGCTGCCACTTCCTCGCAGAGCGCCAAAACCGGCGCCATCCACGTGCACCTCCTGGCCTGCATGCTAGCTTCCATGTTCAGCAGCGCAGAAGCGACTTCCATCTGGGTCGAGCTGATCGAGGAGCGAAAGAAAGCCATCGCCCAAGACTGGGACCGCAACGAAAGCATCCCCTTCTCCGTCGCCGCAGCCGCGGCTCAGCAAGGCATTGTCAGAGCCCAGCTGGCCGAGTGGGACGCCAGTGCTCGCGCGTGGCTGCAGACCGCGGACTCGGTCATGGTAGCCAAGCAGACCCAACTGCGCCTGATACTCAAGAATGTTGACCTTCCAGTAGCAGACGAGTCTTCGGTCTATCCGGGCGTCATAATCGCATGGAAGAACACGCTTAGAACCATGGAACGTCTTATATGCGGCATCCCCCAAGAAGTCTACGATGGATCGGCGATTTTGGGCCTCAGGGCATGGCATATATACCCAAACATAATCGTATTCGGGAGCCGCAACGTCGAGGTCTCCATGGACGACTCACTTGTCTCTTCGGGCGGGGTTCTATCGCTTGGTTGTTCGCCGCCTGTCACAAGACCTAACGGTGGGGTCTCTTGGTCTTTATCTCTTGCTCATCTCAAGTATTATGGCCAGCCAGTCCAGAGACAAGGGGTGTTTCGGCCAGACCCCACACGCATCAGCTTTAAAGAACTACTCTTAGTGGTACTTGGCTGCATCCTGACTCGATGGAACGTCCCCATAGATCATAGTTCTACCTGGGAAGCCATTCGATTCCTGAGCTCGGTTTCAATGTCCTTTACGCAGATTATAGATGAGCCTCCTCGAGTGAAAGATAATACGAGGGCAGCTTACGAAACAGATCTTCCTAATCGAAAGCAAGGAATAGGACTTATTTCCCAGGCCGCAACAATGGCATTGAAAGACCAGGACCGGTCGATCACGTTCATAAACCTGGGAAGAAATAGGTCAAACTTCCTCCCGCCGCAGACAAGGATCGATAATATTGAATGGCAAAACTTCCTACGCCCCTTCTTCGGTCTGACCAATGTGGTGCCCTTGTTGGAGTGTTTTCGGAATTCGGACGGGCGAGTCGAATTTCTGCGACGCATGGCCACCAAGGTTCAAGCCTTGCAAGGCCGTAGGTGCATCATCCAATATCTTCACACCGACCGGTATAGTGGGGAGACTACCAATTACGCCACCGTCTTTCCGCGGTCAGCTACCCTTGAACAAGACGGCGGACGACCGGCAAAGAAGTCCACATCGTCTCATTCAAGGTGGCTAAGCCTGCAGCATCCGGCGGACACGACAGTAGCTGGAGAAACTATCCACATAAACCAAGATCCTACAGTTTATAGACCACTGACGCTAGAATGCACCTACCTGCCCGGGACCGAGGCCGAGCAAGTCTTGGAATTCTGGTTCGGCGACAGTGACGACGCTGGGATCTACGTAGCCATTGAACCAGGATCGCCCCATTTTGATCGACCCAAAGTCACCCAGCAGGACTTGCTCTGGTGCGCGGAGCACGGTCTGCTGTCGGTCGACAAGATCCTGCTCCAAACCACCGACAGCATTACACGGACGCTGCAGTGCCTCGCAGTGGCCAGCGACCATGCATTTGGAACAATACTTGGACCCGTGGTTCAAGTCAAGTTGCTAGAAAACCCGTTGATACATACGAAGTCCATGGCATTCATCGGCGGCCAACTCAAGAGTGCAATACCGCAGATATCCACGTTTACACAGGCCATTTCTATCTTGGTGTACATGGTGGCAGGTCACGATATGTCTCATAACGAGGTTCCCAGTAACGTCATTGGAATATCTGCTGGCGATTCGATCTTCGTTCCCGAACAGGTAAGTCAGTCTTTTATGTTCGATATCGAGACATGAAGCTAAGCTAATAATGTACCAAGCTACTCTGGGATCCTATGCAGACAGAGACGAGAAACTCCTTCACCCGTATCCTAGGAAACATTGGCAGACCGGGCTGCGTCATGTTCTTCTCCGTCGAAAGCCCGATAACGTCTCCCCTAGACGCGAGCTTCTGGCGGGTAGCTGACCCCCAAATCTTCGACGGCGCGGCAACGGACCTGTTCCAGAACACCTCCATGCACCTATCTTTCACGAATTGGGAGCGCCCCCTCGAAGGGTTCCGGTCTGGCGGCAACCAGGACGTTGAGATCGCGCTGGTCGAGTCAGCCCTCTCGATCCGGGAGCGCGGCCGGTGGATCGGCGACGTGGACGTCCTGCCTGCGCTACGCAGCAACATCATTTACCGGCTGTCGCCGCAGCTGCCATGCCGCCACTCGCGATCGGAACCGCCCCAGGCCCACATGACGTCAATCGAGTGCTGGGACGAGCTGCGCGAGTTCTCGGCCGGCAACGTCGTGGTCCGCGCCAACGGGAACTGGATCGCGCGACTGGCTGCCACAGCGTACCTCGCACAAAGCGCGGAGCGTGATCGGCGCGGCAACATTCGGAGGATCACGGTGTGCCCTTCTTCGGTCTGCTGGAAGTGCATGGATACCTACGTTGCGCAACACGCTGCCAATATCTACATATATTAACATTATTACATGGGCTTTTGGATGATCGTGCAGTTAGTTTAGGTTGGGTCGGTGTCATGTTTTATTTGTGCTAGTCTTGTCTACAGATGCCGGGGGGACTCGCAAAGAGCAGCTGGCTCTCCTTCGGAAACCATCATATCCCTTGGGTCGCTATCACAAGTCTTCCTTCTCAACTTGGAGGAACTCCATCAAGTGAATATGATGGAAGACTACCTACGAGACAACCTAGGTAGTCAGGCGTCTGGGCCTCGAAGACCCGACGGCGGCAGGAGCAGGGGCGGGAGCAGGGGCGGGAGCAGGGGCGGCAGGGGCGGCAGCAGGGCCGGCAGCAGTAGCAGGAGGTGGTGCCGGCTCTCCTTCCGTGTATTTGAGTGCCTGGGCTATCCATTCGTCGTGCGGGGTCTCCGACTCATCAACCTCAGGCTCAGGAAAGTGGTCTATGAAAAAACTCAACGATTAGCGACGATTGGTAAAAGAAAGAAGAACAAAACGACGATTTCGCCTTACAGTCATGAATGAAGCTGACGAGTCTTGATGGGAAATTGCCTGTGCCTGTGGCGTGACACTGCTAAGATGAAGTAGAAATAGTACGATGGAATAATTACTAGCGGACGGTATGTTTCACTGCTCATACTACTACTGATGATCGCGGGAAGAAGATAGGCAAACGCTAGGTCACAGTCAGGCATAGTATCATATAGCATAATGAAGCTTCCTATTCGGAGGCTGCAATATTATGTAGGCTAATGAGGATGGGGACGCGGTCGGGGGTCGGGTAGACTGGCGCCGCAAAGGTACCAAAATCAGGCCCCGGGACGTAGTGGGTTCAAACACTAGTCTATGTCCATATCCGAGGTTGTCTCCCAACCGGAGTCAGCCATGGATTCGTCCGAGACTGTCTCCCAGCCGGAGTCAGTCAAGGATTCGCCCGAGGTTGTCTCCCAACCGGAGTCGGCCATTTCCACGTCCGAAACTTTCTCCCAGACCGAATGGTTCATGGGTTCGTCCTCGACCTGGTACTCGACGTGGTCCTGGTTGTGATTCACGACGTCATCTTGGACGTCATCTTGGACGCCATCTTGGACGCCATCTTGGATATCGTCGGAGAGGGTTTCGGGTATTGGATCGCGAGCACCACGGGTAGGGCTTTGCTCCCCGATAGTCTCTTCCCGGCCGGGCCCAGCAATGGCACAGCCCGCTGTCCGCAATTTTGGATGCAGAAACAGGAATCGTATCTTCTCCAACGGCCAACCTAGGTCGTGCAGCTTCTTGATCCGTTCAACGGCGAGAATGTCGCGCGCTATGGACCGTCTGAAGAGGGCCACCATTGTTTCCATGTCTCGCGGGGCATCGCTGTTCTTGTACATATTACCCTCACGTTGCTCGTCAAAGGCTTTAAGATAGTCTTGACATGAGAACGAAGTACCGCTACCGGCTGCTGTTACCGCCTCCACAGCGGCAGCGACCGAGGTAAATTCGCGCGGGCCTACGAACTTGGGCTCCCAGGAAAGCTCTGGCGCCGCCTTGAGAATATTCTTGCGCCGGCTGCTATCGAGGATATGGCTAAACAGGTCGTAGTAGGGGCACGGGAGCGCACCGCGCTGCGTGAGTGCTTCGCCCACACGTTGCAGCCTAATCTTCGGGGTGCTGTTGGGATGCTGTCTACTAACAGAGTACAGCAGGCCAAAGAACGGGACGGGGACCGTCGGGGCTGTCCAGGGTCTTTTGTCCCTGAAACTGCATATAGACGCCCATTCCAGCGCCACTGGCAAAAGCCACGGCTGATTGCTCCAGTAGGAATGCATCAACAGGTTCCGAAAGTTTAGGGAGGTCGTGTCGGTCCAGGTGAATCGACAAGGCGTCGGGGCGGAGGCTTGGGAGGCCGCGTTGGGTGTGCCATGTGGGACTTGCTTACCTCGTGCAACCGACCTAGTTCCATGTGCCTGGTGTTCCAACCAGATGCCGGTGTAGCTGCCCAGTATGTACATGGGAGAAATTCTCCAGATACGTATGGCGAGCTTCCATAGAGGGACGGTACATCCCCGTATCTTATTGTTCATGGTGTGCATGACTCTGTCGCATTCGGCCATGGCCAGTTCGACCGTGGAACGCTTCCATTCTTCGTCAAACACATGAGACAGCGCGTGGATCTCTGGGTGCAATCCGGGCGGCTGCATGAGCTCTTCCAACGACTCATCCGTGACTAAAGGAAAGTGCTGGGCTACGCGCTCCTGGGAATAGTGGCGAGAAGGCGGCGCAGGTTGCGCAATTAGATTGGCAATCCGTTGCTGTGGATTGCTAGCCATTATGAGTGTGTATCCTTGGATATCACGCTGGGAGGAGAAAGAAGAAGAAAAAGAAACCCGAGAAAAGAAGAACAAATGGTATTTCCTAATGCAAGGCTGTTCTGGTTCTGGTTTTGTTGTGTATGTGCAGGTCGGGTGTGTTGCGTTGCGTTGTTGGCGAGTGGGATGGGTGAGTGTTTTACAAGTGGGATGTGGAGTTTGCAGGACTTGGCCACGGGAAATGTAGGTAGGTTACTTCAATTACCTTTGAATTGGAAACAGTGCTAAGTACCCGTGGATCTGGCAGCCGACGCCGTAGAGGCATCAAGAGGAGCAATAGAGGCCGAATGCCCTGAAGGCACAGGGGGTGATCGCTCCCGGACGGACTTTTAGGTACGAAAGGTCTGCATAAGCGGTCTGGTAACATACATGTGTAACACGACTCATCAAATTATCCCTGGAACTAGAAAGACACACAACATGAATGTTAGGCGGGATCTACGAGGCCAGGCGTATGAGGGAGGCTGGCATCCCTCAAGCCTACCCGATCTTTTCTTGGTATCCTAAGTAATCTATATAATGTAAACATGCCTCCCAGGTCCGAGGCTGCGACTCCGTCTTCTACATCCATACGCAAGCTCGCAACCCTAATGGAACAACTCAATCATGTACAGCTTAGGGGGTCGACCAACGACAACGGGTTGTAGGAAGACAAATGCCTTTCCCCTCTACTTGTTTGTATGGGCAGGCCACTGGTTGCCTTTGCTTGTACGCGATAGGCCTCTACGAATGTGCGACTTACTTACTCTTGATATATTGCTTAGTGACCCAAGGCTCGTGGCCAATTGATCATAAGCTAAATCATCGGCTATGATGGTGTGTTTGTCGCTCCAGCTTCCAGATGATGCCAATAGTCAACAGTTGCCATGTATCTGAGCCGGATTCCTTTCCTTTCCCGGTGGACCATTGATTCCACATCTCACTCTCGTCTCGGCCTATCAACCTTGGTCGAATCTTCTTGCCAACGAAAGAATCAAGCTGCGGCTCGATGCCTCGATGGCACTTTGGTGGACGGGAAGAGAAAGTGCTTATCAAACAACGGTATAATCAAGTATGGTTGAGTCTGACTGTGGACGGCCTTAACACCTTCATGCCTGTGCTTCTACGCGGGGGTGGAAGTCATCAAGAATGTACAGTCCGGGTCGTGATGATCAGATGACAACCGTCACGACCAGCTTGGATACAAGCTACGCCGCGATTCCCTAATCAGAAGGAATTCTGCCGACAGATTTGCGATAGGTTAATCGGTCCTCCATCCCATGCGCCAACACATGCCCACTCACTGGAGCTTGTGTCTATAGAACCGATTCTTGATTCCTGTTTGGTCAGTCACTAAGATTCGTCGTTTTCCTAAACACAATAGGACTTCTTTCCGTGTTCGTGCCAATCGACTGTCCAAGAAGCAACAAGAATAGCGAACTTCCTGTCGAAGTAGTGCGCCATAGGAATCCATTGACACTCGCGTTGAGCCCAAGGTTTGTTTGCTCCATGGCCGCCTATTGTGATATGAACATGTGCGCCACCAACGATGAATCATTATAGCATGAAGTTGTAAGGAGGCGTGGATTTCTCTTGTTACGGTCGCACAGAAAGAAAAAGCAACATCGCAAAGCGAGAGATTGTGCATGTATATCATTCAGCTTCAGGTATATAGTAGGGGTGCCGAAGTTGCGGAGAAGCCTCGATAAACTGAGGTGATGAGAGGGCTGCGCAAAGCCGTCCAAGATGATTTTGATATCTGTTACATATGGCTGTTAGCAGAACCGCCCTAAAAATGTCGGGTTGCCTTTCACGCAGTGGTCGACCGAGCCCATCTATCTTGATCGAATGGCAAGGTCTTCGCAGGGTCCTGACACCCACGTGATGACCTAGCATGTCATGTTTGGTGGTTCGCGACGAAGAAAGTAAATCGAGCTTGTGGTACCGGGGCAAGGAGCCTCCATGAGAAGTGCAAAAACGTGCTTTGGGGGTGGTAGTCAAACGGTCCCAGCATTCAACAGGTTCCCCTCTCGGCTGCATGCCTCTGTATATGTAGTTGATCGGACATCGGTGGACTGCATTCGTTCTCATCATGCAATGGTTTAGCTTCATCAGCGGGGACGGTCCCATATGCTCAGGATGATTGGCTTAATGGCGACTTGACGACTTCCTGGACTGCATAATCCATACCAGCCTAGATGCTTCCTGGAGTTCCGGGCTGCTACTCCGTATGATTGAAACAGGAGAGTTCAAATTGTTCGGCTGCGGTTGTACTAGGTATTCTGTCCGATGTCACATTTGATTAGAGCGTGGATTATCGCGTGTTATTGATCCAGTTGCTACACTCATCCCATTGCCGTGGCTAGCAAGCACCGTTACGTTTCGCAAGTAGTATTAGGCCGTCCGGCGAAACGAAGATCTCGTCGTAGCAATCGGGGGCCTTCTGTTAACAGCTTACATGGGCTCCCATTATAATGGCACGAAACAGCCTGTTGCCGAGCAGGCAAACCGCATACACACGATGTAGATAACGAAAGAGGGCAAAGAAGGATTATAATGGCTTTGTCAGGCGGATGTTTTCACTTCAAAGAGGATACCAATGTTGGTATGTAATCATGCATGAAGTGTCTCTATATGTGTGGGTGAATAGGTAGGAGGCAGTCTGAAATTGTGTGAATATCGGCCTGGATGGAGTAGGCGACCATGAGATCATGTTGCTCTTCTCTGTCCGTTCTACAACCGGTAACCTTCATGTACGTAACAGCACCGAAGGGCTCTCGCTTGGCTATAATGATTCTAAGCTGACGTAGGGGAGCTGTCACCCGGGGCCCCTGTGTCAAACACATGTCGAGCAATGTTCCTTGCTGATGTCAGGTCCAACACCCTGAAGCCGATTGTCATACCCTTCCCATCGGCGATCAATGGTGGCCACAGTCAGTCGTGTGCGGCTGGCTTTGGATCAAGAACCCCCTCCAGTGCATTGCTATATAACAACAGATAGCACCAAGCAAGACAAAGTCGCCTTTCATCCTGACGTCTACATGTCCTGGAAGAAACACTCCGATCCAGCAAGCCTTAGTGATCTTTGAAAGCATCACAATAGACGGAGCCACCAGTACTCTCCCCATGGATTCATCCTAGATAATGACCTGTCGAGGCATATAAAGATATCCAGCAGCTACGACACCTAATCACCCTTGGACGTATGATCATCTGCTGGTAGGCCACCGCCTGTAGGGCAAAGGACCTACCTTACCTAATGTATGTATATTGGACACTTGCCTAAGACAGGTATGCAGGCCACGCTTTGGAATTTAAAGGGTGCCTACTTACCTAGGTACTTACCTACCTTAGCACATATGGGTAAAATAGGTACATACCGTAAATGTAAACTACAGGTAAAAGTCTTCTGCTTAATTAACTACTGCCCAAGTACGAATTCTTGATATAACCTGCCCCTCCTACCCGCTGCCTTAAGCTGCCTTTTATACCATCTAACATCTCACATTAACTGTTTCCTCCCTCTCCGCTATCTGTCTCATTCTCTTTTCTCATCGCAAACCATCCAAACCACACACATCCATCCGAAACAACTTTTCCTTTCCCTCCCCTTCATCGATACAAATATCGATATTTCATTTACTCTCCCTACCTACAGCAATCTCGCAAGCAATTACATTTGCTTACGACAAAAATGGCGCCTCCCAAAAGGGAAACCAGCGTTCACGTGAACGAAGCCAGCACCCACGCAACGGCAATAGCCAGTTGGTTGTTAGCAAAGCTAGCACGGGTCAAGAATCGCAGAGAAGCAACGCCGATAACGAGAGCCAAAGAGCACTCCAGGCAGCGCAAAGCCGGCTCCAAGCAGTGTCCAATGACATGATGCAACGGCAACGCCAAGAGCATAGATTTCAAAGCTTGACAAATGACGTCAGCTTGCAAATCAAGCAGGGTAATAGAACTCTCGCCATGGATGTAAAGCAGCACATTGGCACTAGCCAAGACATGATACAGGACGGTCTCAACGCAGACAAGAACGCCCTGTGGTCGTATGGAGAGCTCTTCCGTAACGGTAGAAAGCCACAGCTGAAGCTCACGCAAATGGAACTCGATGACGAAGAGGATGTAATTCTATCCGATGTCGACGAGCGTTTCCGGCAGCAACCTCGCGGTCGCAAATGCGAGGAACACCCTCCTCCCCAACGCGAGGCAAGGAAGGCTGAAACCCAATCTCGCCCGAAGAACCAGCCACCCAGCAAAAAGCAGTGCAAGCATTGCGAAGGCCATCATCCCCCGCTTAAGTGCGTGGTCATGGAAGGGGTTACGGGCATGGCAAAGATCTGCCCAATCCATCCGCACATGAAGAACCATTACTTGGACACCTGCACCAGCCTCTACGATTGGATCTCAAACCCAGATCTGCTCGACGCATTGTGGACGTTTATGGGACCAGGTCGACACGGGCTTCCGCCTATTTACTCGGAGTACATAGACATCTCCGAGTTGACAAGGTACCTGCGCAAGTCGTGGAATAAACTGCCTTGTAGCGTTGACCATGCCAGGCTCATGAGACAAACGCACCATGGCGACTTGTCGAAGCCTATGAACTACAAGGAAAGGCCAAATGTCCCGTGGTTCAACGAAAAGGTTCAATACTCGCAAACCGACCCCCAAACGGCGAAGCGCCAGCCCCCGAAGCACGGCGACATTCAAGCATTGCGGGCTTATCTCGAGTTGAATCCAAACAAGCCTACGCCCGGGCCCGATCCCAAGACCGGCACCAAGCCCACGGCCAAGCCCCTGCCCAAGCCCGAGATTGGTGAAGTGGCAGCTACGGTGGGCGAAAGTCCTCGCGAAGATGGGCCAGTTCCGGAAGACGGGAACATGGTCGACAGACTAGAACCTACTCCGGAGGACACAGGCGTGTCTGGATTCGTGCAAAGACTACGGGCCCAGCCTACTGAGTCAGCTGCTGGCAAGTTGGAACATATGTTTAAAAATGTGAACTTGACCTCGAGCTCCTCTGTCTCCAAGACATATCCGAAGCCACCCCAGGCTGAGCCCGTTCATATACAAAAGTATTTTGGACCCGGCAAAATCGCGGATTTGCCTGACAATTGCAATTTGTTTTTGAGTCCTGCTGCCACGAGCAACCTTCGGCCACCTCATCCCCCGCCTGATACCCTGAAAAAAGCGTTTAGGCATGCAATCCAACTTTTTGGGTCCGGTGAAAACACTGGAAGCAACCCCGGAAATCCGGCGCCACCTGCTGCCAATGGCAGCTTGTTTAGAACCAGCATGCCACCTCCTCCTCCGAAAGGTGTCATGCGAGCATTCATCAATCAAGGTTCGGTGGACACGGACTTCTCCGGTGCCAACGAGAACTTACAGTTCACTGGAGCACAGGGAGGAGGACCTAACGGTCCTCAACCTGATCATATGTAATCAGGTTGATTAATACGGTTCATGATAACCACCGCCTTGCGTCATCTAAACGTCCATCTGCAAAGCAAATGTGACGATACCGATGTACGAAACATTCAGATTGACAGACTACTGAGTATCTAATAGACTATTCTATCTCCTGCTCCTTTCTTTCTTCTTCTTGCCATGCCGTGACCCATGTGACTCCCGGTAGAAAATAAACAAATCCTCGTCATCTCGTGCGACGTATTTATAGGTAACCCGTAGTGGCCGTGGGAAAATTTCCGTTGGCTGTCAAATAGGTGGTGTCTAGCCTGGACTGGAATCGAGAGCATCGTACATGGTTTGGTCACAAGGCACCAGGAGTTGCTACGCGGCGTCCCTCCCTCTCAGAGTCCAGTAGACCCTGATATGCGCAGTCCTTCAGTCCTGATTTCGTGTTCCCTACCCTTTAATCCGGATTTCGTGTAATCCTTTAATCCGGGTTTCGTGTACCCCACCTTAACTCTTGATTCGCGTAGTCCTTATGCCAAGTGCAATGCTGAGAGTCTGTTTGCAGTCCCTCAAACGAGACTTGAAGGATACAATGCCTATATCTTGACATGACAGGCGTGCCTTGTCGAGCCAGTGTATGTGCTCGTCTGCCGCGTTCAACGTCGTATTCTCGGATATCTTGTATTTTAAGTCGTCTAAAGCGGCCCGACAGCCTACCAAGACAGGTTCCAGCCCGGACAAGCAGGTGTGTTGGTGCGGGGACAAATCCTCCTTGCGTATGCCCACGGCTTCCAGAGCCCCCTTCAGCGTTCGGAGGGAGCCTAGCAGGGCTTGCAAATCGTTTCGCAGGTGCTGAAGGGCTTCGGGTCCGTTGTCGAACCCCTCGATCGTATCGTCCAAGGCCTTGCAGCTGCTGTATGCGGCCATGACTGAGGCCATCACCCTCGCGTTTATGCTCAACGGATCAGCAGCCATTCCACCAGAATTGATCAAACAGGCAAAAAGTTATGTTTTCTGCGAGTCTAAACTGTTATTGGCATGGCTCCGACCCGGAAACAGCGCTTTTTGTCTTCCATGTTTTGATGCTGGTGGCTATGCTCAGCCTGTTTCTATTTTTGTTAGTTTCTACTCGAATCTTCGTCTTCGAGCATATAACCGCCACAACGGGCGCCAGGACGGGGCTGTTCGAGAAACCAAACAGTCACGATATTAAACTTTAGATAAGTAAACACGCTAAGGTCGAAGATAAGCACCACGTAACGAAGAGCTGCTAGGTCACACTAGTATAGTTCTGAGATATATAAAAATAGCAAGGCCCAAAAAACCGTGAGAGAATATCACCATTCACCGACACTATGGCCCCCACCCAAATCCTCTCCGCCTCAAGGTACAGGACGAGTACGAACGTATCAGGTTGTTCGCAACGGCAGCAGTAATTTGCTGCCAGTTCCCTCGCTGCCAGTTCTCTCGCCTGGAATGCCGGTAGCGAGGATAATAATACTACATATGTGAGATACAACACACGTCCCGGATGTTTGGCACCGTCATCCCCAACGACAATTGATGTTGCGGCCTTCCTCGCCGGCTACACAAAAGGTGATTGGGAAAAAGGTAACGTTGGAGATTGGTCGTGCACTTATAGGACCACAGCATCTGTGGTGGCTATGTCCAACTACATGTTCACTTGCCCACTCCATGCTAATGGCATTGGCAAAAAGAGCAAAACATACAACACCGAGGATTCCCAGGTCGTCACCGACCCTAGTACTAATTCGGCTCTCTGCTGCTTATATATGGGAGAGCGGACGGGATCCCTAGTGTTCAGTAGGATATGGTCGTATGTGAAAGAACCACGGTTTTGGATGGACTATATTGACCGGTTACTGGTGTTGGCGATACTTCTTCCCCAATCCCACCGGATAGCCCCCCTCGACAGGAAAACCTGTGCTGTTTCCTGTATCAGTCCAGAAGTTGCGTCGTGAACATCCCTTTCGGATCCCATTTCAGCTTCAGCGCCTTCAACTTGTCGAGCTTGCCAGGGCCGCGGAAGCGCAACCCAATGGGACCGGTACGCGTGCCGTTTTGAAAGTCGGCATACTCGGATTCATTGGGTCCTCGCATGATCCGGATGGATTCGTCGTTGTACATGTCGACCTGCTGCCGCGAACTCACATCTGTGTGCCAGATAAGGTTGTTCCTGTTTTGTTCATTAGTAAGGGAAATCAGTTCTCTCGTGCGGTCCATGAAGTCTCAAGATAGATGAAGCGACCACTTACTGCCAGTACCTCGTGTCGTGCAGGGACATTGCGGACTCAAACTCCGGTGTCTTGGGGGGCGGGAGTCCCATTGGAAATTGAAAGCTGTGTTGATGGCATCAGGGCATTTCTCGACCATCGTCTTCCAAACCTCGATTGTCTTCAAGAAGCTCTCAATATCAAACCGCCTCAACCCGACGATGCCGAAGCGCTTGTAGTCGCCTTTGGCACAGAGCATCTCGCGTGCATCGCTGGTGTTTTGAATCGGGACGGCTCCACCACTGGTCATCAGGGGTTGCAAGTCATACAGGGGCTTGTACGCAATTTGCGCATCGTCCGGGTTGCCGGTATATCGTGCCGAGATGACGAGGGCCGGCTTCCGCGCCAGTGGAGGAGCCATCGTCATGATGAGGCCGGCGGTGGCGTGGCTAGCATTGTCCATCAACGGCTTCATGACCTCGGCCACTTCCCGTGCACGCTCGAGGGGAAACACGAAGGCTCCCACCCAGATGACGCCCTGGTCGTTGCCTAACGCGGATAGCGGCGTAGTCTTGACGGTGAGTTCCGTCACCAGGCCGAAGAACTGACCCGCACCGCGGATCGCATAGAGCAAATCCGGCTCTTTGTCTTCGGTGACTTCGACCAGTCGGCCTTTGGCATCGATCATGCGGGCGGCTACGATCTGGTCCGATCCGTAGCCGGTGATGGAGTTGGTCACTGACGATCCCCCGCCAAGGAAGTAAGGAATGGCGCCCACGGTGTTCCCGTTCCCTAACGCTGTAAAGCTTCCGGTGGCGGCCAAGGCCACGCCGACCTCTTTTGACAGGACGCTGCCTTTGAGCCGGGCCGTCTGGGTTGCCGTGTCAACCTCGATGCCGGAGAACTTCTGCAGGTTGATGACGATCCCCTGCTCGCCGATGCTGGACCACTCGCTATGGCCGCCGCTCTTGGCGACAAACGGCACGGATGACTGAACGGCCCATTGTACCTGTTTCCCCAGAGTAAGTTTGTGTCAATGGGTAAGTGGATGATGACAATCGAGCTGCATGGAATTCGCATACCGTCTTCTGGATCTGCTCCTCAGTCAGCGGCAGGACGATGGCCCCAGGTGTCTCGCAACCAATGTTGGTCCAGCCCTGGGCGACCTCGCGGAACCGGTCGCTGTCCTTCTCGGTCAATATTTCGACCTCGGCGCCCAAGCGTGCCTGCAGGTCCTGGAGCAGCGAAGCAGATAACTTGTTCGCCATGTTGACAGCGTACTGCGTTTGTATATAAGGGCAAAGCCTGGAATTGCTGAAAGAAGAGCAAAAAGGCAAGATGAAAAAGAAAAAGCACCCGGCTGGCTCGGAGGAGAAGAGGGGTGGGTGATCATGTCCAATCCCTTACGTCGCGCTTAGCTCCGACGCTACCGGCCCAATGCCGTCTAAATTTGAACATCCTCCGCGGGTCGGCATCCGCTCTAGTAATTGGCTCCGAAATCTTTGTTTGCCGAAACGTATCTCATATTATCCGCTTTCTCCTCCTCTATCTGATATCACTAGGCATTGCAATCAAGTTACTAGAATATACAAATAGAAAGCATATTCCATGTCTGCTTATTTTCGTGATCTGCAAGATAGGTCGTGGTTTTATCTCGCTGGGCGGAGACAAATCGGATATTTGGTTGCGCAGGGAATCCTTTGCAAATCTCAAGTTGCAGAAAAGTTGGTTTGCTTGCGTTGTTGTGTTGCGTTTGTTCAAAGACGAGCGCGCGTGGGAGACATGCTTCAATTAAGAGGTACCTAAGGCAATGGGTTAGCCTGAGGTGTGGGGCTCTCACCTGGCTTCTTACAGTACATAAGTTGGGCAAAGGGGCATTGAAGAATGCATTCCATAGGTATGTGAGTACTAATAATGACGGGAGGTTCCAGCGCCTACTTAGGGATCATGAACACTTGGTAATTACAGTAGGTAGGCAACAGGTAGATCTATTTTTGCTTTTATTCCCAGACTTCCCGTCTCCCATCTATGCTATCTAACCATGTGGTAGCTAAGAAAGTACAACCCTTTGTTGCTGCTACCCCTATTTGATCTTTTACTTGATCTCATCACCATTTCCACAGGTCCTGGCTTCGAGTGCGCTCGCATGCATGTAAGGATGAATGATAATACGAGAGAGGATTCCGGTTGAACGACAACTTCATCCCTCCTAGGCATGAGGTTAAAACTGCATCTGTTTTGAGAGTCAATATTTGTGTGTAATTATTTATTATCGATCGGCAAAGCTTGAGACTACCTGGTTGGCCTCATGTGAGCCCCCCTTCCTCCCCTCCCTCCAGGTGCCAATGGTTGCGACGCCGGCTTGGTTCGTTGCCGCCTCGGTCTATTCGTCGCTCTCGTCCCCGTCACGCCCTTCAAGCAGCGCCCGGAGCCAAGGATCGTTCTGGAGGATGCCTCATCAGTGGATGTTCATGGTGAGCCTACTGCAGGAGCTGGCACTCTCTATTCCACCCCGTGCCGCGCTTCGAGCTGGCCTTAATAGTCGAGTACGAAAGTAGTCGTACCATTGAGGTGGCTAATTAGGGAGTCGAGATCTCCGTACAAGGGCCGACGGCTATACAGCGTCTGCGGTCCGGTCACCATGCTGCGACGCGATTCTGCGGTAAACTCGGGGAGCTGCGGAGCATACGAGTAGTCCATGCTGCTTTCGAACAGCTCCGAGTGCATGTGCCACTGGATGACAGAATAGTCCACGCTCCATGGAAGTTCGTCCAAGGGCTTGCCTAGGCGCGTCGCCAGCTCGTTGATGCACACCGCTTCGGTGTAGATGGGCGGCAGCCCTCTCCGCTCGAGAGCCATCGACATGTACAAGACTTTCGTCAGATGGGGTGTGGTGAGATATTCCAGGAGCTGATTGCATTCGTCCAAGCTATGGTCCTTTATATGGGGGTGGATCGGGCACACCTTGGTCATCCCAGTTCCCGGCTCGACGCGGAGGCACCGTAGGGGCGAATGACCTCCCGCCTTGCAGTACCAGCAAAGCTTTGGCTTGGGTGATGGATGGGGCGCCGTCAAGCCTGGATGCGAGGTGGAAGGTAACGTCGTCTCGGTTATCCGAAGTCTCTTCAAAGGACGAAGCTCGTGCTCGGCTTCGTCTTGGTCTCCGCTGTCGGAGTCCAAGGGACTCTCCATTTTGATATCCCTTGTGTTGAACACACGGGGCGATCCTCGACTGGCAGGCGCACTTGGCACTCCACCAGGGTTCTCTGTGGATTCCACGGCTAACGCCTGCTCTAAAGAGTGGACGGCGGCCTCAAGTGACTGCGCCGCCATCTTGGATCGATAGGCAGCACTGTGTGCTTTTGCAGCTTCCGATTGTGCTTTTGCAGCTCCCGATTGAGCTATCCGAGAGGCGGCTTCGGCATCCGCCGCGGCAGTGTTAGCCGCTCGGGCGAGATGGGACATGTGGCGCAGCTGATGCTGCAAACCACTCTGACCAGATCCCGTAACGTGCTGTCGTGTTGGCTGCGACGCGTATCTTGAGAAATTTCTGGCCTGGGGGTTAGCTGGGAGGCGCGGGTCACGACTTCCGCGCTTCGCAGGTCGGTCTTGCGAGTCTTTGCCGGATTGATTGTTACCAGCCATGACTTCGACGTGCTGACAAACAAAGGTTCCAGTGATGGGTTCACGAAGTTCCTGTTCGTATGGAGAGAAGGAAAGATGAACTACACCAAGGGAGTTTGTAGATAGGTGTTGTTTTGTATGTTCGTGCTCGACGAGAAAAAAATGTTGCGTGGAAAAGGTTGTTTGATTGAGCAGTGTAGGTGGACCGCATGCTCAAGAATAAACAAAGTGGATAAGTGCAAACGGCCTAAGACTTGAAGAGCTTGAGCTTAGTACCTACCATGCACCTATATGCCTAAGTATGTAGCAGTACATACAGTGGTGGGCACCTAAAGGAGCTCTGTACCCCCTACTGATCTGGGGTTGAAGCCTCCTATCGCTGCTCAAGTCTGTAGACATTTCAACAAGATCGATGGTATGTTCATTGTGTATCTAGCCGTCTTGGTATACGCACACTTGCCAAACAGTCCTTCTTCCATCCAACCCAACCCCTACTCCGCTCGTCCCATCGAGCTATATAAACAAATGCAGAAAAACACTATGACGTTAATCATCTCTCTCAGCCCCTGAAGCGTGATGGAGGTCGCGCCCACGCAGAATCAGTAAGCATTCTGCTGGACACTGTGACCTTTGCCCTCGTTGCTGCTACGACCACCCTCCTCCACCTCCAAGCTGCCCTTATGAAGCTGTGACGCCGGCGGCGGCAGCAAATCCTTGTTCTCGTCCACGATGCGGGCCGGGTCGAGAATCACAAAGATCCAGACGGCGAGGACCATGAGGAACCCGTCGAAGGCAAGGAAGTAGTTCTCGTGCAGCATCAGGGGCCCCCTCCACCCGCCGCCCAGCTCGACGGCCCGGAAGAGGTTGCGGGCGATGATGCAGACCAGGGAGATGCAGAGGGCGGTGAAAACGGAGTAGTACTTCTTGGGGAGGCCTTGACCGCCGATGCCGACGCCGCCGATGCTGCGCAGCGACGCCGCCGACGAGGAGAGGCGGTGCAGGAAGTCGATGGTCAGGCCGATAAACACGACCATGGTCGCGAGCTGGAACACGATGCCCGCGATCATGGTGTTGGTGCCCGCGGTGGGGCTGTTGCCTCGGCGGGAGGCGCTGGCTGCCATGGCGCCGCCTACTGTCTGTGGTGGGGAGAATGGGTTAGCTTTGATACTCAAGTTCTAACTAGCGGGAGAGGCAAGGCTTACCTGGATGATAAGGGCGACGAAGTTGCCGCTGAGGAAGGTGATCGTGTACATCCTCGCGGATAGCATACTGGACTCGGGGCCGAAGATCTGGATGAGCTGGCCCAGCAGCATGTACAGCGCCGCCGTGAAGAAGAGGGGAGCGATGATGAGGGTCACGACCTGCATCAGGTACGCGTGCTGGTTATACGGGCACTGGGCAGCCCAGGTGCGGCCGGCCCAACCAATCAGCTCGGCTACTTCGTGTTAGTCTGTTTCTCTTTCTTGGCTGGTGATGCTGCTGGAGTTACGCACCGAATGCTCCGTAGGCCAGGGCGATAGAGGCCCATCGCTTCTTGGTTATGCTGATCGCGACGTGGTATGCGTACGCGGAGAAGAACAGTATGATAAAGGTCACGCCCGCGGCCAAGCTCGGGCGGTAACCAGCGCTGTAGGGAACACCGGGTAACTTCTCGACCCAGCAGTTGTTTGGGTTTCGGATCTGCTCGGGGAGCGACGCTAAGAATGCTGCTTTGCTGCCCATTGTGATAAAATGTAGCTGCTCGTTGAGCTGCTATAAGAAGTGAAAAAAGAGGAAGAAGAAAGAAAAGAAAAAAGCACACAATGATGGTGTCAGGACTGTCTCTGTGGTGTTTGCTCTGTCAATGCAGATGGTTATGAATAAAAGGGCAATTCCACAGGAATTACCCGGTCTATTTGAACTCCTCGCGTTCCCATATTTCCAGGGCTCTAGAGGCCACTCGGCATCGCGGCGTGGCTTTGGCTTGTGCGGCTCAGCGCGAATCCTGGAGTAGATCAGTTTGCTATTCTTGGCATCAAGGCTTAGCTTAGCTGTCAAGATGGACACCTGTTTCTCTGAGTCGCGAGAAACTTTAATCGTCTACGCGATTGGCTGTCGTTCAATGCTCTGAATGTGAAACGATTGTATTGAGACGATGGTTCGCAGCGTCGACCCCGTTATGGATCCCGTTTGCTATATGCGGTGCCCAGGGGCCCGGGGTTTGGGGTTGGCTCCACAAGTTTTGTGCTGGCGAGTCAGGGTCGTTATGCATTGTACAGATACAGCCTGCAAAGCTTGTGGCGATGGCAGGTCACAAATAGACGGTTCCTGGTCATCCGATGTTTTGAGCGTTCACAAGTGGCTGATAGTTGAGCCTCCTAATGCTAGTTGCGGGCGGTGTCTTGATGTGAGTCCTCCAGCCAGCCAGCCAGCTCAGCTCGTATGCAGGCAACCCCAAAATATGTTGAACGGGAAACGTTATGTTGATGAATTTGGCGGAACATATCCTCGTCATCAATTAGGCGAAGTGATTGGGCAGTTCTCCCACGTTAAATTGTCGGTAATCGGATGCGCTTCGGTGCACGGGTCCGGAGTTTGTCAGCTTGTCATCCCATCAGAAGTCTAATCCGACCACATCCAGAAACGGCGCCGCAGATGGCATCCCTGTCACTCCATGCCCAGACCGATTGATCTCAAGCCGTGTTATCCGATTCATCAGCCTTATTCGCTTCCCGGACGAGGAACAAAGTAGGATTACTGTCTGCGTCGTCGTCACGCCTAGTTTCGAGTCGCACGCGATTTATTGACGAAGTGCAAGGAGGGAGTCATTTATAGGCGGGGCCTTTTCAGAAATAGAACGGGTCCACTACCGTGTTACACCACAACCAGACTGCCCGGCCAGTCAGTCTCGCTGGCCAAATTCCGGGGTTGCCAGTAATGATTTCCCCTCCACTGTTCGGCCCCGGCGAATCCGACAGAACGATGAGAATGAAGGCAACAGGCCAAGATCAAATAGGCTGCCTCTTTATGGCAGTCACGCAACCGGCATATGTCCTCCTGACGTAGAAGAACATATATCGACTATCAATCAACGCCGCCCCTAGAAAGGTTATCGTTCTTTGTTCCCTTCACCCTTTACTTTTGTCTTTTCCCATATCGAGAGGTTGGTTCTGGGGCAAACTACCGACTTCGGATGGCTACGTTGGGTTGAGCGCAAATGTCACGAAGAAGGCCCATGACCAACACCCGATCAACACATTTCGACTCCATAGTATGTTTGTTCCCCCTTGCCTTGCCGTGGCCATAAAGTTTTGCTCGTCATCGCAACCCCCACAAGGAACGAACCATGTCATGGTTAAAGCTTGAGAACCCAAACACCCAAAAAAGGACACACCCTGGTTCTGCAGGGCTTCATATATCTTCTTGACACTGGTTTCCCTTGACCGGGCCGGTGTAGCCTAGCGGTAGTATTCTTATTTATATACTTAAAGGTAAGAGGGTTCAAGTCCCTCTGCGGTCACTTCTTTTTGAAACCCTGTGGTTAATTTCATCTATTGTCATTTCCCCTTTGTTCTCTTCTCCCTCTTTTACAACCCATCATGTTTTCCAGTCTGCCCAACCCAACTCGAGACCATGGAGACTGCTGGAATCGCTGTATTCTCTACCATAACCCGTACGCACCTATTTATGCATTTCTTCATGAAGACACCGTTGTCTCAACCACGTAGGATTGAAAGCAGTATCTGTACGCAATCTACAAATTCATCGGTAACTATCTACTTGATCGCTAGTGTAAGTACGGGAACTGCTTCACCCAGAGTTCCTCAACCCAATCACCCGTCTGGAAATCACTGCTTGAACCACACGACGACGATGCAGGATCGTCGGATGTCCCCCAAGCGAACGCGCGCGATTGGCGAAGGGCGCCCCAGCCGCAGTCCCAATAGGCCGCGTTCGCCTTGTCCTGGTCCTTCTTCCAGATGCTGCATCGGGATTGCGTCGTGTCGGACCGGAGCTCCACCCAGAGCTGCTGCGAAATGCCCAGCGGGGGCCCGTCCGGCGACACGAAGCCCCAGAGGTTGTCCCGGATGAACTGCCGGATCCGGTCGAGGCCGCTTTCCTTGGGCGCGCCCCTCCATGCCCGCCCTTCCTCGCTGTGTTCCCAATAACCCGAGATGCTTAGGGTGCGCAGGTGTAGCCCTCTTCCTCCCACTGCCCCGTCGGGGTTGTTGATCTTGCTCAAGACGCCGAACCAGTCCCGTCGCGCCTCGGCAGCGACCTCTCGGTCCACCATGGGACATAGAAGAAACTCCAGCTTTTGGAGATTGGGTAAGTGCCCCGCGCGGACGGCATGGGTGAAGAAATTTCGGGCTCCGTAGAGTTGCGGGATGTTCGCCTGGTCGGCGTTTTGCCGGATCTCATAGAACCCATCGTCGTCGGGCCGGACGACGAGACGATTCCGCCCCCAGAACACCGAGCCGGTGGCCGCGCTCAAGTCTTTGCTCACGCGGAAGAGCGCCGTGGGCGGCTTCCAGGTGGTGCCTTTGGCCGCTTCACCCAGCAGGTGGTAGCGATCGATGGGGTTCCAGTAGATTATGCCCCCGGGCACGACCAGGCCTGTGAGCCCGAGTATGTCTAGTAAGATCTCGGGCGGAAGGTAGAGCAGTCGGCACGCGCCAGGGGAGGTTGCGGCGGCGGCGGCGGCGGCGGCGGTTGGGATCCCCTCTGTGCCATTGTCAGCGGTTGTGTCCTCAGTGGGCGGCGGTGCGGAACATACGCTTTGCCGCGTCGTTTCGGGCTTCTCTGGCGTACGTGAAGCCATGTTGTTAGATGTCACAGGCAAAACAATGAAGTTGAATTATCAGAGTTGCGACTTTCAAGTTTCGCGGCTGTGGCTTATGTGCTCACGGCTGCCTAGGCTGTGGGGCATGCAAAAGAATGGAGCAAATCTCACTTCCCCTATTGTATTATGCTAGTTGCTCTAGGACGGCGCCTACTTCTGGACGCAGATCCGGAAGAACCCGCAACCGAACGACTGGGGACACCTCCCTTGAGCAGCTGGAGGAGACAATGTCGGATGGTGTAAATCGAAAAATAATAGTTTGAAAAGAAAAAAAGCAAGAAAAGTAAGAAACCCACTCGGTACGGCCCTTGTCAGTGATGGTGTACTTGCAGTCACCGAGGGTATTCAACAGCTTGATGGCGAGATCGCATGACCCAGGAATAATCTGGCGGTTGTCGGCCGAGAAAGAGACGGCGGAACGTCGTCGGTGTGGCCAATAAATCGGCGGGTGGTAGTGCCGGTAGCGAGCTCCTGGAGACGGAGGGTCTTGTCCCAAGAGGCAGGCATGGCTTAAGCACTATCGGAGGAGATGACCTGATTATATTTCACGATAGGGAGTTATTGTCTATAGTTCATTTGTTTTTCTTTCTTTTTCCTTTTTGTTTTCTTCTTTTTTGAACAGTTGTATCTCGGGCTTATCTATTTGCTGTCGTATCAAAGCACCGCCAAACGAACAAAAGACTGCTTGGGCACTCGGAGTGCTCGTTGGAAGCCCGCCATACTATTCAACACTTCTGGAATGGGTTCTAGTTTGGAACTCAAAATCAACAGGGTGAGGGTGATGCGACGCTCCTGCAGAGCAAACTTCTGGCCTATAATAAACAGCACGCGGAAGCGAGGTTTTTTTAATACCCCCATCCTCGAGGACGTCTACACCAGCGGCACGGGGTCCCAGCTGGGCTACTCGTACATTGTCAACTACCTCGACCGCCTGGCCCACAATAACATCAACCTGTCCATCCTCGACGCCCCCACCCGCCACGGTGACGAATCCGGGGCGTCCCTGCGGTTCGGCCGCTACGACTTCGCCGACCTCTACCCTTCGCCAAGAATTTCTTTCGGGCAGATCCAGGACGCGTTTCGCGGCATGCAGGGGGGTCGCACTCGGGGAAGATTGTGCTGGGGCCTCATGACGATGATATTGTTTCCGTAAGTTTACGCGTTGCTCTTGTATTATCAACATTACTTCCTGGTGATTAGAAGCACATTGAGCTAATAACAAGACATTATTGCGATCCAGATCGTACCGAGTCAAAAGGACTTGTACAATTTCGACCCCACGGCATCGTACCTGATCTCAGGCGTCCTCGAAGGTCTCGGGAGAAGCATATCTCGCTGGATTGCGGGAAAAGGGGCAAGACACCTGGTTCTCCTCTCTCGCTCCGGCAACACCAAAGGCTCGTCCAAGGCATTGGTCGCAGACTTGGAGGCCATAAGCGTCCGGGTCGCAACGCAGCCGTGCAACGTGACCGACGCCGGTGCCCTGAAAGACGCGCTTGACCAGGCCTACGGCGCTGGTATACCTCCAGTAAAAGGCTGTATTCAGGGGTCCGTGGTTCTCAAGGTAAGTCACTCGCCCAGCCCCATTTTCTCCTTTCTGTCTCTCTCACACACAAACATGCTTTGCTCACACGCACGAACTTCAGGACTCCCTTCTGGCCAACATGACGCTGGAAGACTACTGTACCGCCGTCAAGCCCAAAGTCGATGCGTCATGGAACCTGCACGACGTGCTCCCCAAAGAGGACCTAGACTTTTTCGTGCTGATGTTGTCCATCTCGACCGTCTGGGGCAACCGGGGCCAGGCCAACTACAACATCGGCAACGCCTTCCAGGACGCCCTAGCACGCCACAGCGTCCGCCACGGGTGGCGCGCCCTCGCCGGCCTGGAGCCGTGCGGCTGGATGAACGACCCGCTGGTTCGGGCCCTGCACCAGATCCGCCCGCGCTCGGGCGACGACTCCTCACACAACCACCACCACAACCAGACGGTCAACTACGGCGCCCTTTTGGTCGAGACCCCCTTGTTTGTGGTCATATACAAGGTCATGTACGGCGCCATCGCCGACAAGCTCATCAAGTCGCTCAACATCACGGCCGGCGACATCGACCCAGGCAAGTCGCTGCACGACATGGGCGTCGACTCGCTCGTCTCGGTTGAGCTGCGCACCTGGATCCTGAAACACCTCGACGCTAACGTGGCCGTATTCGACCTGATGGAGAAGGCCAGCATACGCAAGCTGGCGGTCTTAGTGGTTGGCAGCAGTGGGTTTGTCGTCACGGGCGAAAAGGGCGAAGAGGGGTAGCAGACTGATTGATCTGGTAGTTAGGAGATTACGAGGTGAGTGTTTATATAAGGTATATAGTACGGGTGCATTTTAAATGGATATTGATTTGTCTCGGTTACTGCTACGGGCATTTAGCCGCTCTTCTGGTCGGCATTTCCTTTCCCCCTTTCTCTGTTTCCCCTTTACCCCTTTTCCTCACTTATACCGACGACTCCACCTCACCCACCGTGGGAAGCTTGACCAGAGCCTGCCCAAAGTGCGAAGCCACCAACCAGCCTGACCGCATCCCAGAGAACCTTCACATCCGCCCGCGAAGCTCCCAGCCGCCGGATCCCGCGTAGGTGCCAGCCCGTCTCTCGTTCGAGGTCCTGCGACATGATGGCGGCCTCGACCTGCAAATCATCCTAGATCGCCAGGCGATCACCGAAGAAAAGGATGTACACAATATGCTCGCAGACTACATCGAAATCGTGGTGCCCCGCGAGCAGACCGGCCGTATCGGTCACGTTGGGCCCGTGCAGCCGGCCGTAAAATTGCCGGCCCCGCGCATGGGCGGCGTCGATATAAGACTGCCATCCCGCGCTCCAGACCGTGTAGTCCTTATCCTCGGGACTTTCGGCGACACTAACGGCGCAGGCGGCCTGGAGCGGTTTGCGGACTCCCTTCAGCGTGACGGCCTTGACGAGGGCCTCGCGCAGGCGACGCACGAGGGCCTGCCGCGCGGACTAGCTGCCGTACCGGGGCTACTGGATCAGGCGGCGTTATAGTGGCCCCGCAGCCTCGGGGCAGGACCCGGTCGCGAGGCACGTCAGACCAGGAGATACCAGGCGTCGGTGCCGAGGTGCATGTTGGGCGTGGTCTACTGGAATCGGGCTCCGACGTCGACGAAGAGCTGGGTCAGGTCGGTGGCGGTGGGGCTGAGTGTACATTTAAGGGCCGCCATGGTACTTGCAGATAATATGCAAAGTTGAGACAGAGGACGGGATTCGGGGCAAGGTTGGCAATGCACCATGGGAAGGTGAATATAGGAGTGCTAAGATTGATTTAAGGCGGGCAAAGTGTAGTTTCCAAGTTTCCTACGTTGATTAAGAATAGTCGGCTCACTGTTTTCAAACAGGGCAGCGTCAGAGCCCTTTATAGTATTCCGACGAGACGAGAGTGGACGGGAGATGGCCAGGGGAGAGAAGGAGGGCGAGCCCCGAGATATCTGACCGTGCGAATGCACTGCATTGTCTTAGGTATCTGCCGGTATTTCGTCCTACTGGTTCGTATAAAGAAAATACTTCATCGGATTTAACTTCCAATTTCGACCATCCGAGTACTCTGAAAGTATTTCCTAGGTGTATACATCGTGACTTGTTCATCGGCTATGGCAGAAGGCGACTTCTTTTTCTCACATTCAAAAGGTCATCTTACCCCCATATTTTCCTGTACGAGCTTGCAGGCGTTCTTCACAGGCATCCGGTGTGGCCGAGAGTTGGTGCCTGCGTTAGTGCGTGCGTTGATGCATGTGTTGATGCGTGTGCGTGCGTGTGTGTGTGTGTGTGTGTGTGTGTGTGTGGGAAGGTACGGCTGGGTCATCAAGATAAGCAGACACCGCTCACTAGAGTCGTTTTCAAATGATACGTCTGTTTGCGTGTGCCTGGGAAGGTACGGCTGGGTCACCAAGTTAAGCAGACACCGTTCACTAGAGTCGTTTCCGAGCTGAATGGTGTTTTCACGCAAGCTCCTTCCTGGATGATACGATATTTCAAGTTCACTCGGAAATGATAGCCACGCACAAGACATGTGCCAAACGCGAATCCTGGCTGACCGTGCGCTTGATTAGTAACCACAGCATCCCAACAAGCAGATAAATACCCAGCTCGTCTCCCAGCTTTTCGCTTCCTCTTTTCTTCTTCTTCTCTCCATGGTGCAGGGTGTCCTCTCTAGGTGCTTCGTGCATCGGGCTGGACTTCTCCGTCCTGTAGGGATATACGTTCGGGTTCGTCCTGGCGTATGTGTCTGCAGTGAACTTCTTGAGTGTCACCAGTGAGGAGAATTCTGAGGTGATCGGCATTGCCCAAGTTGTTCTGGAATCGAATTTTTGGACACTTCTCCGTGCATTTTGCGCGTCGATATCTTTTTTTCATTTGGCATGGCGCTTCGTGCGTCGGCCAGAAGAAGAAAATGCTAGTCTACGTTTGGTGCTCGTAATGTAACGATCTGGAAGTCGGAGAGGATTGGTACTCTTTGCTGGGGCGGAGGCAGGGGAACTGGCTGAGAGCACGCCCACTGGTACTTTGACAGAGGGAGGGAGGGAGAGAGGTGATTCGGAGGCCGTCGTGACACAAGGTCGGCCGCTTACTGCACATACATAGGTAGATGAGCACTCGAATGGATGCAGTGTTTGAACCCTCATATCCAAAAGGGCTGCTGTAGTTTTACAGTCGTGATGTTCGCCTGAGCGGGGAGAGTCCTACACCCGTGACCTGCGCTCATACCTTAAGCACTCCCTGAACGTCATGTTGCCTAAGTGGCTTCCATCACCATCAATTCGGAGAAGTTGGTTTATTTGTTCAAGAGTTAATTGGATGCTGGTTGTTGGGTGGTGATTGTAGTTTTACTACATTCATGATATTCGAGGCAATCAGATACATACACTTGATCTGTCACTCGTCTTCTCATGACCACAACAGACCTGAGTTGCTAGCAGCTTTCCACTTACGATTTCGATCGATCCTAAGTATTGTGCAGCCAACTACTCGGATACCTTACATTCGGTTAATACACTCTCTACTGCTGTTTAATAAACGTATTACATCAATCGCTTGTTGAAATCGATAATATAAAGATTAGGTGTGTGCGTAGGTTGTCAGGCGTGCCGTTGGCGAACTCCGCCAAAGGTTTGTCGTTCTCTCTAGCACGCATCGATATAGGCAGAATTGCCTTGATATTCAATGCGGGTTCCTTTGACAAACGGATCTTGCGCCTCTAGTAGGCGTCTTCCAACTGCCTCCAGTCCTCGTCTTCCTTCCTTCATGAGCTCGAGGTAAGCCGAGTTGGGCTCGCCCGTCGCTTATTAAAATATGTATTCACCGTAAGGGCGTGTCCGCTTTCAATCATCCAGGCTGATGTCAGATATGAGATAGGGGGTATAAGCATATGTTTTTAATATATATTATATATGTATTAGCTACAGACTCCGAATCGTGTTCGCGAACTACATCGGCTGATTTAGGTGCGGAAACTAGCTGATCAGCCGCGTTTGGATTTCGATAAGCTGACCAATCACATCGGCGTCTCCAGCTGATTTAAGAAGCCACGAAAGTCAGCGCTGATTCCTTAAGAAGCCGGCTTATTCGAGGTGATGTGTGAGTGTGGGATTACTCGCGCGCGGTCTCGTCCGGCCTTCGAGGAGCTACGCGATGGTGTGCGTCAAATCTGGTGAGTGTGGGATTGCTCGCGCTCGTCCCTCGTCTCGCCTCGAGGTACCGGACGAACGTTGTGACTCTATTTTGACGACAACCGACGAGAATCGACGAGAATCGACGAGAATTTCAGCTGATCAGCTAGGTCGAGAAGCCAGAATTGAAAAACAGGCTAAGCCCAAACTTTATCCGTGGAAATCAGCTGACTGATTGAAATTGAACACCGCCTAAGCTAATAGCTGTGGCAATATAATTTAAGTTATGTCGTTCTATGTTTGCCTTCGGGCATCTGGCTAATTGGCCGAACGGAAAGCCAGTTAGAAGGACATCCTCACCTAAACTTTTTTTAGTCTTAAAGCTAAGCATCAAGTTCAATTCTCCGTGAAAGCAGTAATTCTTTTTTGTATGTCATGTACTGGAACACCATGACACATCTGAAACGCATCGCCACTCTCGTATTTCTTCGTAATATGCCAGGTAGTCGGACCAATAGACCAACCTCACCAGTGATTCGTCGTCGACCGTATCTCACTGGAAACGCATCACCACTCTTGTGTTGTTGGTGATCCTCCTGGTAGTCAGACCAGCCTCAGTCGTGTCCGGACCCCCATAGTAGCATTTTCGCATTCATTTACCAACTACAAACACCTGCCACCCATAGGGATTGCAGACCAACACACCCGCCCCCAAATCAACTCATCCGCCCTCAGACGACGCAGTCTCAGATTCAATATTAGGGTCATTCCCATGCAAACCTTACCGCTTTCGTAACGCTCAAAGCGCCGCGTGCATAGCCTTACAGAACCGGGGGGGCTCGGGATCGGCAGGCCTCAGCTATGTAGCCGGTCAACGTAACGGCATCGGAGTTGATCGAACCTGGTTCAGTCGGCGCCGAATTACGCGTGGTGGCGCAAGGTGTTGGTTGTTGCAGTTGACCACATACGACCTGGTATAACCAAGCCCCCATTTCTTCATGTTTCAGCTCTTCTGGGCGGACTTTTCCCAACATGACAATACCCCAGTGCAAGTATTCTGTATGATTATTTCCACAATACCTACCGGGTGGGAAGCCGGTCTATTATCGTCTACAACACTTGCATACCAGCGTTCAAGATGTCAGTGTGTATTGATTGGTTCGTGGTAATGAGAGGCTCGAATACACTCGGACTCCTTTGCCTGCAATGGAGGCAGACGACGTCAACCAAATACACCAATATTCTCGTCAATGGTTGATTCATTAATTGATAGACACCCTCAGATAGCGTCCTCTCGGGTTGAACTACGTGCTGTTTCCAAGCATGGGCATCTATATGGATCCTACCGCCTCGGAACAAGGTTAGTTTCTGCTCACAGCTCATCCACAGCGAGTCTCAGGCACCTACATCCACTTACTGACATATTGACTCACTTGCAACTTGTTCTCTGGATCAGCGTCTTATCCCCTGTCAGCCATCAACATGTGTGGCAAGGAATCTCTTCCGTTCATGTTAACCGGCCTCTCCGCCCTTGTCTCAGCACAAGAAATCATTAATCTCGGCAAACTTGACCTATATAACGAAAAGCTGGTACGCTGCAGCCAACGACCCTATCAGACGGCCACGCCTACTGTGCTGGCAGAATATTCAGGACAATCCGTCCTGTTTGAGCGGCAGCACCATCTGGTTCACAGGGTTCGACTCGGGTGATTGTGATCTCGTATTCTCAAGCGATACCCAAAGCAAATTCAGGGGCGTCCTCGAGGCCTGTGGGAGCAACTTGGATGATCAATGTTATCAAGATACGCAAAAGGTTCTGCAAGAGACGAGCTGCAACTGGACGTTGGGGCACTTGCTATTCAAGACGTTCAAGCAAATTGTGAAAGGGGTGAAATGCCCCAAGGGGCTCTTCATTGGTGTTACCATCTCGCTCATGTCCCAGTGGCGCCTAAAGCACTTCGACGCCGATTTCAAGCCTCTCCGTTGGCCCCATGGTTTGGTGGAAAAGACAGCGGTTTTGGATAGCGCATCCAGTATCGTGGTCTCAGCTGAAAGGCAACCCATTATCACCATAACGCCAACAGCCGATTCCACCAGTCTGAAAGGGTATGTTCCTTTTATTTCTTGGGGGTCTCTGTCTGTTCCTGCCACTAGTGAGTATTCCCTTTGCAGCTCGCAGACCCCTCATGTCACGCGTGTCGACCGCGCATAGCCCATCCGCCTCGGGGGATCTGGCTGCTGTACTAGATGCAAACCTCGCTTCGCGCATCGGCGAAACAATGCGCCGAGGCGCAGTCTGCTTTGATGGCCGCGACTTTGATGCCGGCAAGATAAGGAGACGGCAGAGAGACGGGCCGGGCTATGGCGTTGCCATCTGCGGAGTCCAAGCCGTGTCGCCCAACGTCCAAACGGCAGGTGCGCTTCACAACTTTCTACTCCTTGATACAGAGAATCTTCATATCGAATTCGCCAACGGCGCGTGCGACATCGCTAGAGCGGCCAATCAGGCCGTGGGCTTTGTATATAGATACAGTACTTATCCAATTGGGGGTTGTCCCGCAGCCTGGGTGGTCACAGTACATAAGAGCTCTAGTTGCAGGGTATGTATGGTCGGGTCAGTGAGGGACCAACTGCAGCTCCGCGGGCGGATCGATGCAACCTGACCACCTCGCTTGCACTGCCCCGCAAACCACAACCAACACCCAAGACTAATACTTAAAACCTGTGTCTCTCTCACTTGCCCTCTTGTGGATATGTCTTACCTTTGCACCAAAAAGTCGATTCATCTGGACAAAAACACCATGTTTGACGCAGCTATGCACGCGCAGCTTGACAGCCGATTCGTGTCGGCGCCTGCCGAAATTCGTCGCGCCATCTACCAACATCTCGTTACCTCCTCCTCTATCCACATATTCTTGTCCCCGCAGGGCCGTCTCCAAGTCTCGACCTGCCTTGAACCCCCCTATTAGCCCTCCATTGGGAGGCTACCATAAAACCTCTTCAGAGCGCCGCCGCCGCCCTGCAGATGCCGGCGAGAATGACCCCACGTGGGCTCGTCGTCTGATGAGCTCGTGGGGGCCGCATTGGGAATGCGAAGAGGCATCCCACACCCACGACCTTGACTGTACCAGTAACCTGCTTTTCGTTTGCAAGAAAATGTGAGCATCAGGGCCTTCCCGTCAGTCAAACTCTCGGCTCACCGTCCCTCTCTCCCACTTTAGGTTTCTCGATGTCTGCGCCATGGTGCTCGAGCGAGCAACCGTCAATGTTACGGATCTGGCCACCCTCGAGCTCTTGAGCCGGATGCCTGACGAGGAGGCTTCTGATTCAAGCCGTCTCTGGAATCTGGCCAACTACGCATATCCTCTGATTCAGAGATTGCATGTCACACTGCGGCTTCCGCTTGCCGTCTTCGAAGCACTGGCAGACCTTCAAGACGATCAGGCCGCTTGTGCAGCTCAGTCCGCGGGTGAGGACGAAACGGCAGTCGCATGCGCCACGTGGGCCCGGGCATGGCCAGCAGTAGGTCAGCTACCTCAGCTCCGCAATCTCCACGTTTGGATAAACCACGACGGCAGTTCATCGTGGTCTCACGTCCGGGAACGCCAGGTTGTGGGTTCAGGTCCCATGGCTGTCTTGGCAATGCATTTACAGGATCGAGCCCGGGCCGGGAACCTGCCCCCGGTTGAGGTCCTCTTCAATCTCCCCAAACTGCATCCAGCCTTCGCAAGATCGGAAACCCATTTTTTGCCGGAGAGCCCCCCGCCACCGTTCGCCATTGAGCGGCGCTTTCGTCAAAACTCCCATGGTGAGACAGGGGCCGACGGCATTCTACGAATAAAACACGAAGCCGATTTCCCCATTACTAAGATGTTGGTCATTATATTTAAATACCATGATGACCCAGATTCGGATTGGGAAAACGTGACTGAAGAGGATATACGGGAAGTGGAGGATTACGAGACAATGCTATGGAAGCGGGGTTCCGACGTCAACGCGTACCTTGAAGAGATGTCTAATTTGGACTATGAGTACCGCGAAACTTACGACGTCGATGCGGAACTTGCAATGGGTGCGGCTATGATGGCGCTTACTGAATCACGCAGGGCCTCGGGGCTTGAATGACGGAATCCAAGAGACTTTAAGCCCCATGAGGGACTCTGCCCTGAGCAAAGACCGGACTTCCGGGTCGGGTATAAAAAAGATCTAAAAGGTGCCCGGAGTGGGAATCGACAAAAGACCGTGGGGGAGTCCAACCACCCTGCCTTCCAGTAGAGCGCACATGACAACTCTACCATCCGGCCCTAGCGACCCGGCCCAAGTGTAGGACAAGCAATTTAGATATATTAATCCTTCAGCAATGGGGTGGTTCACAGTTGTTCCCGTGGTTAAGGTTTGGGATCGCCGTGGTTCGTGGTTTGGCCACACCAACAACGTTCTCTCCGTCTCTTTTCTCGCGCGATCGCACCTTTGATCGAGCTGTGGAAAATCCTCGGTGACCTGCAAGTACACCATCACCGACAGGGGCCACACCGGATGGCGTCCGCTTCTTCCCCAACCCCCAGAACCCGGCCATTGTCTCCTCCAGCTGGGACAAGCTCTATTCGTGTGTTGCCCTAGAGGAGATAACAGCAGCACATCGGCGTCGAGACCGTCCCATGCGACAAATAGTGGCCGGCAACGCCGATGTGTAGCCCGTGAGTGAGTCTGACGGTGTCACTATAAGAGACCGAGTATTCCCGTAGTACAAGCAATAGGATGGTCCACTTCGAATCGACCAATCAGGACTCTCCAACTCAACATATGCCATTTCTATTGGCTGCATACCTCGAGCGTGATGATTGGCGGGAAGTTTGTCTTGGCAATGGGTTAAACAACTCCCAAGCCAAAAGGGATAACCGAGCTGCTACTCATCACCATAATAGACTTCAGATTATTTCTCTTTCTCTTCGCAGGGTGAGAGTCCTCAGTTCGGTGGTCATTGTAGTTCTGAAACCCATCCGTCAGTCACCTGCGTACCTCTACCTGAAAGCCTACTGTCTCTGCGCCCTGGTCACGCTCTTCAAGGCGGCCCCCGTTACCTCTCAGCTCCCGCATCTGCAGGAGCGGCTCAGGCGGCTGCACGCGCGCGAGCTCAAGACCATCACGCTCAGGAACTGGCGGACAGCACAGCTGCCGCCGCGAGACGTGTCGCTTTTTGCACCAACCGCCCCTGTCCCGGGTACCGCCAAAGACGCGAACAACGACAGGGACGACGGTCTCAGGGGTATCTTGTAAAGATGGAGAAGACGGGTCTGTGGCTTCGCCCAAGTCAAAGAGTCAGTTACTGCGGCGGGACGACAGGGGACCCGGGGAGGGGGAAGAAGGCAGGTTAAATATCCGAATTACTAATCTCTTTTCCAAGTGGGCGTCGGTCGAGTGGTGATACAGATGGTTCTGCACCGAGGTAGATGACGTTAATATCAAAAGATATGCTTTATACCTTTATTTAATAAAAAAAGGCTACAAAACGGAAATTGAACGTTTGCGCAACTTTAGAATAGTGCAGATTGTTAGCACGGAAGAATTTGGCATAGTAGATGAGGCGAATGCGGGAGGGAGAATGGTAGTTTGAAAAAGGAATGAAGTCTGGATATATAGCTTCGTGTGTATCCTGGCCTCCGTAGATTATGGTAGTGTAATAAAACCCTACTCGGCTCTGTCCTGAGTCACCAGCAGCAACTTGGCGCGAACGCTGAGGAAAAGTAGCTTACGAGTTTCTCATAGCTAGTAATACTTGGTAGAGAGCGGGCAGGTTTGACCGAGCTGTGCCTCCAGCCCCATAAGTGGCTCGGTAACGTTTCTGGTCCCTATTCTAATACGACATAGGTATCTAGCCATGAGCTGCCCTTATCGAGCAAGCAATATTCCAATGTATTTTGAATGCCGCAAAAGAATGGTGCAAGCGCTCGCGAACATGCAAACTCCGGTGAAGACAATGACCAATCGATAGGACAACGGTGACGGACCCCCAGCCGACCTTGAGTCGGAGACTAGTAACCCCCCAACTGGCCCGGCAAGCACATTTCCGACCCCTTTGCCAAAGTTGAGCAAGGTGAAGACGATTGGTCCCACTACCACATCTTCGCTGATGGCGGTGCTCATCCTCGCCCAAATGGCAGTGAACCCGGCGCCGAAGAAGCCGTACACGAGGGCGAAGACAACCAGGACTGGGAGCGACTCGGCTAGTCTCCATACGGCGAGGCAGGCAATGGCAGCCACTGTAGTGGACGCGCAAGCCAGAACATCAAGTGGCACTTTGCGGTCGGATAGGATGCCGAAGACGAATTGGCCGCCGACTTGAGAAACGCACATTATGGCGAGGAGGAGTGCGCCAAGCTTGCCGCTGAGCTTCAGGGACGTTGCATAAGAGGGGGAGGTATAAAGCAGGGAAGAAATAGCCCAATCCCTGCAACAGGTTTGAAACCGAGTAGACCCAGAAGAGGGGATTCTTGAAAAATGCCCAGTTGAATTTGGGGATACTGGTCCTTTCTGAGGGCGGCAGGCGACCCTTCAAGAGAGGAATGAACGGTAGCGTGATCAGGGCGAGACCTATCGCTACTGCGCGAAGCGTCGTCTTGTAGCCGTACTTCTCCAAGAGTGTCTGAAGCACGAATGGCATAAAGGAACCCGAGACACCAGAGGCGCCGCAAAGAATGCCGTAAGCCATGCCACGACGCGCGATCCAGTATTCATTAACCATGCTGAGGATGGGGTAGTAAAATATCAGGAAGCCCAGGCCATAAGCCACACCTTGTGTAAGAATGAGCACTTCTAGAGTGGGTGCAAAAGAGCCCAAAGCAAGCCCGCCAATGCAAATGAGCCCTATAAGAAGGCAGGTCAGCAAATTTCAAAGCCTTAATGTCGGGGCGAAGTATAAGGCGTACAGCCGACCCAGATCATCTGCCGCTGCCACCGCTGATAGCGCTGGATAAAGGGCATGATAAGAACGACTTTACCCCAAAGCAATGTCTCGAACACAAAAGCAGCGGCGAGCAGCCGCCAGGCGGCAGACCCTCCATCTGTGGGCGCGAGCTCCTGTTGTTCCGTCGTCAGGTCGCCATCCGATGGTGGCGCGCTCTCCGCCTTCTGTGGACCCGGTCGTGGTGAGGCGTTTTCACAGCTCTTGGGAGCTGAGGGTATCGTGGCTGACCTGGGCCGCGCGACGGTCCCTAACTCATGGTCTCCCATGCTGGATGCTTTAGAGATACGAACTGCGAGCGTCTCAAACTGCCATCCTGGTCGTTAACGATGCATCTTTGATCACAACCCAAGGCGGGGCAGCTTTTGTCCTTGCGTCTTGGATTCTGGTGCGGGCCAACCTTCGAAGTCAATCCCGGTTTCATGTGTTTCGACCACTATAACGTTTTGTGGATAATGCCTTGTTGGTTTGTCTCAAGAGATACAGGAAAGTAACACTGTTACTCATTGCTGGTCAACTGCATATAGCAGTCCAATGGTAATATACTACCAGTCGTGATCCAATCACGTGTCTGGTCACGAGATCCTTCCTTCCCTCGGTTCTTTTCCCCGCTCGGGCTGCTGAACGCTCGCGGGCTACTACACCATCGCCCGCCAAGACTTCGGCCAACTCCAAAAACACTACCTCTCGGTGGCGGAGGAGCGGACGCACCCGCTGAGCCTGCACGCCGAGCGGCGGCTCCACCACTTCGCCGAGGATTGCCACTTGAGCCGCCTCGAGGATGTCACCGGCAGGTTCTATAACCCGACGCCAAAGTATGATGATGTGACAACAAAGCAGGCAGCAGCAGGAGCCGCCGAGATTGAGGTGAAATATCTGTATAGATACGCCAAGGTGTTCAAGGGTGTAAGGGAGGGCAGCGGGAAATAGATGTACGTGACCTATTGCCCACTCTTACCCAACGGCGTAAATCCCGGGATTCGATCCGCCTGTAAGTTGTCTTGGTTGGCCCCGATGATCCCTTACCTCGAGACCCTACTCAGCCTGTCATTCATTTATCCTCTGGCCGACCAACCAATTCTACAAGCAGAGGCAGCGCCGTTTTTAACCTCGTACAATCTGGAATGGGAACCATAGCAAGTACAGATGTTATTCAGGACGCCCGAAGCCAATCTCTCGCAATACGACATACACGCGGCCGTTAAGAGTGTCACGAGACATGTCTACAAGGAGAAGAAGAGACGCCGTACATGGGTTTGTACAAGCAAGGCGACTCGATAAGCTGAGCCCTTGCTCTCACAGCTTATGCGAATATATCAAAATAAGGGGTAGGGGAGCAAAAATGCTTGGTCCAATAAGTTTGAAAGGGGTGTTAACCAGAGCCACATCTTGAGTTACCGACTCACAACAAAAGATAATGAAATTACCATGCAAGAAGAGCCAATCGTCGTATTATTGACATCATTACCAGCGCAAGACCTAGCACCCACAACATTGACTATCAACTGGAGAATCAAGTAGATCTGCAAATTAAGACAAATGACACCCACAGCGCTGACCTGAGCACCAGGAATTGTGACTTACCTATCAGGAACAAAAGGTTTAACTGTTAAATGGTTTCGGTTTACATATATCAATTTCCATTGGCATAGTACCTAGACCCCGAATGTTCTACTTTGCGCATACCAAGGAAACGATATTACAAGAACCGGGTCTCTTGGCAGCACCGTCGCGACCCCTATCTGCCACGAGCTCATCAAAACGAAGCTACTTACTCAGCATTACCAAACACCCCCAGCACTACCGTATTTCTGGAACAATATTCAAGCCCCAGAAGTACCCACAAGATGACCAGAACAATAAACAATAAATATGGCCTGATTACGTGCCGTACTGCCGAAAGAAGAAGATTGATGCTGGTTCGGGAAGCAAACATATGCCAATGACAAACATATATTAGGGGGAAGCGGAGCAGATCGTCATTTTGACTCTCGTTCGATTAGAGTCACATCACCCAGCCCTGTAGAACATAATACAGTAGACAGGGAATACTCGTATCACTCAACAAACATCATTGCTCGCATAACTCTTTATCCATCATGTAATACGAAACATGCTCCTGGGGTATCTGTCTATCTCGCAGAATCAGATTAAAGATTAAAATTTCAATGCACGCTAATGGTTCTAGTAAACTTTTCGTTCGTCGTTTTACTCGTTCATCATCCCCGTTTATGCGGCGGTATGCTGTCGAGCGGACTCCGCGGGCTGATCCGGGGCCCCCCTTCCTCCATCATGTCCTTGGATGACTTGTGCGTCAGGTGCTCCTCGCTGTCGTCAAAGTGGTTGTACAGGCCGTTGCCGCCGTGGTTGGCTGCCTCCTTCTTGACAGTGACCGTGGTCGTGGTGAAGATGCCCGCCTTGTTGTTGTGGATGCTTTTGTTGTCGTCGCCGCCGCCGCCATGATCAGGCCCGCTCGTCACGCCGATCTTGCTTTCGCCGCCGCCCCCTCGACGGTGGTTGCCCTCCAAATCGAGATCCTCAGCGGAGTCTTCGGACACACGCTGGAATGTTGCCAGTGTGAAGTTGCCGTTTTCCTGCGCGGCGCGGTTGCGGGCCGCCTTGTGCCTGTCCATGCTGCCGATGGTTTGCGGTGGCATGCCAGATCCAGAAGCTCCAACGCCAGTATGTATGCTCCAGAGTCCCACGGACTGCGCTGTTCTTTTGATCAAGGGTTGCAGTGTCGCCAAACATCCAGCACAGATAGCAAGACCTTGTTCGACGTCGGACCAAATCGCGATATCCAGCGTTGCCCCTGAAAAGAAAAGTGTGTTAGCAAAAGATCCAAAACACATTGAATGAATAGGTCAAACCCGTGGGCAAAGGCAATGGTGCACTTACACAAGAAGTCCGGTTCCTCAAAGGTGTGGACGAAGACGAAGCGCACAACAACGGCAATACTGGCCCTAAACGAACAGCTGTGTCAGTAATGCAACAAACAACATCCAGTTGTCCAGAGGTGCAAAACTTACACGCAGGCCATGCCCAGGATGGGGATAAGTGAGTACTTGATGCTCTGGCGCATCTGCAGCCCCATGATCATGTGGAGCGGCAGCAGCGCAAAGGTGAAATCGCAGAGCACGCTGAAGGCACTATAGAGGTAGGTGAGGGCCGCAATGATGGATGGCGGAACGCACGTGCCCGGTTGGTCCTTGTCCCAGAAATAGTACAGTGGCTGGCACTGCAGGAGCGTGACGAAGAAGAAGACGATGCCGGTGATGACGGAGAGGAAGAGAACGACGTAGATGATCCATTTGTGGGCCTTGACGACGGTGATGCGCAGAAGGAATACTCCAATCGATATCTTGGAGGCAATCATCGTGACGCAGTACCAAATGTAACAGAACCACCAATACTGTAAGTTCGGATAAGCATTTTCCCAAGAGGATTTCAAGAGGGTGATCGTGACTGAGCATCAGCTTCGATCCATGGTTGAACTAACCTTCATCGCTTCCTGGATATCCTTGTGGTCAAGATCCGAATGGTGTCTTCCGGTTCCATAATGGACTCCTGTAAGTGCCGACGATGTGAAAAGGACGAAGGAAACCTAGTTATGACACCCTTAGTTAGCGGTAGCCCCCCTGAAGACGTCCCAAAACGAGTTGCCATAGACCCTAACTTACCGTCGCAAAGACCATAACTCCGTCATCCAGCCCAAACGCTCGAAGGATAAAAATGCGCGTGTAACATCGAAGGGCGGTTGCGGTGACGGCCAATGCCAACAGGGCAATGCAGACGGCCTGCAGCTCGGGGCCGCGATTCGGAACATCGACGCCGTCAGCCATGGCTGCGGTTGGGATGCTGACTCGAGGGTTGCTGCTCGTCGTTTCCTCCTAATAAAGCTGGCGTGATTACATAACACAAGAACCGTAGACTCGGGATCGCAGAAGAAACGTTAGAAGGGAACTACGAGTCAGTCGAGACCCTCCTTCCTTTAAGGCATTTACAAAGTTGGAAAACACCCGGCAGACAAGGGAAGGGGTCCCGTCCATTTTGGGCAAACACGAGTGTCCTGGATTCTTTGCCCCAGACCCATACCAAGCACGAGGGTCTTATCACCCATCACTGCATTGCATATGCGGAATAACGGATCCAGTGTAATAAGAACCTCCTCCAGGAAATGGATCGGCCATACCAGGTTTTGGCAGCAGTTCGACGGCTACCTTGCGTCACTTGCAGCTGAATAATAGTGTCGAGCATTGGCCGGCGCCATTGCTGTTTCTGGGGATAGCGTTAGGGCACTAGTATACCCATTGTTATAATCTGCCAATCGAACCAATTGGAGAGACCTCCGGCGAATGAGACAACGGACATCCGCTCATTCTGGTGGATCACCCTCGGACCACAGTTTGGGACCTGGACTGTGGCAGGATGGCCACCCCTGAGGTAGTCTGTAACGAGCGCACCGGCAGTGAGGCACAATTCCGGGAGTTCCTGGGTAAGCGAGTCTAAGCACATTTCCGCTTGCAGCCGGCTGCAGAATGGCCTGCCTGTGGCCTGACCTGGCTTCTGGTCAGCATGTATTCAGAGCAGTGCGTTTCTCGTCCGGTACTTGAGTGCCGACGTCCATAAACATGCACACAAAATCATGCATCTACGTATCCCCGATGGTTCCACCAATGACGACTCGGAGGTTATGGCGCAATCAGTCGTCGTAGCATAAACAGATGCGACTCTATGAACGCCTGTACAATTCCATTGAAAGGATGATCCAGGCATCTATCCCGATGCATTGTTTGTGACCAGTGGCTGCAAATGAGACCGTCTGTGCAGTGATCGGAGTGAGGAGTTGCGGGAGGGGCGGGCTCCGCCCAGTTGAGAGGTTCCGCTCGCCTCGATGAAGGCACACAAGTAGCCCTGGCAGTAGCTCAACGCATACAGGGACAAGCTTGCACTAGTGCCGAGGTCTAGTAAAGTAGTCGCTGCAGCTCGGCGAGAACATGGATCTGAATAGCATAGCCGGCTGTCCCAGCTCCTTCTGGAAGGTCAGCTCGCTCGTACAGGCGAGATCTCTTGAGAATGGATACAGCATCAAGGGGGAGGCCGTTTTAGAGTTATCAAGCCTGTCTAGACTCGAGAGATCAGCATGTTGGGCAGCAGGATGTTCATACTTTGGAACTACGAGAAACCCTTGAACGGCGTGGACGTCCCTAGAACGCCGATCAGGTTTTGGCTGGAAGCTCGTAAGGTGCCAATTCGATATCGATGTGGTCCAGCGATGAGAGAAGATGAAGGAGGGAGATCCACCAAACAGGTGACGACGATCCCGATAGTGGGTAGGAGCTTCCTGGCTCTCTTCTTTCTCAGCCTCACGTAAGAATGAGGTCCTAAAAGAGGAAAAGCAGAGATTTTGGATGGAGTGAAGGTGGATTTGCGAAGTCGCAAACCGGGTTTAGCTGGCGACAATCATTCCATGAGGGGTCTGGCCTGCCTAAGGTTGATTTGGTAGTCTTAATCGGAGCGCATCCGACACACACACAAGGTTCGACGGCGCGCGAGCCTCCCCTCCACGTGCTTAAACGAGATGACTTCGAGATAGAGTCGAAAGGGGCAGCAACTTCAAAAAAGGTAATCGATTCAACCCTCAATTTTCCATAAAATGCAATCAGATTGGGCGTGTGCCAGGTAGGTCCTCTGACAGTTGGAGCTGGGCCTGACAGCCACGCGAAATTTGACAAGAAAAGTGGCGCCAGAGTTCGGACTGGTTTCACGGCTAACTTTAAGGTTAGGTACCTCTTGCTAACGACAACGGCAATGCCAACGGCAATACTACTGCTGGCAAAAACCAAGTTTAGCAAAAGGGTCCTCTCGCCTCTCGCGTCTTGTCATACTCCTTCTTTTCGTAAAGGTAGATAGATACTTCCGGCGAGGAGTGGAAGACGGTCGAATTCGTTCGGTTCGTAGGGTTACTTTCCCTGAGGTGTCCGGCAACAGATTGTTGCAATTTGTGTGGCAGCTCGAGCAAAACCACAACGGCCACTTTCATGCAAACACCCTGCCAACCTGACTACCTGCCGATATTGGCAGCAAGTGCTTACCTATTAGGCCCGCCTTCCGGGATAAGCGTGTCCGTAAGCGGTGTTGTGCATGGCCGGGTCATCGTACGGGATTGCCGCATGACCAATTGCTTTCTCACCCCTTTTTTGTCCCTTTCTTCAACGCGGCTAAACGGCTACCCGAAAGGGCGAGATAACCCGACCCGACACGGTGGATGGCCAAAAGAAAAACTCGATCCAATCACATGCGAACCAAGCCGTTTGCAGAACTTAAGTCCGACAACCATGGAGAAAACCTTCAAATCGTTGACGACAATCGCGGTTGACCGAGGCAGGGGAAGAAACTGAAATGCCGTTTATTTGGTTCGGGGCATTTTCACTCTTTTGGCCAGTGCGCGTTACAGAAAAAGCGAGATTTCCGACGTTGCATTGAAAGCCACGCTGCAATTCATTGGTGATTCACGATCTCCGCCCACGTAGCACTTGCCGGTTCGGGATATAGGGTGACAGGGAGAAAGAGAGAGGCTAGAACAAGCCGCTAAATCAACAAACGCTGTCATCTAACAAGGGACGCGTATCGGAAATCAATCGATCAGCAGTCAAATATCTGGGTACTTGAAAGTCATCGTGGGTGAAGTGTGGGAAAGTTGCGCGTTGCCGGTTGTCTGTGGCTTTGAACCTGGGTTAACGGTGTGGCTAGCATCGCCACACAAGCGCCCGGCAGGCACACCGGATTTATCTCTCTCTGTTTTTCTCGCGGACAAGTGATTTCTTCATTCCTCTCAGGGACAGATGGCCGGCCCATGCGTTTCGGCGCATGAAATACGTGCACATACTATGACCTCGGCCGGGAGCTTGCGCAGCCGAAAATTGGTGTTCCGTTGAAGCGGATATGCGATACTTGAGCAAAGAGCATACCATAGCCCGTGAGGTGGGAAAGTGACCTAAGTTTGGAACGGGCACGGCAACTTTGCCCCCATAATGACTCCTTTCCCTCAATTGCCGGCAATTGAACGGGGTTTGCGACGGGCAGCGCCTTACTTATGATTGCATCCACCATCGCCGTTACGGCTCCGTCAATCTCGCTTCCACACCACAGCCACGTAGCAGTAGTCGTCACAGCTTAGGGGCCTGGCGGTAAGCCCGAAGAGCTCGTCGCATAGAATAAATGGCTGGTGATAAGAGTCCTCTCTCCCGGATCCAAAGAGACCTAGGCATGGAAGTAGAATGCATCCGACGGTGAAGAGCGGATTGGGTTTTGCTATTTGGCGTGGCGCCGACATTGTGCTTGAACCAAGACGGGAAACGGCAGCTCCCTCCTTCCCTCTGGCTCCAAACCTAACTAAACTCGATCAATTCGCGCCATCCCGCGACCGCCCTCATCCGAAGGAAGGGGGAGGCGACAGCATGCTCGCGCGCGTTACAGCCCCTCAGCCGCTCTCGTACGGAACCCCACAGAAGCTGCCCAGGGCCGAGCGGCGTGTCTGTATGATTCAATGGCACTCCAAAGAATCGCACGTAGTTCAACGACATGTATGACTAGAGAGAATATTTGTGTGTCTTTGTTTGAACCCGACCCGAAAAGAGCGTGCTCTCACAGAGAGTTTAATGGTGACTGTTGTTGGCGAGTCGCTCGCTAGAACTGTAACAAGCAACAAACAGCAAGTTCAAGATTCGCTCCGCATAACAAAACCCGAATCCCGCGACCGGCACGAGCCGCGTGCAAGTCGAGGGCGTGCGGCGGCGGCGACAGCGGCAACGGCTCCTTGCCCACATGTAGTTTCTGGGGGAGGGGCTACATCCGCCAAGCTGCCCATTGCTCCTGCCACAGGTCTGCCGGTCGCCGGTCGCCGGTCGCCGCTTGGCGCTTGCCGATTCGCCAGACGGCGAGGCGCCCGTCATTATCCACTAGAACCACCCTCAGACGTCCACATCGGCACCGCCCGTGGATGTATGTATGTATGTTAGCCGACCCGAATCACCCCTTACTATAGCACGTACTACACGGGCGACGACTTCCTGTTCCGTTGCCTCGCCCTGTCTCTAGACTACACCGGCTCGTCGCCAGTGAGGGCGCCGCAGATTCTCTGCGACCTGGGCGCCGACCGTGATTTGGTTGCGCCACTAGGTCTGGTGGGATCGCATCCTCATCCCCAAGCGCGGAATCATAGTCAAAGAGCTAGAGAGCATTTCATTCTGATTTGCTGCAAGAGTCAAGGAGATAACCACCAGGTCCATCATCTGAATCCAAGTGGCTACAGCCAAGTGCCAGTACCGAGTCCTGCAGTGATGGGAAGTATGATGTTGAAGTAGATTAGATATTACTCTATATCTGAATCTATCTGGCTCTGGGTCTCTCTCTCTGTATGTGCATCTCTCGCATATATATCTTAACTTATCGATCGTGGTATCATTAACAAACTCCAATAACCAATCACCCAGTCCAACCAACCCTTATTGAACAATCCCATCCTCTCACAGAAGACGAGTACTTATCGACCTGGCGTGAGCAAAACTCATGCCACCTCGTCCTCGTGCGCGTGCGCAACCTTCTCGCCCTGGATGACCCCCTCGCCGTCCGCACCGGCCTGCTTCCGCTGGCGGAAGGTGCTGGTCGGCGTCCACTGGGCCGACTTGTTGGCGAGCTTGACCTCCTGATAGAGCTCGTCGACCTCCTCGAGCGAGAGGCCCTTGGTCTCGTAGATGAAGAAGTACACAAAGGCAATGCAGATGAAGCAGCACCCGAACCAGATGAAGAAGATCTTGGACTGCAGGTTGGCGTAGCCGGGCCCGTAGTTGACGAGGTAGGGAGTCGCGTACGCGATGGCCCAGTTGAGCAGCCAGTTGGTCGCCGTCGTCATGCTGAGCCCGCGCGCCCGGTTCTTGAGCGGGAAGATCTCGCCCGTCACCACCCAGGCCAGGGGGCCCCACGTCGACGCGAAGAAGAAGATGTAGAGGCAGACGAAGGCGATGCCGGCCTTCTGCGCCGCCACGTTGTGCACGAGGATGTTGCCGGCGCCGTCCTGGCTCGTCGTCGTGGTGCCCAGCATGGCGACCAGGAACTGGCTGGCGCACATGCCGACGGCGCCCCACAGCAGAAGAGGTCGGCGGCCGAATCGGTCGACGGCCCACAAACCGGGCAGAGTCGAGACGACGTTGATGCAGGACGTGATCATCTGGATGGTGAAGGCATTGGTGATGCCCGAGTTCTTGAAGTACTGTGGACCAATGGGGTTAGCTTGGTGCTCAATGGATTACATGTCCGAGTATAAGTGTGTCTGCCTTACCTGAGTTCCGTAGTAGAAGATGAAGTTGATTCCAGTCAACTGCTGGAGACCCTGCAGGGCCATACCAGTGAGCTGACGCTTGAGCATGGGGCCTCTGAAGCAGTCGATGTAGCTCGCCTTGCCGAGCGTCATCTCGAACTCGTGGTTGGCGCGGATCTCCTCGAGCTCGGCCTGGATCGAGGCCGACTCGGGCGTGAGGCGGCGCAGCTTGCAGAGCGAGCGGACAGCATTCTCGTACTTGCCCTTCTTGACGAGGAAGCGTGGGGTCTCGGGCAGGACCAGCATGCCGCCGATGAGGATGATGGCCCAGGCGAACTGCACCGCGATCGGGATGCGGTAGGAGCCCGTGTCCTGGCGATCCTGCGTCGCGTAGTCGACAATGGCGGCCAGGAGCAGGCCGATGGTGATGGCGAGCTGGTACGCGCCCACGATGGCGCCGCGGATCCACTTGGGCGCCGTCTCGGACTGGTAGAGGGGAACGACGGCCGACAGGAGACCGACGCCCAGGCCGGCAAAAAATCGGCCGGCCAGGAAGAGTGGCAGCGCCATCGCGGCGGTCTGGAGAATGACGCCCAGATTGAAGATCATACACGAGAGGATGAGGGCATAGCGACGACCGATGGTGTCAGCGAAGGCGGGAGAGCTCAGGGCACCGAAGAAGGTGCCGGCCGATAGAATCGACACAACGGCCGATGACTGCGCCGGCGATACATCCAGGTGGCCTTTGGAGTTGACGTAACCGGTAGAGAATAGTGTTTGCCAATACTCCATGGCTTGGATGCCGCTGATGGTTCCTGTGTCATAGCTGTAAAGAGACCAGTCAGTAAGTTATGCCCGACTAACAGCCCAAGTCTTGTGTGTTGGTAGTAACGAACCCGAACAGTACGCCGCCGAAGGCGACGAACACGCCAATCACGATGGCAGGCCATGCCTTGCCCTCTTCATGTTCGGGCTTTCCCGGAAACCGCACCATGTTGGGCTATGATTCAATAAGAGGGACAGGAAGTTGCTAATGATATAAAGATATATATCGAAGTGTGATGCTTGGAAGAATCCCCACGCTGAAGCCGTTGAGCAATGACGGGAAACGTCCAGGCCTTATATAATACGAAGTGGTTGACTAGGCCCAGGTGTGTGTGCCAGACACGAATCCTGCCAGAAGGTTTCATCTTGCTAGAACATGGCCTGCAGAGCTACATGGCTCATCATAGCGGCACCACCACGCGCACGTTGCAGGGAAGGTGGCAGTAAAGCTCGTTCCCCCCTCCATCCAGTCTAGTAGTGTCCCCATCCTCTCCAGACCAGGGACTGGGGTAATGAGCTCTAGAACTCTAGTCCGGGGTAGAGCTTTGGAACCCCGGACTCGCGCTACATAAGGTGCTATATCGGCGGCATTGTGGATGCTGCATAGCAAGTACGCATGAGTACCTAGGCCCGCGGGGAGAGAGCCAAAGAGGAGCCACCGTAGCCTCAGACGGCAAAAGAGCTGGCTGCTGCCGATCACGAGGGTTTGCAGAAATGGACGCGGCCGGACCGATTCTTGGGCTGCATAGTTGCCTTCCCCCAGGGTAATTGGAGTTCCGTCACGGTCCTGGATGGGTAACACCAGAAGAGGAGAGGCCAATGGGCGGCCAGAAACCCTGAGTCGGTCGGTGAAACCTGGAGTTGACACCAGGCTCAAGTCGGCCTAGCTCTCTCTCAACAGCATCAAGACGCAGTCAGTGTAATTTGTCAACCTCAACACCCTTTTGCTCCTTGTCCAAAGCGCATGTCATTTGAGGCAAAGCATGCATATCAACGTACCCCGAAAAGAACTTCTGTCAACTTGATACGCCAGTGAAAGTAAGACATCTTTCAGCATAGCCATGGTCATCGCACCAGACCGGCGGGTGGCGGTTGTCGACATGCGGAAGGGAAGAAAAATATGCTACCGCCCCTCTAGCTCTAGGACGGCATCGGACAGAACGAGCTTAGAACTCGACCTAAGCATTTTCACCAAGCACCTCGGCATCCAGCTCGGTCCACTCCGTTGTCCCTGGGCTCATTTCCATGGCTACGGAAGTAGCTAAGCAGCTGTACGGAGTATGGGACAGACGTATTTGATGTTTCTAGTATGAACATTGCTCCAATCAAACCTGAGTCTTTACTGAAGGCGGCAAAAGTGCCAAGATACCATGAGAGTCTTGATTTGGACTGACAGGGGGGGAATGCGCGATGGAAACAGCGACCAATCCGTGCCACGCAAAGCTTAGGTTGCTTAGCATTATTCCGTCAGCAGGCTAAGCTCCCTCCCCATGACCCCCCGGCCCTTTTCAACTTGGGAGCTAATAGTAGAGCTCGAGCAAGGCTCGTTCCATGATGCCATCGGGTCGGGAAGCGTACCTCTGAGAATCCTGTCAATCGTATGCTGCATGTTGACGCCTGGAAAAGTCATGGACACATAGAAGCGTTCAATGCGTGAATGAACTATCGAGCACATACGCATCAAGCGTACCGGGGTCCCTGCTGGTAACTTAGCTGCTGGAACTTACCGTGCGTGTACTTCTGCGGCCTGCCCCCGTGACCAGCGAGGTGGACTCGGCCGACGCGTTGCGAACCCCCCCCTGCCACTTGAGCTCGTTCGCGAGCGTACCTCCACGGGGCTGATGAGGTATTAAGAGCGCGGTGAGTTGGCGAGTGCCGTGTGCCAAGGCGGACAAACCTGTTCATGATGAGGAAAAGCGCCGAGACCAAGAGTCAGCAGCATCTCTGTTCCCCGCCTGAACCCCAAATCGCCGACCCCTCATAATCGTGATACAGTGATGCGACAAGAAACTTGGTATGTCGTTGGTAGCCATCAAGGTATGCTAGCAGGGCACCAGCAGGACGGATCCAATACTAAAGGAATGTGTGTGTGGAAGAAGTCACCTTGAAGCATCTCTCTCTCTCTCTCTCTTCTCTGGCCTGACATACCATCGCGGACCTTGGAATTCAAATAGATAGCTTAAAATGCTATATGTCGCATCTGCTTTCTGGTAGATGTAACCATCCGCAACGGTGTAGGGGTTGGAGGATGACTTGCTGCTGTCAGAAAAAGTCTGGAACACCGCCGGGGGGGGTATCCATCCCCGCAAAGTTGCAGTTGGGGAAATCTCTACCCCAACTCCCCCAAATCATCCCCAGGCCAGGCCTAATTCTCGGCGAGATCCACATTTCTTTTCCAAGAATCCCCCAGACTGCCAGCGAGCGAGTCATGAATTGAACGGTTGGTCAAGCCCCTGATGAGTTTCCAATACTTGGGTAGGTTCGAAGGTGTGTTAACCTGACCTGGTTTACCGCTCGAGTATGTCTGTATACAGTCGAGTCCTAGATGCGGGAGCCGCGAAGATTTCCACGACCGTGCTGGACCGGAAAATGTAGGCCTCGATAGTCTGAGAACCTGCCGTTCCCAATGGCATCGATTGACCAGTCAGAAAAATTGTCAATGCAAAAGCGGTCCATAAAGTGTACCATATCGTCGGAATGACATCGTACGTTTCCGTAGCTCTGAATAGGTTCAGCTGGGTCCGAACCTTGCGGGTGGCCAGAGGGACGGGTGCATGGTGGAACGACGAGGATCAGATTCTGGGTTCGTATTGACAGGAGCTGAAGGTCCCCCGTTCTAGCCTCATGATCAGCTCGCTCTCACTGCAACATCATCCACAGACCCGGTGATCTGGTAAGGAAGATTTGGAATCACCTAGCCATAAAAACGCCGGGAAGACCGATGATCCTGATCCTGGTGGGGGAAGGGCGTGCCGAGGCGGCAGGTGGTTCTTTCCCACATTCAGCTATACATCATTACACATCCAAACATTCGATGTCAACTATTCACTAAAATCAATACACCTGCCCGATACTTTCATGGCCACTTAATGGGCATTTCTTCGTAGAAATGCCCGCGGTTTAGGCAACTTGTAATGAAGCAAGTGCGGAATGATGGAACATATTCTGCCAGGTCCCGGGCTGCTAGGCTTATTGATTGATTTAGATGGCAGTCACTAAGCAATGATACCCCACATTGACGACACCAGACACGTCGCTATCCGCGTCTAGTCATCCCTGAAAGCTTGAATTGGACTTGGGACATTATACAATTCCCCCCTTCACACACACACACACGAATCCCTCGTTCAGAATGGGACGAAATGGGGAGACTACCAGCGGCGACAGTAGTCAAGCCCCGCCCGTGACAATGGACTCCTCCACCACGTCACAATCGCAAGGCTCAGCCGTCCGCGGCGCCTCTCTCCTGATCGTCCTACAAGTGGCATCCCGCGCCGTGACCTTCGTCGCGAACCAGCTCCTCCTCCGTTTCCTCACGGCGCAGCTGCTCGGCGTTTCGACCCAGCTCGAGGTCTACTACCTGTCGGTTCTATTTTTCGCCCGCGAAAGCCTCCGAGTCGCCATCCAACGACAACGCCCCACCACGACAACTTCGACCGACAAAGATGACAAGAAGAGCAGGAACGAGACCCACGACTCGGCCCAAGACAGCCAGTCGGTCGTCAACGTTGGCCACCTCGCCCTCGTCCTGGGCCTGGCCGCTGCCGTCGGCCTGGGGGGCGCCTACCTGAAATACGTCGACGCCGCGACGGCCGCGACCCCGCACCTGGACACGGCGCTGTACATCTATGGCCTGGCGGCGGTGATCGAGCTGCTGTCGGAGCCCGCGTTCGTGGTGCTGCAGCACCGCCTCCGGTTCGGGCCCCGCGCCGCGGCCGAGTCGTACGCCACCTTCGTCCGGTGCGCCGTGACGTTCGGGGCCGCGAGCTGGGCCTGGCGCCGCGGCTGCGACTGGGGCGCCCTGCCCTTCGCCCTGGGCCAGCTCGGGTACGGGCTCGGGCTTTCGGGTGTCTACTTCGGGTACGGCTGGTGGCTGGCGTCGGCGGAAGGGTTCTCGCTGTTGCCCAGACAGATTGCTCAGCCAGACCAGGCAGCCGAGAAGAAGTCAGACGACCAATTGGTGCCGTCATCTTCGTCAAAGGCGGGTAGCAACGGCGGCTATGCCCTGGGCTATTTCTACAGGCCGACCCTCAACCTCGCAGCCAGCATGACCGCGCAATCGCTCGTGAAACACATCTTGACGCAAGGCGACACCTTCCTCGTCTCCGTCCTATCGAACCCCCAGGCGCAGGGCGTCTACGCGCTCGCCAACAACTACGGCTCCCTCCTGGCCCGGCTCCTCTTCCAGCCTGTCGAGGAGAGCAGCCGTAACTACTTCAGCAAGCTCCTCGCCGCTACCCCCGCTGATGAAGAATTAAAACCCACCACCACGAAGGAGAAGAAGAACGATGATGCTACAACAGAACCGCAGCAAAACCCGTCCGTCCCGTCCCAGCAGGCCCTCGCCAAAGCCCGCGCCGACCTCGTCTCGATCCTGCACGCCTACCTCCTCCTCTCCATCCTCATCCTGACCTTGGGCCCCTTCGGCGCCCCCCTACTCGTCCAACTCATCGCCGGCCCCGCCTGGGCCGCGAGCGGCGCCGGCCTGGTCCTGGCCCAGTACTGCCTCTACCTCCCCCTGCTGGCCCTGAACGGCATCGCCGAAGCCTTCGTGAGCTCCGTCGCGACGCGCGCCGACGTCCACCGCCAGAGCCTCTGGATGGCCGCCTTCAGCGTCGCCTTCGCCCTCGCCGGCTTCGTGACCCTCAAGGTCCTCGACCTCGGCGCCCCGGGCCTCGTCTACGCCAACGCCGTCAACATGCTCGGCCGCATCGCCTGGAGCGGTGCCTTCATCCGGCGCTACTTCGACCGCGCCTCCGGAGGGAAAGTCCGCTTCGCCTTCTGGGCCGATATCGTTGCTAAGGGAAGCATGGGCGTCTACGTCGCGTCCACGGCCGTGCTGTGGCAGGTCCTCACACTTTGCGGAGTCAGCGTCGGCGGCGTGTCGAGTCACGTTTTCAAGGATCTCTTCACGGTGTGTGGGTTGGCTCTGCCGTACGTTGGGCTCGTGTAAGTTTTGTTTTTTGATTATTTCCTATTTATATTTTTCCCTTTCCCGAAACTCCATTTGAAAGGGTCAAAACGAAACTATTCTAACAAGATTTTCGCCTGCAGTGCGTACATGGAGCGCCGGTACCTCCTGGACTGTTACCGCTCGATACGGGGAGGCGGTTGATTGCTGTGTCGCTTTCTCTTCATAATCGTGTAATAGAGTTCTATATAACAACAATGTTCTAACTCTAGAGACGGACTAGACGAGCCGTCTGGAAAGTTGCAGTTATCAAGTGTCTAAATCGTAAGGCATTTCAACCCAGCACAAAGACCAACAAGGTATATATATAAATTAAATGGCCTTGCCAACATTTAGTCGAAAGTGATCTTGGTGGGCTTCTTGGTCATGTCGACGTCCTTGAAGAAGGCGCCGTAGGTGCCGTGCTGCTTCTTCTTCACCGTGGTGCCGAACTTCATGAGTTCTTCCGGTACGGGCTGGCCAGCTTGCTTCAGGATGTTGACCAATCTAGTCGTACATGTTAGTGATGTGGCCATTATAGTAACTTGACGCTGCCGTCGAAGTTACACAAGGAGGGATATGAGAACTTACTCTCCGGAATGCGCCTTGTCGTGCTCAGTGAACATCGTAATAGCGAGACCGGTCTTGCCGGCTCGGCCGGTACGACCGATACGGTGAACGTAGTCTTCGATGGTCAAGGGGAACTATATGAAACAAAAAATGGTCAGTTATCCGTTTCGAACTAGTTTTTTCCCGTTCTCTCTCATGCGACAAAACAGGACTGAGGGCGAAAACAACATACCGTAACATTGAGGACCAACTTGACATCGGGGATATCCAGACCACGTGCCGCAACATCGGTGGCGACCAGGACGTTCTTATCGCCCTTCTTGAAAGCCTCGAGACTGCGGGTGCGCTGCTCCTGGCGCAAATCACCGTGGATGCCGACGACATTGATGCCGCGCATGCCCAGGAACTCCTCGACACGGGTGGCCTCCTTCTTGTAGAGACAGAAGACGATGACACGCTCGTTCTTGGGCTGCTGCTTGAGGATCTGCAGGACGCGTTGCTCCTTGCCGCGGGGGTCACAGACCTCAACGCGTTGCTCGATGCGGATGTTGGCCTGCAGGTCGCCGGACTTGTTGCCACCGATACGGACCTGCACGGGCGACTTCATGAAGGTGGAGGCGAGGGCCTGCACTTCCTGCGGCCATGTCGCTGTGAACATGAGGGTCTGGCGCTTATCCTTGGATGGACACTTGCCCAGAATCAGCTTGATGTCGTCCTCGAAACCCTTGTCCAGCATGCGGTCGGCCTCGTCCAGCACGGCGAAGCTGGCGCTCGACAGCGATATGGAGCCTTCCTCGAGGAAGTCCTTGAGGCGGCCAGGCGTCGCGACGATGATGTCGGCCTTGCGCAGCAGGTTGCGCTGCGTGTCCTTGGAGGCGCCACCATAGACACAGACGGTTGACAAACCGACGGTCGCGGCCAGCTTCTCCAGCTGCTCCGCGGACTGCATAGCAAGCTCGCGGGTGGGACTGACAACCACGGCACGGATGCGGCCCTCGCCCTTGACAACCTTGGGCATCTTCAGCACCTCCTCAACCAAAGGCAGACCGAAAGCAATGGTCTTTCCTGATCCAGTCTCGGCAACACCGACGATATCTCGGCCAGAGAGACCGAAGGGCCACGAGGCAGATTGAATAGGAGTTGGTGACTTGAAGGCTTTGAAAGGCTGCTGGGAGGTCAACTTCGTCTTGGGAAGATGGCTGAATTCGGTGATGGGTCGGAGGGCTGGCTTGCCGGCCTCTGCTAAGGGGTCTGTGATGTTGGTTTCGTTTGCCTTGAGGAAAGCCTCGATCTCGGACTCGGGCAGAGCGGTCAGGGATGCGTTTTGTACGTAGTTGGTGGCGGCACCGTTTGTATCGTGGCCGACTACCGCGGCGCCATTTGTCGCAACCTCAGCATCCGCGTCTTGAGTCTTGCTCCTCTTACTCTTCTTTTCTTTCTTGTCCTTCTTCTCCTTCTTGGGCTTCACCTCCTCTTCCTCAACGGCGCTGGCCTCGTTGCTGACGGCGGCATCACCACTGGGAGTGCTCTCGGCTTCGACGGCGGACTCGTCTTCGGCTTTGGGCTTCTTCTCCTTCTTGTCTTTCTTGGACTTCTTGTCCTTCTTCTTGTCTTTCTTCTCCTTCTTCTCCACCTTGGCCTCAGAGTCTACATCCATAGCATCTTCGGCAGGGGCGACGGGGGCTTCAGACTCTTCGACGGGGGGCGGCGGTCTTGTCCTTCTTCGCCTTCTTATCCTTCTTGGACTTCTTGCGCGACAAGGTCGCATCGTCCTCGACGTCTTCGAGGTTACGCTTAGACATGATGGCGGATTAGCAGTCTCTCACGGAATGCAGTGGTGTATAAACTGCAATCTGGTGGTAGAAACTGGAAATTTTGACAAGACTACGGAAAAGTGACCTGATCGCAATGCAAAAAGTTCGGGGACCCTGCCGTATCGCTGATCCAAATCCACACCACTTACCACTAGCCGCAATCGCAATTGATTGAAATTTTGGAAAAAAGTTCTTATCTTATCGGGCTCCCCACCGCTAGCGCAGCTTAGCGCTTCGCTTGCTGCATAAAGATGCACTCAAAGCATAAGCGCCCCTGGCCATCCCTGTCGTTATCACCCCGCCATTTATCGCAAAAGGTGCAAGTAAACAATCTGATACTCCATCAATCTGTCGAACTTGAGAAGTAGTGACAGCACATACATTTCTACGGTAGCCCACCCAACCAACCGACACTTGCGCGACGCCGGATACCCGCACCGACCCCATTCAACCGACCATCAGATACGCAAACATGGCAGACAAGGTCAAGAAGTCAAAGTCGGGCGACGAGAAGAAGACCAAAGTCCACAAGCTGTCTCTGAAGGGCAGCTCCAAACTGGTGGCCGAATTCGTAAGACCTTATCCACCCACCCGACCTTTCGTCGTAACCCGTTGCATATCGTGTGTGATTTGCGCCATTGGTCATCCAGACTAACAGAAACCTCGCACTTGCTCTAGTTTCACTACTCCATCAACACAATTCTCTTCCAGCGCGGCGTGTACCCGGCCGAGGATTTTATCCAGGTCAAAAAGTATGGCCTCAACATGCTGGTGTCGGCCGACGACCAGGTCAAGGCCTACATCAAGAAGATCATGAGCCAGCTGGACCGCTGGATGCAGCACGGCAAGATCAGCAAGCTGGTCATCGTCATCACCGACAAGGAGACGGGCGAGCACGTAGAGCGGTGGCAGTTCGACGTCGACATCTTCAACAAGGACGCCAAGAAATCCAGCAAGTCGAAATCCTCCAAATCGACGGCGGGGGCGGCTGAGGGCGGCGACGAGAACAACGAGACCGAGGGCGGCAAGAAGATCGTGGCCGACACGAACAAGACGGAAGAGGAGATCCAGGACGAGATCCGCGCGCTCTTCCGCCAGATCACCGCCACCGTCACCTTCCTGCCCCAGCTCCAGAGCACCTACACCTTCAACGTGCTGGTCTACGCCGACGCCGACAGCGAGGTGCCCGTCGAGTGGGGCGACAGCGACGCCAAGGAGATTGCCAACGGCGAGAAGGTCCAGCTAAGGAGCTTCAGCACGACCAACCACCGTGTAGAGACGCTGGTCAGCTACCGCGTGGACTCGTAAGATCCGGGCCTGTCCTCCCCCTTTTGGAAGAGGATCGCGACTTAGCGAATACCCCTTTTTCATGTATGTGATATTATGGTTATTGGCGTTACTGGCGTTAGAGCGGTGGTAGACAAACCACGCCGAGAAAACTCGGAGGGACGATGATGCCTTGTAGTATAGTACGAACTGAATGTCCACACACGGACGGGGATCTAATGACTCAAATGGAGCATCCTGCCATGAGAACGTTTTTTTCTCGTATATCAAAAGCGGATGCGCAAATCTTCTTGCATAATCGAACCAACTTTCTGCTCACATGGAACTGCAAGTTGTTCTCTAACCTTGTTCAGCTTTGGATGTAACATCGAGTCAGGTAAATGACTCGGTCTCGAAGGGCCAATCAGGCAAGATTGCTATACTCTGATAATGAAATGACTTCACATTCTATTTTTGTGATTGGTTTCTATAATACCCGTAACCCTTTTCCGACCCAAAGCCATCAACCCCACGATGGCATCTTATTTTCATCCCATAGCGCCCACCATGACTAGAACTAGGTAAGCTAGTTAAGTTTCAGATGCCATTGGGACTTGAAACTTAGGGAGGTCCCCACACAAAACAAACAAACCGTTCCCTTTTTTATTATTCCTTTCCTGTCTTCGAAAAACCGTGATAACCAAATGAAAGTTCCCGTCCGTCCGTCCATGGCTCACTCCAGGGCTCAGTCGGTGAGGTTGTAGATCTTTTGGATCTTGGCCAGCATGGACTCAAAGTCGACGTTGAGGTCCTTGAGCAGGCCGTCGTGGAAGCCGAAGACCCAGCCGTGCACGATGGGGTACGTGTTCTCGGCGTAGGACTGCTGGACGGCGGCCATCTTGACGACGTTGCGGCACTGCTCGACGACGTTGAGCTCGACCAGGCGGTTGTAGCGGGCCTCCTCGTCCTTGATGGTGTCGAGCTCCTCCTCGTGCAGCCGATAGACGTCGCGGATGTTGCGCAGCCAGGGGTTGAGGATGCCCAGGTCCTTGGGGGTCATGGCGGCCTTGACGCCGCCGCACCCGTAGTGCCCGCACACCACAATGTGCTTCACGTGCAGGTGGCGCACGGCGTAGTCGAGCACCGCCATCACGTTCAGGTCGTTGTTGGGCACCAGGTTCGCAATGTTGCGGTGCACGAACGCCTCGCCGGGCGCCAGGCCGGCGATTTGCTCCGCCGGGATCCGCGAGTCGCTGCACCCGATCCACAGGTAGTCGGGCGTCTGGCCCTCGGACAGCTTGGCGAAGTAGCCCGGGTCCCGCTGCTCCTGCGCCGCGGCCCACGCCCGGTTGTGGTCAAAGACCCGGTCGTGGTCCTGCTTCAGGTAGTGGGGGATCGCCTTCTCGTCGGCCATCTTGCGCCAGGCACTGTCCTTGTGTGAGGAGGGTGCGGGTGGTGATGGGGAGGATGAAGGGGATGAGTCTTTGGAGGAAGAGCAGTAGTAGCGCGGAGCGAATGCAGCAGCAGCGCTAGTAAGACGAGTAGAGGCTTTGGTGAGTATTGTGGGCCGGGTGGTGATATGAGAGTAGTTGATGACGGAGTATTGTCTTGTAGTAGTTGAGAGCAGAGAGGTGCCGAGTCGCATGGGGGACATTGGTGGGAACCAAGGGGGCAAAGATATATCGAATCGTACGACCTGACGACCTTGGCGAAGGAAGGGAAGGTAGTATCCTATGAGGAGGAGGATGACGAACCCCTCTTGATCGTCAGCGGGCGTTTGTTAGTCGACACTTCCCCGTCGCCGGCCCCGGCGAGATAAGGTTTGCATCCCTGGCTTGGCGTGGCTCAGCTTGGCTTCAGCTGCAGCCGGCCGCCAGCTGGCAGGGCTCAGCGTCGGTCCTACGGTCGTACCTTCCTGCATGTCTTCCAGGGACTACCCAGTCATGGAAATATAAAACATATGGGAAACTGTTTCGCATAGTTTCATCGACTTAACATGAGCTATACTTTCCGTTTCCAAATATTGTTGGGGGCTCCGCTGTTGTGGATTGGATTTGCTTGGCGCAACAGATTTAACTCGCGGGTTAACTCACAAGGTCGAAAGCGGTTACTCGAGAGCAATTGCTTGGTTCGAACATTTGATTCATTCCAGGATCTTGTATTCAGTGATAGCTCAAGGCAATACACTAAGATACATGTATGTAGATTATGTACAGCTCTGTAGTCAAATCTAGGCCCGATGCTGATCTGATATGATCACTTATACCATCGACCCGCCTTTCGACCCCGCACAGAGTATCATGCTCCTCTACATACTAACAGAGCCTCAACTCCATACTCGTGCTCCTAGGATGTCCCCGTAGGTTGTTTGGGGTCCTTCTCCGGCCTAGCATCAAACGCAAACCTCGCGTTCTGCCCAAACGCGCTATTGCTGCTAGACAACGAAGCCAGCGCCATCTTGAGCACGCCCGCGACGTCCTCGCCAAAGAGCGGCACCTGGCTCTGCCCGAACGCTTTGTTGCCCATGTAGTCGGCGGAGCGCACATGCTCGAGCAGCCGCAGCCGCGGGTGGAACATCTCGACCTCGCGCGCATCGTCGGTGCCCCATCGCCACTTGGCGCCGCTGGCATTGAGCAGCTCGACGTGGTCGGTGTACCGGACGTACAGGCTCGAGACCGTGTCGAGGAGGATCTCGCCGCCCTCGCCAAAGTACTCGACCAGCTCGTGCACGAGAGACTCGACTTGAGCCGGGGTAAGATACATGAACAGGCCCTCGGCCATGATCAGCGTCGGCCGGTCCGCGGGGATGTCGTGCAGCCAGCCCGCGGCCGTGATGTCGAGCGTCCGCAGGTGGTAGTCGCCCGCGGGCGCTTGTGGGATCAGCCGCTGCCGCAGGTCTATGACCAGGGCGCGGTCCAGGTCGATCCAGCGCACGTCGCACCGGCCCCGGTTCACTCGGTGGACCCGGCAGTCGAGGCCGCAGCCCAGGTAGAGCACGGTGACGGGCTCGGTTTTGTGCTGCTGGAGGAAGTCTCTACACCAGCGGTCGAACGTCATGCTCCGGTTCACCACCCACCGGATCGCCCGGTCGTTGTCCACGGCCTGGAACGTCGAACGCGTGAGGTCGACGTCGCACGATTCGATCAGCCGCGAGGCGTAGGGATCGCCCAGGACCGGGTTCGGACTCTCGGCGTCTCGGGCCTTGGGCAGGAGCGTGCAAAACAGGGTCTCCTCGACGCCCTTCAGTCTGATCTTCTCCTTGGGCCGCTCACCCAAGCCGGTGGACTGGCTATCCAACGAGACAGGCATCACTGGTTGTTGAGTATATGATGTTGTGTAGGTTGGCAATGTATGGGTTTCCAATGTAGTGGAAACAGAGAAAATGACAGTTCCTGGCGTAATTCTTTATTCGGTAAGGAGGAAACGCCGGAAAGACTTGGGGATCCAACGGCTTGGTACGATTTGATAATGGGCAGACACCTTGGATTTAGCTTGGGCCTGGGCAAAGAAACCCCACTCTTCATGTATGGAGGGGAACGAAATCGCACCGTAAATGCAGCTGTTATCTAAAACGGGATCGTGTGCCGAAAATGAGGACCCGAAAAGTCGGTTGCCTAGGCCCTGCTGCCCTGCGGCGCGGCACACCATCCTTGTTCGTCCGAGGATGGCGACATGTGGGCCAGGCGGTTCACAGCATCGTATCCGTTGCAATATTGGCATTGCAATATGGTATACATAGAACCCCTTCCGAGCTACAAATAAATAAACTTGTGTTGTTTGTAGTCTCCAGAATAGCACACTGTCTAGTGAGGTTGACTGAGGCTCTGCCAACCCAATATATTAAAAGTTCAATTTGATGTCACCCTGTAACTTCTACAAGTTACTACTATCAAATGGTTAGCAGAGAAATTGTGAGTCCACAGGGGAAGTTTTATCTTTTGGGTAATGGCAAACTATTCCACTACAGTTCAAAAAAGAACATACGTGTAAAACACTGGCAACAATGGTTCCATTATAGAAGCACAAAAGACCCCAGCCCTATTCGCGGCAAAACCCCTATCTATGGATTGGAGCAAGTACCAATATTGAGACCACACAAGGCAAGTCTCCTTCCAGCCTGGAATAATTATCCTGGGGTTGATTATTCTACTGCTTTAGCCACCTTGGATCACAAAGTCAGTGCTTGCCGAGTTTGATGGTACTGTCAAGGATAGGGAAGCCCATGAAGAGCTGCTTCAAGTAAGATAGAATCAGATACCTCGGATATCACGACGTTGGTAGTTACAGTCTCTTATGTATTTGTACGCGTATTTTCCACCGCAGTCTAGTTACTGCCCTTTTGTCTCGAACTTGAGACCTTGTTATGTCTGGAAGTATCAGTGAAAGCATACGCATTTATATCATCTAGGTATCCATTGGCTTTGAAATAGTGTAGCGAAGTGGTTTGCATTGCTCCTGCCCGCTGATGTGTGAGTCAATCTTGCCATGCTTACAAACATATGTAAGGCAGCGTCAGCTAAAGGGGGGAGCAAGATACCCAAGTCACAATACTAGCACCAACTTTTAAACTGCTAACAAGTTTCCGTATGTTCAAATTACAAGGTCGGCACTTATATCCTGATTCTGTTGGGGAGGGTAAACGATGATGTTTAGCGAGACAACACGATATATAACAGTCGTCTTTCGCCGTTGTTGATCAGACCACGCGCAACACCGCCGAAAAGAACCCTTAAACAGTCCATAATAAACATGATTATAATTTCGCCAACGTGGGGTTCCTGCTCAGCAGGTTGTGGCAGCTCTAACCCCGCTGTCGCCGAAGTACATGCCTTTTCATGTATTTCTAATCGGATCAACTGAGCTGCAAGCAAGACAGGTGCACTCAACCACACCCTCAACCACCACATTGTACAATTCAGCCAGTAGCGATACTTCAACCCGCCACTCCTGCTTCTGTGAAGTCGAGAACCGACTAAGATCCAAAAAGATCATTTCCTGAAAGGTTAGCAATCATTGCCGTTATCTTGGAGCATTTTCACACAGGTTATCGCGACGCTGCGCTGGAATTCACACATCGTTATACGCGTTTCTAACAAACAATACGAAATCAGCAAACACTATAGTATCTCGAACGCAGATACCTGCAAGGCACACAAGTACGCACATCATCTCACCCCCTCCCTTTGATGACAGCGCACAAACCAATAAGACGACGAGTTCACAACCCTCCACAACACAACAGTTCGTATCGACCAGGTCCGCCACCATGGAGAAGAAGACGAATAAACTAGCCCTCGCCGGTGCCACCGCTACTGCTGCCAATGTCGCCTATGGCCGTGACCCCTCCAAGGACAACATCAACGACGAAGCCCGCAAGCCCCCCAAGAAGGAGAAGCAGCAACAGAGAGTGGCGAAAAAGAAGAAATCTAAACCCGGAAAACGCGTTGGAAAACGCGTTGCTAAAGCCGATGGCACCCACGGCTGGCGCAAAGCGGAGAGGAAGATAAAGGAGGCGTATGGAAATGACGAAGAGGCCGCCAGACAGCAGCAAGCTCTTTTCGACGACGCCAGACATCGGGTCACGGCTGGCGTCGCTCAACTCAGCATCCATGATGAACCTGAGGAGGTCGTCGTGAAGAAGGAGGAATCGGGTGATCAGACGGAGGATCGCAACTAAGTGGAGTACTTCTTTAATGCTCTTGTATATTGGTTCTATACCCGACTAGCAACCTCAGCGATGCGAACCAGACGGAACATTGCGTATCTATTCCCTGGAGTATCCTAAAGGTCTAGATCATCTGATCTTTCTAATTACTTCTTCTTTGTCTATCTTAAGAACTGGACAAGAATGCCTTGGATATGTTCACATAGTTCTAATAGAAAGCAGTTAAGATAACTACTGCCTTCTACACGCTTCTTGCTATATTATGGCTAGTATGCGCCTTTGACCACCGGAATAATAACAACAATGCAGCGTCTCATGGGCTTTGGCCCCGGTGCGAGTGTGAAAACCGTAGATCTAGGTATATAAACACAAAGGCAAGCTTTGAGGAGTCTCCTAATTCGGCGAAGAGAGACAGTACTTATCGAAGAAGGTGCGTAGCGTCACAATCAAGCATGACGGAGAAATGCTTACCCGTTGCCGTTATGTCGCTGGAGCTTCAACGGATTCATCTGGCGGAAGCAGTGCATAGGCCAAGGAAGCATTCGTCGGTCCTCATGGTATCGCGGCCAATGCTGGCAATACAGTAAATGGACGGCGGGCGTCACTCGATGAACCCTGTGGCTGGCTGTCGAAGGCTCTGGCGTTCAAAGGTGCGAGTGCCTTGACAAAGGGCTCTCAGCGGTAACCTTTGTTATGATCGGTCTGTGGAATAGCGTTGGGCTGGTGGGTTTCGATATATCGATAGGTAATGCAGGCCTCAAGCACCAAACCTAAGTTTATACTGTATATAGGCTGCCTATGATGCGTTAATATTCTGTTGCAAGGCCTGTAAGTTAACTGCTCCAAGCCCCTACTAGGATCTGAGCTTCCTTCATCTTGAGAAGCCCCTCAGCTGAAGCAATCCAGCAGCCCGAACCAGTCGAGATATGAGGTGTTTCTCCCTCCACATCGGTCGCTGGACGAACCATGGCACTGCCAAAGCTTGCATGCTTACCCAACCACCCATACATACGCCCACCCCCACAAGCAAAACAGTCCCCAGTGTTCATTCTTAAGTCAAAACAACATATCCCTCTATTGACCGGGCCGGTGTAGCCTAGCGGTAGTATTCTTATTTATATACTTAAAGGCAAGAGGGTTCAACTCCCTCTGCGGTCACTTTTTCGAATCCCCTTGATGGTAACCTTATTTTCTTTTTGCCCCGGCTCCCTTTGCGTTACTAACAATAGGAATGCCTAGACGTATCCTTCATCAGCCATGTATACAGCCAGCTAACCAAACTCTAGACCTCTAGAGCTCGAGCTTGAACTCATGCGGCAGCACCCCTCGACCCCAACATCGACCCGGAACAGCCCCCCGCTGTAATCGACCTCCTGCTCGGTCCCAGCCCCCTCCTCCATGCCCGCCGTCGTGATAAAGAGCTCCGTCCCGACGAACTCGACGCACGTAATATTCTGCGTCGGCAACTTGACCTCCCCAATCACCTTGCCCGTCTTGCCCGACACCTTGAGCACGTGCGACTCGCCGTAGACGGCGGTCCAGAGGTTGCCCTCGACATCGATGCGGTGGCCGTCGGGTTCGCCGGACCCCTGATGCGCATAAAAGACGCGCTCGTTGGAGATGGCGCCCGAGCCCGCGGCCGAGGAATAGTCGTAGGCGAGGATCTCCTTGGCCGACGAGTGCGTGAAGTACATGGTCTTGCCGTCGGGCGACCACGACACGCTGTTGGGGATGGTCACACCCTCCTTGAGCACGACCGAGTCCTCCCGACCGGTGAACATGTGGACGGAGCCTGGGGGGCGCGCGCAGATATGTTAGCTTGACGAGTTGCCCGTGTAAGATGTAGATGGTTAGAGGTGTTGCTGCCAGTCATGATAGACCTCTTATAGCCTCATCATTACCATCGCACCAGTGCGCGTGCCAGAGAATACGACTTCGCTTACTCGGCACATCAGACCATACCGCTCACTTGAGTAGCGTGTCCCTTCGATCTCATCCTCATCTCATCCCATCAGACAGCAGTGGCCATTGGGATAGAAAGGGAAAGTAAACGCAAAGCGAAAGCGACTCACCCTCCGACTGAAAAGGCCCCAACTCGAAATCCGTCATGGTCCCCAACCAAAACCGCCCATGCGGATCGACCGCGCCATCATTCCCGCGCAGCCGCAAGTTATCCTTCATCTTGTGGAACTTGGCGACGTACTCGTAGGCGTCCTTCTTCTCACTGGCCTGCTTGCGATCAAGAACCGCCACGCCGTACTTGGCCCCGATGAGGATCTTGTCCCGCGGGTCGACCCCCGCAATGTCGGCCGTCACCGAGATCGGCGTGTCGAGCTGCTGCGTGACGAGCGACTCGGACCCCTTGGCCAGGTCGACCGTGTGCAGCCGCTTCGAGATGATGTCGACGAAGCGCAGCGTGTTGGTCGCCCGCTCGTAGTAGGGGCCCTCGCCCAGCTTGCAGTGGAGCTTGAGGTAGGGCTCCTTCACCTCCCAGGTCTGGATATCGGACGAAGAAGTCATGTTGCCTGCTTCTCCAGTTTCGTAATACCTAAATGTCTCACTTGGTGTCGTTGTTGAGCATACGCGGTGATGTGGCTTGACAGCGATTCGCTACGATTGGTGAGTGAGTGAATAAGCGTTTGACGTCAATTACGTAGCCAGAGCTCTGGTGGAGTTGATTGTAGCTTTCCGTCGGTTCGCGGAGCAATGCGGAGAGACGGGCGTCGGGGCTGCTCACCAAAACTTAGTATCGGACAATGCCTATTACCTTCGGTCTTTCTGGTCTCGTCGTGCACCAAATTATATTTCTCTCTTTTCACGAAAGGGGAGAAGTTGTTTCTCTCTCACAATGAGCGCTGATGCGCCACATATTCACGTCGAATTCATCAAACCCCCAATAGCATGGATAACACCAGAACTCGTATATTTCGTTGCAATTCTATCGCCTGACGGCCACGGAATGCGGCCCTCAACCCCGCTGCAGTTGTGGATTGATCCCCCATCCGCCTATTACCAAACCGGGCCGGCCGGCTTAGGAGCGATATCATCCTATAGAACCGAGGTGTCAGTTGCGTCGAAGCAGCCAGGGAGGCTGGGAGAAAAGAAAACATAACTGGGCGTTCTTGACCTTCCGGTCGGGTCAAGACCAAAAGCGGGGGTAGACGTGTCTCGAGATACCCCGTGATACATCCCGCACTGGGAGATAGATTGTCAGCACGCGATGCACGTTCAAAATAAACTTCGACTTGGAATAGGCGAGGTTTCGCTTTCGAGAGTCAATGCTCGGCAAAGGGCATCGCGAGATTGAAGTTTATCTGGTCATATGTTTTGTGTGACGGGTCAAAGCCGCACCGCTCGCCCTCCGGTCATTGGGGCGCTTCTCAAGTGCCCGCCGAAAACCACGTGGTAGGGCTGGTCCAAAGGCTCCGTACCGTCCGTCGACGAGACATCGTGACTTGGGTGGTGTGGAAAAGGATGGCGCAAGGAGAGATATGACAAGTCAGTTTCAGCTGGCCGACCGGGTTCCTGGAGACCCGAAGGAGTATCAATGTTAAGAAAGTGAGACATGGCTATTCCCGAAGAACAAGCAACCAGCAACCGGTAAGGCTGGGCCCGACCCGAGGGGAAAAGGGAGGCGACGATTTATCTCTCTTGATGGATGGGCGGGAATATTTGCGGTTCCTTTTTGCTGTCTGCGCAACACATCATGATTGCATCGCTCGCATAGGTGGCTGCATATTAGAAACAGTGGCGAGTCTCCCCGGGATGCACGGCGAGTGCTCGCTTCTGGGCTGCGCGGCTGCAAGGTATGTGTCGAACCTACATACATCCGTACGCCAACTTACCTGTCAGCCTGCGTTTCCCGTACATGTGTGATGCCAATGCCAATACCAATGCGGATGGAATTGTGCCATTCATCGCATGGGACTCTTTGGAGGGGCACGCACATGACCAGCCGCCCTATGCACGCCCGCATGATGATCTCGGTGCGTTCAGGAAAAGCAAACATTGCCGTCATGCAGACCGATGAGACAGAGTTCTGGACAGAGATGCATTGCGCTTCTGCGTTGTAGATTGCCAGAGATCGAAACCACAGGTACGTCCTCGGACGGAGGGTCTGGTCCGGGTTGATCAGAGTTGCTTCCGTGATGAAAGAATGTATCTCGACCATCCGACGTCACGCCGCGGAAATGAGGTCGCCGATGGCAGATGGGATGGGCCAAGGGTATTACTCATAATAATTTCCAGTAGATGAAAAAAGGTTGGGTAATCACCGATGACGACCACCGTATCTCTGGGGTGGTACTCATCCTTTGTTTAGCGTGGGGGAAAGTGGGAAAAGACGACAAACAAACATGTTTAACAGTGGCCGTGGCTTTCGGTGAATATCCTCTCCAATGATTCTAGTGAGCTTCTCGACTGCTTCTACTGTGTAGCATCGGCGCGAGGCGGATCTTGCAGTAGCAAGCAAGCAAGCAATGCGATCATGGAGAGATTGAAGGGATGATGGTGCCGTACACCAGCACCTGGCCCGGCGCCATTGGAGAACCAACGAAAAGCCCTAGTAGCCTTGAAAACGAGACCTTGGTGAATATGGTGCCCTAAAAATAGTAGGTTGGCCAGCAATCGTCGCGACGTCGCACTGCGTTTTTGCTTGCTCGGTGCTCGGATGCCATTTCCGGTGCAGTAGTGCACTCCTGGAAAGTTCGGTTCTTTTGAATGTTTGCTTTTTTTCCTCCTAATCCCATTTGTGAAAAAGAGGCCATCCGACTGGTAGATATGGCTGGACTGGGATGAGGGATCGAATGTATATGAAATGGCATGGTATCAAATTGGAGACAGCCATGTTTCATTACTTACAGTGCTGTCAACTGCGCCTTACTGGGCTTGCTTCCTCCCTTTTTTTTTTTTTTTTTTTTTTAGCAGGCACAGAAAGATTATCTGGGGGAGAAGCCTGGAACATGATAGCAGATCCATGCAGTTTCCCAATACGTCAAGTAAACTGCACCTCATCAATTAGCTGCAGATCCCCCCCCCATGCTTAATAATTGCATGGCCAAGTACGGAGTAAGTAGGTCACATACTTTTTCCTACCTCAATCAAACAAGCAATTGATCAGTCGGTTTCTTGAAATGAGCCCTTGAATGAACTTTAGAGTGTGAGACATCAGCTCGAAAAAGCAACTCTTCCGCAGGCGCTTTTCGACATGTTATTGTTCAGATTTGTCCCATTACCCCAACTTCCGCTCCTCTCCCCTCCCACCGGCGGGTACTAGCAGAGAGGCAAAAAGGATAGCGGCAGAATCGATGACAGGATCTTCCGCAGGCTGCACCGATCTGGACGGTAGGTATAGTTTCAGAAGGAACCAACCCTACCCTCTGGCAACTAAAGGGACGGCCCGGCTTTAATAAAGCAATTTAGAGTTTTGGTTCTCGTGCACACAGTTACTACGTGGTACACCACAGTAGTTCATCAGACGGCGTGATTAGAGGGTTTCTTTAATTGACGTGACAGCGGCATATGAGATAACCTCGTACGCAGAGGTTTGGCTGAGCTGCCGTCATTTCAGCGCCGTCATTTGAGGTACGGTATGATATTGTTCTGGTCAGTCCTGCGGTGCTACTCGCTCCGTTACAGCGGTGACCAGCCAAGGCCCAAAGCTCACCTGAGTTCGTTCGGTGACGGTGACCTTTGTCGGCAAGTTCCTCTAGGTCAGAAACCTTGTCCGTTGCGGTGAACCTAGCAGAAGACCCTAGGAAGGAAGACTTCGCGCGCGCATTCCATGGAGAACACATCCATGGCTGGCTAGCGAACATAGCCTCGTCGAATTCTCACCGTCAATGATCGCTGTAGGGTAGAGCACACCTGCAGCAAGTGGATAAAATGATGAACATGGTACATGCATCTACCGGTCAAATCCCACGGACATTCGCCAATCACTTGCGCCATTAGCTCTGGCCTAACCCAGGTCGCCTCTGGATGGGGCTGGCACTGTTTTTTCGGCCGAGGCTGAAACTGCTTTCGAGCGTTGTATGCACCAAGCAGGCAGAAAATGCAACTATCAAGTTGCGTCCGGTGAAAGGCCTCGAGAGTCTAGAGCGGTTTCACCGCTTCTTCTTCTTCTTCTTCTTCAACCGGAGTCCGATATCAACGTTTCCGGCGGACTTGTCCTCTGTGATATCGAAGATCTGAGGCAATGTTATTAGCGTGTTAAGGAGGGTTCGCGTGTAGAGAGAGGGATACGGTACATACCACCCTATGCCAAATTAAACGCCCGCAAGCGTCATCTAGCGGAACCGGGTCAAGAAGGCCAGAAACAAGATCCAACGATATTACGATGTTGCTCAATGGCGTGGCATTGCTGCCCGCCTTGGTCGTCAATGCGACCTAGCTTTTAATTAGCTCTGGTCACATCTTTTCACCCGGCTCGGATTGACCCAAAAGCCATGCCGGCCATGCTGCGAGGACGTTGGTGAATGCTACGCATATTGGGGAGACTGCGCCGGCCTTTGCCCGTCCTGGAAACGGGCTTCCCAGAATGGCGTGAAAGTTTGAGGATGGTGGTGGCTAGTAGGTACTGCAGACAGAAGCAATCAAATAACCACAACCCGAGGCAGGTCGGTACTTCGTAGGGCAGGGCGAGCTAGCTATATGACGTGTAGCTTTGGCAACCGAGCAGGCCGGGCTTGAGCTTTGAGACCGCCCCCAGTTGACGACGGATTGAATCGTCTCGCCTTGTCTCGCCTTAGGGATTGTCTCATACGCGCATGTAAGTTAGTACCTAAGCTGCCATTATTGCGGTCTGGCGTCTGTGCCTGTGCCTGATGAGACCGACTTCGGGTCACTCTAGGCCGCAGGATTGGTTGCTCAGAACTTTGCGCCATAGGAGATTGTAACGCCATATGCCGACATCGAAATCCGACCCCCAAGAAGATTATCTCCCCCAAATATACGCCTATCATCATTTGCGGATTTCTTCCTCGACCGCTTTCGGTCACTCGTGGAGGACGATGCAGAAAGCCCAGCCCAATAGGTGGAATGCTGCATCTGCAGTTCCCGCGTGATTGGACTCCGATATTGACAACGACGGTACAGCGCTGGCATCGAGTGAGTTGGTTGCACGTTACCCTGCGCGTCAACATACGAGATGTTGGCAGGTTCGTTAGTGATAGAAAACTGTAACATGTCGTATATATGCAAGCCGAAGCTGCTGACGACATCCATCACGGCATATTGCTGCGTAGCCTCACTGATCACATCGACACGATGCCTGTCAGAGTTTAGAGCCCTGGGGCGTCCAATCTGCTGGGATGGGGAATGTTTTCTTTCTTTCTTTTCTTGTTCAGGCCGGGATGATCCTTAAAAGGCCTTTGCAGTATGTAAGAGGAATCCTCAATCCTTGCGCTAAGCCAGAGTGATGAATACGGCCAGACGGTAAGGGAGAACACCAGAAGGCAATCTCGCGTGGGGAATTGGGTGGTCGCATGGAGGGCCGCATACGGGGGAGGACTGTGCTTGCGTGTTTAGCGAGGGCCCTTTGTTCCCTACCTCACCTCATGGCCTGCGACTAAAAAAAAATCTGGCAGCAATCCCTTGGTCCTTGCAGACGTGCAGCTTCCCTTCCCGCACATATGTACGTGCACATGAGATATGCAGGCTATCCTGCCGTGACCTACCGGGGGGTCCCTTGCGCTTTCCGGGATAGGTTACTTACATAAAATAGACTATGTTTAATATGTGCAAGGTGATAGCGCGTGAATAAACGCGGCTAGGCGGGTGTGCTTACTTACATAAACATTACCTACATATGTGCGTCCCGGCTGGGTATGGAATTAGGCAATATCCATATCGTATCTGCGCAGCTCATGTAAGTACATGTCACGACCACCTAATTTATGTGGAAAGGCATCTGCATCATTGCGGCGGGTAGGACCAGTGCGCAGAAATTTCCCAGTGAGTCAATCTGCTATAGGGACAGTGTGTATATGGTATTTTAGGTTACCCTGCCCGATCAGGTGAGATTGAATCTACATTAGGGAGCTCCAGTTGAGAATGGGAACTTCGGGAATGGATACATGTCAGTTCGGCGGCCCCCCTTCTGCTCTTCCCCCCACCCATTCACCGACATGCTGGAAGAAGTCGGTGATCGGGGGAGCGGCAGGGACTGGATAGCTGCATTTAGGATGGGGGGACTCGAATGCAGCCATCAGATCAGCAGTGACAGCAATAGCATGACTTTCGCATTTAATTTGCTCGCAGGGTGGGTAGAGTTCTGGGTAGAGCGCCGTGTTTGCCAGCAGAATCTTCCAATGTCTGCCAGCAATGTTCTCGAAGATGGGAATGATATTGCTGATTGCGTATTGGGCTGGAATGTGGAATGGGATGCACATCATCGCAAGTTGTGAGCCAGGGCATCCCAGTCGCAAGATGTGCACCTTGTAGTACATTATAGTGCTTACATGGATAGGGCTTTCCAAAGTTCTGGGATTAGCAGATGTTCCCACCCGACCGCTCGGGACACTTTTGGATGAAGGACCAGGCGCCTATCAAGCCCAAATTTTAGAGTAACTTCATCACCTACTTCCCAACCTTACCTAGGTGCTTGCCCGGCGGTTCCAAGTCAACAGACCATCGCGAGAACCCTTTGGATTGACTGTTGCCTATGGCGCACATTGGGCGCGCCATCAATTCAGGGGTCTCGGTTGGTCGCTCTGTTATTTGCTTGTTGCAGGGGATCTCCGGGACGCATCTCGTTTCGTTGACAGCCACCAGACAGGGAACCAAGATGAACTGGCTGGCCACTTGTTACTTCCCAATGCCACGACACACGTCTTGCTGACCAGTCATTTATGAGAGAGGCTGTACCGGACCACGTCAAAACCACACCTCACACATCCTTTGTTCATTCCATGTCCAATGCAAGTGGGATGAAAGGGTGCCCGTGAGTTGGTGGTTGGCTTTGGACGGGGGACGGGCGACGGGGTTTGGTGAGTGACGTCGAAACATGGGAGAAGCTTTAGTGACGCTGTTCCGCTTCCCCGGCACCGCTGAGCAGTCGAAAAACGTTTCTCTGGCGCCCTGAAAAGGCGCTAACCTCTGAGTTTAGACCCAGGTACAAGTAACATGGCGCAATAGCTTTCTGAAGGGTTCATTGAATGTTATCATCCATGCCTGCTCTGTCCACCCAAACTGTCGCCGGCCACAAGTTTAACTGCCCGGGCCCCATCAGCCCACATGTTTCCGACTACTGTATTCTAATGAACCTTAGTAGTAGCTGCCAGCTCGCGGAGAATGTTTTTCGCAATTTTTTATTGAGTCAAGTGACCCATTGTTGTAGCGATGCAGCTCCAGCAAAGGGGACCACAAGACTGGCGCCCATGCGGTCCACGTTGTCAACTGGAAGAAAAAAATGGGATGCAGGTGCTGCTGGTGCGGTGCTTATGTACTGTATCAACTACTGCAGCAGCGCCCGCCCGTGTAGGATTCTGCGCCGTGCATTAGCTAGCCTTTTTGGCTTTGGAGCCCAATTGCCCACTGATCTCCCCCATTGATCACACCTCTCTGGACCTACATCCATCCTACATCCATCCTGCTGCATTCCACATGCTTGCAATCGACGTACACCTGCATGTACCTACCACTTACCAACCACGGAGTGGACTTTTGAAGATGTGACCAGAAGCGGTAAGGAGCTTTCTTCCTGCGTAGCCGCCCAACGGTGTGTGTTGGATGCGCGGACCACGGCTCAAATCAGTGCAAGGTGACCAAGGGATATGTGCGGTGAAGTCGGGTTCGGCACCTGCTATCATCATTACTGGCTTCAATATATTGCCATTCCGGGTGGGTTCCCATCGCTGAGAATGATATGATACTGCTGACATGACCTGTACGAACAGGACATATCCCAAGGGTGACCTGTTGCTTTTGCGCCGCTCCCTTCGTCTTGCCGCAGAAGCGCGCGTTGCATCAGTCAGTCGCCGGGACAGCCCTTTGGTGCAGCCGCTGAGCCGCTTTTCTCGCATGGAAATCCCTTCTTCGCCTGCCGCTTTCTGGCATCGACAGTGACAACCAAGGTCAATTCGACGGTTACGGAGGATCACCATGCCTCTCAAATAAGCACCCCTCTCCCAGGACGCTGCCTCTCCGGCACACGGAAGTCCCTTCCGCTCCCACCTGCCTACATGTAGCACTGTCACTTTCACTAGTGGGCTTTTTTACTTCCATGATCAATGCACTCCTGTCATCGTCACCGGCAGAATTCTGCTGTACGGGCTGCGCTTGTCGAGGTCAAAGCTGAGATCTACATACATACATACACATGTCGGTGGCCACTGTAGGGCGGACACCTCTAAGGTAGGGTCTAGGTCGACAGTGCCAGGGTGGCGGTCTTCGGCACGAATGATAACGAGACTCGGGGTAACTTGTGCATACTGTACGGACAACACCATCCTGTCCCGCCGACGTAAGCAATGAGACTGACACGTTGTTGAACGAATCCGACTGGGCGAGTGCCACAATGCGAGTGATTGATGGGTGTTCCCCCATAGCATTGCCGCGATTGATTGGCTCTCCTCGCCCTCTGCAAACACATACATAATTAGCTGAGCAGAATCGAGGCGTGAAATCCGCGCGGCACGTCATCGATTCAATATGGGACAACCATGCCATGTTCCTATTCAGATTACATATCTGCAAGAGCATTCACAGCGAGATGCGGTACGCGGGTACATGGCTACATTTGGAGAGGAAGAAAGAAGAAAAGAAGACGACGTCCAAGCCCTGTCAACGTCCGAGCATCGATACCAAGCAGCTTTACAGGGGGCCCCTGAAGCTTGATGCACCCCGGCCTCGGTCTCAATAAGCTAGTGTTGCTCGTTTCTTCTTGCCTCTCCATTATAGCCCCCCATGCAAGCTCCACCCAGTTTCTGGAACAAGTTTAGGAAGTCGATGGGAAAGAAAGGGACCGCGGGCACCTGGATGTTGATTCCCACGACCTGCTTGCTTGACTAGCTTGGCTACCCAGGACAAGGAGCTAGCCAGCCAGTTGACGACCCCTTCCCTGCCAAGGACCAAAATCAATACTGTAATAAGAAATACCCCGAGAGGAGAACGCGGGCTCGCTTCTGCCCGTCATGGAATCCGGCAAGCCAAGTGCGTGATCGGGATACCTTCGACCAGCATTGCTCCTGCTCTCGCTGGAAAGCAATCTTTTCCCTCCTTACTGAAATCTGCAAAGCGTATTAGTGGAAATTTGGATCTCGCGGCCTCGTGTCGAATCGCATGAACCATACCCAGCTTTTTCATCTTATTGCTTCCGCGCTCTAGTCAGTTGGTCCCTTACTCGACCGTCTTGCTTACTCAAAGGCGTTGGGGCTGAGGGCATTACCCACGCCGTCGCCAATCTTGGGCCACACACAGTTCAACTTTGCTGTTAGACACCCCCGGGTTGTCCTGCCCAGGGCGGGCTGATCTCATAGCGTGCTAAGGTGCTCGGTAGCCATTCATTGCGCCCAGGGTGCTCATCACGGCTATCACTGGTCCGCTTTCCTGCATCTAATTCCACAGGTCACAACAAAAAGTAGGCTTTCCTGGAAGCAGTTACTACCCCGGTTGGGCACTCTTTCATAAGACACGCACCTCTGGAGACCTTGGTTGCTTGGGAGCTGCTATCTATCTCCATCCGACAAGACAGACCAGACCAGCCATTGCATTTCACTTCACCTCCCAAGAGAGAGAGCGAGCGAGACAGAGACAGAGACCGCCCCTCCCCATTCGACTACACACACCTCTTTGTCATCATCGGTAATATATCACCGCGGCAGCATACCGATATCACACTCGTGCTAGACCTGCACCGAGCCATCGAATTATATTGGATTTGGGGTATCCTAGGCACATAACCAAGGTGGTAACTTCTCCCGAAGAGCCAACTAGACTGTGACTCAGGTGTCACCGCATTCGACAACCCTGAAAATAGAGCTTTACGTCAGACGTGGATTTTTGGAAGTGGTTCCCGTTACGCAATACGACCCTGTTCTGTCGTTGCGATCTCACACACACGCCTCGCCACGACCAACCCGGCCGGCAACCACGCTACACTCCTATCTCACCACCTGTCCAACGACAAGTCTTCGCCGTGGCGGTCACCGAAGGCTTTCGTCAACCCTTCCACTCCTCCGCCCACTCGGGGCGCTTGACCATCCGAAGTGTGACATCCACCTACCAGAGCCCAACGGAAGGCAGCTATTCTGAATCGACGGCGGCAGCAGCAGCGGCGGCGGCGGCGGTAGTAGTAGGTGACACAGCAACTACTACGGCCCATGCCATAGGCTCCAACAGAAGCAGCGGCAATTACTATTTGGACAGAGGAGAAGAAGAGCTCGCACAGCAGCGTGGTCAATGGTCTGGTCCTCGGGACTACCCACGAGCCGGGGACCAGGATCCGATGTCGCAGAGAGGACCTGCGTCTGGCTCTACCTCGCCTGCTCCCCAATCGCAGCAGCAGCAGCAACAACAACAACAACAGTCTTCCCCAGCAACCGCGGAAACTACGGCATCACGAGTTTCTTCCGTTTCGCCGCGGAACCTAGCAGTAGCAGAAGCAGCAGCAGCAGCAGCTCGCGGAGCAGCTGAGATCTCGGCGGCAGCGGCGGCAGGAGTAGCAGCAGCCGCCCCCGAGACCCAGCAGCTGTTTCACAGGCACAGGCACAGCCTCGGAACCCCCACGACTAATGGCGAGCGGGTGCATCATTCCCCACAGAGGAGCAGTTTGGGAGTTCACCACATTCTGAACCCAGCAGCGACCGAACCTCGATCAGGTTCCCCAGGACCGGGCACCACACCGACTTCGGCAGTCGCACGGTCTATAGAAGACGAGAGGTTGGGCGGACGGTATCCAGCGGTGAGCCAACAAGGTTCTAATCCCTCGACACCGCAACTCTACGCGCCTCGTCCATATGGTCTAGCGGGACCGCCACCGAATCAGCAACAGCAGACTCAACAGCAGCAGCCGGAAAGCAGCAGCAGCAGCAGCAACATGGCCACCCTTGGGAGCATGCTTCACCATAGCCACCACAGGTCGTTGTCGACTGGAAGGCAGTCGCCTGCCTCCTCACCGTCGATGCACCCCTTCCCACCCATGGGGGCTGCTGGCCGTCGTATCCTGACGCCGCAATCCCCTCGGGCACTCAGCATGGGCGGCGGTGGTCGTGGTCTTCCACCACAAAACCGACCCTTGATCTCTTCTTCACCGTCGCCTCTGCTTCATCATCAGCCACCGCCACCGCCACCATCCTCAGCAGGATTGGAGATGCGTAGGCAGGTTTCGATCGACAGCTTCGCGGATCATCGATCGAATTACACTCACGGAGGCGGAGGACATCACCAACACCAACATCATCCCCTTGCACCGCGAAATCCCCCTCCACACAACGTCCCGACCACTCGATCTCTCTCCCAGCCAGCTGCCGGGATACAGTCTCCTTCAGACAACCGCCAGCAGCAGTACCACGGCCCGCAACCTCCGTACCCAGGAACATATCAATACAACCACCCTGGCGCGTATCCCCCGCCGCCCAGTTCATCCCATGCAGAGCATCGGTACAGCGCCAGCCACGCCGGGTACGGCAGCGGCTCTTCCCCGCGAGCCATCCCCGTGCCCGAAGGCCAGCTCGCGTTCCGGATCGCGCCCGTAAACGGCGAGGTCTTTACGATCCCCGTCGACACGCACCAGGCCTCGCGTGCCTCGGACGAGAAGCGACAACGCAACGCTGGCGCCTCAGCACGGTTCCGCCTGCGCAAGAAGGAGCGGGAGCAGCAGCAGGTGATGAACCTGCAGAAGCTGCAGCAGGACAACGCCGAGATGCAGAAGCGGCTCCAGGAGCTTGAGGACATCGAGATCGAGCGCAACCGCCTGCGCGACATCGTATGGCGGACGCAGCAGAGTGGTGGCGGCAGTAGCAGCGGCACGACGACGACGACGACTACGAGCGAACCGAGCGGCTACCACCACCAACACAGACAACCGAGCCCGCCTAGGAGGAGACCGCATGCGGATTCTCTTTCTGGTGGTGTGCCCCCTCCACCGCCGCTGCCATCAGGCGCGTATGGAGCAGGTGATCCTGTTACGGGTGAAAGGCCCTCACGACGACGTCGAACCGATTCCGGGCTCGAGTACTCGCCGCCCTCCGTTCCCCAATCCTCTCAACACCACCAAGGCCAAGGCCCCCCGCACGCTGCTCTTCCTAGCCCTCTGCACTACCCCGGCGCTCCGCTCTCACAACCTGGAACACCTACGGGATTGCGACCGACCACGAGGCTCCCACCTCTGCGGATGGACCACCAGACATCCGAAGCACAGCACCGACCTCCCTCGGAGCCCGGCTCTGCCACGACACAGAGCCAGGGCTACTCGCCGTACAGGCGCGAGCCCTACGAGTCCGGGTGGGCAGTCAGACCGGGCGGTGGTGGCCCCCATGACCCCAACCACCCGAAGGGTACATAAGTTTCGAAGACTGCGTCTATCTATATTCATATACATTTACAACAACATATCAGCCTACATTCTATGTACACCAAATTTCCTTGTTTTCCATCTTTATTATATCATTACCAAGTTTATTACTTGTAATCAACAAACACAACAACAGCAACAACACCCGCAACACACGACATTTATATATCCAACTCTTGGTTATATTCACAACAACACAACAAAAAGAATTGCATAGTCGGGCAACCGACGAACGGATCAGGGGGGTCATTGCTAAGCGTGGGGGGCGGAGGCAGACCAAAAGCAAAAATAGGAAAGGGGCCCAAAAAAAGCAAGTAGATGCCTGGAGAGAAAAAGCAAATCCGTACTATACGGGTTTCTCGTTCCTTTCGGCATCTATCGAGGGAGATACAGACCTTCGTTGAAATACACGAAAGCAGAAATCTCGCCTCTCAACTTACTTATCTTGTTTGTTTCGCAACATACAAACAGGCCTGCTAGGAAAGCATATTGTCTCTCGTTTACATGCGTGAGGGGGAACATGCATATCGGGGGAGTCATTCAAACCATCGTTACAACAACATATTGCCTTTTGGCGCTCGGGAATTGGGGACGGAGTCGGGTATGGGGAGGGGACGAGAGACGGGGGCGAACGAGGGAAACAACGGAGGCGTTTAATCATCACTATTGTTATCATTATCATTGTCATTGTCATTTTTTCTGCGTCAAAAACTCGGGGCGTGGGTTTGTGTTATTATTATTAGGGGATATGGATATACCAGATTGCGAGATCACAGGATCGTACCCAAAATTCCGTTATTTTCTTCATCGCTTTTGTGTGTTTTTGGTGCTTGTTCTCAAATTCCTCGTAAGGCGTTGTATATATATTTGGTCTAGTTGTATTCATTTGACAATTTTGCTCTTGCAAACTTCGTTGGTACTGCTTGAACTTGTTGATCATGTTGACGAATCATACACATATAGTGAAGTTGACATGTTGCATTTTCGTCATCTTGTCTCAGTCTATCCAGGTTGGCCAGTCTGACGGGACATGGCTTGCACTGAAAGAGCATTTCACTTTGGGGACTCTCAGGGTGAAACAAAGCCTGGGAAGATCGAGTTGGGGACCTATCAGATCGTTCTACGGTGTTCTACTAAGATGAACATGGGGGCGTATGGGCTGTGGAAGCAAGAGCCCCCGCGAGGCCACGGCGCGGGTCATGGTTGCAGAGTTGCAGAGACGGCGGCGCTGTCGTCACGTCACGTACAGGTTTTGATAGCCAGCCAGCCCGCCAGTTCCCCCGTGCAGATTGGGCTTTCTCTCTCGTCCTCTCGTTATGTCGGGCTTGCTAGTACATAGATTCGCAATACCTACAGGAGGGAAAACACGCGCACGATCTGCACAACGCCACGCGCCCGCCGATGTCGTCTTGTCAACAACAACAAACAATAACAAACCAACCACCCGCCTGCAGCAAGTAGTAGTCAAGTCAAAGTCAAGCTCGTCAGTAAATCGGGGGCCTAGGGGTCCTAGGGGGCCTCAGTCGTACATTAGCTTGAGCCCCTGCGTGTGGAAATTTTGCAAACCGCAGAATAGATTGGTTGTACTGTGCAAAAGTGTAGATAGCCGGCAGCCCGGCAGTGCATACCCTAGCCTCTCTTCTCCTTCTCCTCTCTCCTCCCATTCCTGCGTTTTGGCTAGCTCAGGCGCCTCGCAATGAAAAATTCGGGCTCTGATGCTTCTTGCTGCATGCCGCGGCCAGCAGTTCGTTCGTTGGTTCCAGAAAAGTCGATCGTGTGGTTCCGGACGATGTATGGTCTTGGCGCAGGGACCCCTACTTGGTACCCATGGCAGAGACCCATGGGCTGCCCATGGCTCTCCTTCAAGGCCGTGCCAGGCCCGGCAAAGAAGCAGAAGTTTGGATCGAAAACAAAACTGGGAACTCTCTCCTTGTGGTGTCCACACGCACGCACGCCGTGGGCCACCACACAAACCCCGATCGCTCGCATGGCTTTTTGGGTCTTCTTTTTTTCTGGCAACCATGGATCCCACCCGACCCAATCAAGTTGCAATACCTACATGCAGAAAACCCTGAGCGAAGCCGGCCAGTCGGAGAACCGGTGAGAGGGCACGCACGTTTTGGCTCTCCCCTCTTTGTCGTATCGTACGTGCAGGACAGAGACAGACAGACGGGACCAAGTGCAGTTGCAGCAACCTGTAACTACCTAATGCAATGTACCTCTGCGGAGCTGCAAGGGAAAGAGCACTGGAAAGACGAACGACAACCAGGTTATCCGGTTGACTGGCCTTTGCAGATATGTGCCTAATCCAAAATGGCGCTATCATATCATCAATCAAGCGGCGGCGTGGGCTTCCTCGTCCCAGAACTCCTCCCCCTACATTGTAGATCCGCAAGCTTCGATAAGTGCGGTTGCATCGGAGAAGGAGTTAATATCTCTCTTTTCCTTCCTTGTCTCTCTCTTTAAGGCTAATACAAGGCAAGGGGGTGGGTGGTACACTTTTCTGTACGTTGCATCCCTAGTGATAACATAATGCCCACTTCCTTCTTCATACCATCGCCGAACCCTGGAAGTGGTTTTGCTTTTCCTTCTTTTGCCTGATCTACAAACACACACCGCAAAGTACCGAGACCGGGTTTACCAGGTTGCCAGACTAAGTACCAGGTTCAAACAAAGCAAATAGAACGATATCGAAAAAGACCACCACCTTATGTATGTACTGTACCCCCGTGCCCCCCAAAACACGTGGCGTCGCTGAGCTGCATGATCAAGATGTCACGGGTTATTACTAAGGATAAAATCAGGGGCGGCGCCACCATCCATACGACGACGGACGGGCGGAAAAATCTCCGCGCATAAAGGCCATCGCTTGGAGGGTCCAGTCAGTCGGTCCTCGGCATAAGATTCATCATGCTCTATGTATATGCATGCGATGATCATAAGGGAAGGGGCACAATAATACAAGCATGCGAGCATAAACCAGATAGGGTTCATAAGAAATGCGACGTTGACCAATCTCAGGACTTGGACCCTTGCTACTTTCATAAATGCCGCAACGTATTGCGCCATGTTTTTCAGACTTGTCATATATAGCCAAAGACGTTTCATGGTTTCGATATTGTGGTTGGCTACTATTGAACCTTTCTTCCTGGATACAGGGACCGGCCAAGTATGTAAGCTCTCCCTCCGGAAGTCATCCGGCGTGGTTCATCAGGGTTGCCCAGAAAGATGATGTGATAGCTAAGCTAGAGCCAGGGGGAAGCCAATGTCACAACAGTTACGACGGTAGCATAAGAATTGCTTTTTGGCTCGGCTTGCGGACTTACTCTCGTACGACAGAGATACCTACCATCACGCTTGTAGACAATATGTAGATACCCAAATAGGAGAAGCCACGGCGCAAATGTATTGAAGGTTTCTGGGTGGTAGGTTGCCATACTTCTACTAGTCTGGGAGGTTACCGCCGAAGCGTGATACAATGAAAGTGCCCCTTATCTGTATTGTAGTCAATCTCAATTTATCTAATAGCGAGCGGTGCGCATGCAGCCCAATCTGAGCTTGAAGAAATGCTTCGCTTTTCAAGAGGAATGTCCCTCCAGCCCAAGACTAGAGTGTTGACTGTCTTGTGGCCCTCATTGAACAAGCGTGACAGGACGTCCCAAAGGGTTCTGAGCAGTCACGAGGATGTTTGCCTGCTTGGAACGCCAAAGAGGACTCCGAAGATAAGCAAATACATACCTACATAAGCTTTATATGGGTTGGAAAGTTGCGCTCACGTAGTAACGCCTTTGCTGAGATCGTCTGTACTTGATCACGGTCATTCACCATGTACCAGGCCAGGCGTGTTCGTGCTCTCTCAACTACATAAATAATCACCAGTCATGCTTTTGGTCTGACTTACACCAAAATAGACCAGACGCCATCGTGTATTGCAATCCTATAAATGTACTTAACTCCACAGCCACCGGTAACGACTGACATGAACTGTGTTTATATCATTGCGCCATGCCAGCGGCGAGTTGTAAATCGTCCACCGTGCCACAAGGAACCCTTCACTTCTAGATGATGGTAATGAGGCATATTCCGTCGGCGGCTCTTTCGTACGCGGGCACGTCTGCCTCCTGTGAAGCTCTTATCATGCATGCCAGGATATGGGAGTACTCGAGCGAGAGCCCCAGCGACAAGCTCTCTTGGTAGATTGCCGGCATACCATTACCGATGCCGCTGTTGTTGTCGTCGTGTTCTAAGCAAACCGGATCATGGAATGGCGACTTGAACAGATAATTGAGGTTGAGATGGCACAAACCAATTCGCCGGTACAGCCCCCAGGTCGGCGTCAATGGCTCCAGAACGAGGAAGTGCTAACCCCTGGTTCAAGTTCTGTTAGTAGTGGCACGGCGTAATATCTTGCCCCCGCGGCGATTTGGTGTATCTTGTGGTAGCCCAGCGTGCAAGTGTCGTCCAGCGTACAAGCGCCGTCCAGCGTACAAGTGACAGGATGACCAGTAGTGTGTCCTATTGGCACGAACGCCTCCAAGGCGCTCTCCATCTGTCGTAGGAGTTCCACTTCGTGACAGTTCTTGTACATCCGAAATTTGTCGTAGTCCAGAAGAAGAGGGATTGGACAGCATCGTAAACGTAGACTCCCGCTTCGAACTCTACCAAGGGGGTCAGTTCCATACGGGACAGTGCTGGCCTCTTCGCAGTCGGCCAGGTAGTGGTATTGATTGAAGATGAGCTCATAATCCACTTGCGCATTTATCGACGCCCATGACCATGACGGCGCAATGTATTCCGTATACCTCGCTCTAGAAAGAGTCGAGCGAATAGATCGCCGCCAAGTCAGGCCTTCGAGGAGATCTCTAAACCAGATGCCAGCCAGATAAGTGGATTTCATTCTTTCGTGGAACACGCGAGCCACGCCCGATATAACCACGAGCTTATCCGTCGGGTTTGCCAAGTCACAACCGCTATAAAATGCCACAATGTTATTCCAGGCTAACGAGGGAAACTGGTAGTTCCCTAGTGTCCGCAGAGAGAACAGTTGTCGGTCCACGGTGCGGATGCGGTTGCGTATGTTTTTCTCTGATATATATTCATGGTCCCCTGACAGTTCAGAACTCATCTCCTTGGCACATTTGAAGTATACCAAATGTCGTGCGAAGCTGACGTTCCTAGTAGACAGAAGGCGTTCCTGGCAGACCCAGCCTCTGCTATATAATGGTTCTTCATCCAAACGGGAGTACCACTCTTCGTCCATTTCCTGCGTTACCATGGCTGGATCCATGTCGTTGCCTGGGATGATCACGTGGGATCTGAGCCAGGTAGCATCCCTCTCGTAGAAAAGCCCCTCATTAGAGGAAGTAGAAGATGTTGCTGATAGGTTACAGTAGCTATGCCGGTAAACCCGATGCATTTGAGCGCTCTCGATCTCCCAATCTTGTTGGTCATCTTGGATGATACACTGAAAGAGGGTTGCTTCTTAGTGTACAATCTACTAGTCTGGGGGGCGAACACATACTAATGAGTCGATCCAGAGATACTGGACCCCAAGCTGGTGTGCAGCCTGGACGGCATCGATATACTTCCGCGGCAGGTCCTCTATGGGGATGCAGTCTTGGTAAATGGCGTACGTGTCCTTGGTTAGCCTATGAATTGGGTTATTTCCCCATCAGTGACTAAAGCTAATATATCGTTTCTTCTCCGGCCACTTCCCGGTAAGAACCACGCGGAGTTGGACTGATGGACCCATGGCCCTCACTTCGACAAGCCTCGTCGGAAACCATTGGTTGGGTTCTTGACATTCTGGGTGGTTTCTTGTGCAGTTGTCAATTCGATCTTTCACGTAGTTCCAAGTTGGCGGGCCACCCGTATAGCTTCCAAACTTCTCCGATCCTACGCGTAAGGGTTTCGCTATCCAATCGACGGAAGGCTGCATTATCAACGCGAACAGATCTAGGGGTCTGTGGCCCGGTGCCCACGTGATGATTTGAAAATAGCCTTGCCATTTCATTATCGGCCGGAAGAGGATGAAGACCCCCTGACTATTGTGTGCTGCTTCCTTGACGACATGGCCCCCGTTTCTCTCCTTCTCTATCCTTACGAGCGCTGTCTCTAACCGCAAGCACCACCAGCATCTATTACGGACTCCATTCTCAAAGTCTGCTCTGGTGCGGTGCAAGACGTAGGACTGAGTTTGAACATCGCCATAATCAAGATTGTCACTTTGACACCAGTACACGACAGAAACTACCAGGTTGCATCGTTGACAGCTCTGGGTTCGCTCGGTTACAGGCAATGGAGGTTTGAAATTGTGGCTAGCTGGATCGATAGGTGCCTCGGAGCTGTGATTAACTAACAACATGGGTTCATTAGAGATGGCCCTGGAAGATTTGGGGTCCATTGTTACGGTTGGAAGTGCTGCGCTATCGGCAGCGCAGTCAGGAAGTGAAAGAGGCAAAGGAGTGAAGATGGAAACGAAGGTCTAGGCAGCGTCGCGGGGTTGCCATCATGTAGTTCGACCATTGGGCAAGTTGTGTAACCCCAATCAGTCATCATCATATTGTGACCAATACCTAAACGTGGCCACTGGCTAGAACTGGTCGGCGAACTTAGATTGCGGACCGGCAACACTCATACTTTAATAATTAATCCGAACTGTGAGTAACTCGCCAGCCATCTCTGGTGCCCTAATTGAGAATCAAAGCAACCTTGGACGTCATCCGGCCCGTTCCCGGAGAGATTGTGTCAAGAGCATCGTCTGAATCTTGGCATATAACATCCTCACACGTGTCCACGTTTTGATATAGGCATCCAATTGCACATGTCCATGAGTTTGGTAAAGTAAAAATCTCGAAATCTGAGGCCGCTTGCAAAAATTATACGTCAAGGACAATGCAATTACCCCGGATTAGTTGCGGGACTGGCCGATGCTCCGGGACAGTATGATGTATATTAGGGGCTCGTGCGGGAACTTACTGCCGATGGCAAGAGACAATTGATGTAGGAACAATTCGAGACTTGCGTATCCAAGCCTATTGCAATTTGATAGGTAAGCAATAACTGACATACAGGCAGCAGCAAGACACATCCGAACCTTCGTCGTGACTCGAACTGGCCGATAGCTTATACGGTAGGCAGGCTTCGATCGAGCCGGACGAGAAACTCTTGCGAGCTACAACGAACACGAAATCTGCTCGCCAATGGCACTTGCCACCTTGCTATTCGAAGCGCTTATGCACCTGTGGCCTTTACAGCACCGATCTGGATGGGTATAAATTCTGTCGAGAGCCATGGGCTGGAGAGGGAGAAAAAAAGACATCTTCATCCTACAAGACATCCGGAAGAGACAAGAAAGACACCAACATTCCACAACGCCTACTACTTCACCTGTCAGAACTGTCCTCTGCATGCAAAGAAACGGGCCAACGGAGCAAGCTACCCATCAAGGTAAGCCCAGACACTCGCAGTCCTAAATGACTACCTATACATCAAGTGCAATGCAGTTACCCCGGATTAGATGCGGGACTGGCCGTTGTTCAGGCACAGCCAGATGAGACTAGCAAGTGCGTAGTGTCCAGCCTAAGGCCGTCCGAAAGCAGAAGGGACGAACCACTGGAGTTTGCAGGTAATACCTTCTAGAAGGAACGCACGGGCCCACTCTGCGCAGGCCACTGGCCGTTCGCCGCGTAAAAGCAATTAATTCAATGGTTCCCCGACGGTGCAAGGCTAGAGCACTAGAAATGCTTAGTTGGGGGGCCTGCAGCAGGAGCAATCTGGCCTCGTCTTTGTCTTACAGCAGCCAGCCATACGCCCCTCCATCGTCATCAATCTGCTGATTGCTCTAGCTGACCTGACACGACAGGACACGACACTACAGCACCGGACAGAGTTCACGATCATTCCGACAACCTCCCGAGTCCGCCTGTGTATTATATTTTCCTTTTATCAAAAGGACAGACCATGCTGTACAATTAATAGCTGCATATTCCTTCTATTGTACACCCGATTTCCTGCAACTGTACCACTATATTCGACGGCGCGCAAAAGAAAAAGTTCAGTATGGCCAAATCGATCCCCAGCGCAACCATAACCCTCTCCTATCCGTTGTGGGCCTGTGCCTTCGATCCGCACCAAGCAGACCAACTTCTCGTCGGCGGTGGTGGCGGCCCAGGACGACATGGCGTTAGCAACAAATTGGTGAGTCGCACTCAAATCCAAATTCAACGGCAGTTGTCGTCCCATTTCGACAATTCGCCATTGTCGCAACCATTCGGTTTCACTCCCCCTTCTTCGTCGCTGACCGTTGGGAAATCGCCCCATTTGCTTAGACATTACTCGATGTCTCCAACACCCCCAACGAGATCAAAAATACCGCCGAGTTAGAACTGAGCTCCAAAGAGGACAACGTAACAAGCCTTGCCTTCGGACCCCGTCGCACGAAGTCGACTGTCGCGTATGCCGGAGTCAATGGGAGCCCTGAAGACGTTAGGCGCGGCAGCAATCAACATTTTCGAGTGTTGAGCCTCAGCCCCTCCTCTGGTAAAACGGCCACGACTAGCGGTGTACAGATCGCCGAGGCCAGTCGCCACTCCCTCTTCACCTCGACGGACCCAGACGCCTACCAGCGACTCCTCCGAGTGACCCAGCCCTACACCGGTCTCCCTCAGCTAGGCGCACTTGCAACTGGTTTGTCTCGGCAGTCAGAAATTGCGCTGTTCGATGTGCCACTTAACGGCGCCGCGTGGAAACCCCGGGGAACACTGGATACCCCCGATGAAGCCATGGACCTGGATGTCGTGCAGACGGGCACCGATACGTATCAGCTTGCTTACTGCGACAAATATGAGATATTCACCGTGGAGGTGACCCCAGACGGCGTTTCCGACCCCAAACTCGTCTATTCCCTCCCGAGCGATGACGGCCCCACGAGCCGCCCCTCTTTTCGCTCAATACGTTATCTGAACCCGGACTTTGTCTTCGCCGTGGTCAATAATGCCAACAGGAAGGGCGTCATTCTCCATGGCTATCGCCTACCCAAGCCAGACCAGGAGAGTGCTCGCCTGGCCGTAGTCAAGCAATTGCCCAAGACCGTCACCCAGTCGACCGGGCTGGCAGTGCGAAATCTATCGCCCCCTGCCTCGCCGACTGAATCACAGGGAGACTCGCAGTTTGTCGTTGCGGTGGCCGGCAATGACTCGTCGATATCTCTTCTTACCTTGGATTACAAGATCATCTCCAATGTCGACCTTTTAGCCAACTTAGACCCCTTCTATACCGTCAAATCTGCTCACCCGGCAGGGATTACTGGTCTCTCCTTCTCAACTCCTCCCCCTGCGCCAAAGCGCTCCAAGTCTGAAGCAGATGTTTCGATCAAACTTGCGAGTGTTTCCATGGCGAACACAGCAGTTATACACAACATACCGCTGAAGAGCTTCACTAACAAATCAACGTCAAGAGACGCGGCCAACGCAGAGGGATCCCGCTATATTGTAGCCATGAAGCCCCAGCGCGGTTCCAAAGGCCTGTGGCTCTTGCTTGGAACTATACTCATGTTCACTAGCCTGGTATGCATCGGGCTGGCGATCATTGAGGCTAAGGGATTCGGCGAGCCCGTTCTGGGCACCAACCGTTTGCTCCCTGCCTCCTGGACGGTTCCCGTGAAGAAGGGCCCTGTCGTGGGCTCCAAGGTCATTGGCGATCTCCCTATCGACGTCAGGCCCGAGGTGCACGATAAGGTCGTGTTCCAGCACGATGACCTTGGTATCATGGAAACCAAGACATTCGGCGACCTTCTCTCTGGCATCCAGCCCGCGGAGGGCCAAAAGGTCCTCATCCGTCACGATGACCTCGGCACCGTCGACGAGCATGGCCTGCCTGTGTATAAGGTTGAGATCCACGAGGAGGAGTCGCACGGTCCGGCCAAGAGCTGGGATGAGCTGGACGAGAAGGACCAGCACACCTGGCGGAAGCTCCTTGAGAAGACGGGCCACTGGGCCGAGAATATGGGCGAGACCGTTCTTAAGGGGGTGGTCTTTGGCGAGATTGGCGGGGCAATTGGAGCCATGGTGGGCGAGGCGCTATGAACTGAAAGAACATCACGAAATATATCAACAGGAGAAAGACGCTCTAAAGAAGGTCGAGAGGTGTGCCAAAAAAGGAGGGGCCAGGCTGATCAACGACCTCCTGTGTGGTAGATACCATGCATATTGATACCCTCCACCCAACCACGAACTGCTGAGAAAGTAGGTAGAAGCAACCTAAGTACTTCATAATACAAGCACGGCTTGCTGCAGTGTGTAGCATCGCCCGAGTAAGTATACACTTTATTTTGGATGTTTGCTTGGGTCAACGCCAGCTACCCAATCATAAATATATAGATATACATTACATATACATACAAACATTGATTATTTACCAAATTTATGGTCTTCGATGGAAACGCTGTGTGGATAAATATGTACTCTCGAGTGAGCATATTGAGCTGTCTGTCTGTGGGGTATGTACAATATAGTAGCAACTTGCACCTCTCCCCCTTTCTACCCTAGTAGCGACCATGAGCATCTCTATCTCTACAGCTTGCCGGCCGTTCTATCTACCTCCTCAAAACTAGGTATTCATTACACCTTCAGGGCGTACATGCGCACGGGGTACAGCCCCTTGGGCAGCCCGTTCTGCAGCTCAGTGCGCACGAGGCGGAGGCCGGCCTCGCGGAACAGGGCGCGGAACTTCTCGTCGGTCCGCGTCACGCTGCTGTCGAGGTCGTCGAAGAGGTCGGCGGCGGTGGTGGTGTTGTTCTCCTTGACGACAATGGCGGCGGGGGAGTCGGGGGTGGAGTCTACGAGGACGTCGCGGCACCGGCGCAGGAAGGCGACGAGTTGGGTGTCGGTTAGGTGGCCGACGCACCATTGGAGCCAGATGAGGTTGTATTTTTGCTGTTGGGGGTGGGGGGTTGAGGGAGTAGTGGTAGTGTCATCAGTGGTGGTGGTGGAAGGGGGAAGAAGGGGGCCATTCTTCGAGGCCCATGTTGTAGATTTGGCCGACTCCCGGGGTTTGGGAGAGGGATTCGGTGAATTTGGCGATGGGTTCTACTACGTCTACGGTTGAAGCGATGTCCAGGAGGAGGCCTTGGGTTATGCGGCCTATGCTGTGGTTGAGGTTGGTGTCAGTCAGTGCATCTTGGTTCAAGTACTCATGTGTCTGATCTGAGATATGAACAGGTGAATGGATGGCCAAGGGGTGAAATTTTGGGAAAGGGAGGGAGGCGAATAAGTAAGCATAAAGCAGGTATATAGGTATGTGTAGAAACGGATATATCTATATGTGATAGAAAATGGGGCAGGGGAAGTTGTTGCAAAATAGATAGGCAGGTAAATAGGAGTGTGTAACTCACCCGGCACCGCCCTCGAGCGCCCGCTCGACCTTGTGCAACCCCTTGGTCTTGCCAATGCCCAGCTTGACGAGGAAGGCCCGCGAGCCCCGCAGGTCGACGGCCGAGATGCTCGGGAACCCGCCCAGCATGCCGTTGACGTCGGCGTCGATGCCCGACCAATACTGCAGGCCGTTCTCCGTCCGGATGAGGGAGTCCGGCGGCGGCGCTTCTGCGTCTGCTGCATCTGCTGCGTCTCCTTCTCCTGCTATGTCTTTTTCATTGACCGCAACAGCGGCGGTAGTGGTCTCATTTTGTTCTATGTTTAGGTTCTGTCAACAACATGATCATCTTGGGTATAAGCTGAATTGGTTAGTACTCACCTATTGTCGTGGCCTTCGCTGCTGCTTCATCTGCTGCTGCTGCTGCTGCTGCCGCGCCACGGGTGGTGCGAGTGGTGGGGGCGGGGCCCATGACGACGGTGAGGTGTGTAGTGGTGAGTGGAATGAGGACGAACAAAACCGACAAATGAACCAGGCAGGCGTATTCAGTGAGAGAGAGAAGGATAATTATATACAATACAAGAGAATTGATTATCTGTCATTGGATATAACTCGTACTAAAATATCAAATGGGTTCTGGGCTTGCCAGCCCAGAAGCAGGCGACCCGGCTTTTGGAGAATTGTGGGAGAGAAAAAGCATCAACGCAATCACGTGCGGATCTGGTCGAACGCCTACATTTTTTGATGATACCTTTCCATCTTAGCAAACATCTATGAGTTTCAAACCCAGATACGCAAGAAACTAGATACGCCTCCAGAATGAACTATTTGTATTCATGTGTGTTGAAGATTTCAGATACTGCCTGATTGGGAAAGTAGTAGCCTACCGCTCCTGATGCAAGGTGCCGCCATGAAGTCAAACCTCCCCTGTTGGTCAATTTCACACTTCACCAAGAAAGCACCATGCTTCAAATCATGGACTTGATGGCAATTCAAGAAATTACCACTCATAATTTGAGATTTTCATCTATATACGCGCTCTCTGGTAAAGTGAGAGATACGCCGCCATTCGAGGGTATCATCTCAACAAAGTATTGTCTGTCATCAGGCTTGGAGATATCATAGAAGATATGAATAATTACAACGACATTATTATCTTTTCTTTGTAGGTGAAAGTAGCGCGCGCGGCTTGTATGCTCGTTTGGCCTGCCCCCTTCTTGGAATATAAAGTGTGTATCTCCTCTTCTTCTACTATAGCACGTAGCCGCCAATCCCAACGCAGGTCCACTCGCGCACCCCCATCCCTTCTTCCAGCTCGACGCACCACCAGAGGGCCTCCTTGGCCTTGTCCGTCTGCCCGCTCTCCTCATGGGCCCTCGCCAGCGCGAACCACGCGTCCGAGTAGTTCCAGCCGGTGCCCAGCTTAGTCAGGGTCGTCAGCAGGCCGTAGGCGCGGTCTCGCGCGGCCAGGCGGTCCACGAGCGGCAGCGACACGGCCTTGTACGGCGCGGGCAGCTCCTCGATCATGGAAGGCGACACCTGTTTGTAGTTGGTAACAGGACCGGCTGCCTTGTTGGCGGTATACTGCGACGACGACTCGTCCGCAATGCTGCCACCAAGTCCAAGCGTAGTGGACGGGAGTGTTGGCATGTCAACTCCGGCCTTCGAGCGATGAGGAAGCATCTTGGGGTTGCGTCCAACGGAGCCTAGGTTAGCTGGGTCGCCATCCGGCAGCTGGAGCTCCGGGATGGTGGGAGTAGGTAAGAGCTTCTCGCTGTAGACGTCGAGGAGGATGTTGGACAAGCCCACGATGGCTGCAGGGTGGTTGGGGTAATGCATCAAGGCCTCTTCGAACTGCGCCCGGGCCTTATACGGTGCGCCTTCGCCCACGAAGAGATAGGCCATCTAGATTAAACCTTAGTATCTACCAATTATCACATAGTCCGGCAAAGAGTGAAACTTACCTCGGAGCGCACATCACTCCATAGCTCCTCGACGCTCTTCTTTCCACCCCAGCCAGGATGGGTGAGCGAAATCGCGTTGGTGGTGTCCTTGGCGATCTCCGCTTGCAGACTGTCCACCAGCTTCTTCGCTTCTTCGAGGGCTCCGTGCGAGTCTTGCCACATATCCGCGCGTCGGTAGAACCCAGCAATCATCAGCCACACCTTAATGAGAACGCCGAGTCTTTGCCTGTCCACCTGTGCCTTGGGGAAATGGATGGCAGGAAGCGTGTTGGGCGCCGAGAGCGACTCAAGGATCACAGCCTCCTCGCCCTTGGTCGAGCCCCCTGGCGGATGAAGTGGAGTCGTATCTTTGCAAACCTCGTCCCGCCGAGAGGGACTGCGAGCTCGAGATGTGATTCTTGCTGCTCCAAGAAAGAAGTCGGGCCGCTGTTCGCCGGCCGGTGTCTCTCCCAAGGGTGTAAAGTACGCATCGCCGTCCAGAACTGACGGCATGTGAGGAACGGGAGGTTCAGTGCCGCTGGCTGAGCGTTGCTGGGCGGAGCCAGTGCTGTCGCGCTTCTTCCTCAAGCTGCCACCTCGCTTTGTAGATCCGCTTCTATGCCGGCTGCGGAAGCTGCCCGAAGATTTATGCGAATTCCAATCAGAAGAGTCGCCATTTTCTTTCGTAACCTGAATTGTTGGCTGTGCAGCAATCGTACTACCGGCGGTTTGAGGCCGGCTCATGTCTTGGTTATCGGCCACACTGGCACGACGGGCCGTTCTAGACTTAGTGCTGAATATGCTAGCTCTGCGAGTCTTCTTCACCTCCTCGTCACTCTTGGGAACGGAGATGGAGTTTCTTCGTTCAGGTTCAGCAGAGGGTAGCGTAGCTTGCATGCTGCCAAAGAGTCGGGTGTAAAGGACTAGCAGCTCGTGGCTGGCGTTTACGGCAACCTCGGGGCCCTCCAGCAGCTCGAGCAGTGCAAGCTGGGTCATCTTAATTTCTATGATGCCCTCCTTCTCGAGGTCATCCATATCGTCCACTAAACCGTGTGTTTTGGGGTCTCCGGCCTGGGCTGCTTCCACCTCGTTAAGATGCTCGCTTCTGTAAGCGCCCTCCGAATTTTCGGATCCGAAGAGGACTGTGGGGTCATCAAATTGCTCGAATGCCCCTTCGCAGGCCCGGGCAGCCATGGCATATTCTTGCCTCGCACTCAAGAGTAAGGCGAGCAAGTGCCACAATGGAATCAGCGATCGTTCCCGCCAGTAAGCTTCTGATGGTGACCCCTGGTCTCCCGCCTTCTTATTAGACATTAGTGCAGCCTTGACGAAGTCGATGGCGGCACTCAGCTTACGCTGCTCCGCCAGTAATAACCCGAGTGCGAACAGGGTCCTGACATCGGTAGGATTACCAGTTTCGGGGGAGAGGGATTTCTGGAAGCACCGAATAGCTTTCTCCTGTGCCTCAACACGGGAGACGGCACTGTATGTCTTCCGCGACCATTGGGCCTGTGCCAGTCCAATGGCCTGCCACGCCAAGGCGTTAACATGAGCCGGTATCCTAGGGTGAAGGGGTTCACCATCTTCGGTCTCCTCAGTCAAGGTGGGAATCTGTTCATCGACTTTGGGGAGTGGTCCTGGCAGCTTCTCAAGCATCACTTCCAGCTCATCGCCAAGCTCGCGAGCCTTTTCCGCCTCATCCTGGAATCCGTATTTACACAGCGCCGTTATCGCTCTAGAGACTGTTTCGAGGACCGTTGCGTCATCGTCCAAGCTCGGTTCGGGATGGCCTGTTTTGTCGACGCGCGCCTTTCCCTTCTTGACGATCTCCAGGTAGGAATCGAGAGCTTTGAAGGCCAGGTCAAAATCGGCAACAGCCATATGAACCGTGAATAGGTGGCGAAGGATGGCAGTCGAATGGAATGTCTTGGTGGCGGCTTTATACAGTATATCAAGCGTGCCACGGCTGAGTCCTTCCTTCCCACCATGCCCCAGGTCATGTTCGTCCCATTCCCGTCCGGAGAGGATGGTCCAGTTAACCATGACTGTTTGGACGAAAAGTTCTACCTCCTCTCTCTCCTCATCGGCGCGAGGAAATGTTGTTTCGGTCAACAGGAGAGCTTCATAAGCTGCCTCAACCTTCTTCAACTCCGTCCGCAGCTGATTTCTAGCCGATGCATCATCTCCGGGCACTTTGTCGACGAAGTCTGTCGGAAATGGCAGGTCCTGGCGGAGAATGGCCGAAATAGCACCATAGTACTCGTACCAAACTCTTCTCCTCGGCACAGCATCACGGAATCCTTGACCGCCCGTCACCGAAGTGCTTTGAGACCTCGAAGTATCCCAGTACTTGGCCCATGTGCGGAAAGGTGCAAGACTGTTGGGGTCTTCCAGTGTTTTCTCGCCTTGTTCCAAAGACTGCGCGTGCAGCATGCAATACTCCGTCAGGAAGAGTTCAGCCCAGAACTGCAGCTCCTTGCGCCCCTTTTCCCCTTCCCAGATCTTTGACAACGATGGCAGCGACGTCTCGAACACAGCCAGGGCAGGGGGTCGCTCGTTATCTCGAGAAAGGCAGTTGGCCTTCAGGTAGGTTGCTTTCAGAGCACACACTTTTGTCCATTCCGAGGTGGTGGTCTCGGAAGCTTCGAATTGTTGATACCCCTGATCCGAGCCTTCATGGAGCTGAGCAGCAGCGGTGCTATAGTCGCTCAGGGCCCAGTATGTCCACCCAATGCAAACCTGCGCTTGAAATCTGTCCTCGAGATGGGTGCTCTCTCCGGCAAGTGCGGACTGTAACTTTTGTAGCTGCTCGGCGATCGCGGCATTCTCCGGTAGCGCCGTCGTGGGGCGTGATGATTGTTTACCATGTTCCTTCGTAATGGCGCATTCGGTCTCGGCGGTCGTCGCGAGGCCTAGAGAAACGGAGAGTGGTCAGAATGCAGTTTATTGTCACGACAGGGACTATGGGGTATCCTACATGCTCTGCTAGGTGCATGTTTGCGGACTTTGCGCACCAGCTCGGTCACTTCGTCCCATCTGCCCTCACAACGAGCATCTTCGAGAAGTGCAATGTATCTCTCCCCTTTTACGGGGTTCTATGGAATGCGGTCTGTCAGTGCCTGTCGTGTCGACAGTAAAGGGCGGGTAGGGGAACAACTGACACTCATTCTGGGCAAGAGCGTGCGTCAGAGGCGCTAGAAACAGTAACGTAAACTTGGGCCAGGCTTATAGGACAATCCGAGGCGCAAACAACATGTCGCTCTCTCCGCAAAAGGAAGAAGAAGGCAGAATGAAGGAGGAAGGAGCAGAAACGCTGTGGTCAAATCAAAGAAATTAATGTACTGCAACAAGTCGGTCACTGAGGAGCAGGTCAGAAGAAGCTCTCTCCTTGAAGCAGCACGTCCAGTCCAGGCTTGATCCAATGATTGACAGGTTGTCAGTGACCGACCCGGGGTTCAGGAATTAATGTTCCAACCTAACCTAGGATGGACAGGGATGGCGCACCTTCATCCACCCAGACTGGAGTTGCTGTTCAGGGGGAGGGGCAGGAAAGCCTCAACGTGGCTGTGCCTGCTTACGTACGTGCAGAAGCGAAAGTACTCAAGTACGCGTTTTATGTACTGCAGCTCGGTCGCTATCGATTGAGGGGCTCCACTAAAAAGTTCAAATCAAACGAAACTTCGATAAGTTTGGCAGGACAATATCCCCAACCTTGATATCGCAAATTGAGCTGCTACTCCGTGTCTGCCGTTTGCTTCCATTGTGCATCTTAAACGCACAATAACGAAGGATTGGATCTACCAGGGTCTTACTGCGGATCCAACTCCGCGCCTCTCGTATAACAAAAAGGGAATTCCTCCCGAGGTCACCTGAGCTATCATGTCACTGGTGTCATTGCCCCCAGAGCTACGGTCTCTGTGCCGGAAGTTGACTACGACAAAACCAGACCAGCTTCCCTCTATTCTTCCGCTCCTGCTCAAGGATATTCAGCGCTGCCAAGGTCCCCTCTCAGCACCGCAGGAGGCCAAGACCGGCGCAAATTCAACCGAGGCGGCTGTGTTGGTGCATAAGCTCCGCACCCAGATCACAACTCTCCTCAATGGCAGGACTGTGGAGGGTCGCTTTGCGGCTGTCGTTCTGGTGAAGGCCTTCATCGAGACCGGCGGCTGGGAATGTCTCCGCCTGTCAGATGCCTGGGTGAAGGGACTATTGTCCATTTTGCAGGTTGGTTACATGTCTCTCTACGCACCCCTGATTTCGCTCACACTAACTTGCCTAGAAACGTGACCCTTTGGTTACAAAAGATCTATGTGTTGTAACTCTCACGAAGATATATGTGATGCTCCAAAGCTACCAAACACTGGTACGCGAGATCGCTACGCCCACTTTGCCTACCTTTGCGCAAGCATGTCTCGGAATTATGAAGCCCCCAAGCTCCAGCAAGGCACCAACGCCATCTTTCAACTTCGTCCAGACTATGCTTGATGCCTTCTCTACTCTAGTTCCGCTATTCCCTACCACATTAAGGCCATTCAGCGGTCAATTGCGGTCAGTTACTAGGCAGTATCTTGCCCCAACATCTTCGGATGATGCGTTCATTCCTTCTAGTCTGCGTGAAAGCAGCCGCCGTCTGGTCATCAGGCTGCACATGACGGCCGCCAAGAATGGCGGTGCGGACGAATGGGCAAAGCATCTCAATGCGCTCATCAAAGAATTCCACGTAACAGCGGATCACGTACTTCGGGCAGTTCATGAGAATTGGGAATCAACCACCGGCTACACACATCAAAACGTCAGCTTTGAGAATGAGCCAGCAGGTGGAGGCGATGCCCCGGATCAATTCCCCAAGTGGCAGGGCATCCAGTCTGGTAGTGAGAGGATGATCTCCTTACTTGAGTACATAGGGGTTTGCCTTTGCTGTAGCACCAAAGTCGCCGTGACTCTTCCCATCAGCGCCCTGTTCGATATTCTGACTCGTATCGCATCCATCAGCCCCCCTGCCCCAGGGCGGGAAAAGACAGCTGCGAGCCAGACAAACAACGCAATCGGCAGAGAGGAAAAAGAAGACCTTTGGACGGTATTCCCAGACATCCAGGTCGCCGTCATGAAGCTGTGCCAGCTGTTGACCAACCGGTTGGAGAGAAACTATGCTCCATTGGCACAGGAAACCTTGGACTGCATGCTGAGGATGTTTGAGACGGGTTACCGTCTGCCGCAACTGCGAGAAACCACGTTTGGGGTAGTCAGCACGATGCTCCCTCTCTGTGGGCCGACGATGTCAAAACCCAACGTTGCTTCGCTAGCGCTAGTTGCAAAGACGTGTTGTCGTGACCTCCTCGGGCATGCAGGCCATATAAAAGCACCCAAGGCGCCCACGCCCACCGTGGTGAACGGAAACAAGACAAAGAACATCACGCAGAACTCAGATTTGTTCCTCACAAACATCACCGAGGAGCAGACTCTGCAATCTACGCTCGCCCCGTCTCACCTCAAGACTGCCGAGAACCTCTTGGCCGCCTTTTTCAGTTACCTGCCACAACACTACATCAACTCGACCCTGCGCTCTCAGCTGCTGAAGACGGCCATCCTCTGCCGTGTCAAGGACGCGCAAATTGCGAGCATCCTGCATCCTTCAAGGGACAGGAGCGGACGGATCCCGCAGGTTATTCTGCCCTTCCTGTACCGCCAATTCCCCCACGACGAGAGCATTGAGGTGTTGCGGTTTAACTTCCGCCCCATGACGGCTTCGGTCAAGGCCGATTTCGCCGATGGCGGCGACTATGCTGACGACGAGGATGCTGCTATGGCTGAACCCGCGGATGGATACGCGTTCGACAAGCCATTTGAGGCAGCAGCGACCCAAGACGACGACACTGAAATGGTGGTGGATGACGAGCCTGCCGCATCATTGAAGGTTGAACCGCCACCTCCCGCCACAGCGTTGCCGGTCGAGCCCAGCCCATTCCTGGCCGAGCCGATCAGCAGCAGCAGCACGAAACCCGAGCCGGCGGCCGCAGCGCCAGCAGTAACCGAGTCGCCCGTCCGCACCATGACGACCAGATCCTTGAAGCGCAAGAGCAGTAGCGGCGTAGAGGGCCGCCGCCGCCACGAAGAAGAGGGTCGAGGTCGAGAAGAAGGGAAAGGGGAAGGGGAAGGGGAAGAAGGCCGCAGCCGCAGTTGAAGAAACGACAGAAACTGCTACTACTGCGGAAGACGACCCCGGATTCAGTTCCGTTGGATCACTGGTGGAATCGACTCTGAAGAAGACTGTTCCTGTCCCCAAGGAGGCGGCAGATGACGACGATGATAGCGATGACGAGAGTGTTCATTTGAATATGGAGCTCGACTCTGACGGAGACGAAGAAGATGACGAATAGGATAGTAGATAGAGCCCGGATTTTATAGGCAGTTTTGTGAGTCGTTAATGTACAGACGAATATATACAATCACAATGTATCGTCACTTGTTTCCAACTTGATTTCCCAACAGTCTAGGTGCCTTGCTTCTTTCCTTGACGACGATATATCTACTCGGTGAAAGGGTTCAGTGGTTATAGACCATGCCAAAAGAATGGCAAAAAAAAAAAAACGTCGCATATCCGCGTCTAGGCCAGCTAAGGAACCTCATCCGGAATAAATTAAAAGTATATGAAATGGCTGGTGTTTACCCCTTGTCGTGAGATCAACTGCTTGCCAACTGGTAAATAGAGACATAGATTAAGGGACAAAAGGATAAGGTTCGAAATTGAATTGTGCGACTGACTGCGGTGTATCCCAAGCTGAATGAGCAGCTATATCGTACAGTAAGTGTATCGCTGTCCAATATGGTTGCACCTCATCCGCATAGAACAGCAGCTAGCGTCGCCAACATGCGGCATCTATAAGTGAGCAAGTTTCTTAGCTGCAGTATGCAGGAGTGCATTAAGTTGACATGGCATACACGGAACTGTGTGCATGCAATAGGGCCGACGAGTTCCCACTCGCTTCCTTCTTGTTCGCCAAGGAGTAGTAGGCTGAGACAACAAACACACTGACAGATGCATACATATGCAGGTTAGAGACAGCTTACTGTTCCGTGCTTCGCAAACGACGTGAACCGTATTGCTTGGCCACGGGTCTACAGAGGCAATTTTACGCCAGAATTTGCGCAAGACTAAGAGTAGAACGAATGAGAATTATTATAGTTTGGTCTCATTAGATCGCCGTCCAGAGACACTCCCGGCTGTGTATTCTGCTGTACTATTCACATGTATATCAAGAAATAGATTGTAGGAAGAATAAAAATAAATGTAAAATGTAAAATAACAATTATGCCTCTAGATCAAATCTAAAGAATCGCAAATAGCGTAACGAAGAAAGCCGCAGCAAAGCCCAAGGGTGAAGGAACCCCCATAACCGATGACGGGGCGTCGCTGGCAACCAGCACAGCCACGCCGATCTTGTGCGACTCGTCCACGCTGCAGACCATCTTGCAAGAGTCGTCCTTTCTCTTGACGAGCTTGGTCTCCGTCTCGCGACGCACGTTGCCATTAGTAGTGGCGTCGCCCGTGGAGTTGTAGAGCAGCTCGATCCACTGGATTTGCATGTAGGCCGCGTCGCCGCGGGTCATGTTGCCTGTCCAGTCGGTGCCCTCGCTCCACATGTTGAAGATGACCTGGGCCGGGTCGCGCGGAGTCTGGAACCCGATCTGCGAGACGTTCTTGCCGTCGACGTACCAGGTCGTCGTCTTGGGGTTCCAGTCGACCCGGTGGACCGACCACTCCTCCCAGCTACGCGGGACCGTGGCATTCTGCGTAGCCTTGCTCACCGTCTCGCCGGTCCGGCTGTACGACGGCTGGTTGGTGTACTGGACCCTGTCAGACGGGTCGATGGTGCGGATTTCCAGGTCCGCCTCCTGGACCAGGTTGGGGTCGCCGTCTTTGCCCTTGCGGTACGTGAACATAGCCGCGATGGCCCCCTTGGCGCCGACGGTGCGGGTGTAAATGCGTGCCGAGAGGAAGTGGTAGCTCATAGGGACCGACTCAAACTCGGCAGCAGACTGAAAGTCGTCGTGCCTCATGGTGCGTAGAGTCAGAAACGTGTCAGACTCCGGTTCCGGGTCCTTGTTCTTCTCGATGTAGACGTTGCTGAGCGAGTTAACCATGAGGAGTTTGGCCTCGCCTTCCTGGATATTGCCGCTATTGTTCCAGCTTTGTATACCCCACGAATCCTGCCAATGGCTCTGCGTGAAATAGTTGCTAGCAGGCGGTGCGTTGCTGCTGTCGTCCGGGTCATTGATAGGCTCCGGTACGTTGACATTATCGGACAGAGACCGGAAGTCAAAGAATTTGTGATTGGTGAAGAAATGGGAGTCAGTCCCATTAGTAACAAAACAATCACAATCGTTGTCGCTGGTTTCCTGGAAATCGGCCGCTTTGGTCATCGCCGCCATGGCGAGACCTGCAAGCAAACATGATCTCGGATTCGTGAAAGCCATTGTTACGGGTCGTAACCAGCAGTTCCGGGCGTTGAGATGTCGGCCGTCAGGTGTAGCAAAAATGGTCCGAGCAATCAATGCAGCGAAAAGAAAGAAGTGAGAGGGCAATTATCAAAACCGAGCAAGTGGACAACCGACTTATTATCATATGGCGGTTCTGCGGAAGCGAAGCGAGCGGGTGATATGGGATGATGCAGCGGGACGATATTCCAGAACAGACAACCCCATAAACCCCACGCACACGATGTTTGGGGTAGCTACAATGCCTAGATTGTAAGCATGCAAAAAGAAAGGGTAGGCAGACGACGACAAGTGGGTTGGGGGTGGTATGGTGCGGCGAAGCGCCCAGCCAAGGCAGTGCTCCTGCTCAAGCTAACCACACGGGATGTGCTTCATCGGGCCCGGTCTGTTCAGGCACATACGCGAAGTGCTGCCGCTTTCCCCACCCAATGGGGGAATCTAGACCTCTTCAGACGAAGAAAATATGCAGCTGGGTAGGGCTTGGCCGGTCAGGTTCAAGGGTTTGGCCAGACCAAGTTGCTGCTATGTGTGTTGAGGTTGTGTTGGGATAAAGTAGAGTGCATCATCTGGCTAAATGGCTGAATTGTAATCGAGTGATAACGTTAATGGGGACATATTGCGTCAACCTGCCAGCTGCTGGAGAACCGCTCGTTTGATAAGAAGAACAGCAGATGGGCCACTTTCTCGCCACTGTCATTGGGCGGGTAGTGTCGCAGAGAGCTCTCTGTATAAGGGAAGCGAGAGGAAATGAGACATTCAGGAGTTGGCTGATCGACTCCCAAAATACTATACTCGGGATTTGCCGAGCCAGAAAAACAAATTCAGAAATGCGAGAAAAGACACACCATCAGACCGGCCTGCTTCGAGGACGTGCGAAATGCAACATGGCCAGGCTAAAATTAGCTAGGCCAAGGGCCGGTAAGCAATGGGCAACGAGTATTCGTCAATTGATTAATTGCCCATGGACGACACGTCGTACAGAAACGATGGGAGCTTCTTTTTACCTGGTTGCTTGGCTGCCTCACCTACCTTGGGATAAGCAGCACGAGTTGTCTTGCATGCAGAAGTTGGCTTGGTACTAAACTAGCAGAAGCCAGCCACCAAACGTGGAACACCGGTGTCTTCAGCCCAATCCAAAGGAGCAGTCAACGGAAACCAGTGCGTAAGCGACGGGATCGTAGGCGGGTGGCAGAGCTTGGCTTGCCGGACTCTCGAGAAACCACGTCAGATGCCAATCACCTCCCCTTTCAGCGGCGGTGACTCAAGGTTGTTTGTAGGCATGGGGATGTCAACGCAGCACTTCCTGTACATGACAGACTTTCAGCTGCACTTGGCAGACATACAGCGCAGGAGATATCACATGGAGATTTCGTGCATATAAAGGCTGCAAGCCAATTCAAACGGAAAGCAGCATCGGGAAATAATATCAATAAAGGAAATTGGAAAGCGGCTGTACATCCCGAAGTACATAGCCATCCAAGTATTCCGTTTGATCGGAGAAGTGTGATGATGTGATCTATGTACATCTTGTTAGATCGGGAGCAGCCGTGCGAGTGGATAGGCCAAATCCACTCACCCGTTCCCATCTCTAAGATGTATGTACATACATACCTAGCTTGCTGAAGGACGGGGGGAGAGACTTGGATAATGAATTCCCCGAAGCCGATGATCAGTAAAGGTCACGGTGGGAGGATGTACCTACTTGATTTGGGCGGCAGCTAGAATCAGCCCGGCTGGGTGGGTGAACAGTGCATGCGCCGCGCGGGACCTGACGTTGGACGATAAGCCGATAAGGTTATCTGGCGCTGGGTAATTGCCCAGAACAATGTTAGGAGGCTCTCCTTGGCTTCCATCAATTTCGAGAAATCCGGGACTGAAACCAGAACCAAATTCATTGCTAGCCATCGTTCAGCAGCATTATCAGATCTAGTACATCCATTTGATGTATGCATTTGATTTCTCCTAGGGTAGGGTCTTTTTTACCTGGACTCCAGGTCAATTCTTCCAGTACAAGTCACCAGACTAGTAAACGTTATTCCGCAGAAGCACGCGCTGGAGAATCGGCTGAGCAAGCATCCACCCACAACAGCGAGAAGGCTGGCGTTGATCATTCCATCATCGTACGGAGCTTCGGTCCATCTTCATTCAGTGTCGCTGGATATGATGTTTATCACCCTTGTGATTTGTACATGACACCCTGCTAACAGAATCAGGATTTGCCTTGATATAAGTTATCGGAAACCCCGGGGAACCAAAAAGTGATCATGACTTCCGCCACCAATTCACCCAAGCCTGACGAGGCTACACCCTTGACCACGGAGGCGCAACCGAATCAGGTCGCCGACAACAATGCCGAACCCCAGCCTACAGAAGAAGTGGAAAAGACCAATGCCTCAGAGCCGAACTCGCGCTCCGCTTCGCCCGCCGAGTCTACCGAGTCGCGAGAGTCTGGCGAGGCCTCGCCAGTAGATCCTTCGACACGAGAGGTATCGCAGAGCGACTCAGCAGCGCCTCCGCTGCCTAGCGAACCGGTGCCGGTCTCAGAGGACGATGGTTGGGATTATCATTGGGATGCGACACACCAGGCCTACTTTTTCTTCAACCGCATTACGAACGAAAGCACGTGGGAGAACCCAAGGAACAGGACTAGCGGCGCGAGTGCTCCTGCCGCCCCTGGTGTCGCGCCCGCCGCCCCTGGCGTACCAGAGCTACCCAAGAATGAGGCACCGCCTGCCGGAGGATACAACCCTGCCATCCATGGTGATTATGATCCCAACGCGTGGTACGCCCAGCCCAACGAGGCGCCGGAAGCCGGGCAGGTCGCAATCCCCAGCACAGAGGCTGCATATGCCGCCATCGGATCCTTCAACCGCTTTACGGGTCGCTGGCAAGCCGACGATCAGAACCCCGACAGGCACAATGACGAGTCCAAGTCCAAACGGCAGATGAATGCCTTCTTCGATGTAGATGCCGCTGCCAATTCCCACGATGGCCGAAGTCTCAAGGCCGAACGTTCCGGCAAGAAGCCCAGCAAGACGGAGCTCAAACAGTTTAAGGAGAAGAGGCGCGCAAGGAAGGAGGAAAAGCGGAGAGCGTGGCTCTTGGATTAAGCCCGACTCGCGGAAACCATGGCGTTTGAGGTTACTGAGCGAATCACTACGCACGGAAAATCGGTTTGATATGCTTTCTTTGTGTATGCGGCGGACGGCGTTCGATGCCATTCCACGGCCAAAAGCGTGGGGCATCAGGAGTTGATTTTGGGGTAACATAGAAGTGGCTTGCCTATATGGGCTCTCTGGGTTATAGTTGGATTTCTGTATAATACTGCAAGGGATCGTTTTGGTGAATGAAATGGGCTACAGGTAGCTTTGGAAATGCACATGCAATTGCCTATGATAATTCATACCCAAATCCTGGCCATGTTCCGTAATCGCTCATGACAAGTGCGCTGCGAAGTCTGACATGATCTGGAGTAAGATATTCGATCAAGAGAATGGGTCGACACCCGTCTATTCAATGTCAGGGACATACAAATATCTCTACTCCGAGATCCTGCTATTAGTTATCCCTGCTTCTCCTGGACAGAGATGATCTATTTCGTTTCGACCATCGTGTGCTTTGCAGCACTTATCAAAATTTCAAGGCTAGGCTTGGCGATGTGCTCTCATTAATGGGGGGCATGAGTACCTCCTTGCTTTCCTTGGTTCATCATATCGCTATTGGCACTGAGAATATCCCTAGATCTTCTTCAACGTCCTTTTGATTAGTTAATATCAGCTAGGAGGACGGCCGCCATGGGTCGCTGCACGTGAGTGAGCCGATATTTGGACGGGATCAGAGTCGACCACGCTATGAGAGCTTGAGGATTCTCCAGAACGACCGGTTTGCTGTGGGCAGAATGTGTCGACACGATCCGGTCTAGAAATGATGGCAGAAATATTGGGCATCAAACTGAGCCGGTGCGCGAGGCCAGTAATCCAAAAACTATAACAGTCATAATAGATGCCAGTACAAAACACAAGTTATCCTACGGTTGGTTGACTGTAGCAACATTGATTAATACCTTCCATGAGCCTCTAGCTATTGCCCACTGCCAGAATTTGATCACCACCATCCAGCTCATACTACACTCTTTCTTGCTTATTATGACTTCGAAGTGTGTATTGAACACTCTGCGAGGCAAACCGGGATACGATACGTGAGGCCAGTCAAAATTCAATATTTGGCATTTTGTCCCTTATCACTACCAAAAAGGAACAGTCCATTTTATAAGAACCCCAATTCATATTCATATAATCATGCGCTATAGTTATCATCAACTCCTCCGGGTTCTGTGGCTGAACTCAGCTGTTGAGCTGCGGATAATCCGGCGGTCCCAAAAACCCAACATACAACAAGAACACGCCATAGTGACCTCTCTTCATTAACCTAACGTTCCCTCGTCGTCTTTCTTTTCCATAGCTCTGGTAATCCGAATTGATGGTACTACCTTGTTCCTGGACCCCCGCTTCCTTCCTTTCTTCCGTCCTTCACTTACGGGATCCCACCCGAAGACTCCTCTACGATGGGCTTGGGCGGCATCTTCGCCTCAATGCCCAGCGCGCCGAGCGCCGCCGCGAGATCGGGCAGATCATCAGCGCTGCCCGCGACGTGGGCCCAGCAGACCTTACCGCCGCCCTCCTCGGCATCCGCCGCGTCGGCCACCGCAGCCACCGCAAAGGCCCCCGCGGTCTGCCAGCGGGTGCCGCTCTCGCAGGCGCGGTTCCAGATGCCCTCGGTCTTGCCGAGCTGGAGGGTCTGGTAGAGGACCCGCGGGTTCAGGACGTGCCACGTCGTCGACATGCCGAGCCCCCACTGCGCGTACAGCTCCCGCTCGTGGTCGATGACCACCTCGACGTCCCAGTTGCCGCCCACCTGGATCACCCACCGCTCCGTCGCCTCGGGGCTCGAGTGCGACACGGCGATGAAGTGCACGTTCTTGTGCTGCGACGACAGGTGCGTCAGGATCTTGAAGACCTTCTCGGCGACTGAGGCGGACATGCGCGTGTTAGTGGAATGGCTTCATGTCATGTCATGTCATGTAGGTAGAGATCGGGGATTTGTCGGGGGTGTGGTGTGGCCATATATGTGGACCGCCTCATCTCAGGGGGTGGCTCGCGAGGATGTGATCAAAGACGTGGCGCGGGCACGTGAGTGAGCAAGGCGTGGCAGGTTTGGTACGAAGGACGAGAAACAGCGGGTGCATAATGAAGTAAATATAAGTAAGGACTTACATGGACAGCCGCAATGTCGTAGGAAGACAATGACGGTAGGCTTGTCCTTTGGCAGTTCGAGGTTGGGGTGTACAGGCGCTTTGTCTCCTGGCTTGGGGGGCGTTGCAGTTTGTATCGCAGGCGGTGTCTTGAACGATTCCCACTCTTGGGCCATTGCCGCTTGATAAGTCGGCTGCTGTGTCGGCTGATGAGCCATGATGCCGGTGTTGGTTCAATCAAATGGGGAAGATATTGTAAAAGTTGGTGGGTGCTTGAGATGGAAAAAGGAGCGGCGAGCAGACGAGGTTTTACAGTGTAAGACAGTCGATCGAATCAACACACACCGACCCGTGTTGTTGTTGAGCTGATGTGTTGTTCGGCACCGCGGGCGGTGGTGGACGAGCTAACAAGGGTTTGGCGGTGCGCGCGGTGCAGAGAAGCTTTAATGAATGGGCTTCAAATTGCGGGCAGTCCCGGCTTCTGCATAAGTCGCCGCCGGCAAACCTAATGCATCAAATTCAATTGGACTGAAATCTGAAATCTCTACATGTAACGACCGACTTCCACATCAACTCAAGGGGACTTTCGTGCTTATTGAAAACGGAGCATCATCGTTTGCACCGAGATCGCTGAGAATAACAAGGAACCATGTATATAGCCTCAAACAATCTTACATGGTCAAAGAATTCCTAGCTGACGTTTATATGCGCCACAGTGCTGCTTGATGACCCCGCGCAATGCATGAAATAGTCACCCTGCAGCTGGGGCAGCAAAGCAATTATCTAGCCACCCACTTCTGGAATACACAAGTATGTTCTGTCCACCTTTCAGCTGGTACATATCTCGTTTCTGACCGCGGTAGGAATCGTATTTCACATTTGGTGACGAAGCTGGCGAATCGCCCATCAACCATGACGTCCACTTTAGACCCGGCCTCGGCGCCGATGGCACGGAGACCTTCATGCCCCGGACCGTGATATACGATCTCAAGGGCGGTTTTGGCTCCATGAGGAAGATCAATGCACTCTACGAAGACGTGGAGTCCGAGCCTGCGGCACTATGGTGAGTTGTGGTCATCCCTTCAAACGGGAGTGAACGGGGCAATTCTGACCTTCTTCTTCCTTCCCCTTTCACAGGAACGGAAAAACGGTCGTTCAGAAGCAAACGCCCATCGACATCAGCGCGTACCAAGAGAGCCTGGACACGGGGGCTGCGGCGCCGGAGCTGACGACGCGCAATGTGCGGTACTGGTCCGACTTCAGCCGGGTCTTCTACCACCCGCGGTCCATCGTGCAGCTCAACGAGTACGAGCTGGGCTCGACGCTGATGCCGTTCGAGAAGTGGACCATGGGCGAGGAGCTGTTCGCCTCCCTCGACAAGGATCACGACCTCCTGGACCGCGACCTGCGCCCCTTTGTCGAGGAGGCCGACCAGATGCAGGGCGTCCAGATCATGAGCGGCATCGACGACGCCTGGGGCGGCTTCGCCGCCAAGTACGTCGAGCGCATGCGCGACGAGTACGGAAAGACCCCTATCTGGCTCTGGGGTCTGCAGGAGCCGAACGCGGGTATCCCCAAGGTAGGCAATTTTCATCACCGCGCCACTACTTCTCCCCCACCACCCCTCCACGTCACCTCCGCGATTGCGGTGCTAACAAAAGCCGTACAGGAGAAACGCTTGCTTCGCCTGACCAACAAGGCCAGGTCCATCGCCCAGCTATCCTCTCAAGTTTCGCTCTTGATCCCGCTCTCCATCCCTTCCCGGTCCCTGGCGTCGAGCGTGGTCCTGGACAAGGCGTCGGCCTGGAACGTGACGGCCCTGTTCAACGCGGCCATGGAGAGCACCTCGCTCTACACGCGGCTCAAGTCCAACGACCGGGCCAACTCGCTCACCATGGGCAGCATCACGGACATGCTCAACGTCTTCGGCAAGCAGACCATCGCGAACCTGCAGATAAGCCCCGTGGACGAGCCGCCGGCCGCAGCAGCAGCCGGGGATGGCACCGGCATGCAGATTCTTTCGGTACGCGGCGAGCTCATCTCGAGCCTCAACGAGATGAACTATGAGGACCAGTCGGACACCGGTGGGGGGCAGAACCGCGTAGAGTCGCTCGATGTGGACCTTTCTTCCCTCGCGGAGAACCTGGGCGGTGCTGCGGTCCGTGGCGGTCGTCGGAAAAAGGCACATCTTTTCTCCCAGCTTGAGACCGCGCGAGGAGACGATGCGATCAAGGCCGTTAGCCGCGAAGAGGACGATGAAGCAAATGACGAAGACAGATACGGCCGTGCCCAAAGACGCCAAAAGTCTCACCGGTGAGTTAACTACCCCTTCCCCCATCTCGACATTCACAGAACTCCCCTACTCCCCTGTTTTATTTTGTCCATTGGGCCAAACCCCACATATATTTATTGATAGGCTTGCTGATTTACATGCTTCTCGTCTAGATACCAATCGACCCTCGCCTACCCCATGCTGGACAGCTACCCCCGCATCTTCCGCGACAAAGAGGGCGCGTTGAGACAGAATCCCATCTCCATGCGGACGGTCCTGTCGACGGACTCATCGGTCATGACCAGACTGCGCGGGCTGCGTACGACCGTCGCCCGCTCCATTGGTCTCGAGGACAGAGAGGACATTGGCAATGAGCTCGCCGAGGTCGCGGAGGCTTACAAGGAGGGCTGGTCTAGCGGCAGTGATGATGACGATGACGACAACTAAAAAGGGGCGCGATGTAGCAAAAGTGAATCCAAGATTTGTTAACGGATTTAACTGTGCTGTTCTCACTAGTTTGCGAATACAAAAGCTATGTACAACCAATGGGCTCTTTTTCTTACATGAGGCTATAGATGTGGATATCCAGACGAAGGAGCGTTTTCGAAATTGCACCCATAGACTACCGTGGCCAAGTCGCAGGCACTCGCTGCAGGTCGTTTCCCCAGCCACTTCAGTGCCCAACAGACTTTCACTGGTAAGCCATCTAGTAGCAAAGGAAAGCATTGGGTCATGAAGCTACAATCGCCAGAGAAGTAACCCACGAGCCCTGATCCAAGCCCAATACTCTCCTTCGGATTCGGAACACTCGGCAATGGAGCAGCACAAACTCTTCACGAAGGAACTGTAAATACTAATACGATAACAGCCATATACCCTGGTTAGTAATTATTACAGTAAGGAACCGTACCAGCGCAAGTCTATTCGATCACGATGAGCTGAAGCTGAAATGGCCCGGGGGGGGAAGGAGGCCGTGGATAAGGGGGTGGAACTATGCAAGCTCCTGTTAACTAACTTATAGCATGTTTGACACGAGAGGATGTCGCTGGCCATTCTTATTCTACAAGAAAATTACATGTGATGGTTCATCGCAGGATCCATGGACTGCAACGGAGGTAACCAGCGTCCATATGTTATCACATTTTGTCATGCCAGATCCAAACAGGACGTTTGTGAGGTCCGTACACGGCCAAGATGCTGTTCACTTCAAACTCAAATTCCCTATATTCCCTCTTACCTCGCCATTAGTGGGATAGTAACCCGAATAGCCGATTCATTTACAAACGTTTGTGGCGATGGAAATAGTTCACATCTTGATAGGCTTTGGCCATTTGTACTCCCAACAGCCAGCTCGTACGTGTTCTGGTTTTTGGGGACCTCTTAATCAAAGACTTTATACCTTTACTTTATTCCTGCTAGGGATCACCAGACAGATTAAGTCCTTGTCATTATTTAGTACTAGCCATCTTTGCTCGATGGCTTCCTGTTGTTCTTGTTGTTGTTATCATCAAGCACCTTCCTGAGGCCACGTCCGTGTACATGTGGCTTTTCCTCGTTACGCCTACAGATCTAGATTACTCGCTGATGCTCAAAGCCTTGTTTGCGAACAAGGCCTCTTTCTATGTGTATTGATGTCTCGTGGCAGCGGTAGTAGCCAGCTGAGGCTGCTACCACCATGCCTCCATTACGAGACCATCTTGGACAAAGTCGCTTCGACAATCAACCCCCCCACCTCCGTCTACGCTTACACGCGGGAAAAGGAGTCAAACACGTGGATATTCCTTTCCGGTATGTTCACACACTGACCAGCAGAAGTTGATTCGTTGACAGCAAGCTTCATGACATGAAATGCCACGAAAGAGGCACATAACACGTGGTATCTAAACATCTGTTATTTGAAAAAGGTTGATCACCTACGAGTCGCTCTCCGCCACGTGTAGAAGATCTCTCCAGCTGACGATTCATTACCTCATACGATATCTTCAGCCTTTTTTGCCTCTGTTAGACCATGTGGTTCTTACTCAGACTCTCAGACTCCCGTCTCGCAAAAAAAAACGGGATGATCGAGATCCCTCTCGTCCCATTCCCACCCATTTCCCATTTCCCAAGCTGGCGGAAGCAGTCAACAGCAAGCTAGCAATCAAGCAACGTGGTGTTGTCTGTTGTCCCAAGTCAGCTACCTACAGTAACAACTCGGCTACTTCAGTCATCCCCCATCTTCTCCTCCTCCCTTCGTCATCCTTCTCGAAGCCTGCCGCTTCCCGTATAGCGGGTGGTTCGGACTAGTCTAGTCAGGCACACCGGACACTGACTGACGTCTGCATGCAGGCGATACGACTCGGTCTCTTCCGTAGGTAGAACTTATGTGAATACTACGTCGGCTACCCGGCCACCCTACCCAGCAACCCGGCACGAATGCTACACCATCCGAAGGAGACAAGGAGAGGAAGAACACGAAGAAGAACAAGGAGGGAAAAGGGGAGATTGATGCACGGTGAAGTGTCTATTCGGGAAGCAGATCTGCCTCGGTCATTGGTGTATTCTTCACGAGTTCCCTTTTCCCGGAAAGGAATCACGGTTTGCTCACATACCGTTCCCACAGGTAGGATGCCGACTGATCCGTCCGTATCTATCTCATCTTCCATGTCGGCGCACTTCATCACCCAACAACCAACTAACCATCCTTCTTCTTTTCGGCAACACAATACAATACAATCCACACACGCGAACTCTCGAAGCGAGGTCAGCTCCCTTATCCATCCAACCCAGGGGAGCAAGCAAAAGATTGGCTGGCTATACAGGGAACACCCCCGGACCCGACCTGACGGAAAGAGGCCACCTGCTAGATAAAATTTAGATGCATTTCTGTGGAAAATGGTGCCATGATGCCTCCCTCTCTCCTTCTCCATCCAGCATCCCAATGCTCCCTACCTCCTCCCCTGATTAAAGCCCCAAACCGAACGTATTCGTAACAAGACAGACAAGCATAATGACTCCCCTCCTCCTCCTCCTCCTCCTCCTCCTCCTCCTCCTCCTCCTCCTCCTCCTCCTCCCTCCTCCTCCTCCTCCTCCTCCTCCTCCTCCTCCTCTTCCTCCTCGGCCCCTCCCCGTTCAAGAAAAAGGATGGAGAGCAATCTGTAGGAGGCCCGAAACAACATCGTCCATCCATGGATAATGGGGTCCGGTAGTTACAGTTGTGTAAGTAAGTAAGTATAGCCCAGCAAAAAACAACAACAACAACAAGAACCGGCATATAGAAGGTGAGGGTCCCCCCTCCCCGTGGCATACGGTCCGAGAAACCCAAAGTGCCGACCCTCACAGATTCAACAGCGAGTCATAGCATTATCCCAAGACGCCCACTGGCGACTCGAAAGCCGACCTTCCGTCACCATGCCTTGCTGTTATTCCCGGAGTGTTGATCTCGGCAGCATCAGAACCAGATAGCTCAATAAACGGAATCATGCAAAAGCTCCAGTTCCTGCCTATCACCTAACTACAGTACCGTGACTACGTCGTAGGGCTCGATCATTGTGCCACCGCAACCGAGGAGGGGGCATTATATCAGGAGTGACTTGACCACAACGTAATTACGCCACCGCCAGCTAGCTGCTTACTTACCTACCTACCCATCGGCAAGCTGAGGAGGAGGAAGTGGCTGACCGATCTCCTCAACGGCGGCGACATCGAAAGACTTGCCTTGCCTCATTCAGCTTGCGTCGTAGTGTTTGTTAGTGGCGTGGAGGCAGCAGAAGGAACGCGAAGGCCTGGGCCCTTGCCCGGCACTCTGGCATCAAACAAAGCTGCCTTGATTCGGCATGCCAAAAGATGCCGCCAGGCATGATGTCGTATACAACCTCCATATTAAGGGTCCTATCTACACTAACCAAGGTGGCATGCTGAACCCTACTATGTACTACTGGCCCTCGGTACCACGTTTGGCTCGTCAAAGGTTCGGGTTAGGTAAGTATGTATTAGGTGATGTACCTTGCATGCCCTATGCTTCGACAACATATGTACATACAACAAAACTCCGACCACCGACCGGACTGTACGCCGGAGGAAGGGGGGGAGAGGGAGTAGCTGGGAGGAGCATGTACCATCGTGCCAGTAGGCCCAGAACACACGGTGGTATGACTATACAAGGTTAGTCAGAACAGTAAGTCCCCCAACTACCACGAGGATTTATGCCGCAAAAAGTCAGTCCAAACTAACGAAGACCAGGAAAGACAAAAGAGAGCGAGCAAGATCCCTGTGTTAGCTCTCTGCCAGTGATCGACCTATGAGCATGGAATAACCCGTCCACGAGTCCCAGCTGCTGCAAGTAACCCGACCAAAAAGATCAGAGAAAGAGGGAAAGAGAGAAAAAGGACCTAGTCCTAGCTGTTTCAGAAAGGCGATCCGCTGGGAACGGTGGGATGATGGGGCCCCTCCGGTATGTCTTCCGCAACCCGGCGGCAGTGACATTTGGGCCTGTTGTGTGTACCCGCGAAACAGCCATGTACCTACCATAACCGCCGTAGCTGGGAAGTCCGTTGTAAGTTGGCAACCCACCAGGGGTCCGGGTCTAGATGCGCATTCGTTCAAAGGAGCTTGCCACCTTTCCAGTATTAATTTTTTACGTTACTTTTCCGTTGGAAAGTGGGCTTGGTTGGGCAGCCCGACACGAGGGGGCGGAGGCACGAGGCGAGATAGAGCAAGCGAGCAGCGGCGACTATGAGGTAAAGCTTGCTTTCTTTGCATCCGACTTACCATCATACGATGTCAGGACGCCACAAAAAGAGGTGGCGAGAGGAGGAAGAGAAAAAAGCCTGAATAGTATCGAGCAGGCCGAGGGATGACGCAAATCAGGCAAAAAAAAAAGACACCCACGAACTGCGACCCAGTTTGAACAGTTCGTGTTTGCGCAGAGCAGGGGCTCTCAGATCTGGGCTTGGGATAGCAAGAAGCAACAACCAGATGTACTTAGCTGGATGAACGAATGAGCTTTACGTGGTACTACTTCGTCATGATGTTCCCAAGGCATGGGGGCATGGCATGGGCATGGCCCCCCACATCTTCTAGAAACAGCATCCCGGGAGGAGGAGAATGTAGCAGAGGCACGGCATTCACTCACTTGCCAGTATGCGTACCGTGGGCCGTCAGCACAAAAGCTGCGTGTTAGACAACGCGGGCGGCAACTCAAGACACCTCGCTAACCATTGTTTCGAGAGGAGCCCACCAGGTGAGAGATACCCTCAGAGGGGAAGGAGGAGGAAGCGGCAGAGCAGAGTGGTGATGCCGCCCGCCCCAACCACCAATCAACCCTCAAGGGTTCTTCTTTCTCCCCCTCTCGCTGGGGCCCTAAGCTCATGATGCCGATCCTTGGTTGCTGCGTGGCTTTCGAGGGTAAAAAGCCAGAAAAGGCCCCCATTCGTATAGGTGAAAGTGGATGTGCGATGGGGAACTAGATCGAAAGATGAAACGCAGAACTCGCGGTTTTGTCTAAGCCCAAAAAAAGCCTTAAAGATGGATAATGATGCCAATGGGCAAGGTGAAACACGCAGATCACAGGGGGGCCTGCCAGGGCCGTCCAACGTCAAGTCAATAACGGCGGCGGCGGCAACGAGCAGCATCACGAGGTACAGTATGCAGGTGGAAGGGAAGGAAGAGACGAATACTATCCGTCGGCCGAACTGCATGCATATGAAGAGGGAGCGAGAGAGGAGGGGGATAAGACAAGCTGCAGATATGCAAGCTGCAGCTGTTCCCTACCGGTCGGCGCAAGGAAGAAGAAGGGGGTGGTGATATAGACTAATTTGGCTCTTCTCCGGCGGTGCCATGTGACGACGACGATGATGAATAATGGATGCGCTTTGGGCTAACCAACAGGTTGTCATAGTGTGCGGTTTCGTACAGAACGAGAAACATGGCGTCCAACTAACTGCCTGAACAGACGCGGCTCATGGCTGCCGAGATGGGGGAAAAGGGAAACGGGAAACTAATACTCACTTCATTTCCCAGGCGACGGACGCTATCATGCCTTCCTATGCTCTGGTTCTGGTCTCTGGTCTCTGGTCTCTGGCGGCTGACTGAGAGAGGGAGGGCGCGATCGGCGTTAGGTGCCGTATTCCCTTCCGCCCACCCCTCTATAGCGGGCAGAAATACATCGAGGCTGCTGGCTGGGATGCACGTAATCAATCTCAGACGGGTCCCCTAGACTGGGGGCTTTGTGACGAGAGAGAGAGCGCGCGCGCACACACAAGAGCGATGTATATCGACGCTATAGTCGCTATATTGGGCGGAGGAGAAGAGTAGTGTGGTGAGTGGGCCCTCTTGGCCGCTTCGGTGCGGTGCAGCGCCGGAAGTGATGTCGAAATCCAGTTACAACCAACATCACATCACAATGCCACATCCATTTGCCATCCTCCTCTTTTCCCTACGGCAGAGAGAGAGATGGACCCTAGGTAAGACCCAAGGGACCCAAGGCCGAAAACGCTGGGACTGTGCAGAAAAGGACGGGTCGAGTCAAGGTCGGATTAGGTTGGGCGGGCCATGCGGGATTGTCTCAGGAAGCCAAATACAGGTTGCGAGCAGGGCCAAGAGCAGTAGTTGGGAGGATTTTACCCGATAGAGGGCGTTCTAGAAGAAGCTGTGACGAAGGTTGTGCCTGTTTCAGGTTCCTGGCTAAGGTAGCGTCGTTGTCGAGGTAGGAAAGTCGCAAAGGGCCAGCGGTCCAGGGTCGCGTAGCTTCTGGGGCAACCACCAGATGGGGACTGGCGTCTTGTTTCAGAGAATGCCAGCTTCCTGCATAGCGACAGTACCTTATGGGAAGAGTGGGGTCCTGGTTGGGAATTTGTATGAACCGCATGGTGTTTTCATCAGTCATCGTTGCGCGGGCGTGCGTAATGTACCTGTTCCCTGCCTGGGTTGCTTGCTCGCCTGCGCCATCTGAATTATGTATCATAATGGGCCGAGCGAAGGAGAAAAGTCGTGCAGTTTGTTTTCGAGGGTCGTCGCCAAAAGTGACGATGGCCTATCCCTGGCTTCACCACCTGCATGTCGGCCCTTCTTTGCATGATTCAGGCACACCAATCAAAGCTCTGCTCAGGGTCTTGGCTCTGCTTTGCGCACCTACGTACTCGTAGCAGCGCAAGAAGGAGGTAATGGGAGGAAAGAAGCAAGCGAGGAAACGGACACGCCGGCAGTATGGTACTTTCGAGTTTCGACAGCTCCAAAAGGCCCAACAGACGGACAGGTCTCGTGTTGGACGGATGCGAGGCCTAGTCCTTCTTGGAGAGCGAGCTATGCTCGAATCCGACTACGGGCTGCCACCACGACGGGTAGACGAACTACTTCCGCTGAGCAGCGCTGGGATTACCATGGTTTGTTTCAACCAAAAAGAATTCGCCGACATCTGAGCCCATCTCTAAAATGGCGTTTCAAGTTCTGTAATAATTCCCCTAGAGGGAAAAAGGGTCGATCTCTTCCCCCCAAAGGAGCCTAAGGTCGCATTGGGACGGTGATGGATTACCGTTACTGGGTGCAACTGGCAGCCCAGCCAGCCCTGAGCCAGCCTGGGCGTCTACCGACGATCTGGGGCAGCAGGGCAGTGAGGCAAGAACGATGCGGAACTGATGCGAGGGTGTTGGCGATAATGGACACCCGTGGCAGACCTTCCATGTTTCGATGTATTATTAGGAGCTCTACAGTAGGAGCTCGAGGAGAGCTATTGCAACATTGCAACAGTACCAGCCAAGAAGCTCCAAGCTAGTCGCTGCCCAAACTCCACCTTCGGAGGATTTTTCTGTCACCTGCAGTGGTATGCTGCTAATACTCGGTAATGATGCAAAGTCGCAAACAAACCTGGGCTTCGAACATGCTGATCAGAGCCAAGTGGTAGATCTGCAGTGCGTGCAGTGACTGATTGAAGCATGCAGCCTCGTGACGGGGCCTATACCTAGGTGTGTCTCTGGTACATACCTACTTCTCTTTACGTCTACCTCCGCTACTGCAGGTCTATATTGTGTTTATAGTAGCATGTATCACTTCAACGCATATGCGCCTTGGCATGGTGACCAACTCTGTAAGTGGCTCTCGAAGCTGGGAAAAAGTGGCTTCTCAAAATGCACGTCCTTGTACCGATTCAATGGAGCCCAGACGAAACTCAGTATTCCAATTCCGAGCAAGAAGAAGAGCCTCAAGACTCTGAAACCGTAGTCTGCTCATGTCATTGAACCCAATATCGATCGTGGGAACGGCATAACGGGGTCAAGGGGGCAGAGGCAGGCTGCAGGCAAGCGCCGCCATGATAGCAACCCAAACTTTGCGATATCGCTTGCACAAGTGCCAGTGGTGATGCTATTGTCGACATCGACAAGCAAAAAGCTCGAACGAATAAGCTTCAAGCTCTACCCGTACTTACTGGCCGCATCACATCTTCAAGAATGGACTCAATGCAGATCTGACGACTTCGATCTTGATTGGCGATGGCGGACCACTTTCCCATCTGCTTCCCCTCTCGGCCATGGGGCTGGAGCGTTGGAGATTTTACGTTACGTCCAATCGTCTACAAAGGCAATGGAGACTCTGAAGTGTGCCCGTGATCGGTCAGGCGCGTGCATTCTTCACCCCGGCCTCTTGGTCCAATGTCGACGACGATGTGGCTAATGTGCTAGCTATGGGAGCCGCCAGGTCATCAAGCATGCGGCCGAGTCGCGGGAAAGCAGGTCTTGGGGAAACGCGGCCGGCGGCGTACAAGAGATGCCCGGATCGAATCGATATGTATGTATGGAACTGGCCGCCTGTTGAAGAAATGGAAATGGCTGGGGCTAATAGGTGTGCATTCTATTTATGGCGTGCGTTGTCATCCACAGCAGCCCAAGGCATTGATGCGGCCGAGGGGGGGAGTGTGGGAGTGTGGGAGTGTGGGAAGAGAAAAAGGAAAAATAGAATCTGACGCGGCCAATCACAGGCCTGAAGAGCTCTCCTTGTCCGACAGCGCAAGCGATACGCAGGTCCTCAGCGACCTCATTGGCTGTCGCAGAAAGTCTAGCACCAGAAAGTCAATGAGACAACAAAAATTAAGCTTAGTGAAAGTCGGCGGGAAAAAAGACTGATGTGAAACAAGACACTTCAGTGATATCCGACCTCAAGGGCGCTAGCAGCATGTTTAATTGGGATGACAGCTTTTGAGAAGGCGGGCAAGCGGATTTTTGTCTTTGTCTTTGCATAGCGACGTGACGCGACGAATTGATTGATTTGATAGCGGAATTCAATCCTCACCTGGTCGGCCAAATCTGCCCAGCGTAACGCCGGACGGTCTTTGTTCCATAGCGTCTTCCGTCGTACAAGACGGGTAAACATCGCGTACCCAAGGAAACACACAGCACAGTGACTTCTAGAATAGCAGCAACAGTGAGGAGCCGAACGACGAGAAGGTTTGTTCTTCAGCCATGGCTGTCGTGAAACGCAGTGGTTGATCTCGGAGACTGCGAAATCAACCGTACCTGACAGTATTCTGTCTACACGATCTGCGCGTTTGCGTGTTCTTACACCACACGTACGGGATAATCGTTCCTCCCTAAATTCCCCTAGGTTACAAGCGAATGGCCTGTAGCGGATTGAGGCGGGCCCTGCTAGCGATAGAGTGGGGGAAACAAAAACAGCAACAGCCCTCACTGCCGATGAGGTTTCGCAGACCGACAGTCTTGGTGAAATTGCGGAGGAGTTTTGCAGTAAGCGACGATGTCACCTTGCTCAGCTTGGCTGCCTAGCTCCCTTGCCAACGCTCGTCATCAAAAGAATACGAATCGGCATGGTTGCAGTCCATCCCACAATCTCTCCATGCCAGCAGCGATTCTTTCCTCGGATAAGGAAGGAACGAAGAGAGTTCGGGGGGGTGATTAGGACAGCCTTGCTCTAAAACTTACGAGCATTGAACACCAGATCGAGAAGTTCATGCAAGGGTGGCGGGACGATCAGGCAAGCGAATGGGAAGTAGATGTGGTCCAAGTTGAGGGCTGGCTTGTGCACCTTTTTTGCTCTTGTCTCGACTTTCCATCCTACCGCAGACAATGATACCCCCTTAGCCAGTTCGCGCCAGCGCGCGATGTCATCGCCAGATGGTTTCAAGTTTCGGAATATGCTGGTTATGGTGATCAAACAGGCACTCTTCCTCGCTGCCACCCTTCCGGCAGGGGCGGCGCACGCCTGCCGCCGCTCTGGTGATGTCAAGCTCCGGCGCCCTCGGCCCCATTTTCTTCTGATGCTGCGTGTACTTTATTTTTACATTCTCTTCTCGAGCATCAGCCATCGATCAGCCTGTGTGGGTTAGAAGCAAGTTTGCAGCTTTGACCTGTCAGAAAATCATCACCTGATTCTCGGTGATTCCTGGACCTCGGAATAGATTTAGATTCCCCGTAATACCAGCACTTGGGCGGATTGTGTCATATTCCATCAAACCGGGAGAGAAATTTCAAAATAGATCAGCTATCTGGACATTGCACGCGCACTTCTCGTACGGTAGCAGTAGCTGGCCAGCAGTACCCCGCATACGTCAATCCTCGGGCGGGCAATACCTGGATAGGAAGGTAGGTAGCTCATCCTACTTATCTTAGGGGCGCCTTTGGACCAGGAACATTGTACCAATGGATTGCATTGATGAAATTCGTCGCGAGAAAAAGTAAATGCCTCCTAAGAGAAACACTCGAAAGTAGTGGCTGCCGTTGAACGCCTCTTGCTATTAGCCCGGCTTTGGATCATGGTTGCAACCGAACGGGCGCGCATGAAAAAAGAAAGCTCCCTTCTGCCGTTGAGTAACTGGAATTGCGTGACCACTGGGTACCGGCCGTTGGTTTGTTCTTCCTGTCGCATTGACTTTGTCCCAGTAGCGCATTTATCATAATGACTCGTCTTTGTCATATCGACAGACCAGTCTTTGGTACATTATGTCGTTAATCTGAGGGAAGCCACTTATTAGAAATCGTGTTCACCATTGCCAACCGAACGTTGGGACATACAGTGTGTGCCTGGCATTGCGCCGGGCTGCAAGCTCCCATCATCGCCAGCCGCCATGAGGCTTGTACAATGCAAGAGAGCTGATCAGCGTATGGCCCACGACTGACTCGGACGCAGCTTGGCGGAGTGTGCGGCCCATCATCGTGGGAATATGTAGGGAATATGCGCGTCCTCCCGTATGGTGCTAGTCGCATTCAAGGAAACGGATGGGATGGCTGGGGGACACGGACGTGGACGCCAGAATACCTGGCAACAGCTTAGCGCCGATATCTGGGAAACTAGCTGCTTTCTGAGGCAATGCGCCAGGCTTGTTTCACATTGACAGGGTCTCATGAGAAGCCACAGGGATGCCGCTTGCCAATGACTTTTAGGGTCCGAGCAATTGGCATGGGACCCCCCTGCTCCCATGCTGCTGCTAGTTGCGAGAAACAAGGATCGCAGGTCGAGAGGAACTCATCTGGAAAACAAAGCATCCAGGAACCATTGGCCTTTTTTTGGTTGCCCATTTTGCTGCCCTCTCCCAAGCTCCATCCGCGTCGTGCGTATTTGTGTACTTGACACTGGTTGTCGTCTATTCGTCGTCTCCGCGAAACTTAAAGCGGCGAGGAAAAGCACCGGCAATTCCCACTCTACGCTGTAAGCCCTGCTGGAGTATGCAGAAATTTTGACGGTTATACCTAATCGATAATACTCACCAGAACTGTCAGCCCCAGCGATGATGACAGCTGGATACAGGGCTCACTGATTCATGGGCCAAAATCATGCGTTAGAGATCTAGTAGTATTTGCCGGTATACGGCATGCCTGTTGCTACATAACTGAAAAATACGGCACGAAGTTTGATGCTTTGACTCGGGAAGAAGACGGCTCCAGGCTTGGATGGGCCTGCCCGCCTCGCGAGAGAGGGCCGACTCCAAAACACCAAAATCGCAAAATCCATACACTCCAGGCATGATGCTTCTAAAATCATCGTCGATCGTTCGGCAGAGCCACTGGCCTGCATACTCTTTGGAGTATGCAGTACGCAGCCTGGCCGAGATTTGGAGCTTCAGCGCCATGTTCCTGCAGACGGAGATTAATGTGGTCCGTCGGTTGACCCCCTACCGAACCGCAAAGACTCAGGCAATCTTGAATAATCCAAAGCTAAACGTTTTCCCCGTAACTCTGAATCTGTTTTTACATGCCGAAAGAAAGATCGCCCAACCGACTATACGGCGACAACTGACTTGCGCTTTACTCTTGTTACAGACTTACCGTAACTTGGGGCGGATGGCGTAGTCAGACCATGATCGGAATTGGGAAATATGTAAACATGTAAGTCGCACGTGTGGTTCCGGGACGGACATTACCGCCGGTAGCGCGATGGTTTTGCCGACTTATTGGGCTATCCAAGATTACCCTACGGCTAGTACTATCGACGAATACCTTCGATAGAACACTGCACGAAGAATATAGCTACCAGTTAGTTAGTTCGCAGGCTAGGATATACCGACACCATTCCTAATATTATAATTGAGATGCTCACCGCAAACATCGGAGACAGACCGAAGCCGCATAATACAGACAGATAACGTCGTGAACGGACGCGGCTCAACGGGAAGGTCGTACCTACATTAGTAGTAGGGAAAACAGGGAGAGTGGGACGGAGCAGCCAGAGCAGGTTGCCAGACCCATGTCATTGTACCGCGTTCCTGCCGAAATCTACTTGCCGCCTTTACATAGGGGCTGTCGTCTATGCTCAACTGGGGACGAAAGTGTTTCCCGGCGACAGTCCCGGAACCCCTTGGTCACGACTCCGGGGAGCTGGTGAATTGCGTGAGGGCCACAGACTGGGCCCCGAAAACTCTAAACCCAACCAAAAATTGGTGAGAAAGCGATACGCCATGCCTTACTGTATGTATAGTCGGAATCCAGATATCCCATTGAAAGCCAAGCCTTTGCGTTGCCAATCACCGAGGAAGGGTCTACACCTGTAGAGTAGCCGCCCCCCGAAATGCGCATTGAGGGCAAAACGCTCGACAATATTGGTCTATTTCAAAGAAAGATAAGCCGCGCATGTGTTGGCAGGTTGGGTAACAGTTCGCGCGGGACTATCATTTTACTCAAGGTTACAGCACTCTTATTAGGTATGAATATGCAAGACACGGACACAAGAGGATGGCGTGGCGGCGTGTTCACGGCTGCCGCTCATTATTAGTATACAAGGCTTGCTAAGACCTAACTGACTGCCTGCCACGCTGCCTGACATCGCTACCGGGGACTCTACTCAGGAGGACCGTGAGAGGAGTCCACAGGCGCGGTCTTTCCACTTCTGCCTATACTGCAAGGAGAATTGGTTCCTGAGAGTTGCTCCACGGACGTAGCATGAGAAAGTCATAATCCTTGTCACCTGATCTTTTGTTGTTGTTTTTTACTCTTTCTCATATTCCATTGGGAGCGGGGTACAGTCGTGTAAGTACTACGCACATCCTGCACAACACGAACCCCGATGAGCGCGCACAAGACGGAAGGAGGGCAAGAGAAAAAGGGAGAGCAAAAAGTAAGCCAGGCCAGATAGATACCACGGGGCCTATTACAAGCTGCCTGCAAGGTTGAACAAGAGCCTCTAAATTTAAACCAACATAACAATAACCTGGAGGGAGCGCGCTCTCTCATCACTCTCACTCAAGTAAGACTGTTAGCGGGCACTTGCACCGCAAAAGCAATTAAGGCAAGAAAGCAACAGGTCGAAGCGAGAGACAATGTAGGCGCAAGATGCACGTTGATTAGCCGACTCCCGCATGATTAGTGCCGTCTTATTCTGAGATTTCCCCCTCTAAACTCATGTGAGTTGGCAACGCTGGCCCGGCTCCTCATCAGATCAGTACGTGCAGACTGCAGTAGGCTGGCTGCTGGCTGTTAGACAATGAAGCTCTCGAGATCAGGGCAGTGGACCCAAGGATTTCTACCTATCATTTTGTATCCATATCATGGAGAAGATGTGAGCATTGTCCTCTTATGCGTACCCGTACCTTATTTCTTTCTTCTGCCAATCTTTGCCTGTATGTTGTGCTCGTGTGGCCTGCATACATACGTACAGGACGGGTGTACTTTCTGGACTGAAGGATGGGACTGTCTGTACTCAACTCTCTCTATAGCTACGGTACATGCTCCGTACTATAGCTGAATTTTGCAATAGTAACTTCCGCTCTGTCTCTCGTTTTCATGCTGTGGTGTATGTACGCCCTCGGTCTCATCATCTCATATCGCCCGCCCCTGCTACAGTTACCTCCCATCCCACCTTTGTCCTGTTGCTTGCAACCTTGGCCAGGCGCATGGCTTGCCTGGATCCCCGAAATGGGGAGAGACAGACAGAGACAGATGTACTCTGGTACTACAGGAAACACACTGACCCGATTTCTTCTCCCCCATCGTGGCCAGTGGGAAGCAGACGCACGATGGAGAAGCAGAGGTTGCCCAGCTGGCAGGGGGACCCAGGGACAGGCTTCCCTGAAAGTCCATCAACGATGCGATGCGATGCAGGCCGGGCCCCGCCAGAGAGGCCAGGCGAGAAGATGGTGGAGGAGGTAGAAGCCATGAAGAAATGCTAGTCGGCGCTTCGCTCTTTTGGGCAACCATCCCTGGCCCTCTTGTTCTAGTGTACCTTTTTTACCCTCTTGTCCACACCTCAGCACCCAGGCACCCCCCTGCCGCCGTTACTTCAACCGCCAGCTGCTCCGTGCCACCCATTCAATCATTTCTCTCGTTCGACAACAATTACTGGACCCTCTTCCTACCCCCCAACCCTTACACTAATTGGGATGCAGAGAGCGAGTCTACTACGCGTGGCCTGCTTTTCCTACGCTCCTAGCGGTACTTCGGCTCTGGGCTGTACCTTTTCGCCCTGGGATCGGCGCGCCTGTACTTACTCGCTGCAGTACCGGGTCCCTTCAGCTCATCCCATCCACCCATCAATTCACGTCAATTCTGTGCTTTCACACCAAGGCTCCTGGCCGAATCGTAGGTACCTTTTTCCCACTGACTGACTGACTGACTGACTGGATTGGTCGGGCCCCATACAGCTTCCCGTCTGCTCGCTCTCAACTCGCGCGCTCTGCAGATGCTGGTATGGTACATGGAAACACACGCGCATACAGCAGCACTCTCTTGTCTCTTGTCTCCCACTACCACCCCGGTTCAAGTTCCCACCCCAAATCTCTCTTCCATTCGGCCAGTTCAGAGTACCAGTCCGTGTGGGAAATCATTAAACACCCCAGGTCGTCCTACTCTCCGTCTTGACCCTTCTTCTAGTTCTGCTTCTTCTTGAACCTTCGCAAGAACTTCTCTTCGAGACATCGCTCTCTTTTTTCTTTTCACCCCTCTCTCCCCCTCCTCGTCTCTCGTGTTGTAGGCCTCTAATTTACATCCTTCCAAGAGCCACGCACTCTGCACAACTCAGCCCATTCTTGAGACGTTTCTCTTCTCAACAGCACCACGAATCACCTTCCCCCCGATTTTACTCGGCACCCACTCATCAGACGCAGATCGTTGCAAGCTGGGCATAGTCGACGGTTCTGTCCATACTGTTTGATCCACGGGGAGCATCTTTTTGCTGATTCTGTCTACTACTTGCACGGTTGTTTACCCGTCATTGTCGCTATAGAAGAGTCCTTGGGAGAGCCCATCTACTTGGTCGTCCACTTTCCAGTGTGCACTTGCTTGCATCCACACTCCCACGACGCACCTCTCCGTCCTGCAGCCCTTCCGTCATAATAGCTCGACGCATAGTCGCATCGAGACGACGCAGCCTCACATAGGACCTCTTGGGACCTCCTGTCTTTTTCCCACCCACGACAACTCTTGGACCTTGAAGGTTTCCACTGACTGCGCCTTACCATTCGCTTGAGGCAAATCGGTGCATCAGTACTCTCGTGCAATATACATCCCGGCGGGCTGGACTCGACTGAAGTTAACAACCAACTCACAAAATATTAGCAGCGATCTATCAACACCACCAAAACTCTACCAGCGCCCGCTCCAACCCCACAAAGGCAGCGCCTCGGAGCCTCCCACTGCCATCAACGTTCAGTGGCATCTGTTACGCGTTATTGGCGCTGTTTCCGTGACTCCTTTTTGTCCACCTAATAATTGTTTGACACCACACCTGTATCGATTTCAAATCGCATTCCTCGGCAACTCGCAAGACGCCGTATAAGACGATTGGGCTCCTTTTCCCCCGTTACTCTGCTGCTGTAGCTAGTACGGGCTATGTACACACAACAGGCAGCTATGGCCGCCGCACCGCAAAAACCAGAGACGTTCATGCTGAGCACCGAGGCTCAGCAAGCATTACCACATGATGCTCAGGTAGCCCTGCAACAAGTCGATAACCGTGAGTGTGCCTCGTCTGCGCGACGCGATTAATCCTCGATAGCTTCCATTGCTTACACAGCTTGAACAGTCAAATACTTCCTGATCTCGGCCCCTGTCGATTGGCAACCCGATCAATACATCCGGCGGTTCCTTCTCCCCACCGGCGAGTATGTGTCCTGTGTCCTGTGGAACAACCTGTTCCACATCTCCGGAACCGACATTGTCCGCTGCCTCTCCTTCCGATTCCAGGCCTTCGGTCGCCCGGTCAAGAACTCCAAGAAGTTTGAGGAGGGTATTTTCTCAGATCTCCGGAATCTGAAGTCGGGAACCGATGCGTCGCTCGAGGAGCCCAAGAGCCCCTTCTTGGACTTCCTGTACAAGAACAACTGCATTCGCACACAGAAGAAGCAAAAGGTGTTCTACTGGTATAGCGTACCCCACGACCGCCTTTTCCTCGATGCCCTGGAGCGTGACCTGAAGCGCGAGAAGATGGGCCAAGAGGCCACCACCATGGCCGTCAGCGAACCTGCGCTGTCCTTCCAGTACGACTCTTCGCAATCTCTGTATGAGCAGCTCACAAAGGCCCAGCAAGCCAACTCTTCCTCCTTCAATGCCCAGCAGGTGTCTTTTCCTCAGTCGCAGGCCCCGTCACCAGTGATGAGGGCCATGGACTCGATGCCCCCGCCCCAGATGATGCCCCAGACGATGGCCCCTTTATCGGACGGGATGGAGGCCATGGTTCAGTACCAGCAGATGGCCATGGCCCCCCAGATGCCTCCTCAGGTACAACAGGTGGTTAAGCGGGAGCCCGACTACGCGCGTATGCAGTACAACCAGAACGGTGTGCCGATCCAGAACCACCAGCGCCATGCTTCGATGCCCGCTTACGGTCTTGAGTACTCGCCCGCCCCTTCGTTCGTCTCTTCGCACTACGAGGACTACAGCAACCGCGGCATCTCGTTCGAGCCCATCACCCCTCCCCAGCAAGCTCTGGGTATGGGCGCTGAGCCCGCCTACATTGCCAACGAGGAGACCGGTCTCTACACTGCCATTCCCGACCACATGGCTGGCGTCAACGGCCTTAACGGCATGATCCAGCTGCCACCTTCCAACCTGGCTGGCCCCCAGTTCTCACGAGCCTATGGCGCTAACAACGTCTACTCTGTCATTGAGGGTTCTCCCACCTACAAGCAGAGGAGGCGCCGATCGTCAATCCCTCCTTCCATGTCCGCCATTGCTGCGGCCACCGCACAGGCACAAGCTGCCGCCCACCGTCCTTCGGACCTGAGGAGGTCCGTCTCCACATCGGTAGGACCCGTCGCCGAGGGCGATGAGAACGAGAACTCGCCTCCCGGCCTTTCTTACAGCAACTCTGGAGTCTCTGTTCACAGCCAGCACCACCACAAGGACATGGTCGACATGTCCCGACACGGAACCCCTCTGTCCACGGTTGAGGGCAGCCCCGCCATGAACCCCATGTCCCTGCAACACCAGGAATACGTCCACATGGGCCACGACGACATGCACGGCGAGCGGGCAATGCATGCGAACCACGGGGGTCACGGCGGCGCTGTTCGACGCGCTCGCTCGGCTACCGTCATGGAGCTCGGCCCGTACCCCCAGAAGTCGCATTCTTGCCCGATCCCGACGTGCGGACGCCTCTTCAAGCGCTTAGAGCACCTGAAGCGGTAAGACCAACTTTTTCTTTTTACTATGTCATGTGTGATGCGCCGCGCATGTATCTGACCAATATATCTAGACACGTGAGAACACATACCCAAGAAAGACCCTACATCTGCCCTTATTGTAGCAAGGCATTCTCCCGATCAGACAACCTAGCACAGTATGCTCCATACTTTTCCTTGTTGCTCTTTTTCATTTGTACGCTTGCTTCCTGTGATGAGTTACAATGTATTGTGCGAAAACGACGAGCGAGACAGATACCAGAGCGTCAACCCAAACCACAACACTTGAGACACAGCAACAGCATCAATCACAGGAAGCGGCAATTTTATTCAATTGGTACCCTGACTAACGCATGTATTACAGACACAAGCGGACTCATGATCGCGGCGAAGGCGGTGAGGGCAGCTTCAACCTCTCGGGCGAAGATGAGGAGGAATACTCCGGCGAGGACCAGCTCGGTGCTCTCGAGGAGGCCTCGCCCAACTCTGACGCCGGGTACATTCCCGCGTCACTCAACTCGGTCGCACATGACCCGGCCACCAGCATGCCGCAAAACACGAACATGTCTCACGCGCCAGCATTCAACAGCCTTCAGACCCTCAGCATGCCCATGACCATGAGCACACCGACGGGCGCCATGATGTAAAAACCATTGGCGATTTTTTTCTATTATCAGCGGTATTGCATTATGAGATATACGCCTCTTCGTTTTGAAGGTTATGATAGGGTCTTCATGAGCGAGGTCGGCATTAGGGTTCTTAGCGGGTTGGTTTGATCTCGGCATCTTGAGCTAGACTCCTGGAGTTTCTATGTTTTTATCTGGGGCGTGTGTGTGGCCGGAGGCCTAACCGGCTCGGCATCTTCGGCATCTTCTTTTTCACAACTTCTTTTCCTTTTCATATTTGGAAGTACTACTCTTTTTACCCTTTTTAAGTACGTGGTGGGACGATCATACTTCTTCATTTCATATACGAGGATACCAAAATTCGAATTTTGATAGACCGGCGGCTGCCGATTTGGCGCGCACAGAGAGGGTGGGCTACGGCATCACAGACGCGGGGGTAGAAAGCCGTCTGTGTGTGGGTGGAAACTCGTGCCCTGTATATATATAACCTTTGCTGCTTTCCCCCCTTACCTGCCCTACGGTTCTTTTCTTCTTCTTCCTTCTTCTGTTTCCTGTTGATTGCGTTGATTGCGCAGGAGAGAGGAAGCGCGCAGGAATGTGCCCTCGAACAAACAACAAAAAGCCCACGGGAATGGGACAACCTTTCCGTGCCGGCTGCCCTCGGGCTTGTCTTTTTACTCTCTGATATACGTTAGGGAGGACAGTCCGGGTAACCAAATTTAACAAACCAACCAAAAAAATAAGAGATCAATGAACAAAATCTAAAAGAGACCCCTTGCTATTGTGACCCCGAAGAAATGTATATATTAAAACAATAGCTGCACAGCCAAGATCATGCCTATACTTGGATCCTCTATTCAGACATTCAATGCAATTTTACAATCTATTTGGCCATCAAGACAACTGTAGTAATGTCAATAGGTCGGTAACAACTAGACAAGTTTATGTAACCATGGACCTCGCTCCCATCCAAGGGAGTCGGTCATCTCTTCGTTCGCCATTGACTAGTGGGTATATACAACTCTGAATGCAGGGTCGAAGCTATTCGCTCAGACGTTTTATTTGACAGCGGCGCCACCGTCTCCTCCACACTCCTTTGCCGCTTACTGACACCCAGGCATACAGGAGAAAGCGCTAGGGCAGTAGAGTTCGCCTTGACAGCTGCGCCCAATCTCACGGACACGCCCGCCAGCCTGGCCTGTCCCATACTTTGCGGGCGCCATTCTTAGCTGACATGCTGTCGCTCAGGCCTCTATGAACTCAAAATAGGGTTGGCATGTGTTGTTGAATCTCGATTCAATGGTGTCGTTTCAACTGGTGGGTTTCATTTTGTCTCGCCCGCTGCTCATTTCCTCCGCTTCTTGCCACCCCCTTTGCCGCCCCTGCTGCTACCGCCGCCCGACCCTTCAATCTCCCGGATGTCCTTCTTGCTCAGCTGCAGCAGGCCGTTGCGCAGCTTGCCGACGGCGGGCGCGTCGACGGCCGCCTCGCGCTTCCGGCTACCACCGGCACCTCCGCCAGAAGATGCGGACTTGGACTTCTTGCCCTTCAGGCCCGTCCAGCCCTCGTGCACGCCTGCCGTCGCGCGCTCGAGCACGATGCCGTTCTCGCGCGCCTCGCGCCGCCGCTTCTCCTCGCGCTTCTCGGCCGCCGCGATGATGCCCTTGCGGGTCCCCATGGGCATCTTGGCCTGCTTGTAGATGCTGTCCTTGGAGCCCAGGGCCGCGAGCCGCAGGTCCGTCGCCTTGTGCCGGTTGCGGCCCTCGTGCTCGACCCCTTTGCCGGCGGCGTTGGCGCCAAATGTGGACTCGAACAGGTGCGATTCCGTCAGCAGGCGCTGCAGCGCCAGGTCGTCGCGCAGGAGCGTCGTGCTGTCCTCGTCCGCGGCTTTCTTGCTGCTTTGCTTGGCGGGCGCGGCGGCGGCGGTCGGGAGGGCGCTGGGGACGCGGGACGAGAGGTAGGCGCGCTCGGCTTTGCGGAGGGTGGGGTCGGAGGAGGTTGGGTGGCTGACGGCGGTGGTGTAGTCTACTACCTCTATTTGTGGTGTTATGTCGTCGTCTTCTGCGTCCTCGTCGTCGTCGCCGGATAGCCCGCCCCATTCGTCATCATCTTCGTCTGATGCATTGGAGTCCCCATCCTCGCCGTCGTCGTCGGATTCCTGGTCTGACCTCTCGTCCGCAACTTCGCCATTGCCATCGGCGGCTTCCTTCTCTGTGCCGTCAGTTGGTGCTATGGGCTCGTATTGCGCTTCGAAGAACTTCCGGAGCTTCTCTTGCGCGGCTGCTACTTCGGCTGGGTCTTTCTCTGCGCGGCGCGATTTCCGCTTTCCCAATACCGACGTCATTTTGAAAGGTCCTTGAGTTCAAGGACGTGTAAACGAGCTCGGAAATTGAAATTGGCCGGGAAATGGGCACTAACTCCAAGATCTGTTGATTGATCAAGAGGTAACTTTTTTCTCAAGCCTTCAACTTTTTTTAAGAGAGGTCCTGCAGCCTCGCATTAGCCACAGAGATGAGCTAGTGCTGGCCAATCAAAAAGCTTAGATAAGACATCGGTCCCTGACGAGCCACATTTACAAGGGGGTCTCAGCTATCAATGCAACCCCGCCTCAGCCTTGGGGAGCTGAAGCTTGCGCATGAGCTTCATCATACAACCCCACCAGGAACTTTTGTAGAAAACACTATACTTTTTCGTATACTTTGCCATTACCGCCCAATAAGAAGAAAACATGACCAAATTCCGGCCCTGCATAGATCTGCACGCGGGTCAGGTGAAGCAGATTGTCGGCGGGACCCTGGACAGCTCGACGGATGCGCTGAAGACCAACCATGTCTCGCTGGAGCCCGCGGGTCACTTCGCCCGCCTGTACCGGGACAATGACCTGAGGGGCGGGCACGTCATCATGCTGGGCCCCAAGAATGACGAGGCCGCGACAGAGGCACTCGCCGCCTGGCCCGGGGGCTGCAGGTCGGAGGCGGGATCAACGATACCAACGCGCGGAAGTGGGTGGAGAAGGGCGCCGAGAAGGTGGGTGTAGCAAGCAAGCTGGACGACTTCCATCTTACTCGTCTGTTTTGGCCAATTTGACCTGACCGACCTCGGAAGCTGACCGTCAGGTTGATTAGTAGGTTATAGTCACGTCCTTCCTCTTCCCTGAGGGCAAGTTCAGCCAGGAGCGCCTCGACGCCGTCCTGCAATCGTTGGACGGTGACAAGCAGAAGCTGGTCATCGACCTCAGCTGTCGCAAGCGCGGCGAGGACCGCTGGTTTGTCGCCATGAACAAGTGGCAGACCATCACAGATATGGAGGTGAACCAAGGTGAGTTAGCCCCGGGCCATAGATTTCATATATCACCATTTCCCCCTTTTCTTGTACCCCCTTTTCAAGCCCTTTCCCCCTAGCCGCTTATTTTACACACCAATCCCTACCCACCTAGATCGCCCTGCTGATGGAGGACGGACACGCGGCATGATACAGAAACCATCAAGCAGCTCGAGCCCTACTGCTGCGAGTTCCTGATCCACGCTGCGGACAACGAGGGCCTGCAGAAGGGCATCGATGAGGCCCTAGTCCAGCGCCTGGCCGAGTGGTGCAGCATCCCCGTCACCTACGCCGGTGGCGGCCGCCACCTCGAGGACCTGGACCTCGTCGCCAAGCTGAGCGGCGGCAAGGTAGACCTCACGATCGGCAGCGCCCTCGACTGCTTCGGCGGGAGCGGCGTCAAGTTCGACGACTGCGTGGCCTGGAACAACAAGTCGTCCTAGGGAAAAATGGCACCCTTTCGGTATATAGTAGAAACGGGTATTCGGTGATAGACCATCATATCTGCCTGCTTTAGTCTCCTGAGCCACCCCGTTACGCTTGTTAGGAGAGCTAGTCAACCTGGCCTCTCACTCGTCCAAAATGCCTGTGTCAGTTATATAAATCCAAAACTGGACATGGCTTTGCCGGAGAGCAGTAGCTCGGTATAAGTTAAAAAATAAAGGCAGAGAAAACAAGGGACAGAAAGGGGGAGACCCCTTTCTGGTCATGTAGAGAAGGAAGGGGAAGTTGCATGAACAGTTGCCCCATATGAATGCACTCAGGGGCCAACTTCCATCCATGACATTGGCGTTTGGGACCTACTCTGCATACGGAAATATAGATTCGGGGAATGCTCTAGTAGATGCGATACGTGAACAAACAATCTGCCGAAATCCAAGAACGATGATGTAATCCGGGCAAGCAGAGACAAAGCGTTCGTAAAACGTTGGTTCATCAACAGTTATACCATCTTCCATTACCAGTTATTCCGTCGCTGGCTTTTCGATCACTCGATCACTCGATCACTCCATCTCTCATCAATAATTACTCCAACGCCAACTGCCCAATCATTCCCAGTTGTTCCATCGCTAACCCAGTCCAAAGACTCGGAGCATCAATGGCTGAAATGGGGTTTCGATTTATCCTTCGTTTACCAAACAGTTGATGGCACTGGAAGCAACGTGAATACTTTGGTGTTAAGCCTCGCAGGCTATTGATTATGCCTAATGTTAGCTAGCCTACCTAACTGCATAATCCTAAGAATTACTCAAGGAGTAATCAAATATCATTCCGCCGTCCTGAACGCCAGCTGCCCCTAGAAAATACAGTTTCAGTTTCGGTTTTTTTGTGAAAGAACCTCCGGGAGCTCCTTCCTTAAGAGTCGCCTATTTCTTTACCTTCTTCTTGGGCTGCTCCTCCTCTTCATCATCTTCGGCGTCTTCCATCTCCTCGTCTTTATCGTCGACATCGCTCTCACCGTCGCCAGAGCCGTCCGACTCATGGTTGGAGTCAAACTCCTCGGCAACGTCACTCTCGGAGTCGGCGTTGAAGTCCTCGTCCAAGCTTTCCTCGTCCTCGTCGGCCGAGCCGCGGTCTGCGCGGTTGCCCACGACCTCTTCCTCGGAGTCGTCCATCATGGCCTCCTCGCGGATGGCCTGAGCCAGCATCTTGGCATCCTCGTCGATCTCGTTCTTAACACGCAGGCCCTTGAGCTTGAAGAAGTCCTCGAGTGCCTTAAGATCCTCACGGTTGATGTTGTTGAACTGGTTTGAACCGGCACCATTCTTCAGGTGGACGGTGATATCGAACGTCGACAAGGTCGAGACGGCGCCTCCGACTCTCGAGAATGTGATGCTTGCCGTGTTGTCGTACGAGATGTAGGTGGCGGGCTTGGGCACGAACATGAATGCCTTCTCCAGGCAGTAGAGGAAACCCTCGCTGGCCTTGATGAAACACTTGATACCGACCTGCTGTCGGTGTGTCTGGAAGTCCTTGGCAGGGGACAGAATCTTCTTGGCAGCGATGCCCTTGAAGCAGTAGGTGATGACTTGGTGCAGGGGCTGTTCGTAGTGGGCCTGGAGCTTGTCCTTGTAGGCTTCGTTGAGCTTGTCGTCGGTCAGGTTGAGGTCGATGGTAACCTCCTCATCCTTCTTGCACTGCATGACCAAGAAGGGATAGCGTGTTTGACCCTGGCGCAGGGGAGGGTCCAGACCGATACAAAGCATGCAGTGCAGGTCATCCGGCTTGGGAAGCACCATGAACTTCTTGATGGCGTCGTACTGGATCTTGTAATCGTACGTCTTACCACGCAGGCGGAAGGAAGACTCATACATGTCGATATCGAAACGACCTCTGGGAGTAAGGTGAAGGACCTCGAGGAACGTAGCGATAGCGTCTCCGGCTGTTTCGCCGATCTCAGCCTTGTCGATAAGGGTCTCGTAGAAGAGGGTCGCAGCGTTCTTCTCCTCCTGGTCGGCATCGCTGCCAGCATCCTCACCCTCGGTCTCCTTGCGCGTCGCCGTTCCGGGAATGTAGAAGCGCATCTCGACCAGTTGATCCTTGCCAGCTCCCGACTTCTTGCCACGCCCTCTGGCACCGCCCAGGTGACCATTCGTGCCCGTGTCGGCCTGGTCTGAAGCAGCAAATTCAATCGCTACCTCATTGCGACCAGCCAAGTTGGTGTTTGAGACCTCGGAGTAGGGAATTTCGAAGGCGGGTTTGTTCTGGACGTTGAAGACCAGCTCGGCTTTGGTGAACTCGGTCTTGCCCCAATTCCATCCCCTCAGAGCATGTTCCTTGCTCTCGAGGTTTGTGCTGTACCAGTTCTTGAAGACCTTGTCAAGTCGGGACTTGTCGTCCTCTTGGAAGCCGTCGAGGTGGATGACCTCCGAAGATCGCTTCAGGATCTTGACTTCGTAGCCCTTGGCCGCACGACTCCATTGTACGCCTGCGATGTCGCCACGATCGAGGGTGAAGGTGTTGCCGCCAGCTGATGGTTTCCAACCAAGACCGTTCTCGGCGAATCTGCACTTGCCGTGCTCCTTGGACAGGTCCAAGTAGATGTTGTCGAAACTCTCGATGGCGGACATGATGGGCGAGTTTTCGGTAGAAAAACGCAATGTTGCTGAAACCTCAGGCCTTTACACCGCAACCTTGAGAAATTTATGGCAAGGAAGGGAAAGGGATTTTTGCTGCCAGAAAGTGGGAAGGGCGACTTTCAATCGGGGCAGGCAGCAGGTGTAAGTTGGTTATGTAGGGAAGAACTCGACTTCCGCACGGCTGGCTGGCCTCTGAAGAGAAAGTACGGGCTGAACTACCGACGCGACAAGCACCACGCCTTCCTAGGTAGAGCTAAAGCTTGCCTTCTTGCCAGTGCAGCTTTTCGCGTTAATTGGCCCACGCGATTACCTAAGTGGCTACCTCTGTCATAAGTTATGCGGAAGATGTATACATAATTTAATGCTGTAGCCCAAGCGCCTGTGAGCTGGAGAATAATTACATCGAAGAAATACTACTATTCCAGTGCAGTGACTGCAACGAGGCTTTACACAAAATGTCGAGCTCGAATCAAATAATGATTATTCTATTTCTTTATATCGAATAAACATTTTCAGTTCACTTCTTATTTGTTTGTTCCACTGTCGTCATCGGAAGTAAGTAGGATAATGTCGATAATGGGCAAAGTAACGGTTTATTCCTGCAGCCGCCTGAGCCCTGCGAAGTCACTGTTGGGGGATTGGGGGTAACCAGCGGCTACATGGAGTCAAAGTGCCCCCAAGCCCACTAAAAGACCAGTTGTGTGCAGCGCTGCAAGTCAACTAAGTCAATTGGGACCAGCGACTAGACCACCACCCCATCGGTCTCTCCAGGCGATCGGCGGACTTTATGTAAGTATTGACCTTGGAGTTGATGAGGCGCAGCCTGGGCCAGCCTAGTTTCAGGGTTCAAGTTATCCAATTCAACATTATATTGCATCCGCATTTGCATTGGATTGATTGCATTTCATCTTCTGGAAAGGAGCTTCGCTTCCCCCTCCCTCTCTCCCCTATACCACATACTACATACTACTGCAGTGAGCCTTTGGGCGCTTTATTCTGTATTCTTTTCATTCTTAATCTATTCTTCTCTTGTCGCTGTACCATCATACCCCCTTGCCGCTTACGCGCCCCCAGCCGTCATCATGTCCGGTCGCTTCGTGCGAGCTTCCAAATATCGTGCGTCTGATCTCCTCCCCTTCGCATCTCCTGTTGTCGTGACCGTGCGACCCCGAGCAAGCGAGCAAGCAAAACAAAAAACACACACGACCAGAACTCCCAATCCTAACAGCTCCCCCCTTGCGCAGGCCACGTCTTTGGCAAGTCCACGCGGAAGGAATTCTGCTACGACAACCTCCGTATCAGTCGCAATGCCTGGGATACAAACTTGATCAAGGTCCGTACACACCCACAACCGCAAGATTGCGCTTTGCTTGCTCACCCTGCTGACGCCTACGAACCTGTCGCCTAGGCCAACCCCGAGTACCTCTCAGTCAATTGGGAAGCCAGCGGCGGAGGTGCCTTTGCTGTCATTCCTCTGAACGAGAAGGGCAAGGTCCCCGAATTAATCCCCCTTTTCCGCGGTCACACCTCGGCCGTCCTCGATACCGACTGGTGCGCACGCGACCACCCAACACCCCTCTTTGCGACGGACACGACCTCTGACACATGATATAGGAACCCCTTCAATGACCGGATTATTGCCTCGGCCTCCGATGATGGCAAGGTCATGATTTGGGAGGTCCCCCGGGACTTCACCCTCTTCACCGACGCCGAAGAGCCCGCCGACGTCTCCCCCGTGGCCAAGTTCGGCGGCCACTCGCGCAAGGTCGGCCAAGTCCTCTTCAACCCAGCCGCCGAGAACATCCTGGCGTCCGCATCCGGCGATCTGACCATCAAGCTGTGGGATGTCAACGCAGGGGTGGCCCCGCTTAGCCTGAAACACCCGGACATTGTTCAGTCCCTGTCATGGAATGCCTCTGGCTCCATGCTGGTCACTACTTCGCGAGACAAGAAGGTGCGTGTATGGGATGCCCGACAGCAGAGGGCAGCATCGGAGCATTCAGGCCACGAGGGCGCCAAGAACAGCCGAGTCGTTTGGCTGGGCGAGCAGAACCGGTTCGCCACCACCGGTTTCTCCAAAATGAGTGATCGTCAACTGGCTCTCTGGGAACCCGGTAACAACTCCCCCATCGGAGGCTTCCACACCCTGGACAGCATTTCTGGTGTCTGCATGCCTTTCTGGGACGATAGCTGCCACTGCTTGTACTTGGCTGGCAAGGGGTAAGTCGACTACAGGAACGGAAATCACAGGAGGTGGGACACGAGCGGCTAACGTAATACCACAGTGATGGCAATATTCGCTACTTCGAATACGAGAACGACAAGTTTGAGTTCTTGTCCGAGTACAAGTCCGGTGACCCCCAAAGAGGTATTGCCTTCTTGCCTAAGCGCGGTGTTAACGTGAGTATACATGCCCCTTTTATCATTGTGGCGCTTGGTTGACCGGATACCAGGTGCACGAGAACGAGGTCATGAGGGGATTCAAGACTGTCAACGATTCGTACATTGAGCCCATCTCATTCACCGTACCGCGACGCGCCGAAACCTTCCAGTCCGATATCTTCCCCCGGCAGTCGGCTCGAAGCCTGCGATGAGCACCGAGGAGTGGTTCGGGGGCAAGGAAAGCCTGCCGCCCAAGATCAACTTCGAGGATATTTACGAGGGCAACGCACCTTCCGAGGTTCCCTCCGATTTCAAGCCCGCGCCCGCCCCTGCACCTGCTCCGGCCGCCAAGCCGGCGCCCAAGAAGGAACCCGAGCCGGCCCCGGCTCCGGCTGCGCGCTCCCCGCCACCCTCGATGCGGGACCAGGGCCAGTCCATCGCCGCCATGGCCTCCAAGTACGAAGACGACGAAGCGGCCAACGACGACGACGAGACGAGCAGCTTTGAGGAGATATCCAGGCCCGTCCAACGCAAACCCGCCTCCCCGACCAAGACCACCTCGGCGCCGCTCCCGAAGCCCGCCGCCTTCGCCTCCTCCGCCCTGAAATCTCCCACCGTCACATCTCCGTCCATGCCAAGCCCAGTTGCCGCCGCCGCGCCTTCTTCCTCTTCTTCGAGCAACAACAACAACAACACTTCTACCCCTGCGGGCGTGCAAAACACGCTGGTGGAAATCAAGCAGTTGCTCGAGACCCAGAACAAGATGATCAGCTCCCAAGGGCAGCAGATTGTCGTCTTGACCGGCGAGGTCGACGGCCTCAAGAAGCGCGTGGGTTCGGGCAACCAGGATCAGAGCGAGCGGATCCGGCAGCTGGAGCTGGAGCTCGAATCGCTCCGCCCATAAGAAAGAACAGAGAAACCGAAGCAACCCATGAACGTTCCAAGCCCATGGAGAGCAGAATATACCATAATCACTCTCTTGGGTATGGGAAGGGACGGCGAAGTCCGCAGTAGTAGTAAGTAGTAGTGGGGATATCATGACCGAACGGCAAAGTAGTAGTAGTGGTGGTGGGAGCAGGAGGATAGATGAATGAATGGATAGAAAGTGATTTTATGTATGTGGATGGATGATGATGGAAGGTGGATGGGGGGTGCTGCTTTACTTCTTTCTTCTTGTGTATCCCCCTCGACATGCTGGCGTCATGACTATGGTTAAGAAAAGCATGCATGATAAGGTTGCGAAAGACAGACAGGCATAAGCAGAAGAGATCAATACATGTAGAAGATTATGTTCATTTATATTACCAGTCATTGTCGCTGGAAGAGCAAAGGGTGACATTTCATCACAGTTTACAGGCTTGATCATGCCATACACAGTTTGTAATCATTGGTTTGGCAAGGCAAGTTTGATGGAAGAAGTATTTTGTATGATGGTGTACTGAAATGCATTTTATTATACTCGATACACAAGACAACACACTTATATAAAAAACGACTCGCAAATCCAGAACCCGGACCGCTCAACCGTTCAATGCGACGAACTCCGACTCCCCAAGTCCCCCTTATGAAAAAGCAAATACGCACGCACTCAAACACAATGGCTAAGTATGTAAACCCCTAAAACGCACACACGTACACACCCCCCGTCTCTGTCTGAACTAGCGTTCGTTTCTCTCATCTTCTCTCTTCGCGTCTTCTCATCGCAGTCTTTCGCTCTTTGATTGGACGATGCCGACAAATGAATATTTTGCATTACACAAGGACGAAAATGTCCAGTTTGGCTCATGCAATATTGTGGAAGCAGTGATGTTTGGTCCTGGTGGTCGCTTGGAAAGCAGTCGAGGCCATAGAACAATGAAAATGGTCACGTAGAGACCTTGTACACCACTCCGAAAAGTGGTCAGAAACACAGATGCAAGCATTCTGATGTGGTTCATATCGGTAGCAAGGGAATTTGGAGGGGACCTGGTAGGACCAGCAACCCCACCCAGGACGACTCGACTGAACAAGTCTTAAATAGATTAGGCTGAAGTAGTAGAAGGGGCAAAGGCCCTCGGTCGGTGCCAGGGAGGGAATGAAGTCATAACGCCGAGAATGTATCATTAGGTCGTAGGGTCATTAATGGCGTTTGGCGTATGGCGTATTATTTCGTTCTTCATATGGTCCCCTCAAGAGCATATCATGAGTCTTGGCCCGGAATCGGCCATGAAGTGTTGTCGCTTTGGGCGCAGCCCATAGGTCTCTCAAGTGACCGTGCTCTTGGATCTGGAGTGGACTCGTCGTCCCTCAGCCTTCTTGCGGAGTGCCTCTTCCCGCTTAAGGACGAGTTCACACCACTTTCTGCGGTTTCCACCGTGCATGGTGTCGTCTTCAACGCCTTCGCGACCGACAACATCGCCCAGGACCTTCATCCAGCCGTCCTTGTCTTCAGCTGTGTCGGCATAGAAGTCGATAACTTCGCCATTGTTGAACCGGACTCGGAAGCCCTCCTCAACGAACATGTAGCCCTCCTCCTCCTCGGCGAAGGCAGATCGACGGCGCTTGCCACCCTTGCCAGTGGTATCTGGCTGTGTTAATTGCCGGCGGTCATCAATGATCCGCTTGGCGTTGGACAGATTGATGGTGGCTCTAGGTTGACGAGTGGACTCATGGTAGGCAGTAAGCTTGGTGCCGACGAGCTTGAAGTAGCGGCGGCGCCAGTACTGTATTGACGTCAGTTACTTGCTATTCGAGGTCAGGGTTGCAAATGGGGGTTAACTTACAGGACAATCTCCACCCTGTTGACTGAGATGGCCTTCCCAGTTTCTGCTAAGTCTCTCCTCGCTTGCCTTCAGCTCGCGAATGGCCGAGTTCATGCTCTTGGGCATGTCCTCGTCGGTAGAGCCCTTGGCCCGAGGTACGAAGAGAAGTTGAACTTCGAGTTTGCCAATCTTGTAAGGGGCGCGTCGAACGACGGAGTTGCTGGGTCCACCACGCTTGCTCTTCACGCTGCTGGCAAAAGCAGCTTCCTCGACAGCCCACTCATTGAAGGCGGCAATCTCAACCATGTAAGGACGACCATAGCAGCGAGACTCGTGCTCCTTGAGGCAGACATAAGAGCGAGCAAAGCTTCCATCATCGGCAGCCAAGGGAGACATGAGGTCCCAGGCTGTAGGCGCTACCTTTCGCTGTCGAGAAGCGGCATCGCGCTGTGCTTGAACAAAAGCCTCTTCTTCGGCGCGCATGCGAGCTTCCATCTCCTTCCGCTTCTTTGGGCTAGCAAAGACACGAGAAAAGGTCGACGTCTTAGGCTTCGACATCTTGGTCGGGGAGGCGGGCAACTGTGCTGGCTCAGGTGGGCGCTCAAGCTTGACGTTTAGTGTCAACTGGAACTCCAGATCATTAGGCACAACCAGCTCAAACTCTTGCCCAATGGGTGCATTGCGTGCAAGTTCAAGCCAGGCGGTTGTTACACAGTGAACACCGTTGTCAAGGGTCAGGCTGAACCACGTTCGTTCGTCTGCTTCTGGTTAGTAAGAAGATTACGCCACAGGGATTCAACGGATACATACTTCGGGGCAGAGGAAGGTCAAGGTCCTTCACTCCCATGACCTTGACGAACAGACGGCCGCGCTCTCCACACTCTTCTGTGGCCAGCTCAGGGTGAGCAGCATCTTCCTCGGGCACGCCGCCAAGAGCCGTGGCCGTAGCCGTGGTTGCGTTGCTTTCTTGTCCTGGCATCGGGGGGACCGGACCAGTCATGCTAGGGCCTTGTCGCTTCCTCGTGCTCCGCTGTCGTGGCCTGCCATTCCAGGGCTCAACTGTCCAAGATTGAGGACGGGCGGTCTGCTTCACAGGTGAGTTGCCGGCAGATCGAGTGGCATTGCGGGCATCGTCTGATTGCTTGTCGCTAGCAGTGACGACCTTGGTATTCTGTCGCATGAGGTATCCTCGCTGTTTACGGTTTGTGATGTTAGCATTGAGTTGCGTTTCGTTTGATAACTTGCGACCAGGTGTGCGACCGGGGGTTCTGTCAGTCGCCACAACCGTCTTCTGAGTCCTAGACGCTTGTCTAGTAGGGCTGTTACTTGCAGCCAGAAACTCGTATTCAATGAAATTTTGTTGGAGCTGAACCTTTTGTTGTTCAATGACCCTTTCGAAATCCTGATCAAGGCTAAGGCCCAAGTCAAGATCCAAGGTCAAGCTACGCTTCTTGAAGCTGGGGTGGCGGTCGATGAAGTCTTCCTCCTCTCCATTGCCCTCTTCGTTGTTGGCCTTTTCTTCACCCTGCTCCGTCGACATGTGACTCTTGTGGCGCGAAGGGATGGTCGGGACAATGGGAGGTACCTCGCGACTCACGTGGCGACGAGCTTCCCGCATAGCAGCAAGATCCGCAGGCGTGGCCGAAGGTCGGGTCTTGAGTTTGGAACCAGAGGCGCTCTTGATTGTGGCGACACGCTCGGGAATCTCAGGCGTGATGGGCTCATCTGGCATCTCGTCATCACTTCCTTCTTCTTCCTCCTCCTCCTCCTCCTCGTCTTCGGTGTACTCATCATCAGAGACAGGATGATGAATGACAGACTCGGGGGTGCCTGGCTCTTCGATTTCATCGTCTTCGGGCTCTCCCCATCCTGAACCGTCATAATCAGCCTTTGCGCCCCATCCAGAGCCGTCGTAATCAGCCTTAGGCATGGATCGCTCTGGGGTGGCAGGGCGGTCCTGCGAGTTGGCTTTGGCTTCGGCCTCTGCTTCAGCTTCAGCGTCTGCGGCTTCTGTGGTTTGGCTTTCGGTGTAGCTTGAGGCATCATCATCGTCATCCTCCGTCTCATGGCTTTCAGCGTAGGAGAAGGCATCGTCATCTTGCTCCGGCTTAGAGTCTTCAGTGTCTTCTTCCCGCTTGTGGCTCTCAGTGAAAGTATAAGCATCGGATTCCTTGGGTTTAGGTAGCATATAGGACTGAAGACTCCTAGTAAATTCAGTCTCCTTGCTGTTACCGTTCACCTGAGGAAGGGTTGCACTGAAGTTGGTGATGCCAGACTCAGTGGCCGGACTCAATTTGTCGCCCGTGCTACCTGCGCGGGGGAGTCATAACCGAGTCCTCGTCATCTTCCTGCTGAGTCTTCTGGGCTTCGTCGGAGTAGTGGCTCTCAGTGTCGTCATCCTTGAGAGTGTCATCAAGCTCCGACTGGTCGTCTTCTGATCTCTGGTAAAGATCATAGACATCGCTCTTCTCGTCCTCTGTGCCATTAAGAAGCACACTAGATTCGCTGTCTCCATCCACATCCTCAAAAACCGACTCCTCGATACTATCAATCGGAACATCGGGGTTAAAGGGTAGCTGACGCTCAGGACTGGAGGGCGCAGGAGAGGAGTTGAAGTGGTAGTCAGAGTCACGCTCAAAAGCTTTGTTGCCATTGACACGCTGGAGAATTGACTGGCGCGAGATACTAGGGAGCTGGTAGTCCATATCCAGACCAGAGATGTCTCCGACCGTGTCATCCTCTTCGCCTGCCTCTTCACCTGCCTCTGACTCAGCGGCCTCGTGATCATCTGGTGTAGGGCTCTCGACTCTATCGCGAGGACCTGCACGTCGCATGCGTCTCTCTCGCTGTTGCTCTGCGAATGACTTGATGGGATCAGTCGAGATAGCCTTAGGGCTGGTATCCTCAGAGAGCATCATGAGCTTCAGTCGCTCTTCCAGAGACATCTTGCCGTTACCAATGTTCTGGATTTCGGATTTGCTAGATGTAGCAGGAGGCGGGGTGGGAAGGTCCCGACGGGGGGCTTCCCAGCATACGCTCAGCAGTTGCGGACAAGCCGTTCGAGGAAGAGTTTGATTGGGTGCGGACATGACCCATGCCTGGCAGAGGAGGTAGCGGGCGGTGTTCACCGTTCGATGCAGTCGAGTCAGTGCGGCCATGTCCATGCTGGGGTCTGGCAGTGTCCGCTGGCGAAGGAGCCCCTTCAGGCAGAGGACTGTTTTCAAATCGCTCCTCGCGGTTATCCCCACGCCACTCATCAGGTCCAACGACAGGCGTCTTATCTGTGTCTTCAAGAGTGGCATCGAAACTGTCATCCTGGAGATCACCCTCGTCCCGGTAAAGACCATAAGCGTCCTCTTCATCGTCCTCCTCCTCCGAGTCGTAGCTGCCTTCTCTGGAGTTTGAGCCGATGGAAGACAGATCTGGCGTCGCCATCTCATACTCGTTTATTTGTGGAGGACCGTTGTCGAAAGTGACGCTCTTCATGTTCCTGTTGAGGGTCTTGCCCCAAGGAAGATCGTCGTCTTCATGTATAGACTCGCCGAAGTAGTCACTCGGTTGTGAACCATTGCTGCTCTTGAACCGGGAGTTGGAGAGTGATGATTTCGTAGGGGGAGACCTGAACCCTGCTTGGACTGCGGGGGCTGAGAGGTGTTGGGTTCCCTATGGTCGTGGGACTAACGATGGACCTTCCCGGGCTGTAGAGCGGAATGCTCGACGCACTGTCACTACGGCCATGGGCTGCGCGGAAACCGCCCACCGGGTTGCTGATGTAGGCACTGTTTGTTACCTTGGCAAGAGGTCGCTCTATGGTTGGTATACGTGTGGGGTCATATTCTTGTTTCTGCTCCCGCGCGAACATGGTACTGTTCTTGACGCGGGAGGCCTTCTGCAGGCGCTCAATAGAAGACCGCCGCACAGGGGACGGTGAGCCGCCTCCATAAAGATCGTTCTCTTGGGTGACGCGACTTTGCCAGTACTGGTGACGAGAATTGGTGCTGTCTAGCGGTGAGGATTGGAATGGCGATGAATCGGGATTGGGGTCCATCTTCTGCAAGCGCGCCACTTGTGTCAGTTTGTGATATTTTCCGAGCGGTTGACTCAGGGGTGGATGTTGTTGTTGTTGCTGATGTTGCTGCTGCGACCACTTACCTTGGTTGTTTGGTTCCAACTGGGCGAATTCCGCCTCTTCTCACCGACGGATATCTCAGACAAAGGACGGGGTACGCTGCTCTTGTCGGGCGTTGTGGAAGGTGTGCCTGAGCCCTTGGAGATGCGCAAAGGTTGTGTAATCTGGTGGAGAGTTCATGTCAACATACGGAGACTTGGACGGTGGCCCGAACGCGGCAAGCGCCGGTGTAAGTACTTACTGCTTCCTCAGTAGCCATTTTGCTTGTTTTCTGTACAATAAATTAAAGGTGGATCATTTCCTTCGAGGAAGTATACACAAGGGAAAAGATGTTAAGCGGCGAATGCGCTGCGCTATTGGGTGGTGTTGCCCGCTCGGCTGTTGGTGTGCCAGCAGAGCTCGAGGTTTTTGTTTTGATATTGAGAGACCACTGGGGTCTTTTGGTGTGTGTGTGTCTTATCAAAAGAGCGCCGCACAGCAAATGGAATGCAAATGCGACGTGCAGCGGTGGGAAAATATGTAGGTATGGAGTGAGAGGCAAAACTCTTGGTTTTTGGGGTGTTCTTTAGAAAGAATCGCGGTGGAATGCGACACGGAAGACAGGATAAGTGGTTGTAGCCAGACACCAGTCCTTCACGGCATTTGTTGACGTAGTAGAATGGAAAATCAAGAGGGAAGAAGGTAGGCAGGTTGGGTCACAGCGGTTGGGCGGTAACGGAGTTGCTTTGGGACAGGCTATATCGCTGGAATCGATATTTGAACGGGACCCAAAATGGAGATGGTTCCTTGCCAACTCAGAGAAAAGGAGGATGGGGATGAACAATAGGAGGAACGACGAACGTAGGTTCAACGAAGCGGTCTGCGCAGCACCAGTTGGGTAGATATTATTATTTGCGAAGCGGTGGTGAGCACTTGGGCTTGGGTCGAGGTAACAAGAGCGGCGGGATGTCACAGGGAACCAGCGCTGATTGGCCGGGGAGCTGCTGCGATGTAAACAGAGGAGCACCTGCCCCAAGCTTCCCCACCAAATCCACCAGCTTCCACCAGCTCGACTGAGCTCGGCGGCGGTTGCCATACCAATTACGCCGACGGTGTAGGGATTATGGGCAATGCTGGGCGCAGACGAGCTTGCCGGCACCACTCCCATGGCCAGACTCCCAGCGACTCTAGCAAACTGTTAGCATCTTCGCATCTTCGCCAGCGGCTACGCACTCCGGAGAATTGCTTGCGAGCCGGGTTGCTACTGCACGTCGCTGCCATCTAAACCCCTCTCAGCCTAGGGATTGCCCGGTGGACTGTTACTCAACAACGTCCATCTGCCCTCATTCGCCCTTGGAGGGCTGTCGCATTGCTCGACATATTAATAAATACACCCATATGGTTAGTAGTGCTGCAGGCCATCAGCCATTCGCGGTGAGCTGGTGGCTCTGGTCCAGTTTTGATCTTGTTCCCCATCCTGTGTGGCCCTCACTTGCAAGCTAAGATGTTGTTGTGTGCTCTTGGGACTGTGTGCTCTCTCTCTCTCTCTCTCCATATGCCGTTTCTAGTGTTCTTCTATTTCCAACGCATTCCTAACCGACCTACTAAACATAGTTCGTAGGGCGATGTGACCAGCAGAGTATCGAGATTCCCTTACATTAGCTACCTGGCTAGCAAGCTGCGGCATCCACCAGCTGCGTCAAGCTCGTCTTTTCTGATGCAGTCTAACGCACGTAATAAGCATTGTGGCCAGTTTTGGGCAGCGAGTCCACTGCTGCCGTGTCCCGTCTGTGGTCTCTGTTCTTGTTTCGTCCCCCTCACCTCTCCTCGTATCCACTCGATACAAACAGGGAAAAAGGAACGAGGTGCGAAAACTTGCATTGGCTCTTTTGTTGATTTCCAATGTTGACTGGGCCGAACCCAGAAGAGAAAAAGCACAATGAGCTTTGCCGTCCATGCTAATAAGTCCCAAACCTGTCGAAATAATGGAAGAAGGATGCCTGTATTTAGGTAGTTCAGGCGAGTCTCATATTCGCGGGCCAATATTTTCATTAGTAGCTGGACGATCTGATTCATATCACAACATCCATTGATTGCCCAATACCAACCAATTGTGTGTAGGGTATTCTAGTTGCTGAGGCCGGTTACTACCGTACGGGGTGCTGTTGGTGGAAGGGTGCATTAGGTCCCGCGACATGCACAGACAAACGTCACCCTCAAATATTGGTTCGGCCGTCTGTGTGTGCATGAGAGCCTGCATATCACGAACCTGCAATTCAATTCTCGACATCGTACATGTCATCACTTGGGTTTGGGGTCCTTTTCAAAATGCCAGAAAACCCCCCGGCTTTCGAGTAGTTCGTCGCCCTCTCTACAAAACAAATCCTGCAGTGTTGGCAGTGAGCGACCCTGCGTCTGCTACGGCGGACGGTCGACCCCGGAATAACAAGGAGGGCCAGTCATGATCTCTATGGATGGATGCATCTTTTCTTCTTCTGTTGAAGTTTTCTCCTACTTTCTTTCTTCTTCTATGCCCCGCTGGTCTTGGCGAATCCCATTTGTGTCTTCTATTCTGGAGATGGATGATTAGTTACGCCATTCTCACTGGTTTGGTGTAAGTCAGTGTAACCTATGCTCGTATCAGACGGCCCAACCCGTGACATGCCGCATTTTGCTGCTAGTTACGTCTTAGAATTTTAGATGTTTAGATATTGCCTTCCCAGGATATGTAACCCCTTGAACCCTATCAAATGGCCCCCTTGAAGCAAATAAAGAGACGCAACCGTTGCTTCATAGTCATCGAGCAGCTGTCACTAATACTACCCATGCCATCTCTCCAAGGTCTACCCTTTCTAACCAGCCGCATGCCCTCTGCCTCTGCATCCTCCACCAACCCATGCAACACGTTCTCTGGTCTTTGCCGGCGCGAGCGCCGACGTGAGCGCCGACGTGCTGCGCCTGGTTTGTGACGCACAAGCACTGGGATTTGCAGCTCTCGATATCTTTCCTGGGAAATTCGGCGCAAGGCTTTCAGTAAGCCTGCATCCTGTGACTAATGTATGTCAGCTGTTGCTGGGCGTGATAGCGCGCGCCACCTATTGGTGTAATATAGCCCGGACCAAGGACGCCGACAAATAGTTAGGCTTCAGAGCACATCATCCTTGTAATCGTAGTACCTCTTCGCAGCTGGGAACGATGGGCTCTGAGCCCAGCCAACGTGGGCGGGCGCCAGACAACGTGCAATTGATATGCTTGACGTGGGGGGAAAAAAATGAAAACCAGACAGCCTTTGCCTATGGCAATTCCTCACACTCGCTTCGATGCTTCTAGCGAAGGCGGCCTGGCGTGGGGTAATGCATGCTGTCAAGGTACTCACAGAACCCTCCCTAGGCAGATGCTCATGACCACCGAAGAGGATTGGTCTCTCATCATGGCGGAAAGAAACTCACTGTCTCTCCGTCCGCGAAAGCGCACGCACCAATGTTCGCTTTGCTGCCAACTGTCATTACATCAGCTTTGTTCAGGCTAATAGAGAACTGGTTTGAGTATGAAGTAAGTAGCGGCCTCTACTGGTCGCCACCACCTTCCCGTCATGATAGGCCAGGCTCTAATGCGCAAGACCATGTGTGAAAATGGCCGAAGAGAGGATAAGCGGGAGGCATCCAGGTAACTAGATTAGCCATGATATATGCAACTTCAACTAGAAGTGAGAAGGAATGGAATCCCAGTCTGAATATGGCACCATCTGTCAAAATTAGTGTGGTCAGGAATGGAAGCGCAGGGTACAGGCCATGGTTCACAGGAGAGCAGAGAAGACAGTGAAGTGAGGTAATTTTTAGTTTTGAACATATATAATAAATTAGACGTTCTCGGTTTCTTCCCTACACGGGGCCTCTATAGCGACCGAGGTGGTATCAAAAGTACAAGAGTTTATAGTAAGAAAATTAAAAGACAGTTTATCCGACCCAGTTTACACGCCACCCAATCATGACCAACCGACCATTTCTATTTGATGGTGTTATTTTTTCTATTGTTTTGTTCGGGTGACTTAATCAGCCTCCTCGATGATGGTCTTCTGGGCGACGTAGAAACGGTCACCGCGCTCGTCGCGCTCGTGCTCGATGGCGACCTTGCTGAGATGGGTGAGGATGTTCTCCATCATGGTGTCCTGCTTGGAGCGCTTCTTGCGGCCAAGGTTGTCCAGGGTGGACCAGCTGGACATAGCGTAGTAGATGATACCAATGACGATGACAACGGCGATGGAGTAGAGCCAGATGACAACGATGGTGACAATGTCGACGGCGCCGTTCTGGGACAGCTTGGGGTTCATGGACCAAGCGGTCTCAAGACCGTGACCGCTGAACCAACCGAAACCGGCAAAGAGAGAGGCCAGGATATCGACACAGAAGATGGCGGCAACCAACTGCCACGAGGGGTAGGTCTCGAAGCCACGGGTGACGAAGATGAGCCAGTTCTCGGTAAGAGCGACCTGAAGGAAGAGCATCTCCTGGACACCACCGTAGTTCTGGATGATACCACCGCTGGGGAGCCAGAGGGTACCACGGAGGATCCAGGTACCGAGGGCCAGCAGACAACCAAGGACAATGGAGATGATCCAGATCTTGGGCAGCTGCCACTCGACGGGGCGCTTCTCGAAGTGGGCGTTATCGTAGGCAACAGCAATGGTGGCAAGATCGGCGAAGAGAGCGATGAAGACAATCAGATCGGCACGGATGGTCTCGTTGATGATGACCATGGAGGTGACGAGGTAAATCTCGAGATGCAGGCAAAGAGCGATACGGTACTGGATGTAGGCCTTCATGCGCTGGAAGATTTGACGAGAGATCTTGATGGCGGAGACGATAGTGCTGAGACCAGGGGCGAGGAAGACGATATCGGCGGCGGCCTGAGCGGCTTCAGTAGAACCTTCGACGGCAATACCACAGTCAGACTTCTTCAGGGAAGGAGCATCGTTGACACCGTCACCAGTCATGGCAGTCAAGTGACCACGTTGCTGAAGCATTTCGACGACCTGGTACTTGTGTTCGGGGAAGACCTCAGCGAAACCATCAGCACGCTCGCAAAGATCGTGGACGGAGGTACCGGGCATGCCAGAGTGGATAAGCTTGTCGGAGTTGTAGACCTTGGAGCCAAGGTTAAGCATGTGGCAGGTTTCCTTGGCGATAGCAATGGCGTCACCAGTCAACATCTTGACGGAGATACCAAGAGCCTGAGCCTCAGCAATGGTCTGGGCAGTGTCGGAGCGAGGGGGGTCGAAGAGAGACATCATGCCGAGCATTTCCCAAGGACCATCTTCCTCCTGGACAGCGACAGCGAGCGAACGGAAACCACGACGAGCGAGTTCAGTAGCCTTGGTGCGGAAAAGGTTGGCCTGTTCCTCATTGCAGTTGGAGATAGCGAGAACGGCCTTGGGGGCACCCTTGGCACAAGTGTAGCGAACACCATTGTGGGTAACGATGGCAGTGATACGCTTGGAGACGGGGTCGAAAGGAATGAATTTCTCCGTCTTCCAGCCTTCGGAGATCATCTCCTTGGCCTTAGGGTAACGCTTGAGGGTAAGAATGGTGATCTTGTCAATGGGGTCCAGAGCCTTGATGTTGTGAGACGAAGCGAGAGCAGCGACAGCCATCATCCAGTTGATGTCAACACCCTCCATGACGAAAGGCTCGCGGACAGACAGCTGGTTAGCAGTGAGAGTTCCGGTCTTGTCAGAGCAGAGGATATCAACACCAGCGAGAGACTCGATAGCGGTGAGCTTCTGGACAATGGCCTTCTCCTCAGCAAGGTAGGCGGCACCGACGGCAAGAGTGGTAGTGGTAACGACAGGCAGACCGACCGGGACACCGATGATAAGCAGAATCAGGGCGTAGTGGAGGAGGTTGATGGAGCTATCGGAGGGAAGGGCGATGTTGAGGTTGCGGTAGAAACCACCGATCCAGGCAACAAGAATCCAGAAGACGACGAGGACCAGCAGACTGGCACCGATGGAGTTCATGATGGCCTTGAAGTGACCGGAGTCCTTGGCGCCCTGAACCAGAGAGGCAGTCTTGCCGACGAATGAAGCTTGAGCGCCGGAAGTGACAACACCGTAAGCCTTGCCGCGCTTGCAACCGGTAGTGTAGTAGACAACATCGGTCATGTACTTCTCGACGGCAAGGGACTCTCCGGTGATGGCAGACTGATCAATGGCGACAATGGCATGACCAATGTGAGGGGTACCTTCGTCGTCATCGTGCTCGGAAGACTTCTCCTTTTCAGGGGACGAGTTGCTCTGAGCGTTCAGCTCGGCGATGTACTGAGCCTGGCCGTTGGGGTTTTCGAAGTCGCAGATCAGGCGGCAGTCAGCAGGAACAACGTTGCCTTCTTCGATGATGACAATATCACCAGGGACAAGTTCTCTGGCACGGATCTCTTCCTCTTTGCCGTTACGAATAACAAGTGCCTTCATGGCGATGTCACCCTTCAGACTGGCAACGACATCGGCAGCTTGCTTCTCCTGGTACCAACCAACAATGGCGTTGAGGAGCAGGATACCGATAATGATACCAGCGTCAAGCCAATCCTGGAGACCGAGGGCAAGGATGAAGGCAACCTCCATAACATAGAGGACGGGGCCACGGAAGAAGCCAATGAACTTGAGGAGCATGTTCTCCTTCTCCGCAGCGAGCTCGTTCCATCCGGACTGCTTGCGTCTCCGTTCAACTTCGAGGTTGTCGAGACCCTTGTGGAGGTCGGTCTTGACCCATTCTGTCGGTGTCTGGAAGTCGCTCTTGGATGCCGTAGAAGCTCCAGATTTACCGCTCTTCCAGAAGGCCCACCATGGTGCCTTCTTGGCGTCGCCGGCAAAGTTCTCCTCCTCTTCTGTCTCCGCGTTGGGATCCCGGTATGTATCGACGAAACGAACCAAACTGTGATGAATCGGTTAGAATGGGGCCAGAAATCGTGGGGTTGCAGATATGCTTAGATGGGACACTTACGCTTTGTACTCGTCCATGTACGGGTTCTCGCCTTGAGGGGCCTTGGTCACGGGGGTGTTAGGCTCGCTGGGGATGTTGTTTCGCTGGTTCTCGTTGAGGAAGCTGCCAGACTCGAGATCGGTGCCTTCCTGGTTAGCGGCGGCAGAGTATTCGGGGTTACTCTTGTGGCCGCCGAAACCCTTCAACTTCTTTAGATTAGGTGCCATGGCGTAACAGTCCAGCTGTGATAGACAGAAGAAGGATTCAGGAGCAAGCAACGATTAGCCGAAGCTAGGATTAGCCGGAGCTAGGAGAGAGACCACGAAATATACCACGGAGTATACAACGGAAGATAGACAAGAGGAGGGAGATTGGGCGTAAGGAAGGAGAGTAGAAAGAAGCATCCCAACGTTGGATGATACCGCTACTTATAGGGAATCGGCCCCCATACCGACGATGGCCGGAGACCTGCCGCAACTGCCATGTCTTGGCCCGTTTCCTCTGTAGCAGCTAGGGTCCTGAATAGTTGCAGGGGAAAACTCCACCGACGCCATTTTCATTTTGGCGGGTATTCAGGTGAAGGCCCTTTTCCGCGCAGCGAAGGCGAGATGGAGATCTCATTCTAAAGGCTCTAGGGTGCCTTCCAAGATGGGACGAAATGTCCCGCAACTAGCCTATCAGAGCAGGCCGTACCCAGTATCACTACTGGGGCGCCTCTGACAAAAAGTGAACACGATGTAGCGTTGATCGGTTTCGCGAAGCTAGTTGGGGGCTACCGTTGAAATTGGACATGGGATCCTCTCCACGCCAAGTATTGTTGGAGAGGTGAAGCGATCTGAAAATGCCTCACCACGGACGAATAAGCGTCAGGCGTAGTAACCAAAATCTCTTCAAAGAGTTGCAACAGCTCCGGGCGATCACGTACCCCTGTCGTGGTTTCAGCAACGATGGAGCTTGAAACAGCGCTATATCGCGGCTCTATAGAGACACGTGACCACGAGGGAGTCAGGGAAACCCCTAACCCCCGAATCCCTCGCGTTTCTTTGCTACGAACCCCTTTGAGCGGTGGGTGACGGGCGAGTTGCGCGCGCATGGCCGCGCATGGGGGTTCTCACCTCTAGAAACATGATCTTCAGATGGAGCAGAAACAAACTGTCGGCAACTGTCCATGGACCTGCCGGAGAGCCAATAACATTGCGATTGTCAGAGAAAATGGCCGCCAGGCGCTAAGCAAAAATCAGAAGAGACGGTCTATTTTAAAATAGATAAGACATGACAGAAACTGCCAAGCTTCCCAGTGTTCGAAGAAGCCGTCGAGGGCTGACTCGTCTTGAGGTCGTCTAGAACATCACAGCTACTTGCGCGAATATGCTCCGGCGTCAGAGAAGCGTGCCGGCACGCTTTGTACACTGCGCGTACTAGTAATCGCTAGTACAAATCGCGCATGCCGGTTGCCGTACACGGTCGGGATAGTGGCAACGGGGCAACCTCTGGGTTCCTGACTAGTCGGCCTCGGGCTTAGGCGTGTGCAGAGCGTGTGTGGGCTGGCTGGCTGGGGTGGTCTCAATCGCGGTCTAGTAAAAACAACTCTAACTAAAATGACATTTCTCCGCAACTCCGTCCAGGATGGATCAAGGCGACGAGAGCAGGTACCCGGTTTAGCTGGTCTCCATAGGCCAGGAGATTGTACAGTAGTCTCCGACCACCGGCCCCGGAAATAATTCCAGAAAAGCCTCAAAGCTCACCGAGGTCCAGCTTCAGATAAACGGAGCGTTATCTAGCGGGCCAGTGTGTCTTGCGTAGCGGGGCGTGGCCCCAGAGACGGAGAGACGGAATGGAATTTAGAGGCGAGGTGCGAGGCGACCAAGCGACTACTGGGCGAGGCAAGCAGACAAGCTGAGCTGGCAAGGAAGGCGGGCGGCGTTCTGACCCAAATAGTCTCATCAAGTCCTAGCTTCTTCTCAAGTGTTTAGCTCTTTCTGTCATCCGCACGGCTTCGGTCGAAACCGACTCCTGACCGATCCCTATCTTTTTTTCTCTCTCCCTCTCACCCCCATTCCAAAAGCCGGCTAGTGTATGGGCTCGCCTACCTCGTGGCATTGCGGCTGTATCTCGGGGACGGTGTCGACAGTGTTGCTTACCTGTTGTAGCAACAGTTTGGGAATTGCATCCTCGATGATGAAACTTTACGGGCATCAAACAAATCCCTCCTTGGCGATGAGGGGTCGCGTTGTAAGTGGACAAGAAGCCCAAGTTGGAAAAGACCTACGGAAAGCTTGTCGCGTCTTGCAGACAGTGCCCAGCCACGGCAGGCCACGGGCGATGAGCTTGGGCCGCGCTCTATGTGCTGGTTGTGTGCCATCGGGCTTCTTGGCCAAAACAGACCGTAACTCCTTGGACGGAGGCAATACTGCGATGATATAATTGTCGACCAACGACGTCCTGTTGATGGCATAGGAACCTCCAAAAAGGCATATAGATCGGCAGATCCGCCAAGACCCGCGAGCGTCAAGCTCGTAGGACCTTTGTTTGGTCAGACTTGATGCCGTTTTAACCCGCCACCCCATGCCCAGCATGCTAAATCTGGGGAGTATAGTCCGTTCAAGGGAGTAGGGTCTGGGGATGTGGAGTATACGAGCGTGCCGTCTTGATTGCTTTGTTTCTAGTTGTTCAAGGGGCAGATGTGACTAAATGACGATGTTTCTCACCGTTGATAGGAAGATCGACAGACACCGCTTCAGTCCTCTGCTTGGCACCTGTAAGAGGTAGCGAAGCAAATGGCGAAGCTTTCGACAAGAACGTCAAGAGATGGTTTCTTTCTTATGCGCTAGCCAAGGTGAATGATATTTGCATATTGTATTCCATATTGGTAGTATTTCAGAATGCACCAGCGGAATGCACCAACGGGCCAGCCCACGTCGGACAATACGGTGACGTGTAAATCGCGAACCACGCGGAGTTCGCGAACGACTTCAGTGTCAAAGCTTTAGACAACGCATCGAGATTCCTTCTTAAGCAATGGACGTTAAGAAGACCCAGTCCTCATTTCGGACTGGGTAGAGGTGGGACGTGGTGGTTTATCTAATCTTAAAAACAAGACTTTGCCCGCTGCCATCAGATTGTGATCAATGGATTGGAATTCGGTTGATAGGCCAATTGCCCGGCCAATTAAATGACTCAATGCCCCCGCAGCTGCGTGCTTTGAAGCTCCGCAAGCTTAGGCCGTGGTTTCCGCCAATCAGACGCAATTAAGGTTTGGAGCAAAAGATCTGGCTGATAGGCTGATAAGATAAGCGATAAGCTCAGATCTGCGTGGGAACCTCGAAATTTTGTTTTGTAGGCGGGACGAGATGTCACCCAGTGTAGGCTAGGTGGGAATTTACATGCGAAGCCGAGATTAACCAAGGCCCTATTGCACGACTTGTCGCCGAAACGAAGCCGCTTTCTATTTTTGATACCGGTTCTTCTAATCCAGGCTGCTGCTAGCAGCGCTTCGACGATTCAAGATGAAGCGCAAGTTGGACCAAAACGACCAGCCGGCCGCCACCGAAAATGCTGAAACCGCAACCGCCTCATCGACGCCCGCTGCAGACGCAGAGACGACGGCCACTTGGGAGAGCCTCCGTCTCGACTCGCGCCTTCTGCAAGCCATCGCCAGCCAGAACTGGAAGAAGCCAACTCTGGTGCAGAGCAAAGCAATCCCCTTAGCCCTCGATGGTCGCGATGTACTTGCGAAGTCGAAAACTGGCTCGGGCAAGACCTCGGTCTATGTACTTCCACTGCTGGATGCTATACTCAAGCGCAAGCAGGTATGCGTCTCTCTATGCAACCTTGGCTGCGCAAGGCAGGTGTTTCGGTCCGTACTCTGCTAACCGTCCGACTACAGACGACATCTTCGCCTTCTACGACAGCACTCATCCTAGTTCCCACGAGAGAACTGGCAGACCAGGTGGTGAGGGTGATTGACACCTTTGCCGCCTTCTGCAAGGATATCCAAACTGTCAAACTCTCCGAGAAGCTGTCCGACGCTGTCACCCGAACCCTCCTTTCGAACCTGCCCGATCTTGTGGTCGGCACGCCTGCAAGGGTCCTGCAAGCTATCAAGAGCTCTGCGCTAAACCTCGACGGTCTGAAGCACTTGGTATTGGACGAATCAGATCTGCTTCTGAGCTATGGCTATGACGAGAACCTAAAGACTATTGCATCGACAATTCCCAAAGGAGTCCAGACCATACTCACCTCAGCCACCTTAACACCTGATGTCGAAGCAGTAAGGGATCTGTTCTGTCGCGACCCTGCGATAGTAGATCTGGAGGAGAAGAACGACACAGAAGGTGGTGTTGATCAGTTCTATGTGAAGTGCGCTGAGGACGAAAAGTTTCTCTGCATTTATGTCATCTTCAAATTGCAGCTGATAAAGGGGAAGAGCATTGGTAAGTCTCTAGCATGCACCTATTCAACGATGCAATCTAACTTTCAACAACAGTCTTTGTGCATGACGTAGATCGGAGTTATCGATTGAAGTTGTACTTGGAACAGTTCGGCATCCGAAGTACTGTTTTGAACTCAGAACTCCCCATCAACTCTAGGATTCACATTGTGCAACAGTTCAGTCAAGGCGTGTACGATATTCTGATTGCGTCGGATGAGCACGAAGTTTTGGGTGGTGAAGACGAACAACAGGAAGAGGCCGAGGAGCAGCAAGATGGTGAAAGCGCAGACCGTACAGATGCCAAGAGCAGCAACCCGCCAAAAAAGAAGCGCAAGTCCGCAAAACGCGACAAGGAGTACGGTGTGAGCCGCGGTATCGATTTCAAGGGAGTTGCGGCGGTTATCAACTTCGACCTTCCTACGTCCTCAAAGTCTTAGTAAGCCTCACGAGCATTCTGTTCGCTTTTTGCGCGCCCTTGTTTCTAACCGTACACAGCACGCATCGCATAGGCAGGACTGGACGAGCAGGCCAACATGGCATATCTCTATCCTTTGTGATTCCGAGCAATGAGTATCGCAAGCACATGCCGACCTCCATCGAGTCTACGGAGAATGACGAGAAGATACTGGCAAAGATCACACGACAGCAAGCCAAGAAAGGCAAGGAGTTGAAGCCATACAATTTCGACAAGAAGTCACTGGACGCGTTCCGGTATCGTATGAACGATGCTCTACGTAAGTTTGGTTGGAGCCGGTTGACTTGTGGCTGCATGCTAATACGACGATGCAGGTGCCGTAACGAAGGTCGCCATCAGAGAGGCGCGAGTCCGGGAGTTGAAGCAGGAGCTTGTCAAATCCGAGAAGCTGAAGCGACATTTCGAGGAGAACCCTGCGGAACTTCAGCATTTGAGGTAAGCACTCTCGTGCCTAACTTATTTGCACTCCTTGAAACTAATTTGTAACTACAGGCACGACTCCGAACTGAGGGCAGCGAGGTTACAACCTCATCTGAAGCAGGTCCCCGATTACCTGCTTCCGGCGGATGGCAAGAAGGCCGTGTCGGCGCTTAATGTTGGATACGTGCCTCTCCGGAAACACAAAGACGAGAAACGAAAGGGAAGAAATGCCAAGAAGGGCAAGAGAACCTTTACTCGGAAATCGGATCCCCTCAAGTCCTTCAGGGGCAGAGGTAAGGGCAAGGGTAAATGAGCGTCGCACGGATAGCCAATAATGATACCATTGCAGTTTCTGCATTCCATAAAGATCGTAAAAGTTGTTCTCGGAGACACGCATTCGTACTCATATTGCGAAGACTGTGACATAAGTAATAATAGGCTGGTCAGGGTCAAGGGGTGCCGGGTTCCCCCTTTCAGCTGCCTGTTTCTCGAAAGGGGTGATGCGCCTTATGTGCGCATATTCTGTTACTTGGTTCAGGAGGCCCACCTTATCGCGTATGTGACATGAAAAAGGATATGCAGAGCCTTATTATGTATAACACAATTCTCTGGGATTTTTGGTAATAACTGATATTAAACCAAGTTTATTTCAGAATATAGATCCAGTATTTCACAGTGTCGCTGTCGCCGTCAATTCATGAGACGTTCCCGGATCACCTCATGGCCATTGGTATCAGATTCATATTCAAGCTCATAAGTGAAGCGTTCCGATGGATGTATTTGGTATAGGCGAATATTGATCGTACCTCATCTCGCCCTATCCGAATATTGCTACGTTAAGTTTAGATTATACGTGGTACTGTTTTACTATATGGACACAACCATACAACCTAGATATACAAACTTTCACCTTCGACTAGTATACTTGGAAGCTTGACACCGGTTTCTCCGATATAAGGTAATTGTTCAGTTGCGGCCAGTATATTTCATTCAAAAGGTAATGCAGAGGAACCAAGACCACTGATTTCTACACACAATTACATATTGCTTGCCTCGAAACAAATAGAATCTCGATACACCACTGCATATACCATAGCATACCATTCCGTTACGATGGTGAACCTCATTGAATCACTCAACAACACCTTGAATGGCATTCGCAAGGATGCCGCCGACCCAACATCGGAAACACCCTGGACATTCCATCGGTTCCAAGACCTGCCCCAAGAATTAAGAGATTCCATATGGGATACAGCGGCACGCAATGCTCACGAGCCGTATCATACCGCGACAGAAGAAAACCCGCGGTTGTTCTGTCTGCATGGGAAAACTACCAATAACTTACATCCTATCAGAATCGACACCCGTCTGGTCTTCAAAGCCGCCGAAGAGACCCTCGTCAAGGGGCTTTTGCCCCTCCTTCTGACCAGCAGAGAGAGCAACAAACAAAGCAGACGAGCAATCGTAGGATGCCAGGCAAAAGACCAAAGGTTTCCGTTCCTGGCACTCTGGGGATTCGGCTACCGTCACGATCCAATACTGCAGCTGATAATGCCCCGGAATGACATCCTCTGTCTGCATCACTGTTATGCGCAAATCACTGCGCGTCATATTTGGTACAATAAGCGTACTGCATTGGCGGTTCAGCATATACGCCACATCATGCTATGGATTGTTCAAATCAGCACCTGGGAACCTCGACGTATAGAAACCTTGCTTCAGCGTACACCACACCTCGAAACATTATATGTCGACGTCAATTCGATGGGCCTTAGGAGTTTCCCCCGCTACATATTCACGGAGTGTATTCCTTGCATGTATCACGGTCTTGAGTTCAAAGAGAAATTTACTTGGCTGTGCGATCTACCATCACATCCACCGTCAAATTATGGCGAGGAAGACATGGACAATCAAGGCGAGGTGACGAGCGGTGAAGTTGACGGTGGCGTTGGCACCAGCAAGGAGGCAACAGGTAAAAGCGAACACACGATCAACTACCACCGTATTCTCGATCTTCTCTGCCCTGGACGCCTTCAGAACTTCCTCGCAGTATGGACGTTATGTGCCGGAGCTGGGATCCGATTACGATTTGTGGCACCGCGCGGGAGGCCGGCAGAGCAATATCACCACGAAAGATTCCTAGAAGAATCTGTATGACCACCCACTCAGCATAGGCGCACTCACATTCCCCAGTTCGCAATGGACCCGTCTTAAGTCCTGCTAATAGTGCCTGCATAACGCACATCCTCCGTACGTATCCATACTTGCATGTTTTCAGCTGGCTTGATGGGATGAACTCATCGGCTCAGTGCCCGGATGTGGCCACTTGCAGAGAAGGGAAGGGAGATAGGGAGACTGGCTTCCATGGAGAGGAGACAGAAACACAGCAAAAGCTGCCGAATTCAGTCCGGGAAATGTGTGGAGAAAAGGTGTTCATACTTCCGACCACTCTCGAGACATACATATCTCCTCCTCTCACCGTCCAAAGTCGGATGAACTCGCCCTATTGGACTACTCCCCGCCTGCAGCCTAGAGTCGTATTAAAGAATTTGAGCTGCGCAGGGCGATGAGAACTGCGTCAAGGAGGTGCACTGCCTTGCTGCCCCCAAGCCAATCCGAGGGCCAGAAGCATGCATACTGCGTGGCCCTGATAGTATTAGTTGGAGTAGTCAGCCGGTAAGGAGGAGCCAAGCAACCCGTCCTATCAAGAGCCGACGCTTTCCATACCTAGTTTCCTTGCATGTATTCCAATTGAGGGTCGTTGCAGAAGATAGCACTGTGTGAAGAGGAATGGCCTGATTTGATAGATAAAGTGTGGTGGCATCATTGCAGAGTCCCGGACTGCATGAGCCTGGCATACTGTGGTAGCACTGGTGGGTGGTGGTCGGCTGAGATGTGACCTTGACTGGATTGAGGGTCGGTCCGTCCATCGTCGGCTCCTCATTCGATCGGGAAAAGCAGTCGGTTTCGGGTTATGGTTTAGCTGTCATCCAATGTCCTGCCGTAAAGGTGCTTTTGGGTGAGGTCAGCAATTAAGCGGTGTCCTCGGCCCGGGAGCCTATGTAACGGAAGGTGCGGCTTACAACATAAACGTGGATCAATACATCAATATCCATTCCATGTACATGAATGTACCTGCCTATCATCCAGCTACGAATGACACATGCCATCATGTTGCACAACCTGGAGGAGGTAAGACCTCCACGGAATCGAACATCCAATGTTGTATTGTTCCATAGGTCGTCATCCCTGCATCACTAACGATATCGCTGGCCTGCTTTCTTACCGACACACATTCCTGATCACTCTGCACCAGAGCACATGGCCTCTCCCCCTTACTTCCTTTTCGCATCTCGTCCCCCTCGTGTGATCGGGCCGCCCTTAATTCAATAGATCCTGCCCTCCTGCCGTTGCTTTGTTGCACAACACAGACCAACAAACACTTAGTGGGTGACGGATATCCCTGTCTTCCATGCTGGTAGTAAGTAAGGTTAGTTCTTCGATATGCAGCCGCAACGTGTTCCAAAATTCCAAGTCATTCCCGACAACTTGGTAACCGGTCGTGCCTCAACCTGCAAACACTCGGGACGACAAACATCCTGGTGAATGCCGGCTGTCGTCCAAGGCCCTAGTGCAGCTTTCCCGACCGCGCTACTGATTCCCATCCTCAAATGATGCTCATATTGGCGTGTAAGTGGCGGCGCGTGGCCTTGGGCTGGTTGACGAGTATGCGCAATACATCTACTACCAGGTAACCTCAGGCCGCCGGTCGCATGCGCGCTGCAACTAATTAGTCACGTAGCATGGAAAGAGCATATCACTTTTTTCTTTTTTCTCAATCAGAACCCTGTCGGGGAAGTCTCCGCTGGCCGTGACAAATCGAGTCCTACAACATGCCTCGCTGCAGATTCCGCAATACCGGCGGGTACATACCTACAATATCTTGCATGTTTCGTCACACACAACGCCCTTTGTCTTTCTACATCTCTCCAACTATGTCCCCTTCTTGACTGACTTGACAAAATACACCATACTGTGTAATAAAGACCAATCATACGATGGGAAGTTGACTGATCACCTTCTCTCGTCACCGATAGTTGCACAGACCAGAGCGCGCTGTCCCTGAAGCGACGGAAGCAAGACGAGTGTACCCTTTCGCTGCACGCGACGTACAGAAAGTGCTGCGCACATATATATCCACGAACGGGTATTAGCTCGTGACCCCCTAGTCAGCTTACACTAGGCTCTCCCACATACTGTACACCGTATTATTCGAGCCGAGAGTTGGAGGCTAGTCGTCAAGGTGCATGGAGCGGGTATGCTTTTTGCCCCGCCGTTTCGCTCCTCCGCCGACTTCTTACGTTGCCATGACTGCCCGGTCTACAGTGTTAGACTGACCAATCCCGCGAACCCCATCGCCCCTGATGGGGGTGACTGGTAACGTGCCACGGCTTATATCACGAGCGTGCGCCCCTCTACGAAAAAGCCCGCAACATGTCGTTCAGAGACATGCCATCTGCTTTGGCCCTTATATAAATACTCACGGACCCGTCTCAGCCAGATATACGACTTCCCCAGGTTCTGCTACACAATCTTGTACCATGTCGAGCACCACGCAGGTCCAGACGCTCATGAATGGCCGGAGGGGCTCGGCAGTTGCCCCAGGCCACCAGGCGAAGTCACTGCTGGACAACAACAACAACCGCAATATCGAAACTATGGTAGTGGCTGTCGAGGTAGCATCTGCGAGCGCGTTACCCAGCTCGCCCGCATCTGCCGGCGGAGAGGACCGACCTATTGCGGTTGGGGGCCAAGGGGACTATATCCGCTTATCAGATGGTCGGCAGATCTTGGACGCTTGTGGCGGTGCGGCTGTAACCTGCCTCGGGCATGGAAACCAAGAAGTCATTGCTGCCATGGCCACCCAAGCTAGCCAGTTGTCGTACGCCGCACATGGGTTCTTCGACAACAACAGCAGGCGGGACCTTGCCGAGTGGTTCAAGTCTACATCGCAAGGCCACTTCCGAAAAGCTTGGGTGACCAATTCGGGTCAGTGGGCCTTCCTCCCTGCTTAGGTGTAACTATCCACTGACGTTGCTTTTCTACTACAAGGCTCGGAAGCGATGGAGGGTGCCATGAAACTTGCCCACGAATACTTCGTGTGGAAAGGAGAGCCACGTCGTATCAATTACATCTCACGTGAGGTGTCTTATCACGGCATTACTCTTGGATCCCTAGCTTTGGGAGGACACCTGACACGACGAGCCCCCTTTGAGCCTCTGCTACTGCCTAGTGTGCGCCGCATATCCCCGTGCAATGAGTATCGACAGCGTCTCCAAGGTGAAAGCGACGATGAATTTGTCTCGCGAAAAGCACTGGAGCTGGAAGAAGCCTTCCTTGCACTTGGGCCTGAAACCGTTACGGCCTTCATTGCCGAGCCTGTTGTCGGTGCGGCTTCTGGCTGTGTACCTGCTGTGCCTGGCTACTTCAAAGCCATGAAAGCCGTTTGCAACAAGTACGGCGCACTGCTCATCCTGGACGAAGTCATGTCTGGAATGGGCCGAACAGGAACTCTACACGCCTGGGAACAAGAGGGAATCGTGCCCGACATCCAAGCAGTAGGCAAAGGGTTGGCAGGAGGTTACCAGCCAGTCTCGGCCATCCTCGCTGGCGACATTGTTTCCGACTTGATGGATTCCAAGGGCGTTGCCTTCACCCATGGTCACACCTATCAAGACCACCCGCTGGGGTGCGCCACAGCCCTCAAGGTACAACAGATCGTCCAGCGGGATGGGCTCCTGGCCAATGTCCGTACTCAGGGGGCTTATCTGGGAAAACTTCTCCAGGAAAAACTTGACAGCCATCCCCACGTGGGAAACATCCGTGGTCGTGGCTTGTTTTGGGGCATTGAGTTGGTGAACGACAAGGCCAGCAAAGAACCTTTCGACACGCGGCTGCAAATTGCGCAGCAGGTTCACTCGGCGGCGCTGTCTCCACCATATAACATGGTCATCTACTATGGACAGGGCTGCGCGGGAGAGAAAAGGGGCGACCACGTTATGCTCATGCCGGCATATAATTCGACACCTGAGACCATCGAGTTGATGGTCGATACTTTGGTCGCTGTCATCGATAAGGTTTTCAAGGACCCCGCCGTGCTGTTGACTCTGTAAAGAGGAGTTTTCGAGCAAGCTGGAGATGGATGCCTGAGATTTGTTTTCTTTCTCTTGAGCACATATGGCTTGGTCAGTTGCGTGCACCCATGATCTCTTGGCGATTGGTGCACATGCGTATATGACAGTTCCGAACAGTTCTTTACCTGGGTTATATAGTGGTACATGCACTGTTGGCAGGCACGCCCTGCATATGATTCTAAGTGTTTCGTATACCTCCGAGTCCCCATGTTCAACATGCACATGGAAGCTTCAACTGACGCACCCAACCCAAACTGTCGTTTTTCTAAGTGTTTGCTATTCCTGACAGTACCTTATCGATGCTGCCACATAGGGCAAAGTGGGAGTTCACGCAAACCATAAAAACAATAACACCACCCAACACCTCGCCGATGTCTGTTTGGTAGCTTTCTGTAAATTTTAGCCTTTTGATCTTGACGGGTGAGTGCAAGCAAGTGGCCTCAAGCATGCTCCCGCATTACTTTTAGTGCTCACATCGGACTCCGACTTTAGGCATGTAGGTAACTTAGGGTTGAGCAGGTTGACGAGTGGATTGATAAAATAGACAGAGTAGATGCCATTATTGATAACATTAAAAGTAAATATTTGCATTCGGCATCGTTGCGAAGAAAAGGACTCTGCCGAGCCAAAGATATCCCAATGTCAATAATACATAAAATACTTAATGACGCACAAAAACAGACGAAGGGACCAACCACTGAAACCTTAGTAAATATCACTGCCCACTATAAGTTAGCCCGTTTCCCTCCATCTTTTTTGTTTTGGTGTCGCGTACCCCTACTTCTGCCTCCCACCAAACTAGCACCCAAATCGTAAGTCTCTCCCCGTACTTTCGTCACAGGGCATGACGCTAACAGGGAAAGGCACTTTAACAGCATAAAGCGTGTTCTGCCTGTGCTTGTGCATTCTCTCACTCTGTGACGCGCGCGAACAGGGATTTAGTTTTTGGCGAGCGCGATTGATCAGCATTTTTTGAACAAATCGCCCCAATTGCCTATCGTCAGTCAATAAATGCGCACGCCTTCGCATTGATCCAATAAGAGCATCCTGGCCTGGACGGTTTGGCCATACGAAACCAACTGTTTACTTGGACGTTGGCCTTTTTCTCGAGAGCCTCATTCCGTGTTCTTTCTTTTTGTTGAAGATAGAAGGAGAACCTCATCGTTCAGAGGGATATTTGTTTACTTTCGCACTGGTGCCGCCTGTAACCACGGACCTTGAATCACAGGTAGGTAATAATCAGTCAGATCAAACCATTTGCGCCTCTCTCTAGTATTCACCCCGCCTCGTCTCGCCTCACGCGCCTGCCCTTCAACCACCTTCGCTCCCTTCCACCACCGACAGCCAATTTCACACAAGACATCGCATTATCCAGACTGACAACCCCTAGGTTGCATCCCGACCATTGAATACATACCTGTGCCTACTGCATCCCGCGGGGCATATATAACACTTTGCAGCTGTGTCCTCGGCCTGCCGGGTCGCAAACGTGCCAGCCACGCGCATTTCTCTTACATCATCGTCGCCAACATTCCTAATCGCCGTCGCCCACCGGACTCATCGGATCATTACCCACGGTAATGGGTCTTTCCACGGTCACCTACTAACATGCCTCCCACAAGATCATCGCAAAGGGCTCGCAGAGTCCGCGACAACCTCAGCCCCAGTCTACCCCACGCCGAAATGTCATCGCCGTCGCGACCTTCTAAGCGCAGGAGAAGGGTATGTGTGCAATTGCGATTATCCGACAAGACCGAGGTTTGCTAACGATGCGCTGCCAGGCGGACCCTGATCCTCTCCCGCCGCCATCTGATCCCGTCGAAGAAGAGGACTCTAGCCTCACTATCGATCCCTCCAACGATGTCGACGTCGAACCTAGCGCAGCTGCTGATACCTTGATCACCCAAGTGACCGAGCATCTGGCCAGCATCGCTACCAAGGCTGCCAAGGAACACGCCAACGCCAATCACACATCCCAGGGGGACATTGAGGCATATGCAAAGATCGCGGCCAGAGACTGGACCTACTACGTGCGTCAACTCAACGTCAATATTGGTCGCTTTTCGGAAGCGGCCGAGGACGGCACCACACTCGCCCAGGATCCCGATGACGAGGATTTCGTTCACATCGATCTTGGCCCCAACAAGATCTTCTCACGGAGGACCGCAAGGATATTCTATGATGCCGACGAGGAGAAATGGTTCTTGGAGTGCAAGGGGCGCAACCCCATGAAAGTCAACGGGGTGCTGCTCAAGAAGGACGATGCGCCGCATCCGCTGTCCAGCGGCGAGGTTGTCGAAGCAGGTGGGATCGAGATGATGTTTGTGTTGCCCGATACTTCCGGGCCCTTGAGGATTCACGAGATGTTCACGGCGCGTATTGGTGCTGCGGCGCCTCAGATTAAGCATTCGAGATCTAGTCCATCACTGGAAGCTCGCCATGCATTGCCTGCGGCTCCCTTGTCATCTTCGGGAGATCGCCCATCGTCGAGCAACGCTGGTCGCCCTCCGTCATCCAGAGACGGGGGCTTTCAACAGCCAATTGCACCTGCGCCCCCGAATTACAAGCGTCCCGGCACGCCTCAGTCGGCCAAGAGCCGTAACATTGCAGCAGCCAAGTCGCCAGCATACGGTAGCTCGGGAACCATGCTGCTCAACAATGGGGAGGTCGACCTGAGCCTGGAAGAGAATAAGCACATCAAGCCCTCTTACAGCTACGCCCAGATGATTACCCAGGCAATTGTGAGCCAGAAGGAGCAAAAGCTCAACCTGAACAATATTTACCGGTACATTACAGACCATTATGCCTACTACCGCAACCAGCCGGCCGCGGGATGGCAGGTAAGCCTCGACCACTATTTCCTCATCATCTACTAGAAATACTAACCCTCTCACAGAACAGCATACGGCACAATCTGTCGCTGAACAAAGCTTTCATGAAGGCGCCTCGTTCAACCGATGAACCAGGCAAGGGTATGAAGTGGGAGATCATACCGGAGCAACGAGAAGAGATGACTCGCCAGGCCTTCAAGGTAGGGCGAGGTGGACACCGAGGATCATCGGCCCCGTCCTCACCCAGTGCGCCGAATCAACTGAACTACATCAACCACGGCCCTAAGGATATGACATCGGCTCGGGAGCCGGCATCAACGCGGAAGCGCAAGGCATCTCCGACGATGGGCTCCCCCCTTGCCTAGTTCGGCTTTCAATCGATCTCAGATGACGCCTGAGCGGAGTTCACGTTTCCAGGCCCCCGGCTCTGCCAGTTTCCAAGATGGTAGCCCTCTTCCGAGGCCTCGAAAACCACTTGATAAAGCAAGCTCCTTTGCTACGACAACCACTGATAGCGCGCCACGATCGCCTCCTCTCTTGACGTCTTCTTACTTGCAGGACGAAACTCCATCATTTATCACTCCTGTACCCCATCGAGTCCAGCCACGCATCGCACCCCCGAGTACCGCGCAACGGCCGAGCCAGCACATGCCTACCAGCTCACCTGCGCCATTCTGGAAATTCGCGGACATTGGCAGCACGCCGTTGAGACCGTTTGACATCAGCCCGTCCAAGCCGTCTCTCAACTTGCCTCGCAGCAGTAGTCCACCGCCGATTCTGGGAGATGACGGCAGTCGTTCTCCTATTGGTAGCCCCACCCGGTCGTCTGGCCGCGCAGCGACGCAAGAGACAACGACTGTGGATGAGGAGGAAGAGGAGGGCGGCTTTGATCTGACCAAGGGATTCCAGAGCATCGGCGCGTACCATAACCACCTCGGCCGCGGCGGCAGCTTGATGGCTCGAGCGAACGGTGGTCGGTAGGAGAGATGCGCATACCTGTCCGACTGACTTGCCCGACAGGTGCTTGCATTACTTTTATCGACCCCACACCCATACTGTTTTGCGATTATGATTGCATGCATAGCATGATCGTAGTACCAGTAGTACCGTTATTGCGGTTTTGTTTGCCTACTTACTCCAGCGTCATCGACCATCTCTATCTCTCTCTCTGTCCCCGAGATGGATGATGGCCTGAGATTCAGCGGCATGATTTGATGTTTACGATGCTTAAGATTTTTGCCCTTTTCGGAGTCGGATTAGGAAGGGGGGAAAGGGGTACATGAAAAAAGGGGAGGGCAACCTGGTTTGTTTCGGAACGGCGCAATTATTGGAACGGACCGGGATTGTTGTGCTCACAACGCATCATCATCATCATTATCCAGGTTGTTGGTGTTGTCTTTTTTATTCCTTTTTTCACCACACAAAGCATCGGGTCATCTTGTAGCATTGTTTGTAGGCTAGCGCTGTATTATTTGTTGTATTTTTCCCACGGCGTTCGTCTGAACAAGAAAACCAGGAAGAGGATCCCCAAACTCCTTGGGGTCATTAGTTAGTTGGTAGTAGACAGAAATTGAAATGTCGGGAAGCGTTCTCCTCGACTAGAGTCGCTTCACATCTCTCTGCTCAGATATTGGATGGGTTTTATTCGTCATTTCCAGTGACACCACCATGTTCGACTGGAAACATCTTTCAGCATTGTGTTGGGGCCAGTATCTCAAGCGAAATGAAAAAGGTTAGAAGGTAAGTAAGTAGCCTGGCTGTTCACTCGCTCCGCAAGGAAGTCGATAGATTCCACTGAGTGTAACGTCAGAGTTGCCATCGACACAAAGACACATACATACACATCCATATATGCATGCATGCAATGGAGAAAGGGACAGAGAGAGGGGGGGGGGGTAATGAACCAGGCCGTGATTACTGATCTCTGCCACGCCCATTGCTTGACCAACCTTGAGGAGTACATTGAAGGATTGCTCAAGTTGGTGTACCGAACGATTTCGTTATATCATGTTACACACCACCACACACAGCACACCCGCATATTCCACCGCTATAATGATGTTCACGTTCAACACTAATATGGACTATATCAAGGGGCAAGACTGATGATAGCAAGCAAGTACGCAGGTAGTAGTATCTTTCTTTATACACTCTTTTAATAACCAAAGCAAGCTATTGGTGCTTGAGTCTATAGTAATAGGTGCCGAGCGACACAAGAAACGAACATACGCAAACAAACCCCCACCCGATTCCGTACCCTCCACGACCCTTCTGAGCTGAACTCCATGAAACTCCCGGAAAATATGCAAATAACTCAGATAGCCTCCGTCCATGGTAGGCAACCAAAAAGAAACCCAGTAATGCAACCCAATGATGACCCCAGCCCAGCCTAGTGGTAGTACTAGTTGTATTTTCGATAAACGAATGAATGCATAGACACAGCTCGCTCGCTTCTCAACCAGCAGTATATTGTGGAAAAGAAATGTACAATATGGCTTTAGAAGGGTCAATCTCGTCATTCTTTATTGCAACACGACAAGCTTGACAAACACGATCCTAGTTGTGCTCAATAGGCTCCTCAGGCAGCAGCTCCTCAATCTCGGCTTCGTTCACCTTAAGGAACTTGAAGGGGGGCTGCACGATGCCGTTGAAGAGGAAAGTAAAGTAGACCAACAGGGCAAAGCCAAGGACCTGAAGCCACTTGAAGGTCTCCCAACCAAGACCCAGCGAGACAATCCAGATGAACAGCGTACGGCAGGTGTCAATGGTGGAACGCGAAGTAGCGCTTACGCTGCGCGTGACCGAAAGACCGAAGAAGTTGAATCCACTAGAAGCGAAGAGCATGGTTAGCACAGAGAGCCGCAAAGAGTGAGGGAAAAGGTAACTGGACTTACCCAATACTGATCATGATCATCAAACTGGAGATGAGTACAGCCTTGTGCTCAAACATCTGGTTGAGACCTTCGACCATGTCGAACATGCCGTACCTGCCGGCATCGGTCTGCCCCACAGCGAAGTGCATGACGAGCATGATGATGAGAGTCGCGATGAGGCCGAATGAGCCCTCCCAGCCGACGACGTTGATGGGGTCGATGGCCGAGCGCTCCAAGATCCACTCCTCCAGGACGAACTGCGTGGCCGTGAAGATCTGCGCGCCCGCAATGAGCAGAACGCCGACGACGACGCGCACCGCCTCGGGCATGGCCTCCTCGCCGTCCTTCATGGTGGCCGAGGCCAGCCGCCTGGTCAGGCCGGTGACGATGGAGTCGCCTCCGGCACCGGGCTCAACATGACTATCGGGGCTGATAGCACCTGCGAGACCGACAATGGCAACGCCCAGGACGACGCCCATGAGTGAGACCCATTGGAAAGCGTGCAGGTGGCGGCGCAGGAAGACGACGCTGAAGAGCCCGACGAACAGAACCAGGGCTCCGCGCGTCATCTGGTAGATACTAGCAGCGACCATCAGGAGGCCACCGTTCATGAGCGTGGTGCCGCAGATATCGCACAGGGCCGGGAGTGCCAGAAGAAGGATCCGGATGCCGGCGAGGGTGTCCCGGCGCGGCTTCTTCGTCGCAGAAGCAGCACTCGCACCATTAGTGTTATTGTTGGTCAGCGTACTCTCCGAAGTCGTGTCCTCCTCGTCGCTGCGGCCTTGTGAGACGACCGTCGCATCGTTATCGTCGCTGGTGTCGAGGGGCCGGTATCCGCTCTCGTCGGGCGTGGGTTTGTTGAAGTACTTGCGGTAGAGGGCCATGAGGCCCACGACGATCCAGCATCCGGCCTCGCCGACGAACATCTGGGCGGTCTGGAGGACGGGCTGCTCGAAGGTCTTGGGGTTCGGCCCGTCGCAGTCGCGGACGCACTGGTTGTCCTGGTACTTCGTCAAAAGCGTGTTGCAGACGCCCGTGAGCAGCATCATGCCCACGAGGAAGGGTATCATGGCTTTGGACGCCATGGTGGCGGTGGATGCGCGTGTATGTAGTATATGTGTATGTGTTGATTATGGCTCTTCCAATGTAATCTATTGAAATGGGATGGGTGATTGATGCGATGACGGTGTAGCACAACGACTGATACCACTAATGAAGACGGATGCTACCAGAGCTGTTGTAATCAAGGACGCCTGTCCTGCAACAGACGTATCTCTCTCTATGTTCGGGTCCTGGACAGAGACCAACAAGTATATGATGTCTATCAAGTTAAAAAACAGAAAAAAGATGAACAGACAGCTTCGTCTGTTACAACACAAACCAGTCTGATGATGATGTTTCTGGGATGGGTGTTCGGAAGGAATGGGAAAGCCACTGGCTGATTGGGGGTGTGCCTGTTTCGGAACACGTGAGGCGGCAGGTGGACATGCGACGACTGATAAGCAATCAATTGATCGTCACTCCCTCATCATCCGAAACCCCTACTTGGTGCGATAGCGATGTACTGTAGGTACATCTTACCTAAAGAACAGCCGATAAACCCCCTGTGGATCTTTCCGGCATGCACTATTTCTGCCTATCGTTCGCTAGCACATCAGCTGGGTCTGGGGTAATGCAGTACCTAGGCCATTTGCAGCACATGAACGACGTAAGGGTCCTGTCCTCGCAGGCAGGCTGGCTAGGGTAGTGCAGATCTACAGTATTGACGACTACTTCATCTGACTGCATCTGAACAAATCAACCATTCAATAATACTGCTGATGAGACTTGTAGATATTCATAATGTGGTTTTACGAAACATATAGCAGACTCCAATACCCCATCATAGAGCAGCACCACTTTTGCAGTATTTATTCATTTGTAGCTACCAGGACATTCGTTTATTCGTATGACACTAAAGCTGCTGTTCAAATATGCCAGCATGACTATAGAGTCTACCATCCCTCATAAATCATATTTTTTTCTTTTCCCGGTGAGATCCCGCTGCCTTGTGTATACTGATCAGGGTTTATTAGTGGATGCGAATTAGCCTGTCTTCTCCTCGCCTGCCTTCTTGGCCTTCTTATTCTTCTTCTTTTCCAGCTCGACGGGATCCTTGTCCTTGATATTGTTGTGGTGGGTGATTCCCAGCTCTGTGTCGCGAGCGAGGCGCTCCCGATCCCGGTCAGTCAATGGCACGCCCTCTATCGTCTTGACGTGCTTTCCCTCCAACCCCATCGTGATGCCGGCAATAGCGGCGGCGATGCAAGCCAGGCAGACAAATAGCCCAGTGGACCAACTGGGGCGGTCATATCGATTTAGTGCCCACATGAAAGTCGACAGAACAACCTGCAAGAGCGTGTTGGCAATGTTGAACCAGACGATGAAGTCGAGCTTCCACATCTTTGAAGGCGGTGCACGGATGCCAGTAGGAGGCGGGTCGGAGATAGTCTCCAGAGGCCATGGCACACTGGTCTCGGGGAACTGGTCAATCGTTTCCTTGATGTTCTTAGGGCCGATGTTGACTGGGAGATTCTCCGAGCCCGCCAGCCGAAACCAGTTCCGGTGCACACCGGCCAATTCCCGGAGAGCTTTCGTGTTCTTTCCCATGCGATACTTGAGAAGCAGGACCAGGTCCCGTATGCGCCAGGGTGCAAGTCCGAACCCCGTCACGCAGAAAAGAGCGTTGAGTATTTGGGAGTCCGTCTCGATCCAAACCCGCCTCGGAGAGTCGATGTCGTTGCAGGACGGAACACACATGGCGGGCGCCGCGTTACACAGCAGCAAGAAAAGCATACCACCCCATGCGACAACGTTTAAAGAGTATATGGTAAGGAAGAAGCCAAATCCGGTGTTATAGAACGCCCAGAAATCAATGAGCCCCTGCTCAATGTTCTCCCTCATGGAGTATTTGGGCGGGAAATGATAGCCATTGGCAAATCTTTGCTCGCGAGCGGCTGTGTTAGCAACACCGCTCATGACAGTAGCGCCAACGGCCTCTTGCGCCTGGTGATGTGGTTGACTGGCCCCATTCTCGTGCGTCGAATGTGAACGACTAAGCTCTGTCGTTAAAGTATCTTCGCCCAGGCCATCGTTGTTTCCAGATCGTTTGATAGGTTCTGTCTCACTGGAAGCCATCGAGGCCATAGTCTGGATGGCGTACTGTTGTGAGAGGTGAGAGACAACCTCAGACTCGCTACAACGACGTAGCGGTCGCAACGCAGTTATTATCGCCGATTCGAGAATATCAGAGTCGCCTGGCAAAGTACAGTTCGATTTTGCTTAAACAATAAACAGCAATCGTCGGGCTGTTAATTCGAATAGAGACTGGGTTTTGGTTGGGCCCGTCCGCAAAATTGACAAAGGGGTATATGGTGGAGCGGATCGTAGGTACTCGATTCGGTTGGGGTGATCAATGGATCGAGTCCAGTTAATATTAAAGGTGTAGTAGAAATGTCGCTGAATAAGATCAAGAACCCAAATAAAAAGAAGGCAAGGAATACGGGGCAAGAATAAGAACAGCAGGCATGGTGGTATGTGTAGATGATCAAATCGATCGGAGTGGGAAACCAACAGGATGACAAGATGGGAACCTACCTACGTAGCACACTCGCACTCGATTTGACGGGACGGCCAGGCGCAGTTTCCAGTTTCCCCCTTCAACCAAATTGCAGCACGCGGCATCTGGGTTGCTATGGGTAAGCGAGCGAAAGCGAATTGCGCTCCCCTAGCCCTTGACCCTTGGCAGCACGGCTATCTCGTTCCGGCATAGTAGCTTGGCATGTGGATGATGCACTCGCGCAGTGCTCCAACGAAACGAAACGGTCCTGATCCTGCAGGCCTGCTTGCTCGATGAGAGTCCAAAAGGTAAAAGCAGTGAGACCTGAGTAAACGATGAATCGGCAATTTGAACTGTAATAAGTCTTGTAATGCAATAAAAGACGCCTGCTTCCGTCACCGTCCGACTGTGACACCCGCTCCTTGGATGATGATGCACAGGAGGAAATTCCAAAGTCAACAATGATACATACATACATGTGCATCAAAATCTCAAGCTCAAGCTGCGCCTGTTGATAGTGGCCTAGCACCTCCACTGAATTGGCACCGGCGCATCGAGTAAGAGGAAAAGTGGGGGCCTGTTTTTATTGGCCCCTGGCCAGGCCTGTGGTCTAGAATCTCTGGACGATCTGCGAGACAGCTAACGGAGTTCTTTGCCCTTTGTGCCACACTCAACTCAACGCTCTAGCCCGCCCGCCAACCGCTTGCTACGTCACCGTTGAACTCTCCAAGACTACCAAGACAAGAGCCGCCCAAAGCATGAAAGGAAAAGCAGGTTTACAGATCAGCCACATCCAAACAATGCGGTCTTCTGGTCCGTCTTATACATTCAACCTCAATATGTGCTCAGCATCGCTGTCATCATCACCTGCATCATGGATTCGATTTGCTCGGGTAGTGTGAAAGGTTGGATCGCTTGAATGAAACCAGCCACGAAGCCACGAAGCTGCAAGCAAACAGCCCACGTCAGCAACTGCGCATCGTCCCGAAAGGGCTGGCACCCGGCAGTGTAGGATCTCTTTCGCAATTCCCATAGGTGATGGCACGTTCGCATTCAAGGGTATCTCATACCCGCGTTAGTTACACGGGTCCCGTCAGCAATCAGCTTAGTCAACATCGAATATCCAACGCTTGCCCTGCCACAACCCTCCTTCTTTGAAGAAACAGAGGGCGGGCTAGGCTCTGGAAGTCGGATACCCACCTGATTTATCGTACTTAGGTTAGTTTGGACCAAGTAGGTATTCCTTTTTGCAGTATAACACGAGCGCAGGCAGGTACGGGCTGATCGTGGGGAAGCTGCAGCATCTCTAGACGAAATCTAGGGTCTCTCTCAGTGGAGCACTAGATGCCAATTGACAGCAGTCGTGTATCTAAGCGATAGCTCCAACTAACATAACTTTCAGAGGTAAATACATACCAAATACTAATTGAAATTTGTAAAAACAGGATGGTGATAATGTGGCATACATGTTCGTAGATTATTCGTCAGTTTTGTTTTCCTCGGTAATACAGTTTCCCAAGTTATACAGAGCGAAGACCCTTCCAGGAAATCTCATGCCAGGTCACAGAGTCTCGCTTAGTGGGGACCTATACACAGCTACCAACCGTTCAAGAAACCTTTCAATGGTGTAAAATTGCAGCCAGACACCGCCTCATTTTATCGTGGCTGCGCTGGATTACTGACCTCAATATCCTCTTCGAGAGTCACACATCAACCAAGCCAACGAGAATCCCCGTTGGACTGAAACATTTACGGACCCTACATATTCCAATCGTCATCACAGTCTGCTTTCCAGGAAAATTACAGGCGACCGTTCCCTCAGCATGGCGCACCCGGACTACCTCGCCGATCTGGCGAGCACCGTTTATGAGAACCTTGAGAGCCAGCACGACTGGACCCTCTTGGAATCCCACACACATAAACAACAATCACTGCCCGAAAACAAAACGCTGCTCCCGCGGCCTCTCATCACGGGACTCCCGCCACGGCGTCTGTACCTTCATCCGGATGATCAGGTCGAGCTGGTTAAGACCCACGCCACCTACACCGTGGATGAGACGCCCGAGATCGAATGGGTGCTGCCCATGCACCTGAACGAGAAGTTCACTCTCAAGCAAATGGCCCAAGTGTTTGACTCATTGGAGCTGCCCGAGCCCTTGGCCGAGGGTCGGTGTAAGCGCCTGCTCATGGCTATCGTCCACGACGATTCTACCGTTGTTTACTACTTTGTACACGATGGCATCGTCAAGCCGCGTCAAAACTGAGAGGCATCAAGATCCGATTTTGACATTGGCTATTTACTAGGAACTATTTGGTTCACTATGGCTTAAAAATGACCTTTTGCACCTTCATCTTGTCAAACAGGTTGTACCCCTCCACCGCGTCGCTCAGAGGCATGATCTTCTCGAACATGAAACCAAACAGGTGCTGGTTCTTAGCCAGGACCTTCAGCGCATCGGGGAAAACCGAGCGGACGGGGCAGCGACCCATTTGGAGCTTCAGGTTCTTATCGTAGGCCTCTTCTCCAGTCCAGGGAATCTATATGTGTATATCGGGTTAGCGCTGAAAAGGGGTATTTGTCAATGTGTATTGGGGAAATACTGTACCTCAGCATTGTGAACGCCAATGGAGCTCAGGAAGCCAAAAGGTCGCAATATATCGAATGCAGTTCGGATGGCCGGGCTCAGGCCCACCACCTCAATGACCACATCGGCACCACGGCCTTCGGTGACCTCCTTGATCCGGGCCATCATGCCCTCCTTGTCCTTGACGAAGTTGAGGGGCTCAGCTCCGAGGGACTTGGCCAGCTCGAGACGGCTCTCGACGCTGTCGATGGCGAAGAGGTGCTTGGGCTTGTACTCGAGCGCGGAGACGATGGCGCAGAGACCGACGGGCCCGCAGCCGATGACGACGGCCGTGACGTCGGACGGCTTCTGGGCCGGCCCGAGGTTGCGGAAGGCATTGGAAACACCAAAGTAGCCGGTGGGGAAGATGTCGGCCATCAGGATCAGCGCGTTGTCGTTGATCTCCTTGGGGGCCACCATGACGGTCCCGTCGGCAGTTGGGACTCGCACATACTCGGCCTGGGCTCCATCGAGCTTGTCGCATCCGAGCAGAAGACTCTCTGTGCATCGACCTGTCGCGCCATTGTTGCAGAAAAAGCAGTCCCCGCTAGCTACAATGTCAGAAAAGTACCTAATTATCAACCGACCTACCAACCAGCTGGCTGGCTAGCCAGAAGCAGGCAGAACAGTTGTAGCGCAAGGGGGGTCCGAGGGAACCAATATAATTTATAGGTCCTATATATTTTCTTCACTTACCAGGACGATGTGAACGGTGACACAACTTTATCTCCCACCTTGACGGACTTCACGTCCTTCCCGGCGACTACTACCTCTCCGGTAAATTCGTGGCCCATGATGAACCCCGTCGCGGACGGATGGAGACCTCGGAAAGTATGGAGTTCGCTATAAAACAGGTCATCACACCGTAGTCAGAAAATGTATACAATGCATCATTATCAACATAAGCAGTACCCGAGACGGGCATTAGTGAGACTCACGATCCGCATAGTGCAGTGCTCTGGACCTTGACAATGATATCCCGTTCATCTTTGACTATAGTGTAGTTACCCCTATTAGCTTTGTTCTCACCACGGAACCAGCCGTCTTCGTTGTCCTAAACACCACTATATGAAAAAAGGAAAATCGTATTTATAACTTACTTGCGGGAACCGGCCGCTCCTGCACGGAAACCTTATGGGAACCGTCGAAGACGACGGCCTTCATGGTAGCGGGCAACGAGGCCATTTTTCAGTGGCTTATACAACACGACTCAGTACTCAATTCGATGAACCACGTCGTGTAATCTATCAGGTGTGAATAGGCTGTAAGATATCTGCTGTGCGTTGACAAAATGAGCAACATCTAACTTCTTCCTCGTGCCTCTCTCTCCATCTAATGCGGGGCCACTTGATTGGGTGGTGGGGTCGGTTCCGGAGTCGGGCTGGTTAATTCTTCCCAAAACTTATCTATTGTATCCAGATCTATATATCATACAGTTAGAGTATTTACAAATCACTTACTCCGTGTCATCCGATCGTGAACATCCAAGGCATTTCATGCACAGCAAGAGCTTTTGAGAAACTACATAGTGAGATATCTGCCGCAAAACTTGACATGTACTATACGTAACATGTATGTAGGTAGTCTATCTATGCGCGGACTATATAATGCGCGTGATCAGAAATGCTACTGCACCGGCTCGAATGCGCTATGCTTCCGATGCTGGGTGTGGGGCGCTCTTCGGAAGCTGGAAGGACTTCCGTTATAATAGGAGGGACATTCGCCTCGCACGCCGGAAGCTGATGGGGAACAGGTTGCTTGCTGCCCGGGCAGGAAAGTACAGTATTACCTATGTACATAGACCGGCCACACCCATGTCATTTCCCCTTTTCAGAAGTATGATTCCTCGCGGCCATGGTATGTACGATGTATGCAAAGGTCGCTTAAGAGGTAGGCGGTCAGTTACAAATGCCCAATTCTCAGAGAGTGAGAAAGAAAAGTAAAAGGCGGGAGGGGTTACCCGGAAGCTAGGAAATGAAACAGGCGCCCCATCATGCCATTTCCAATCGGTAGTTGATGATAATCGTAATGACGACGATTGATGTTGGGCGCAGCAGTGATTGATCGCTGTTGGCCGCACGCGCGCCCCGAGGCCTAGGCAGGAAGAACATCTTTGCGCCCAACAGCCAGCGCAAAAAGGGCAAACATGGGGGACCGCAACGACAGTATCCCTGACGCCGCTTCTAAATCAATGCCTGATGTCTGAGAGTTTGCTGGACCGTACGTGCGCAGTGTGCCTCAATTTCAAATAGATGACAGAACCTAACCGCCCTCTCGCCTCCCCAAAAACCGCACCTCCGCACTAATAGCAACAACCTAGGCTTGCTATATCTCCTTCACTTAAGAATAAGAGCAGCAGCGCATACATACATCATGCCTACACCGCGACTGGTTACTAAAATTGGCAATGTTTCATCCTCATTAGAGTTACGTATGAAGGGGAAGAAAAAAAGAGGAACAATTGCTTGCACATGTTGGCGGTTCATTCCAACTGGAGATGATGATATGACATAACCCGATGCCCGTCGTTGCCCCTTTTCAGGCAACCTGTGCTGTGTAACTTGGGTTGAATTGATGCGGCTCGGAAGAGGCTCTCGTTTCAATGCGGGAGGACCCCACTGCTAACCGAAGCGGCTGAGCTGAGGGTGCCACGATTGCGACGCCTCATGCGTTTTGTGTACAGCATGGTGATGTCTTGTACATATGCGAGGACGAAAAAGTGAGACCGTTGCACACCCATGCTGATCAGAAGGAAGGGGAGAAAAAGCAAAAGACATCACATATGTAGGACTTTCTGCCTTATTGGCAAGCTGGGCTGTGCTTGCCAAACTCAACACTTGCTACTAATGGGGGTAGGACAATCATGTCTGATGTCTGATGTCGCCGTCGTCGCCGTCGCCGTATCCTGGATAACGAGATAACACACATGGGCAAGGATGTGTTTAGAGGAATGGATGGCACGGAACTGATGGAATGATGGAAGGGGAAGGGGTCTGAGATGAGGGCTTGACTTGATGGAAAGAGCAACTTGCTCTTCCTCGTCTTTCCAATACCCGTGATGCCTGCCGCCCTCGTTACTCATACACGTGTACAAGAACCAGAAGCTAGCCCCCTTCTGCCTCAAGATTCTTCATTCGCCTTTTCCAGTGATTGGGTGCTCCTCCATATCGGGAGACCATCAAAATGGCGCATTCGACGAGACTAACCTAGCGACTTTGTGAGATGCCAATCACGGCCGCGGCCGCTGATGCCACTTGGTGATCATCCTCTAGCTTCGCCCATATCTCGCCCATTCGGGGTGGGGGTCGGGTAGAACTTGTGGTCTCCCTAAGGGGGACTTTGGAGTATTGAGCAAACCTCGTTTGTGCAAACTGCCTTGGACGTTGCGTGCTGTGTTGCGCGCTTGGAACGTGGATATATCTCTTCACTTCCAGTCGGTCGGCGGTTGTGTTAAACCCATAGCGCAACTGCTAATAACCTACACTGCCAGGCCCATAGTAGGAGCCAGAGTGCTCTGCCGTGTTGACGAGAAAGTCGCCCAATCATACTATTTGTAGAGGGGGTCAAACAAAGTAACCTAATTATGTAGGCCTTACCTTGCCTTAATTCGGTGTGGGTGACTCTCCCTGAGTTACCCAGTAGGAATTTGAACTCTGATGAGGCACGTCGTTCAAACGATTGGAGCATGGAGGCTGAAGTCGACCCGACCCCCCAGTCGGCCCTACAAGCAGCCAGTGAGGCGAAGCTTCGACCGCCGATCATGTTTCTTTGGAACAGCCACTCAGGGTGTGGTATCAAACAGCTTTGTTTCTTGTTGCACTCCCGTGGCACCAACACCATCGATGCTATTTTGAGTAATCGAGGTGCGGTCTCGATCTGCTCCATACAACGTCAGTTACTGGGGAAATAGCGAGATGGGATGACGGATGCCCCTACCCTGCCATCAGCAGCACCGCCTCGAATATCTCGGGGGTCAGAAAATCCGGGGGTAATGATTACCAGCGCTGCGTAATTGGTTGCAGATTGAGCCGCCCCGGTCAGTCGCGTCTATGTACAGAAACGAAAATCCTACAACACCCACCTCCACACACACACACACAAACAATTTCTGTCTCTGCAATTAGTCAAGCGTGCAAAAAGGACACGTGCGAACGATGAGTCCCAAAAGAGCCTGGCACCTTGCAGATGTGCAGTAGCTACATGCAAACAGAACTACATAGCCCATGCACAGGTGCGGGTTCTTGGGTTGCCTCTTCGTAGTTCGTCGGGTTGGCGGACACATCTTGGAGAAAGAGAGCAAGTGACTCCGCGAGAGATAGATCCCCCTTCACCGGTCTTCAGCACAAAAGAGGCTAATCGTCGAGTTTTCCCATACGTGAGGCACATTGGGCCAATGAGTGGGAGATGTATATGAGTGATGCAGGACCCCTGAACCGCTTTCTTTCGTGGGGTCGAAAGTTACCTAAATTTGCAGGATATGCGCAGCTCCCGCAATGAATAACTGGATGCGCTGACGTGGGATTGGCTTCGTTTGTGATGCCCTCCCCTCCTCGTCTGTCAGACCTGCCCTCTGCCAGCGGGGGAGAACAACCCCTCGTCTATTCCTCCTCGACGGTTGGTGGTGTAGAAGACTCGCAGTGTAAGTCTCAGCTAATCATAGCAACGTGTTGTGGGTGAATGAGCGAGGTGTGGGTGGACTTTATTGCAAATAGCTGGGTGTAACTACGCCCATCACGCATTTGCTTTCTAAGACGGCCCATCCCGTCTGAGAAGCTGGCCGTCACAGTATGGATAGAGAATAGCGAGGACGAGGGAGGAGGGAGGAGTTCTGGGAGGAGGGCCTTGATGTCCAATCTCAATTTCTTCGTCTTGACCGCAACGAGAAAGACCGGACCGGAGTTGTGATGGACTGCAGGCCAGACCAGTTTTCCTCTAATCAGATGCGAAGACGAGTCATTTGGGGGTTGGGCAGGGTGGCATGCTGGCAGGGTTGCATGGGTTGCAGAAAAAGTTTATCTTGACCAGTTGAGCGCAAAATCCCGTCTCTCGTCTGTGGCTGCTGGTGACCTCCCGTTGAACAAGAGAGTGGCAGAGTGACAACGCTGATGTAGAAAATGAGGCCGGAGGAGAGAAGGTGGAGTCCCAAAACGCTGGGAACGATCTGCCAGCTACTGCTGCCAGATTCTGTCTATCTCCCTACATGTACCTCTTTGCCTGGAACCCCACCCCCTCCTTCCTCCTTCTTATCGCTGTTGTTTGGCAGATTGGATGTCTTTGCGGGTGACTTGTTGGCAAGTTCCTGGACTCGTACCGGATCGCTATGCGTGATGAGAGAGATATCCGGTCACTTGTCTCTCTCCTCACAAACTGTGGAAACACGCACCTAATTAAGTCGTCTATCCCAAAATCATGCGCAGGACTTACTTGTCTATCAATTAGGTAGACCGACGCAATATACCTACCTACTGTTAGGTGCAGCATCGCTTGTACCTGAATGGTCATGTAGTGGGAGAAGTAGCGCTGCGGCTCAATGTACCTGCTCCTTTCCCCGCAAAACCACCCAAGCGGTTGATATCTGACACACGTCTACTTTGGTTGGCATTTGGCGATTGCATGCGAGCATGTCAATGTTTCCCCCGTTCCCTGTCCCTAGTCCATCACCATCATCCCGCCCTCTGCACTGCATTGTCTCTATTCTATCACCCCAGGTATTCAAATTATGCTGTTTGCTAAGGTCCTATTTGATCCTCCCGTTTCATTCATGCCTGTCAGCATCCCATCGTCCACTCTTTTGTTGGTATGCTCTGCTCATCCTCATCCTCATCAACCATCCATATCCTTCCCGTCCTACCCGCCCGTCCGGACATCCTTTGCCTTGCTTGGTCCTGATTTTGATTTTGATTTGATCCTATTCGGGACCGGTTGCCTACGTACGACATAGGCCAATGAGCTATCGCCACCACTACTACAACTTGCCCAGACATGCATACATGGTCTGTCACTCTTTCACTCCCAAAAAGCATACACGGCAGGCGTAACCCGTGAACCATCATCATCGGTTGCACAGTTTGCACAGCACCTTCCCTATTCGGAGAGGTAGCTAGGTGGTAGGTATATTGTAGCATTTCGCATCTTTCATCTCACCTCACTCTCTGTCCGGAGACATATACAAGACAGACCTACTCTCCTAGTACACACCTTTTTCCATCCGAGTACAAGTCGCCATGGTGTTGATTGGGAGGGATGCTTATCGAGAAGGAATCACATCCTAACCACAACATATTTTACAATATGGAGGGTTTTCCCGGAACCCCCGGTAATAGATCCCATTCACCGTAACTGCGTTCGGTATGAATGGTGTGGTAGATACTGGAAGAGACAGATACAAAGAAAAGTCCCGTCCCATTGACACGAGGGAGAGCCGCTCCACTCCCCATAGAGCAATAGCAATAGGTGCTAAGCTGGGATCAGCCGCAAGCATGATACCCAGACAACTTATTACTCCAAATTGGGGGGCCAAAATACGGCACCCAGCACCTGCATCCTACCTGCTCCTTGGGCCGCATGATAATCGAATCTATCGGAGTCGGCATCAAGTGGAAGGGAAAACGTTCGTTGGTTTGGAATAGGCTAGAGTCTATTTCGCCGCATGCCCTCGATCCAGTCATTACGCCCGCGCTACTATTCCCATTATCTCCCACGCCAGCCAAGCCTGCCAATGATGGTCTGCCTGCTCGTATTTACCCATTGCTTGAGTAGTTCTCCGTAGGGCCGGGGCTGGGGAGGGCGAGGAGGGGTGGGCGGCAAAGAAGATGGTGTTCTTTCTGGCAAGGCAGAGAAAGAGCGCAGCGCGACGCAACGCAACGCAAAGCAACGGCAAAGGGAAGCATGTAACTACATACATGCAGGCCTAGCATACTACCCAGAAGGCAGACAGGGCGATGCAACGCAATATGGCTGTAAGAGCCTAGTGGCCTCGAGTGTCGAGTAACCTACATGATGGGTAAGGCATGAGATCACCGCCAGCAGGTACCAGGTACACGCCTCGACGTCACTAAAAAAACGAACATTGCCTTTGACTAGGTAGGTTAGTACCAGTGAGCGGTTCCGTTACCCACGTTCTGGACCGCGGGCCATCTGCTATTCGCGGGACCTGTATGCGGACCTGCAAGAGGGCACACAGCCGCATCGACACACTCACATCGGGCCCAACCTCGAAGCACTACTGCCTGTTTCCTGTCTACCTGAGCTATTCGACCTCACCTCACTTTACTTTTTGCTTACGGGCTCGAGCAACAGGTCACTTCTGAAAATCCAGCAGAGCAAACAGCTGGCACTAATAAGCATGATACATTTGATGGGAGTGGCCGTGGTCTGGTCATGGCATGGTTAATAAGGTAAGGTAGGGCAATATCATCCCATCCGCCATCCCTGAGCGACCCGACCTAATAAGCTTTCTGTTGTAATTTGATTTGAGGAATCAATCCATGGCCCATGAAGCAGGACAGACAGGCAATAATCCCTTTTTGTACCTACCTTGCCCAAGAGACCATCACTGTAACTCCATTTGATCCAATACATTGATGCAATTACCTACATACCAACCTTCATACCGACCTACATCATTCCCTTCTGGAAACCTGTGTTCCCGTGGATTCCAACTTTCCGATATCCATACCCACTACTGGCACTATCCTGCCACTAAATTACAACGCAATACACACTAACTGGACGCTACACTGCCTGTCTGTCACAAGAAACATTGTTTTCCCGTCCTGTCCCTGCTCATTTCACCCTATCGGATCCCTGTTGCTGTCCTGTCATCGCGACCCCAGGATCCGAGGATCCCATCAGTCGACAAGTCCCCGGCCGCGTTTCGCTAGCAACTTTGGCCAAGTCTTGCAAGTTCAAGCAGGAAAGCACACCAGTGACGGCGAACAGCACCCCCGACTTCTGGAGCCCAGCCCACAAAAAGAGGAGCAAGCGACCTGAGGCTCTACGGGTCCCCTCCCCGCCTTATAATTTACGCCAAACTGAAAATAAAGGCGACAAGTCAGGTCCCAAGACTGGAATTGTCGAACATCGGCTTGGGGCTCCAACCTTTGTGTGTGCGTGAAGTGTGTGTCTATCTGCAAGTGCTGCGCTCTGGCAACTGGTCACGAGCAGATCGCCCATTCTTAGCGGCTATTCTGTCGTCCAACCTTAAAGCTTTACCGCCATCTTTTCTATCCTGGCTCCTGGCATAGAGAGGAGGGAAAGGTGGAGGGGATTCTTTGGTTATTCCTCTCTGCTGTAAATCCCCATTCGCTCCATGGTAGTGCTTCTCTCCCTCCTTTTCGTACGCCGCCCATGCTTTGCCTCCCCGACCACTTGTGTCTCTGTATCTCGCCCCCCGAAGAGCCGCGCATTCCTGGATGGTGTGGTATGCATGTGTGTGTGAGCCAACCGCACTTAGACCTGTTGCGACCATAACCTTGGCGAACTTACACAAGACAATAATTAAATATATTGTCACAACGGAGGTTTGCGCGCCGCTGCGCCTGCCGATCGCGAAACCAACCTGCGCCCATCCCCTCTGTCGGCGACTGCTTAAGATTAGGGGACATCTTTGTGCGAGCCTACACGACCGCTCACGTCGGCGCAATTTACCCTCAGCCTCGGCCGACCCAACAGGTCGCAGTGGCTGGGCTGTTTCGGCGGTACTATTTGGACTTGTCTTTCGACATAAGAAAGAAAAAAGCGTCGCGCAGACTTACTAGCAATAGTAGCTATCCGACGGTTCCATCCTGAGCAGCAGCAGCATCGCGCCGCGCACGCTGTGGCGCGTACCGAAGCCCACTAATGCGCGAGTAACGGCAACGATATACCCAAGAACCAGCCGAGAACTATGACTACTACCTTCGACGGACCAGCTCTCGCCCAAGACAGCGAAATATACGACCCCGATGAAGGGCTATTCCGCAACAGCCCGCCCATGAAACCTCTTCGACCGAAACTCAACCTCTCGCCCTCTCCTCCGCCTGCAATTCCGCTACCTAGAGTCAGTCTTCCCTCCAACCCCGGTCGCAAACGCAAGTCTTCTAATCGTCGGCGAAAGGTACCCCCTAGCCAAGGCGATGCTGTGTTGATACAGTACATGGACGGTGGAAAGCGGCCGGATATCGCCTTTGAGGCGGGAAGTCGGCCACTGGCATCATCATTAGGCGAGGGCGGAGAAGAGGAGGAAGAGGAGGGGGATGACGAGGAGGGAAGCTATACCTCAAGTTCGGGCGAGTCCAGTGACATCGAAATAGACGACGAGCATACGCACAGTCCGGCCATGTCTCCGGAATCGCGCCCGACCATACCACCCGCCATAGACCTCAAATCTCTCGCAGCCAGCGCTCTGTCGGCAGTGCAGGCCGACGAACCGCGCGATGTTCAGGAGCCGCGTGAGAGGGAGCTTGTCCCACAAGAGACGTTCTCGTCTCGGAATGGCGACCGCTCCACGAGTCTGCGGCAGCAGCAACGAACGCCTCATCCACTGCCTCTGCGGAGGGAGACGATGTCGCAAGCGCCCAAATCGGTACTAGCACCTCCGATGTCTCCCTACACGTCACCAGCAACCCAAGACTTGTACTCCCCGCGGCAAACATCAAGTCAAGTCCTGCGACATCCGAGCGATGCGAAGTCTCCCACGCAATTACCGACACCCAGCATGCATGGTGACCTGCCGCCCATTGGTTCTCCCCAATCGGAGGTCAACGGTCACGCTTCTTTACCTCCCATCAGGTCCCAACTCGGGGACCAGCTCAGTGACCACCCCGGCATGACGGAGAAAGAACATTCCATGAGGCACAACCCTCCTCCCACTCCATCCTTCCCGAATTCCCCGCCCGCAATGTCCCGCATGCCGGTCATGGGCAACCCGCACGCCTCGCCTCCGGTTTCGCCCAACTATGCCTACAGTCACAGTATGCCATCGCCGGCGCATTCCATACCGATCCTCAGTCCGTTTCATGCAGCGTTCTCACCTCCCAGCACCGGCAATAGGCTGCGGTCCGGCTCCGAATTCAGCAGCAACAATGGAGACAGGCCAAACATCTCGGATCTGCCCACCCCCGCTAGTTCCATTACGGATCGGATGAGCATAGACAACATGACAAATCCAACGGGCAATTTTGTCTGCAAATTTGCCGGCTGCAACGCGGCCCCATTCCAGACGCAGTACTTGCTCAACTCCCACGCCAACGTCCACTCCTCGGCGCGGCCCCACTACTGCGCCGTCAAGGGATGTCCGCGAAGCGAGGGCGGAAAGGGGTTCAAGCGGAAGAACGAGATGATACGGCATGGTTTGGTCCATGAGTCGCCGGGGTATGTGTGTCCGTTCTGCCCTGATCGCGAACACAAATACCCCCGGCCGGACAATCTGCAGAGGTAAGTCTTGGACGGATAGATATGCTGTTTCTTGGAACTGGTCGTATGAAGGGAGGAGCCAACGATACTAACACAAATTCCTCTTTAGGCATGTGCGGGTACACCACGTCGATAAAGACAAAGATGACCCCCTCCTCCGCGATGTCCTTTCGCAACGTCCAGACGGACCAAACCGTGGACGGAGACGGCGCGGCGCACCGTAACACGACACTATACTGCTTACTATTCGAAACACATACTTCAACAACCTTCTTTCTTTTTTCATTTGTTCTACGACATCTTTACCCCCCAACACATCCGTCGAAACGTAGATGTATATATTGGCGATGATATCCCCTGGGTGTTGTGGTGGTGACTCACCCGCCCAACTCAGTTTGCCTGAATTCTTTTCTTACTTTTCTTATTCGATCTTCATTGGATAATCGAACTGTATGTGCCCCAGAGGCTCGTCATTTTTCTCTCGTCAAACAGATGATTCCGGATCAATCCATTTGACCAAACTTTCACATCATACATTTTACGGAGTTTTGGGCGCAAATTCAATCAAACCATATACCACTTGGCGGGCGTGCTTGCGGGGAAGGGGGCAACGGATATGGGACATGGAAAGGGGTATGCTTCTCAGTGAATGGGGGAGATGGAAGATGGGGGTGAAAACATTCACTTTTATAGGCTTGGTGTACTTTTTCTTCTTCTTCTTCTCCGTTTGCTCGGTTTTACTCAAGCTGGTTGACATAAGGCGTGCTGTCTTGTCTGTCTGTCTTGTTATATGGGTTCATTCGCTTCTTCCTCTTCGTCCTCTTCTTCTCGGTCCTCTTCAACTCGGTCCTCTTTTCTTCCTCCGTCTCTCTCCAACTCGGATCAAACACAACAACAAGCCTAGAGAGGGACGGAGAGAGATCAACCTTTTTCGACAAATACGACAACACAACACAAATAAACCCCCTTCTTCAACATATGACCGTCTACGAGCACACCAAACAGATTCCCCCACCCCACCTAGAGGAGAGAGAGAGAGAGAAAAGGAGACGAGATACTTTGCTGCGAGAGAAGGGGCGAGGATATAACCCACAACCCAACCCATCAACAAATATCTTTTATACCTCATCTCACCCCCAGTGAACAAACAAATGCTACTTTATGCAAACTTCTATCTACATATATATATATATACATATACCCCCTTTTTCAACACACTTACGCAACCAACCATCCCTTCTATCATGTTGGTTGGCTGGCTTCACTTTGCAAATACATCTTGCCTACCTACCTTTTCAATTGAGAGAACATTCTACTACATTCGCGCCAAAACTTTCTCGTCCATACCATATCATAGATATATGATCTTTTCCATCGCATCGCCGGGGGGGGCAGCGAGGGGTGTTGAGATCAAAATAGAGAAGAAGAATCTTCAGGCCACTGCTACTTCCATCGACCTTTTTTCTCCTTCTCCTGCTATTTAATAGAAATAGTTTATAACATCCAGAAGTTGATCCGGTGGTACTGTGTCGTTGTGTATACTATTTAGAGAGAATGAAACTAAGAGGGATACACAACAACTGTGTAGAACGATTGGAGAGAAGGGGGAGGAAACGGGAGATAGAAGAATTAAGTACTCGAACATAAATACCCGGCAAGAGGCAATGAGTAAGAGCAGTAGAAGACCGCCACGATTCTCGAACACGCAAGATCAAATACAGTTAATATCAAGTGGCACGCCAGAAACGCAATAGTTAGATCATACAACGAGCAATGCAAGTATCATCATACCGCTAAGTGCCGTGAAATGTGTCCTGCGAGGGAAAGGCGACTTAAGATATACTCCCCTTCATATCTACAATCCGTCCCTTTGTCTACCTGAGATCTAGTTTCAATCAATCACCCCCTCCCACCGCCCCACTCCCACAGGCCCATCACTCAGCACCTCGATATTGAGCCCCTCGTCCGAGTTGGCCGCGGCCATGGGGACCCCGCCCATGACCTCGACGACGATCCAGAGGCCGCGGCGCGCCTGGATCAGGAGCGGGTCGAGGTCGAATTCGCGCGTCCGGAGCCCCACGGCGCCAACCTCCATGAACTCGCCCTCGTCACTGTCCTCGTCGCCCGCCGACGCCGCCACGACGACGCGGTCCGGGCCTCGCCCGAGCTCGACGCGCAGCCGGACATGGGGCAGGCTGCGCGGCGTGCCCGGTATGCTGCGCCCGCCGCTGCCGCTGCCGCCCGAGCTGCTGGCCCCGCGCCGCGTGAGGATGACGCTGGCGCGCGTGAGGCGACCGACCTGCACCCGCGCCGTCTTGCGCACCTCGCTGGGCCCCTCGAACAAGAGCGGCGTCAGGGGCGTGCGCAGCATCCCCGCGGCGTCCGCCGCGACGGGCACCAGGCGGCACTTGTCAATGTTGGCGCCGACACGGAGAGAAAAGTCGGCAAGCTGACCTGGCTCGAATGTGCTGCAGACAACTGTGTACGTAGTGCCCGGGTCGAGCCGGGGGACCCGCAAGAGGGCGCAGCCGCGTCGGTACTCTCCCGAGGTGGCGACGATGTCGCGAACGGCCAGGGTAGTGACTCGTCGTCCGGATGCCCATACCAAGTCAATGTGCACTGCGAGGTCTGGGTTCTCAGTGCTTAGCAATATCGTGAGGGGTCCTCCGTCGTCGCTATCCCTCCCCGACTTCGGTATCGTGAGGGCGAACTGGGGATTGAAAAGATATGTAGCGGCGGCCGCGTTCCCGCCAGCCGTGCGCCGCGTCCAGGAACTCTTCAACTCGGTATGATAAAGCATGCTATCATGTGCCTTTGTGATGGCAAGAGGGCAGCGGGAGAAGAACGAAAGTGTAAAGGCATAGCTGGGCAGAGGAAGGCCTTGTTGTGCAACAACAATCGTGTACGGCACGCCCTTCTTGGCTTCGAAGGGGGCAAGGGTCTGGGGAGAGTCGACAAAAGGCCCCCGATAAAGAGATTTGTCACCGAGCTCGACCCGACAGCCATTCGCGTTGTCGAAGATATATAAGCTCATGAAGCCAAGACTAGTAGATACATCGGAGAGCGTCGAGTTCGACCGCGCCCTTGCAATATCTAGCTCCGTGTCCTGAAAGTGGCGGCTCAACAGGATCCAAGCACTTCCCGAGGCCGATGCGGTCATAGAATACTGTACGTTGTGCGCGAAAGAAAGGGATAGACTAGGCGGCGGCAGCTCCCATACAAAATGATGGTCCTGTCGTTCCGTGAAGAGACCGGGGTTCCAGTTCAAGTATAGGGATTCGTAGTTCTGCGTCACGTCGTGGAAACTGATCCAGAAGGAGCCTGGTTTCAGCTTGGTGGGATGGTCGCTGGGAGATTGGCGTGCGTCTGACGACCCTATTCCTTTCCAAACCAGCCCAGCACACCAAGGGTTCTTGACGAGCATCCTCTTGTTTCCCTGCGACTCGGATATATCCAGGACAGCGTAGTCATGCTCACCCACCAGACCCGATGTCTCTTCTTCTGCAAGGGACAGTCTTCCGGTCCCCAACGTAATTATCACATCCCCGTAGTCGTACGCTTTTTTTACTCTAGCCCACGTTTGATCGAAGTCAATATCGTCGCTCTGGAGAAACAGCTGCTGTGGAATCCAACCGGTGATTATCCACAAATCTGTACCGGAATTGCTCCCGGGAAAATCGTAGCCACCCCGGACTTTAAGATAGGCCTTTTCCATCAGTGCAGGCCAGACCAGCTTGGGGTTTTGGCGGTCCACCACATATAGTGTCCGTTCGTTATGCGAAGAAGGCAAACGGTCGTCGATGACGACTTTGCGAAAGCAGCCATTGAAGTTCATACGGAATACATACTTGCCGTTCTCTGAGACTTGCGGCTGCCCCTTCTCGGAATTTATTGGGAACATAACGGTGGGTAATATGGACTTGGGGCCTGGCCGAAGGTGCTTGATGCCGGCACCAAGACTGGCAACGACGGAGCAGTCGGTTGTGATGTCTTGAACTAGGTCAAAGTCATCTTCAGCCTCCATCAGACGCAGACGTGAAGACTTGTCGTCCTTGGTGTTAGCCCCACCTCCTACGATGTCCCATGGCCGTTTCCAGCCAGCAAACACCTCTCGTTGGCGACCCGACAACGAGAACTCGGACGCATCACTGCCCCAGGACGTTAGTTGAATTACACGTGAACAGTGAGTTCCTCCCGAGCCTTACGTAAAACTGGACCCCCGAAATTCCTCTGGATCCGGATCTGATTCCCATGGGGGAAATTTGTTTCCATGCAGCTTGGAGCCGCGAAGCAGGATAGTTTGCTCGCTGATTGGGATCTGGCGTGAGAGACGAGGCAGCCCTAGGCGCTTCTCCACCTGGCTTACGGTATCAACCGACCGAGCGATCTTTTTCAGTCGCTCTGCCGAAGACAGCAGGTCGCTGCACTTCTGCCTCAACCGTGTCTTCTCACTTGGTACCCGGGCCGTGCCCGCTGCCTTCATGTACAGCTCGGCTGAGGCGATGGCATGGTCCAACGCTTCTTGTCCCGAGCATCGTAGTGCCTGTGCCTCCCGTTTCTGGTCAAGAAGAATTGGGTCGTTAGCGACAAATAGATCGTGGATTTGCTGCGAGTGAGGAGCTATGTCTAATAGGGTTTACCTTCGCTTCAGCCTCCATGTTTCAGGAAGCGCGACCATGTAGACAAGTGTTGCTGAGCTGGGACGTGGGAGGGCAAGAAAGAAATAAAAGCCTCACCCATATCAGCAGATGGCAAAATCCTGTTTGACGAAGATGAGCTGAAGGGAAGTGGCACCTTGTTGGTGCCAAATGTGCATGTCGCTTGCTTGATATGGGATTTTAGTCGCAAGATTGCTGGTAGATGAGCTGACAGGCCCCGCCTTGGCTATGTATCACTGAGGCAGTGTGCATGCGTTTTGGAGGAGATGCTGGGTTCAATCTGAATATGCAAGTGGTCCGTTGGGGCATAGGTCGTGTCGAAAATGGAGGTATATCTCAGACGGAGTATACAAATACTGAAATATGACAGGTATGCATGCCGTCGTGGCAATCCTTTTCTGGCAAGTCGTCTTAACGAGTGTGAATGATGGATATGTTGGCAGCTGTTGTGGTGTTGAGCGAATGCGGGAGGACGGCACTTGCCGTTTTGCCGCTAACAGTCTTCTGTAGCGTTGCTGCGTCTGAAGCTACCAAACCTACTCGTCCATTTCAGCTTCATCTCATACCGGCGTTTTATATGCAGAAACTATCAATATACAGTATCTGCAAAACTAGTAGAACCACCATTTGGAATGGAACCCATTTGCTAGGATACTAATTCAAGTAATTGTCAAGGTCCGCTCGCTAGCTATTAGTTGTAAGATCGGAGTCCTGCAAAAGATATATGCAATTGCTACCTCCTTGCGATGATAGGTGGAACAGAATGCCATGGTTCTGGAAGACATGGACGGTAGGATTCGAATACCTATCAGGGTGATCCTTTCTTGTCTGGGCTCACCACTATTCATTCGGCTATCTGGTATTACGTCTTCTGAATCGCCGGACTGGCTGGGGAGCTGTCGGTAGAAGGGGACGGTACGGAGTTCTTTGTCACTTCCAAGCTTGCCGAGAAGCAAAGGCGGGCGCACCCATCTCGATAAGATAACACTTTTATGGCCGAGGTCCCGTCATCACACATGCAGGGCCGCGCGAGGGTCTTTCTGTAACAAGCCCGGACGACATCCCTTTCCATGTATTTTTAATCCACCTCCTATAGACACAGACAGACTCTTGACTACAAGGGCATTATTCTTATACTCAATTGTATTTACGTTCCTAGACAAGACGAAAAGACCCCTTGCTGTTCCTGCCCCGTCCGGTTCACTGTCGCAAGCCAGCAGCTCGGCAGTTGAGGGAGCTAAGTCAACGCTCTGACTTCATACCGAGGTCGCATCTCCCGAGACTCGGCCAAACCGCTGCGCAAACCCACTGCGAAACAACAGAATCGACAGATAGTGATCCCACCAACACCAGCGATAGGAGTTTGCGCGAAGACCCCGAGATTGAGAATTCGATAGACAAAAAGACTAGAAGATTTATTCAGAACCGCGCCGACCCTTCGCTGGGGCAGAAACCGCTTACACCTCTCTCTCAATCGTCCCGTGCAAACGGACCGTCGTCGTCGCACAACCATATACCATGTCCGCACAGTCAAAAGCCGCGGCGCTCCCGCCCTGGGGTCTGGCCGTCGCTGGCTCAACGGGCGCCGTCCTGGCAAATGCGCTGGTATACCCTCTAGACATGTAAGGAACACACAAACAAAATGGCATTGTAGTTAGCATATCTCCAGATTCCCCATTGCGCGCTCCGCTCCCCGTTCCACCTACCGTTGACCGCCCTCTTCGGACAGCCGGAAACGGCACGCACCTTCTGCAAGATGTTGTAGAGTACAAAAAGGAGTTGGCTGACCATCCCCTTTATTGCCAAACGCCGCAGTGTCAAGACCCGCCTCCAAGTCCAAGTCAAGCGCAACCCGAACGACCCCGACCACCACCTCCACGGCAACGAGCCGCACTACACGTCGACCTGGGACGCGATCCAGAAGATAGTAGCCGAGGACGGGCTGGCAGGCCTGTACGCGGGCCTGGAAGGCGCCCTCCTGGGCGTGGCCTCGACCAACTTCGCCTACTTCTACTGGTACTCGACGGTGCGCGCCATGTACCTCAAGCGGCCCGGCGCGCCCGCGCACCCCTCGACGGCCATCGAGCTGGCGTTGGGCGCACTTGCCGGCGCGCTCGCCCAGCTCTGCACCATCCCCGTCGCCGTCGTCACGACGCGCCAGCAGACCCAGGCCAAGACGGAGCGCAAGTCCTTCCTCGAGACGGGCCGTGAGGTCCTCGAGGGCGAGGACGGCCTGTTCGGGCTTTGGCGCGGGCTCAAGGCCAGCTTGGTCCTCGTCGTCAACCCGGCCATCACCTATGGCGCCTATGAGCGCTTAAAGAGCGGCATGTTCCCGACGAAGACGCGGTTAACGCCCGGCGAAGCCTTCCGTAAGACTCCCCCTTTGTTTTTATAGATATTTGGAAAAGGATGGAACTTTCCTCGTATGCGTATAACGCGTACGGGTACGAACGAAGAGACCAGGGAGATTCCATGAAGAAGAAATAGCTTTGCTAACCAAGTGTATTTGCATTAGTCCTCGGAGCCATGTCCAAAGCCTTGGCTACCATCGCAACGCAGCCCCTGATCGTCGCCAAGGTCGGCCTGCAGTCCAAGCCGCCCGCAGTGCGCAAGGGCAAGCCCTTCAAGAGCTTCGGCGAGGTCATGCGCTTCATTCTCGACAACGAGGGGCCCATGGGCCTGTTCAAGGGCATCGGCCCCCAGATCCTCAAGGGGCTGCTGGTACAGGGTATCCTCATGATGACCAAGGAAAAGTGAGTTATAGTTATCTCCCCCTTCGCTTCCGACTCCCGTCCCCTCCTATCTGCGTGGGAATACATTTGCTGACAATTGGAAACCGTAGGATGGAGCTGCTCTTCATCGCCTTCTTCCGCTACATAAAAAATCTCCGCGCAAAGCAGCTCGCCAAGGTGGCCGAGCTGGCGGCCAGCAAGATTGCCGTTCCCCTCACGGCGAAATAGAAAAGACAACAAGACAGAAAAGGGTGAGATACATATATGGACTCGCGCCCGCGCAACCACTGATAGACGGCGCGTGAATGGATGGATGGATAGGGGTTAGCTTTGTGAGAACCCGGACGGAACCGACCAACTGAACCGACTGACCACCAACCAACATGGGAATATGACGGGATAGAGAGAGCGCGCGATATTTTGCGCTTCTTACTACTGCGATGGGAGTTTACCTCGAATACGGAAGTCCAACGACCAATCCCCCCTTTTCGGGGTGTTGCGAATAGAGAAACGGACTGGCTTATAGCAACATGTTTTACGTTGCTTTCATTCTTATTTTTTAGTTTTGGCTCTTTTTCGCATTGCATGGTATTACTTGAATAGCTTTATGTACATAATGAACGACTCATTCATTGCGCCTCTTCAGTTCCATCCATCTCCTGTATATACTTTGTAAGCAGCACGCAGTGCATCCAATATGAGACTCGATACTTATATTGCCATGTAACAGGAAACTATATACAATACGTACAACCTGGTCAGTAATCCAAGTGGCGTGTTGTCTTAAGAGGCAAGCTGAGGAGAGAAAGGAAAGGCTCGAGGCAAAACACGTGGGGTTTCGCTAGCTGATTGATAAGTCTACACTCAGCCACTACCATGAACACATCTCAGATACTGGGGGAAACTGCTCATGGTGTAATGATAACAGAAGGGATCTCGTTTCAGCCCTCCCTTTCAAGGACCGAGGCTATTCCAGCTGACAAGAAGAGTATATGTTTACTAGCACTTGACAAGTTCCACTACGTGTTATATCCAAATCTCCATGAGCCTCTGTACTAGTCTTACTATCAACAAGCAGGACACTGTAACAACTTCTATAAAGCAAATATTTCAGGCACGTATGGATTTCTTGCCTCTCGCCTATGTAAAGTAGAGAGTAGAGGCGCTTTATGAGACTGGAAAATAAATGAACTCCCCCTTCCCTTCCCATCGCTTACATGTAGTCAAAACCGACAAAACCAAACAGTCAGTCTCGGGAACATCGCCGAGCCTACAAAAACAGATATCCCATTATCCTTTCCCCTGGGAGCCCCTTAAAACGCCAAACCAATGCAACTCCCCCGCGCGAGATCGAATTTGCCCATACTCCCCCAACACTGCCTCAGCCAGTCCGAGTGAGTCTTGGGGGTCTCAAAAGGCTACACCATCGGACAAGATGAAACGGTGGGCAGGCAGCCCGCCTCCGCCACCGACACGCCCAGGCGCCGCTTTCCAGTATGCTGTACATGCAGCGCCATGTCCCACCCAACCCGGGGGGCGACGGAGTTGTATTCCCATGTGTAGCCGTGAAGGATCCCCCTCGGCCCTCCCTGTCTCGTCTCCTGTTCAGCTTACATTGCACAGCAGCTCGGCCTCTAGGATGAATTTGCCCTCCTTGTACTTCTCGCTGGACTCGTATGCCTTATCATACTTCCACCCGACCACCTCCTTACACTGGCGGCAGCTGATGTCGCGTACTACGTGGCGGCCCGTCGTCATGTTGCGTTCGGACGCTTCGCCGGCGTCGGTGTTGACTACGGTGTTGAATAGGTAGGCTTTGCCATGCTGGCCTCGGAAGTTCTGTTCGCAGACGCGCAGGGCACATGTTAGCTCACAGGAACTACTTCTCCAGTATACATATATGTATCTGCCTAGGGATTGAGATGCAGGAAGACACAGGGAGAGGATGCGAGCGGGCGGGTAAGTGGAGGGGGCCTAGCCACATGTCCATGCCCCCAAGTCTGTAAGTGGAGATGGGACTTACTCGGCTGATGATATCGTCAGCATTGGCAAGGTGAGCCTTACAGTGCTTGCACCCATAGATCTTGTTGCTACTGAGATATGTGTTGTACGCGAGCCCCATGTTGAAGAGAGATGATGGTAGGCGAGACAATGGTACGGGAGTATCCGGCTGGCCAAGCGGGTGCTTCGTTGCCTGTTTAGAGTAGTGTGCAAGTATGTATGTATGTTTCTCTGAAAGAATGCTGCTGCTGTTCCCTTCGGGCACGACTATGGGGGCGACAATTGCGTATGTCTCTCTAGGCGCACCAGGTTGTATGTAGTATATCTATCAGTCACGATGGACGACGAAGCGGGAAGGTCGGGTGGTTCGACCAGGATGGCGACGAAGCTGGCGGGTGTTGGGTAGCAGCTATGCCTGGGCTAGGTTGTTTGATGCCGAGGTACTGGTACTTTCCGCGATTATTGATTCGGCCTGGCAAACTAGGAACGGCAGACTGTCGTATCAGGAAAGCCGAAAGGGTGCTTCTTGGTTTCTTTACCCAAAGTCGGTGGAGAAGGAAGTTGCAGAGAGCAGACAAGGCTGGGAACGATGTCGGAAGCAAGCTGTCGCTGAGACGTAGGGTTCACATGGGTTTGCCGTTCAGCTTACGGCGAGCAGAGCAGCGCAGGCAGCTGTGGATTGGACAGGCGAGACGAGACGAGACGAGACGAGTGAGGAAGAAGGAATATGGTCACGAGGGCTGGGTTTATTTTCAGGTCGTGTAAGATGGCCTATTGTAGATATCAAGAATGTATACAGTGAGAAGGTTTGAGATGGCAATTTTCACGAGCGAACAGCTTTTTGCTTACCTAGGTATGAGTTGGAAAGCTGTTGTCGTCCGTTGGCGGGGGATAGATAGATGGAATAATGCACTTGCGGTGATAAGATGGGTTGACACGCCGCCTGGCCTGGACAGTGCTCTTCTCCCCGATTGACCTGGCTGCTGCGCCCGAAAGAGCTGAGCTGATAAGCTCGCTCTCCGCGTCAGCTAAGACATGCGGTCATTTGCCTTGTCACTGCGGGGTAATCAAAAAGCCCCCCAAAGCTGCCAAGCTACTGCGCAAGTGACCACGCTCAGAGGGGGCAGGCGGTTCTGGCAGACGTATGCCAAGCCTTTTATGCCCGCAGCGGCCAATTGATCTGAGATGACCATCACCTGTGTGCGCCTGTATCTATTAATCGATGTATGCCAATCAATTGATTTAATGTAGCCACACTACCCAAGATATTCGAAAGATGACTGGATGAAAGGATGGTTGATACCAGCGTGCAACCCTGTACGAAATCTCCCATCAGCTTTAAGCCTCGGGGTCCTAGGGTTTGAGGGATAGATGAGATGGGGGAGAGGCAATAATCTCTCAAGCCTTAGCACTCTCCCAAACTCCACTCAATAAGAGGAAAATAGCCATCCAGAAAGCTCCAGGTTTCGGCCGAGGAAGGACGCATGTATCACCCTCTGCCTGGATTGAGGCTAGATCTAGATTGAAATCCTTAATTCTCGGGGCCGGTCGGTCTAGTTTTGGAAATTGATATCAATATATTTGTTCGTATGGCCAAGTTAGCTTACAGCCCGAAACCCCCAAAATAGCCTGCGCGCCAAGACGACGCAAGGGGGGCGAGCCTGTCTGTGTCTGTTCTTCAAGGTTCGTCAGCATCTGACCCTTTCAAGGGTCAGCCCCTGAAGCGAAATGCGATCGCCTAAGTTTAGAAACGTCATGCGCCAATCTTTGGAAGGACGATCCGAGTTGGCCAGAATATCCTGGGACTGTCATTGAAAGGTTATATTCTCGTACATATACCTAGACTAAGGCATTCTAGAACAATTTCCCTATGTCCCTGGTAAAGTCAGTTCAAGACGCTCGGCAAGAACATGATGTGCTGTTGCCAAACTCTTTCTCACTGGGCTCTTTTAGCGGCTGCTCGAGACGCTCTGCCGCGTACCGAAGCAGGCTGTACCAGACAACTGTCACTCGGAATTGCAAATCACGGAAGGGACGAGATATGTGAGTTTATTTTATGTCGATCGTATCATTCATGATTTTTTATGGTTTGTTCGCACACGCATCTAGATATCTGCAACCTATTTGCATTTCGACCCAGCCCCATAAGGGGGACAGTAGATACAAGTCTCTCTGACCACCAAGAGAGTCAGGGTCTTCTTCTTCCAACATGCCGACATCAAGTTTATGTATGTAACAGGGGGGTAGTAGTCCGTTTATTTTTCCAGACCACAGTAATATGCACAACGAAAATTGTAAAAGAAAGACGAGAGGGTCGATCCAAAGAAAAAAAGGGGGGTAGGAAGCCAACAAATATACACAAATCGCTTCGCCATTCCCAAAAACCCATTCCACGCCATGCCTAACAGACGAGTCAACAAGGCTTACGTCGCCGAAAAGAAAAACCTTGACTTCTTCACCAAGTAAAGGCTTCATCCACAAAGTCGATGGTACCGTGGTACTGTCTCTTGCGGACAGCCGCGCGCACCTCGTCACTGAGGGCACCGGGGCCACATGTAGACACTCCCATGGCACCGACTTGGTTCTCCATCTCGATGGACAGCAGGGTCTCAATGTTAGGTCGACCCGGGAACATCTGAACCGTAGATGAGGGACTGTGGATCTCCTTGGTGGATCGCGGCCGACTGACGAAGAGCATGATCCGCAGGCATTCGCGTCGCTTGTCCATGGCGAGGATCTCGGTCATCCAGGGTCGGATCCACTCGAGGTGCTCAGGGCTTTGGATGATCCACACCAGGACAATCTTGCGGGTGGCGACGGTGCCGTTGGCGTAGCCCGCAACGAGATCACGAACGTGGGGTACTTGATGGGTGATTCCGACACCACCAGCAAAGAGCATGGCTGTGCCGTAAGAGTGCATCATGTGCAGACCACCGTAGGGACCCTCGACAAAACAGGTCGTGTACAGACGGCCATCGGGGGCAGCAGCAGCGCGCTCGTAAAGGTTCTGCGTCATGCCGGTACGGGCTCGGATCACATACGAATGGCTTGTCTTTCGCATAGCCAAGATATCTTGTCGGTTCATGGCAAGCTTCTCGTCGCTCAAATCTTCGGCCTCCTCACTCCACGCGACCGAGAAAGGATGAGACTGCCAAAGGCTGATAGAGGGCATGTACAAGTAGGCGTGCTGGCCAGCCTTGAAGGTCCAGGGGCGAGCCATGGTAACAGTGACACGGCAGGCGTTACCGGGAAGCGCTTCGACGAGAGTCTTAGTGCCACCACTGCCGAAGTTGGTGTAAGCAATACGGCAGAATCGGGCAAATCTGTCGGCGATCCAGATAGGGATAACCGGGATAAGGAACTTGATCTGGGGGTACTGGTAGAGGTTCAAGTGATACCAAAGACCAACAATGGAAACAATAGCCAGCAAAATGTGCATAATCTTGAACGTCTCGTAGAAAGCATGTCTCGAGACACTGGCGGCCTGGATGAAGATGGCGACGAATGCACAGGTGGCAATGAAACCGTACAAGATGAAAGGTGTTTCCCAGATGGCATCGAAAGCCTGGCTCCAGCCCTTAGCGTGAGCAGAGACAGCCAAGAAAGCCATAGTGTGAGTGACAGCCTCCAAGGCAACGATTCGACCGAACCATCGGTGCATGAGGTTGAACGTGTCGAAGGAGAAACCCAACCACGAGATGAGAGGGTTGTTTCTACCAGCCATGACAAAGAGGGGAATCTGGGATGAAATGTTAGTGAGTGGTTCTCATGAATGGATGAACCTTGACTTGGGCTGAACCTACCATGTTGACAACAGCCAGAGTACCGCTTCTGTTCCTGAGCTGCTTTCCGGCACTGGTGTAATCACCGTCGAAAGGAATATCAATCACACAAAAGGCAACGTTTGTGCTCAGGTATGCCAGGAGGAACAGGAACTGGAAGCGGGTGGGCAGTGTGCCCATGTTGGCAGCACTGCTGAGTTGGAATTCGCGGTTGTGGCGCTTGTTGAAAAGGGGAGAATACAGGATATTCTTCTTGAACCAAGACACCTTTCCTGACGTCTTTGCGAAGTAGTACTGCGTGTCGTTTGTGAGGCCAGTGACTGTGCGCACGTATTTGGTGATTTCGGTCCATATCTTCCAGACGATGAAGGAGCCCGAGACAACAGCACAGATGAAGAGGAGGTAGTGAGATAAGGCCTCATTCTCCATACCTGGCGTCCATCCCTTGGCCTGACCAGAGCCGGCTGCGACGGCACCGGCCTTCTGCACCGGTGCTGTGCCATTCGTATTTGTCGAGTTTGAAGACATGATGTCGATGTTGTGAATTATGTTATGTAAGCAACTGTGAAAGGGAAATGTTTCCCGTCGGGCGGTCGAGGTCTAGGCCCGGTGGTCCTAATAAAGAACACGTGCTGGACAAGCGTGCCTTTATATCCTTTGTTTTTATTTTCCTCCTCCAGTTGATACAATGTTGACAATGGTTCAGTGGTGAGGCATGTAGGCCGGGGCGACAAACGGGATCCACGTAAAAGTGGAACGAAGTTGAATCGAAGGAAAGGAACCCACGACAGCCAGCTGCGTGTGAAGGCGTGACTTGTTTTTAAGTAAGTGAGTGAGATGACGGCAGTCAAAAGACCTAATTTGGCCCGGGCGGTAATAATGCAGCAAAGACGATTTGTCTAGCAGAAAGTGAAGGCCCGAGAACTGATCGGCAATCCCAAGACAGTGAGCGTATCTGAGAGCACGGGCACAACAATATCTCTATCGCTCCAATAAAGTCAAAGCCACCTGAAGAAGAAGAAAGAGTTTGGGCGATGCACCAATGAGCGTGAGGGTGACCGGTGGTTAAGGTGAAGAGGGATCGGACGGCAGCTAAAGGATCGAGGGGAATTCCGACAGAAGAAGGGTCGAAAGTCTATCGGGGTTTGTCGTTTGCTGCAAGAGTCGGAGGAAAAATCCCAATGAGTCGGAACCGGTTGAAGGAGGGGGGAAGAGGGAAGAAGAGGAAGGGTAGAAAAGAGTACGTCAGAAACGTAAACGAAGTGAAAAGTAAAAGTAGTCCAGCTGCTAGTAATGCAACACACAAGTCGATCTGCTTTAAACGGGCTGGCCAAGGTGCACAGAGGGACGGGTTGCCGCCCAGAGATATACGAAATAAGGAGGTAATCAAATTGATCCTTCCCCAGTGTTAGGTACCTTGAATTGATTACATACTGGTGCGTGGATAGGCGGCTCGTTGCCGGCACCCTAGCACACCTTGCAAACTGTCGGGCAACCCAAGAAACGCCGCATGAGGGGGCGGTACTGGCAGCACTGGGCAGTAAGCTAGGGATTGGGATACTGGTCGGAGTCATGAGAGACAAATTTACTCCACCCGGCGGCCCACTGAGACACCACCTCAGTGGGAAGAAGAAACTTGAGCCGCTTGGTGGGATCAACAAGGACCTGCTGTGGGAGGCGTGCTGGGCACATCCCAGCTCCAGATTTTCGGCCAGGTACCCTGCAACTGGGATTGCTTGGCCCATTTCCCTGCTCCATTGAGGCGACCATAGCCATTACGGAGAACCCGCACAATTGCCGGGGTTAGGTACTTCTTTTTTGTTACCGAATTCGCCAGGCACAGGCACAGGGGACATCCGTCTGAATTATTGCATGTACTATTTTCGACCGCGGTCAGTCAGCGGTCAGTCAGGGCCGTTGCACGTCAGAGGCCATGCCATCTGATGGGCGGTCTTTGTGGGAGACACATTGGTTTTTCTTTGCTTGTTTTAAAACTGGAAAAAGGAAACACGACGTTGCCGCCCCTCGGCGTCCACTTTCTGTTGAATATCGCTGCACAGCATGTAGATTACGTATGTTGCAGTCGCACACAACCTCTGGTAAATACGAGGCTTGCTCAGCTGGTCCAGGGCATTTTGCCTAATCCGATTTTAGACTCGATCTAGCGCAACCTCAAGGGATGCGGATGCATAACTCCATTGCCCGTCACCATGAACTTATGCAAGGTACGGCCTTAGCTGCTTAGCTCTTACTGTTTAGCAACACAGTCAAGAACGCGCACCTCTTTCGAGCGTGTGTACTGACTCGTTTGTGTTTTCAAACACATACCACCCATTTGACACCTGGACTGACATTGCAGGGTCAAGCCATGTCAAAGAACTTCAATAGCCCTCAGTCCCTGGACTGATTGAATTGATAGCAGTGTCATCGAGTGGGGTGGATAGGCATCGTTCTACTTCTGGATATCGCATGACGAGGGATTCCTGTCCGTTACATCAATGCCCTCCCCCTGTTCCTCCCCCCGGCCTTCGGCCACCAAGGCTTTTCCCCTCCACGAATCAGCTCTCGATTACGCCATGGTCCTGCAGTCTGCTCCTGGCCACTCAGTAACACCAATCCGAATGGTGGGCGCCCGGTGGGAGCCGCGGGCTGCAAGTGTGGCTGGCCTCTGAAACAGGGTAATTCTTCACGACAAGACATTTCTCCAATAAACGACAGGGGTCGGTACATCATCGCTCGGCCAATGGCAGCTCAATACACTGATATACATGCTACCTGGGTCAATCTCCCACCCGCTTAGTTGCACAGGGCCAATCTGTACGCGGCCCAGAACGCGGCCTTTCATACATCCATACGTTAGAGCGGTGGTGGTCTTCGGCGATGGTGCAAATAGGTTGCGGCTTATGTAGATCCTTTGAAATCGGAGATGATCTCTACACCAATAATTCGGTGCCCGAATTCAGGCTCCATTGCTATCCATTTATGTGAATATGTACGTTTCCGTTGCCCACACTCCGCTTCTTTCCATTCAAGCCATTCCCTTTAGACTGAGATACCGACGACATGGCACTGCTTCAGATGTTCTTGGACAATCAATCTGGAAGATGCCAAGCTGTTGCCCAGATTAGGGGATCAGATTACTGATCAGATGTCACAAGCCGTGCGGTGGCTCGATGCGTGTTAATAATCGGATGGATCCAAGACTTCCCAATCTCGTCAGTGTTGACGGTGTCGTCGACACTGGGTGCCGGAGGGGGCGCAAAACGTCGACGAAAGCTTCCAAGCTTTTCTGTGCACGCACAATTCAAACCCTGCCCAGCTCCCTGGGTCTGCTGTATTTTCCGTTTCTGGTGTTGCGTGGTGCGTGGCTTACAGGATCTACTCACTGCGGATCAACGCCTTTTCGTCTGAAGTTGTCTTGAATCCACAGAAGCCACCTCCTGTAACGTGTTTGCGGATGCATCGTTGGCAACCAATCGTCTTATCAATCACCCATCACGAAATCGTACATATCATATAATACGGGGCTTACGTACGGAGTACGGGGCCGAGGATTCCTTTTTCCCATCTGCTAGCAGCTCTGCTCTACCCAGATCCAACTCCTGCTCGTGCCAGAAAGGCAAATGACCCGACCGATAATCGTCCCAATGGCGCCAGGCACCTGAGGTATAGCGTCAAACCCAAAAAGCTAAAAACGGCGCCACCACCAGCCCTTTGATCTTGCCCTTTGCGCAAAGGCTGATAAGATCCTTCCTGTAATTCGGATTCCCAGGGCGTCGCCATGTGCCATGTTGTGTCCATGAAATAGCCCAACTAACAACTCGAGACGAGACACTGGCAGGTGGAGTGATCTGTTGGAGCGTCGCAGATCGACCGACGTTTGAACAGGTCCCTTGGCGAAACCTCTATGTAGTTGTGCACATCATGAAAACAAAACCTCCCATAATATCCATAGTCGCCCAGCGTGCACTGCAGGTTTTTAGGGCTAGCATCCACTCGACCATGTGTGCCCTCCCGGGATCCGGTGTATAATCCGGTCATGACGGCGCTCAAGCTTAGATGCTATAGGCCAGTGCCTAGACCGACCGAGTATACTGTAGTCTTGAACGTTTCCTGGTGCACTTATTATTTGTTTAGTCGTGTCTGCCGACGCCAAACCGCCTAAAAATGACTCAGAAAGGCTCCGGCGTTAGCTGTTTGTACGTGTATTCTGCTTGCGGGGACATATCACATTTTGGGCCCTTGAAGTTTCACCACTACCCGCCGGGTCGCCGGTGCAGTTGGTACAATCCGTTATCGTGACTTCTCATGCTCTATGTGCTTCTTTGTTCTTTAATATTGCTGTAAATGAATTGAACATACGATGGTCCCTGTACATATCAATAAAATGGAATAATACTTACGATAGAATACGTTCCATCGTGTTGGCGTGATAGACCGCCATATTGAGCCTTCTGCATTCGTACAGACATAGCTCAAACGCACAAGCAATTGGCACAGGCACAAATGATACACAACGTTGTTTGTGTGGGATTAGCCGCCAAACGGTCGTACATCCCTCAGCCGCGATCCCAGATGCCATAATTCGAGTACACGTAGTGGTAGTAGCACGAGCCTTCCATATCGAGCATCGTATTGTAACGTCGGTTTGCCAAGCTCAGAATACTACTCTCTTTACTTGGGGTGAACAATTCACCGATTGGAATCGGCAAGGCGGGCGGGTCTGCGTGTATTCCTGCCTCATTACCCTCCTCCCGCATTCTTGGTGTTACAAGATATCGGGGGGCACAACCGACTTGGCTGACCGCAAACCCCACTGATCCTGTTTTTGCGTGCCTTTGCATACCTAACCTACTGCTACCCAATTGAATGACTCTTCGTTCGCTTCTTGCTTGTTTCATTGCGTCGTCTGGCACATATCGTTTCTGGAGACGCACATGGACGACAGGTTGCTTGTTCGTGTTTCCGGCGAGACGGTCGGCCTTTCTTTTCCCTTCTCATTGGACCCCTGGGGAAAGCGAATCCGCCAATGACGGGAGGCAGACGCCAGGGGACCTTCCCATCGCTGGGTTGTGGGCAAAGGAAAAAAACAAGGGCAATCGCATCGCCGCAAATCACCGCCCACGCGATGATCGACAGCCACAACCCGCAGCTCCTGTAACGTCGCAGTCGTTGTGACGTTAGGGGGTGGATGGCGTGGATGGGAGAGGCTAGAAGGAGATTGTGGCAGTTGGAAATTGGGAGATGGAGAAGACCGGGTCACCCACAGACATTTCGCGATGCTCTGCACAGGGGGTTGTTTTAAAAACTCAAGAGGCAGGTTGAGACGAGACACCAATGACGAGGGCGGGCGGGTCCCCCAGCCAAGAACTGGAGGCTCTGCACACCTTTCTGGAATCTGATAGGGATTATTCAGGGCTCTGTCATCCTTCTTCGTCTGAAGTTTTTGGTGTCGTCGCAGCGTGTGAAAGCATCTAAACGCAGCATTGATTGACACCTTGTTTCAAACATCGTGCGCGCTCGCTTCGGCTCTGTACGATTATCGTCCGGGTGGACTCACATATACTCAATAACAACCTCACGATATGGGCTCAATGGGGCACTGCCATGCGCATTTTGGAGCTCGTCCATGCCAAAAAAGATAACGACTCACGAGCATGAGTTTCAGATGCTTGGCAAAAAGGCCGAAAGGAGAAACACGCTCATTCTCGTTGATACCCACACAGACCGTCACCTTTACCACTTATACGAATGCTGTAAGCCTGGATTATCCTCCGTACCTAGGTATCCAACAGGTTGGGTCGAAAATGTATCTTTAGCAACAAACCCTGGGCGACATGACCCCCGTGCGAACATGCGGCTCAAAAAATATGCAGGAGTTTGTGTTGGCACTTTGCATCTTATTCACCCCTTTTGGGAAAGGCTGCCGTGATGTGCATGGACGGTACGCATCCCCCAACCGACGAGCGACGACACACATACCCACACACCCTCAGATGATCGCAACCAAAGGAAAGAGTATATTGTTCGTGACGATACGCAGATTGTTTTAAAATACCCATTAACCCACCCACCACTCTCCGATATCTCATCACAACCAGCGGCTGTCGCCTTTTTGGTGTTCTTGGGGGACCCGAAGCGGACACTAGCAGTCGCCCGTCTGCGCAGAATTGGGTCGACCGTGATCCACGACGATGTCCGAACCTGGCACCTCGTTCTGCCCTATCGAAATCTTCTAGCTTTGCTGCCCTCGATCATTACACGAGAAAAAGGGGTGGTCCAGCACGATGATACTCTGGTCGTCCCGGGGAAGCATTCTCGCAAGGCTCAAGCAATCAGTCCATACGATGATGAGGCTCCTCTTGAACTCCCACGTGGATGCCAAGGAAATTGTAGAATGCATCCTTGGGTCTCTTAATCGACCCACGAAAATAAAAAAGGAGCTCTTGGCTATAGGAGAGGAATGCTACCGTCACCCAAGAACCGAAGACCCGAGGTAGGGCATAATGTTCCGGGGCTATCTTCGGCAATAGTGAGCGACAGAAAAACATAGGTATATTCGCTTATACAATAAATAACTACATGCCTACTGTGTATGTACGCATACACCAAAAAGAAAATGCATTTTGGTTCTACACTGGCTGCCTCGTTCGCGTTTCAGAGGGGGGCTTACAATCCCCCGATAGCGACCGAACTTGCCGGTTAATTGGCGAGCTGTGCCGTCCGTCGCGGTCGACAAAGAGTGTTGGCCACGCGTTGCTGTGTCGTAGCATAAATGCACACACACAGCTCTGATAGCGATATCGCGTTGTGAAACGTCGAAACGTTTTGGGCCTAAACTGCCAGAAAATGCTTGAACTTTGACAGGAAACGGCGACGTCTGAGCGAGGAGAACAAAACCGACCAGACAGGGAGACGGGGAAAAGGAAAAACACCTTTCAAATGCCAAGTTCGTCATCGCTGTGTATTATTAGGTCGCCGGATAACCGGACTCGTCGTCTCTGGCCCAGCGCCCGCTTGGTGGTGGTGGTGCTGCTGCTGCGGACGCTGCTTGATGACGGCCCATAGCTATGACGAGCCGCCTTGACCTTGGAACGAAATGCGGCCGCTGCCTGAGCGTTGACGTTCTCCTTCTCCTCGACTGCGCCGAGTGCGTCATCGTAACCAGACCCCGCAACTGGCGCCGTCGTCTTCGTAGCCGGCCGCATGGAACACCTGCGGTTGTTCGAAGTGGGCTTGAGCAAGTTGCACTGCTGCTTCGGCTGCAGTGTTGTTGTTTGATGACGATGCCGGTTCCCCGAGTCATCGTCGTCTGTAATTGTATCGCTCTCGCTTGCGGACTGTCTGCCGTCGCAAGCATTTTCTTCTGCCGGATTCGCAAACGAATCTGGAACGGGCTCTGTCGGGGCATCAGATGCAGGCCGACCCGACGGGCTAGCGAGCCGAGCCGAAGCAGCAGCAGCAGCAGGTAAGGGGCTAACATCGCGACCTGTTACTTTCCGAGCGGTCGAATCCGGCTGCTGAAACCTCCCAGACCTCCTATGTTGTGCCTGCTGCTTTCTTCGTTGCGCCACCGGGCTGACCACGACCCACTCGCCGATCGTCTCTTCCCAGCGGTAACCCAGCAAGATATCCGTCGTAGTTGCTGTTCGTTGTCTGTGCCTGTATCCGTCGTTCGCTGATGACATTTCGTCTTCTACTTGCTGGTGGTGTGCGGAGACCAGGCTCTCGGCGTAGACGAGGTCCCTCAGGTTGCTCGTCTGCTGCGCGAGGAACAGGGCCCCGGCTCGCGTGATGCTGTCCATCATGTTCTGTTCAAGGCCCAAAAGCTGCAAGTCGTAACATAAACGCTCCAGGTGTTGGAAAGGCGCCTCGGAAGACCCGCGTCCACATATTTGGGCGATTTGGGAGATTAGTGAAATCATGCTACTGTAATGTTGGACGGAGTCATGCGTCGACATGTCGACTTTACTGCTTGCAATCGGTGACGTTCCCAGGGCCAGCTCGAAAGCGCTCGTCAGACGTGAATGCGCCTGCTCTGTCCGTAAGCTCGACGAGGAAGCAAGGAAGGCAGCCAAGTATAATAGATCCTTTGCCATATTCGAGCTCCGGCGCTTACGTCCCTCGACTTCCATGAGGCACCCGAAGAAAGTGTACGTGATGTTCTGGCTGATGAAAGCAATGCTCTGTTGTTGCGATCCTACGGTCTGGGAGAGCTCGTTACCGCGGGTTTCCATCTCCCCAACGACATTCATCGCGGAGAGGATGGCCAGCGACCGGCAAATGGTGGGAAGTATCTGTGCCTCGAGTTCCCTCTCGGAAGGAGAGGCCTGCCCGTCCAACTTTTGGCTGACGCGGTGGTGCCTGCACAAGCTGATGATGGCGGTGACCAAGAAATCAATGGCTGCCAGAGCCTTGCTTCCCCTGGAAAGCACCCGATGGGCCAATCCCCAAATTCGCTCGAAGCCCCCAGTAACAAGCCAATCAACCGGCAGAGAGCCATTTGCTAGTAACATGGTGTATTGTCGCAAAAGAAATGAGTGTTGAGTGAATGCAATCGAGAAATCCCAAAGGAATGAAAGTGGACGGAGTGCGTCGTTTTCCGCGAAAGCCGCCTCCGGCCCGGATGGGCTCGGGTATTGACGTTGAATAAACACTTCCATCAGGGCCTCGGCCTCGGAGGTCGCCTCGTACTCCGTGCATAGATCGATCACCAACATGCAAAAGTCGTCGTTCAACAGGCCTTCCAACATGGCTTCCCGCACAGCGGCGATGCCGTCGGCTCTGGCAACGGTTCGTAGATGGCTCCATCCCTGTTGCGAGGCGCCTAGCGTCTCCAGCTCGTTGTATAAGCGCAAGGAGGTGTCGGAGCTATTGAATGCGGACTTAGTGCCGTTCTGTTCCGCCTCGTCCAGCTCCCAGGCCTGGACGCCGGCGATGTACCAGGGCATCTTTTTGAGACACATGTCCAAGAGGGACGACACGCCCTTCGTCTTCTCTTCCTCCCGCGCCGTCCCCTTCAGCAGAGCCTCGAGGCTTCGGACGATGGACTCGTAGTCACTATGCCGGGAGGCCGAAACAGAACTCCTGAGAGCCGTGAGTCGTTCCTCAAGCTCACCGCGCCTGCTTGTGCCAGCCTTCTTCCTCCGGGTCTGAGATGAGCTTGAGCCCTGATAATTCCTGAATTGTGGCATATTGGCCGGAGAAGGCACCTCGTGGCCTCTTGCGCGGCGCACCAGTGGTGTGAAAGCCACGGCTTCGCCGGGCGCTGGGATGTCGTCGTGTGCCGCCTGAAGGTCTTTCGCAGCCCTCAACTTGATGGTCAGGGGCTGCTGGGCAGTTTCCGGGAAGGAGCCCGAATTTGAACCCGAGACCGAGGAGGTTTGGCGGCCAGCAGATTTCTGCTGCTGGGCGTAGGTATGCCGCATTTTCTTCCGTGGAAGCATCCATTGGCAGTCTGAGCTCTGTCGTTTCCCGGATTTCCTCCTCTCCTTTGTCGTCGGCAAATCAGTAGCAACGGCCACAGCGGCAGGCTCCGGCAACGAGCTCAGCTCTTTCCTAAGGAGCGCGAGCCGCGATAGCAAGGGCCGCAGCAGGCGGTGGCACCGCGAGGCGGTCCATGGCTGCGGGCGATCTGGCTTCGCCGTTGCCTTGGAGATCCGGTACCGCGAAGGCTGTGGCGTCTTGTGGACGACGTCCATTTGTGCTAAGGATGCTGATGCAAGAACTGTTCTCCAAAAAGTGAAAGCTCGTCGATAGATACTCCCTATTGCATGGCGACTATTGATGTTTGCGAGTGATACGGCAAATTGCAATTGGATATTGCGAGGTTCGTGAGTTTGTGTGAGATGTAGCGACGTTATGCGATCCAGAAATGTCTCCTGAATGGAGTTTCCAGGTATGTTAGTGGGTGAGGTGATTTCGTCCAAAAGATCCAAGATGCCCGTTATTGGGCTCGAGCGATGAAATCCGTCTAATGATACGTGCTCATCGAATTCGCGATAGCAAACGCCTTGAACATGAACATGTCGGCTAAATGATCGTCATAAGAAAAGGGTTGAGGCTGACCAGTGAGAAGCTCCCAAATTGTTTACTATTGACATATTTCCTATTAGGGAGTAGTGCGCAAGTGGTGTAAGCAAAAATTGGCACCTTTCTGGTTCTAACAGCTTTACCCCGGTACAAGTAAAAATTTATTAAAAAATTTAAATATAAGGAAATAAAATCGGTAAAAATATATAAAAAACAATCTAAATTCTTAGAAATACTTAACAACTTTTTCCAATTTTCTTCTTCTGTTCGTTGATTTTCTACGAATTTTAAAAGATAAAAGAGTATCGAGGTGGGTACGAAAACCCGGTCTATTCTTCCTTACACCACTTGGTACGGTATGGGTTAGGTAAGCCTGCAAAGCCCCGCCAATCGCATCCATCGACTAAAAAGTATTTTCCTATCCGGCCGCCCGCATGCAGCAGCCATCCAAATGTGGCGAGACTAATACTGCCATCTTGAAGTCGGGGTCGACTCAAAAGGGGACTGAAATAATGTTGTAGTTTCGAAGCTATTCTGCGGACCAGAACCTCTCTGTATTAATCGATGAGCACTGGATATATTGCGGCATATTTTCGTAGAGGGGCTGAGGGGGTGCTAAGGGCCATGTGCGGTGCGCCAGGTGGCTTGAGTGGGCCGCATTGATGGATTTGCTTCTTGCTTTCCAGAAGTCATTTTCGGCATTCGCAATGTGGGCTTGGCGCCCTTAGCTGTAAGCAAAAGACTTGTCGCTGTAGCCAATGAACAGCTCCGACCAGACCGCTCAATGCGAATCATTGCAATTACTTACTGAATGTGCGATTGCATGTGGGAGAATGTGTCAAATAGAGATCCTGAGCCATAGCGCACACCAGAAAATGGTCAATGACGAGTTACATAGCTATTAGTACGAGGTGTGCTGTTACCCTGTGGCGCACTTAAACCGTTAGCTTGGGACCGATGCTCGCTCCGGGGTACCGGGGACAGCCGGGAGGAGGGATTCCCCAATTTGATTTTTTTTACACTGGCGTCCCGACACAAGACATCTTTCTGTAAAGCGAATTGGGATTGAAGAAAAAAAAGTTATGGGAGCTACTCACTTCCTCCACCTCAACCTCCAACAATAACTAATCCCACGCTTTTCTCTCCCATTATACGACCTCAATTGAGACGACCATTCATTTTATTGATCTGTACAATATTTTCTTGGTCTGTCTGTATATTCTGCTTTAGATCTTTTCTTGCATTTCGCCGGCCGTTTTTCGAGCTTCTGACAACATACGTGGTGGTCGTTGCCCTCGTGCTTGTAATTGCACCTTCCGACACGAATTGAACATACCAATCCCACCTCGACTGTCTTAAAACACCAATCCTTAGAAGACTATTTTGTCCTGCTTCGCCATGGCTACGCAAAAAGAGACCCCCGCTTCGAATGCCCGTACGTTCGACCCCGCCTGCTGTATCTGGAAAAACTTCTGTGCTCCCGACTAACACATCTATGACAGAGGAGGCAAGCCCCGAAACTACCACCAATGGTCAGGCCACAGACTCTACCGAGGTAGCGAAGGAGCAATCGGCTGAGGAGGACGGCGAGCAAGCTGGAGAAGGTGAGCTAGCCTCAGGCTGGGCAATGAATTAATAAAATGGTCGATACTAACCTGTTCAGATGCTCTGTTCCCTCTGACTATCCTCCTGCCCCACGAGCCACACAAGATCCACGTGGTGGTAAGTTACCGACTTCATACACAAGCCATTGTATCTGGATGGCACTGACAAGCAAATTTAATAGGCTTCCCCGCAGGAGCAAGTACATGAGCTGCGCCAGTCCATTATCGAGCTCCCAGCAGCTTTCCAATACTCATGTTTCCACCTCGAGCACGACGGAAAGCGCATCAACGACTTTGTCCAGATCTCCGACGTCGAGGGCCTGGGTGCTGAGTCCGAGATCAAGCTGGTGGAGGACCCATACACAGAGAAAGAGGCCAGGATACATGTCATTCGGATCCGCGACTTGATTGGTGCCGCCGGAGACCGAACCGACACGCTGCACGGCATCATTCCCGGCACATGCTTGTTCGACGCCGTTACGGAATCCGGAGCTGGCAACGACAACGCCAAGGCAAGTGAATACAGCTTCGAGGCCGAGGCGGATGTGGCTGGCACCATTCTCCCGAAGGAGGAAGAGCCGGCACCCAAGACAGTAAAGTCAGTGGCGCTCTCGTCATGGAACCCTCCTCCATACCACCTGCGCCAGAAGGGCCACCTGTTGTATCTGGTCATTACCACAAACGAGGGAGAGCAACACCAGATCACTTCGCATGTGGGCGGCTTCTACATCAACAAATCCTCGAACGCCAAATTCGACCCTGCTCCTCGCCCTGCACCCAAGGGCGCCGCAGCTCACTCTCTCTACACCCTGCTCCAAGAGATCTCGCCTTCGTTCAAGGAGAGCTTCAACGAGTTGCTGCAATACAGCAGCAAGAAGGACCCCATGGCCACCTTCCAGATGACCAATGCGATCCCAGCCGCGCCGTGGGTTGTTCCCTCCGTAAACTCATCCATCACCCAGCACAGCTCAGATATCACACGCACGCAAGAGGGCTACCTGATTGCGGGTGTGGACAACACTGATACTCTGCGAGACTGGAACGAGGAATTCCAATCTGCCCGGGAGCTGCCAAAGGAGACGGTACAAGACCGTGTCTTCCGTGAGAGGTTCATGTCGAAACTCTTCGCCGACTACGCCGAGGCTGCCGCCCGGGGTGCAATCCTGGTCGCTCGCGGCGAGGTGACACCACTGAACCCGACCGAGGGCCGAGATGCTCAGATCTTCGTCTACAACAACGTCTTCTTCTCTTTTGGCGCTGATGGTGTCGGCACTTTCACATCGGAGGGAGGTGACGACGCCGCCCGCGTTGCTACTGGCAAGGACGTTAACGGCGTGCGGATCGTGAACCAACTCGATATCGACGGACTTTACAGCCCGGCTACTGTCGTGGTGGACTATCTTGGCAAGCGCATTGTTGGTCAAACCGTGGTTCCTGGCATCTTCAAGCAGCGAGAGCCCGGCGAGAACTCCATTGACTATGGTGCTGTGGAGGGTAAGGAAATTGTCGCGAACGACGAGAGGTTTGCCGAGACTTTTGCTCTGCTGTCCAAGGCTCTCCGAGGAAAGAAGCACGCTGTCTGGGACAAGGATGGCAAGCGCTTCGACCTCGAAGCCAGCGTGGAGACCAAGGGCCTGATGGGTACCGACGGTCGCAAGTACGTTCTAGACCTGTACCGTATCACGCCTCTCGATATCTCCTGGATGGAGGAGGTTGGTTCGACTGAGGGTAGCGAAGAGCCTTCCGATTACCCGCACCGTATGACAGTTCTGCGACCCGAGCTTGTTGAAGGTTTCCGGACGCAGCGATGGTCTGAATGGGTTAACGCCGAATTAGCCAAGCGTCAAAAGCAATTGGCCGAGAAGAAGGCTAAGGAAATCGAGAACAAGGACGAGACCAAGGACGAGACCAAGGAAGAATCCAAGGAGGACTCCAAGGATAAGGATGAAGCTGCCGCCAAGAAGCCTAAGGCTAAGCCGGCTAAGGCAGCCGAACCCAAGGCTGAGGCTGACTCTGAATCGGAGTCGGAGTCTGAATCCGAGTCCGACGACAAGAAGGCCGTCGAGAAGAAGGAGAGCGAAGCCGCCGACGAGGAGGAAGCTGAGGCTCGCCTTGATGCTTCCGCTTTCGACTTCTCACTCAACCCCGATGCTTTCAGCGGTCAAGTGCCCCAGACCGACGAAGAGAAGGCGGAGATGGCCGCTGACGAGGAAGAAGTGCGAAACGCCTGCAAGTATCTGCGCGAGAACGCTATTCCTGAGTTCGTCAACGACGTCAAGAACTCGGAACTGCCTTTCCCCATGGATGGCCAATCTCTCACTCGCATGATGCACAAGCGCGGTATCAACATCCGCTACCTCTCTAAGGTTATGGCGATCTGTGAGGGCCCGAGACTCAAGTGCCTTCGCGATCTCTGCCTGCAAGAAATGATTGCCAGATCGTTCAAGCACGTTTCCGGAAACTACCTGCGCTACATGCCCATGCCCTTGACGTCGGCTTGCATTGCCCACCTGTTGAACTGCCTCGTTGGCTTTGGTCTCAACCCTAAGCCTGCTGCTGACATCGACGAGTCCATCAAAGCTTTGTATCCGGAGGCCGACCTTTCGTTCGCAAAGGTCACACCCGAGAACCTTCGTAAGGAAATGGAGGAGCAGACCCAGACCCGGTTCAGATTCTCGCTCGAGTCTAACTGGTACACCGAGATCAAGCCTCTGCAGTTATTGCGTGAGGTTTCTCTCAAGCTCGGTCTCCAATTGCAGACCAAGGATCTGCAGTTCGTCAAGGGCGAGTCTCAGAAGGCAGAGGCTGATAAGCCCGCCGCCAACGGCACAACTTCCAATGGCGTCAATGGCAACGCTCAAGGCGAGAGCAAGAGCAAGAAGAAGAAGACCAAGAACCGAGAGGGTTCTCCTGCTTCTGCTGCCACCACTCCCAAGGAGCCGGTGACCTTCACTGCCGACGACATTGTGAACATTGTTCCAATTGTTAAGGATTCTGCCCCTAAGAGCGCCATTTCCGAGGAAGCCCTCGAGGGCGGCAAGCATTCTATCATGCAAAACAACCGGAGGATTGGACAGGAGCTTCTGCTCGAGTCCCTTACTTTGCATGAGCAGATCTACGGCATTCTGCACCCGGAGGTTGCCCGCGCTTATTCTAGCCTGTCGCAAATCTACTACCAGCTTGACGAGAAGGAGGCTGCGGTTGACTTGGCACGCAAGGCAGTCATCGTGTCGGAGCGTACCATTGGTGTCGACTCTGCCGAGACGCTTCTGTACTACCTGAACCTGAGCTTGTTCGTCCACGGATCCGGCGACAGCAAGACGGCTCTCATCTACGTCAAGCATGCCCTTGACCTGTGGAAGATCATTTACGGTCCTGACCACCCCGACTCCATCACCACCCTCAACAACGCCGCCGTGATGCTGCAACACATGCAGGCTTACCACGAGTCTCGCATCTGGTTCGAGCAAGCCCTTGCTGTCTGTGAGCGCGTCATGGGCAAGGACAGCTTGAGTGCGGCTAGCCTTCTCTTCCAACTCGCACAGGCCTTGGCTCTGGACAAGGAGTCCAAGTCTGCGCTGGTCCGCATGAAGGAGTGCTACACCATCTTCAAGGAGACACTGGGCCCGGAGAACAACAACACCAAGGAGGCCGAATCGTGGCTCGAGCAGCTTACTCAGAATGCCGTTGCTATTGCCAAGCGCGACAAGGATGTTCACGCACGCCGACTCCGCGCCGGAATCAAGTTCCCGTCGCGCAACGCCGCCCTCACCGGAAATGTCGACCCTGTTTCGTCAATGCAGTCCAGCGGACGACCCAAGGCACCTGGCACCGATGCTAGAAGCATTGATGACTTGATTAAGTTCATTGAGGGTAGCGAGTCGCAAAAGAAGAGCACCAACAAGAAACGATCTGGCCGAGGAGGCCCTCGTGTCGGCGCCAACAAATAAGTGACTATTTGCAATAGCGTATTCCTTTTGGGCGAAACCAAGCAGTTAGCCAACACTGAAGAAATGTTTGTAAGGGGGAAACAACCTGCATATAGAGAGGGAAAGGTTGGACGAAATAGTGATATGATGAGGGATGATCTGTACCATACGGAGGATGGAGGGAAAATACTTTTGCAGATTTGGCTGGAGTATATCTCGGTGCTTCGGGGGGATTACGTGCTGCTTTATCGGGAGCAACTACTTGCTTTCTCATAGAGACGTGACCGGTTGATCACGATGGCTGCATGAAGGGTACGAATTGGGGACATGAAAAGCATTCGGGCATTTTCTTATTACATACATCTTCTGTGTGTGTGTACTTTCTTCTCTCAATGATGATGCCATACATACCATTTTTGGCAGCACAACAAACAAACACCCCACTATAAAAGAGAGGCTGAGGGCGAGTATTTCCTCTGCAACGATATAACGAGCTTGGGTTTGCAGCTTGTCGGGCCTCTTGATCAATAGAAAGGCATCTTCACTCTACGGGTTGAGCATTGAATGTAATTACTGCTGAGTACATATGAACGAATGATATGAAGATGTTGCACATGAACTACATTATAAGTTCCAAGATTTCAGCCTGTGATGTGTGTAACATTCTGTTGGTACTTCGCATAAACTGAAGGCATTCTCTGAACTATGTAATTCTCTTTGCGACTGACCGTACCAAGATACACATCTGATGCCCCATGTATCGCTCTGGTCGAACGACAAGACACGCCCACGCTAGTAGTTCCAGCTGCCAGCCCTGGAAGCTGTCGGGATAAAGACCCACTATTGGGCTGGCTGGCAGAAAGAGCCAATCACAGCTGTTATCGGACTTAGTGGGGCTGCCACTGAAAAAAAGCGCACTAGACCAGTCACAGCAGACGTCGAGCCCTAGTAGCGCAGCGCACATTTTCGAAGTGACCGACTCGCACTCAATCGATTTGCCTAGCGATCCATTCTACTTTTCGTCACCAGTTCTTCAATTCCGCATCCCCATCACAAACCACCCCGTCTCTGCAAGGAACAGTCAGTCGAGATGGCCAGTATGTTACCACCCGTGCTATGCCCTTCGCTCTAGCGATTTGCAAAATGGGAATGCCAGTTACTGACAAATTTTTCTGCGCGCAGAGTCAAAGAACTCGTCCCAGCACAACCAGAGCAAGAAGGCTCACCGCAATGGTATCAAGAAGCCTAAGACTATGCGTTACCCTTCGCTGAAGGGAACCGACCCCAAGTTCCGACGCAACCACAGACATGCTCTGCACGGCACCATGAAGGCTCTGGTACGCGATCCTTGACTCTTCCCACCACCGATCACCCACCGCGATCACAAATTCGACAAAAATACCCCTACATGCACTCGTAACGGGTCAACAATCATCCGGACCGCTAGCTAACAATTCCCTACAGAAGGAGAAGAAGGAGGGCAAGCGCGAGACCGCATAAGAAGTTCGCCCACAATTTTTTTCGAGTTTCGGAGCCAGGGCTTTAGGGAAGGCAGCACATGCCACGGCGTGCATCGATGGCGAGTTCAGGAACTTTTCGGACCAACGACATTTCACGGGTCCCGGGGATTATATGATCATGCATTTGGCTGTCTTACGTCAGAGGACTGTCTTCAATGGAGAAGATTGAATCCAAGCTGGGCTAATGAGCCACGATGAACAACAACCAACCAGCCCGTCCGCTCGCCTGCGTCCGCCTCGTGTGCTTCTCCCCGATGCCATTCGCGCCCCGAAGATAAGTGATCTGGGCTGCCTCGTGTCCAACGTGAGATCCGATTACCCATCCTGCCCCCATTCATGCCCATGCCCATCCCCTTTGCCCCCAATATGAACGTGACTCGAACGGAGCGCAACGCAAGTTGCTGCTCTGAACGAAAACCGGCATTAGTGTGTACAGCTGTGGAATCACTCCCTTGTCCAACTGCTGAAGGAATAATTCTTCGTGCCGAGAAGATATTTTGGTCCGTCTATTACCAAGCGCCTTTGCTCAAACGATCCGATTGCAAAGGTGCATGAATGTTGGACTACATCCCCATCATCATGATCTCGTTGATTTGTATGCTCTACTCCAGAGCTTCCAGATACTCCCAACTGAGCTTCTGTATGCATCATTGTGACATGAACCAAATAGCTTTTAGTTATTATAATACACTTGATATTACATCACCAGAGAGGACTATGTGTTAACCACAATGATTGCACGTGATTACTTCATTTGACAAAAGTCGATAAGTGATGAGCCAGTCGCAACTCCGGAGTGACCGTGTATTTCTTTTCTTGTAGGCCAAAACCGGCGCCTATTCCCGACGCCGTCATCGTCTGAAACCCCTTTCTTTGGCAACGGTATCTTCGAGGCCCGACTATTGGGCTGAATGTTCCATCTGGCGCCGACTAGGTAGATCTAGTAATCGGGTGCATGCCGCTCTGATGCTGTTTCTTCTACCTGTCAAACCGTGGTGTGGACTCGTGGGCGCTGGGACTCCGGGCACTGGTTCAAAAGCAGTAGAAAGTGTGGATCTATTGGCACTTGTCTTGACCAAGTTGGGGGAGCTGTGTCCTTTCAGGAGAGAGCGAGAAAAATAGTAGGCAAGGTGCCTTGACCTTTTTAACATCAGTAGGACTGGCCCGGTGGACTGAGTGCCTGTGCAAATGCTCCTGCCTCCTCCGTATTCATGCACGCATACAAATCAGGCTTACCTATTCCACTCAGGTACATGATGTGATGGAGGTGCACTTTCGGCCTTCCCTAATGTTCTTCTTTGCTTTTAGAAAGAATTGAAGCCGTTCTGGAAATTGGCCAGGAGCGTCAGGAGCCGTGGTGGGTTCGATTTATCGGCCAGCCGGGCCTGTAACCTTGGACGGTTTAGAGTTGATAACCACCTGGGGTGAGCGAACAGCTGGGTGGTGTTTGAGACCGACATATGTACATGAACGATTCGAGCTAGATGTCAAACATGAACAATAGGGCAGAAATAGTAGTAGTGTGTGTTATCTAAGCAACACTCCTGGAAACAAAGGTCTAGACAATATGAAGTTGACTAGTTGGCTAGTTTAGCCAAGACTCAATACCAGATAGATGATTACGCCCTTCTATGCAAATGTGTAGATGCTTCCGATGCGGCTTTATAGACGCGGGATGCCTAACCTAGGCTGAGCTGAGGGAGGTATATTGACCTGGGAGAGGCTCAGACTCTCTGCGGCAGAAGTGTTTGGGCGCCAGAGTTTATCGGGCCAAGTGGTGTGTGTGTGTGTGTGTGTGTGTGTGTGTGTGTGTGTATGTGTGTGTATGTGTGTATGTGTGTGTGGCGCTGATGATACTGCCAGAAGTAGAAGCAAATGCAATGGCCCGAGTATGTATGGTGCAGCAGTCCCATCTGCCCGACATCCCTCCTTTGCTGGTATATGGGTGCTGGCGGAGGCAACACACCACTTTTAGTACGCTGTACGACCGTCTAGCCATGTACTGTACTGGGTGAACCTTGGATGGCTCCAGACAGAACCAAGCCCAAGATGTTGTAGGTGTGTCCCAGCGTGGTATCTAATACCGGGATGCCGCATGTCAAAGACAGCATTGTCCTTACACGTACTCGAGGACTCGGTTACTGGACTTTATGTGACGGGTTGACAGGTGTCTTCAATGAAAGGTAGTTTCTACCCGACTTGGGGTGCATAGCATGGCATGTTAAGGTTCACTAGGTAGGTATGGGCAGTTCTATTATCCATCGGCATTGATGCAGACGAATTCTTGTTGCATTGGATGTTCGTGTTCATCTCATATGGGGTGGTAAGTACCGGTATAGGAATCGATCAATTTGGTACGTTGTAACCCTGGTGGTGAGGTCTGAAGGCCGCTTCGAGTCCCGACTGGTCGAAAAGTGGAAGCTAATGGAACCCGCAACACCTACCGCTTGCGCAGCTCCCAGCTCGCTACAGGCTCACAGGCTCTTACAGGCCCTGCGAGCGCCGCCCAAAGAACGACCCTAAGGCCCCTAATGACTGTCCCCTAGAGTTCAGCTCCATTCAGTAGCATCTCCTCAATCCAAGAAACATTTGGTCTGATCCAAACAAGGCCCTACCTACTGAATATTCCCTCTCTGCTGTTGAATTGAGAACTTATCTGCTTGCACTGCTCCATAAGTTTTGCCAAAAAGACCACGCCCCAACTGCAGGCAGAATTACGGAGGTGTGCTGCACTCTTTTTCTTTTGCATTTGTGTTGCAATTAATTGTTCTTGTCCTTGACGACAATCAAAGCAATCATTACGTGAATACCATTAGACGAACAGTACTCCGTACCCTACGTTATCTATTTTTGTTACCAGTCCTTGGGCAGGTCGAAGAAGTGTGGATTCAATCGAGGCTTTGTTGTTGCATCGCCCTTGGAAGAAGCCATCCATCGAGAATCTCGAAACAGCGCATTACCTGACTCCCCTGTCCCCCTTGTCCTTTCTTTCACACGGGCCATCGATCGCCCCCCGTTCCGGACCGCAGGGGTCTTTCGTCGTTTCACATTGCCTACCAGCCCTGCCCGTCTTTCCCTTTGGGGCTCCTCGACTCGACTCGACTGACAAGACTGCCTGCCTTTGCTACTGCGTCGTCTGCTTTCTGCTTCTGCGCCTCTGCTTCATGAAGGTGTGCTGGACAGTCTTCCCGTTCAGAGAACCACATTTCCCCATCTAGCCGACCCTGCCCGGGCGATTAGAAATATTCCCCTTTCCGACTTCTTGTCTCATCCCCTCCATTCATTGTCCTGCTGCTGCAGCCTTTCAGCTAGCTAGCTCTCCTTTAGCATCTTCTTCAAGAGCACATCCCATCACACACACCAAAGACGTGCTTCCCACAAGCAAAGGCCAAGCAGTCGAGATTTCCTTCTACGACCGAAAAAATCAATAATCGTTGCTTGAGCTAGTGTCGTCGTGTAAGGTGTCTCGCGAGGCAACCTATATGCTCAATATGAATCGGAACAGCACCCCGGAAGCCAACACGGCATCGTCGCTTCGACCTCCGTCGGCAAGGACTTCCGCAGCCGCCCAGCATAACCTGCGAGCGTCTGCAGACATGGCTGCCATGGTCGGCAACTCCCCCTCGAGCCGAATCCGCCCCTCGTCGGACTTCTACGGCCAGTCCCAGGGCCAAGGCCAGGGCGGCGCTGACGCCGACCCTCAGGACAAGATGACGCAGCAGTGGATCGCCGACATCGACCAGTACGAGACCACGCTGGAAGAGATGGCGGCTGCTACGCTGGACCAGGACTTCAAGGACGAGCTGAGCGCTATTGAGCAGTGGTTCCGTGTCCTGTCCGAGGCCGAACGCACAGCTGCCTTGTACGCCTTGCTGCAGCAGACTACCCAAGTCCAAATTCGTTTCTTTATTCAGGTTCTTCAGCAGATGGGCAAGAGCCACCCTATGTCTGGCGTCTTGTCACCCGCCAACTTTGATAAGGGTAAGTTTCCATATTTGGTGTTGCCCGTTTTCGGTTTAGTGATTGCCGATTGCTAACTCCTTTTCGCTCGTATTACAGACCCCATGACGAACCGCCTTAGCGATGCCATGAACAAGCTGAACGTCGGCTCGACTAGAAACTCGATGTCCCAGGCCCAGCCTTCGGCCAAGAGACACTCTGGCCTTGACCCGTCGACCATCAATGCCATGTTCCCCGACGCCGCCGCTGCCATCGCAACCGAGAAGGCCAAGTTCACTCAGCAGACTGGGAACCAGCCTCCGTCGAACCGAAACAGCACCGCCGTCGACGTCCGCAACTCGCTCGTCGCCCCTACAATTGCTGAAGAGTCCAACGGTCAAAACACATGGGAAGCTGGCAGACCTAAGTCTTCGTCTGGCCAGGCCCCTATGGGCCAGTTCGCGCAGCCGCCGCCCTCTGCCGGCCTGCGGTCACCCAGACCTCAACTCGGTGGCAACCAAAACATCCAGAACACTACCCTTACAACTGGCGATAAGCAGGCCTCCGACCTTCCTCTTCTTTCTCCCTACACCGCTGGTGGTAACTGGGCCTCTATGGTGAACACCCCCATGGTTCCCAACTTTCAACAAGGCGGCCCTAATCAGGCTGATATGGTGGCCAATGCGACTGCTATGAAGCTTGCTGCTCTGTCTACTGTAAATAACCGTTTTGCGCTGGACGACGTACGAAAATATCGCCGGGCGAGATCTAATGATGCTCCGGGAGCAAACCAGAACCCTCTTTCACCAGGTGTCCAGGCAGGCGGCATCCCCAATAATGTTGTCATGATCAACGAGCACGGTCAGGTCATCAGCAGGGACCAGATGATCGCTCTGCAGAACCAACAGATGGGCAGCTTCGGTGCCCGCTCGCGACCCAGCTCGCCGGGTATTGCCATGCAGGGCGGCTTCCCCGGAGGAGCCATGCCTTTGCTTCTCCCCAGAACAACGGCTTCTTGGGTGTCTACGATGGTAATCCCCTGTTGAGCGGTGGTCTTGGCATGGGTCAGATGGGTCTTTCGCCCGAGGGCTATCTGTCTGACCACTCCGACATGAACCGTGGCCGCTCACCGCGCGGTCGCCGTGGCACCTCGAAGCCTCCGGAGGACCCGACCGACCCTACTCTCCTGCAGGACATCCCCGCTTGGCTACGCAGTCTCCGCTTGCACAAGTACACGGATAATCTCAAGGACTTGAAGTGGACTGATCTGGTTGAGCTGGACGACGAGGCCCTGGAGAAGCGAGGCGTCAACGCGCTAGGCGCTAGACGCAAGATGCTTAAGGTTTTCGAGCAGGTCAAGGGTAAGCAACAAAATCATTGATTCTACGTTTCACCCCCAAATACGAGCGTATACTGACTTTGTTCACAGAAGCCAAGGATACGGGCAAGCTGGCCTAGCCATTTTCTAATGAGCGAGGAGCAAACTTTGACAGTAGTTCTTAGCAGTTCAGACTTAACATCGGTAGATAATAACTAGTATCGAGAGGTCAGGCCACCCCTTTATCATCACTGGCAGGGAAAATTCAGGATACTCAGGGTGCATTCAGGGGGGTTTCGGAGCTAGGATATACATGGCAATGCTGTTCTTCCGTGGATTTTGGAAGTAAGGGAAGAGGGAAGGCATTTGTTGCTTGAAATGTTTCTCGGAGTGAAACTTTTCGGCGTGTCAGGCGGGATTATTTCTCAACCAATTTTATGAGAAAATCAAAGCATAGCGGATTTCTGTTGTTGACCCCTTTTCCCCATCTTGTATTGTTCTGAAATTGTGTACATAAAAACATTCTCATCGTTTTCATCATCGACGACAAGGGCGAGCGGCAGCGTATGAGGATGGATGAGTGGATGGGCTGTCACCACAACGCCATCACATATTTCTCTTACCTTGCAGACGAAAAACGGACTGGAGAAGAAGAAGAAGAGAAATCACAAGTGCGAAACTTTTACCGAAATTGCCTGGCTTACTTTTAAGCTTCTGAATCTGGACTCTTTGTGATATGAGTGCGAGATCTTTCAGATTTGTTCCATCGCATATAGGCACAGTAAGTCACATCTAGTGCTCGTATATAGTATGGGCTATTCAGGCAATCTCTGATTTTAGTACTAAGTTAAGATTCAATTGCATGTAATAGTTTATAGATGTCTTGGCAATTGCCCATAAAATGATATATCGATTTGTCTATAATATTGGATGGAAGAGTCGTCAAGAAGTTTGGTATCATGATGGCCAAATGGGCTTCCAGCTGGCATGCAGGTGGCGTTATGCTTATAGCAGGGACAAGGTTATGATAGGTGGGTGCGAGCAAGAATATGCCGGACTGGATATTCGCGCCTTCCAAAGAGTAAATGTAATGTTTAGAAATAAACGTATCAACCCACCCCAGGAAGATAAAAACTGGAAATAAGAAGGAACGGATAATCATCATATCTTCTACCAAGGCCGTCTGGAATAGTCCCCCCAGGTGGTCAATTCGTCGGTAGATTTACACGAACCAATGCATTGTCATGCCTTCTGATGACTGGTCGAAGCAACGACTGTTATCCCAAGGCAATGCGACGAGCAAATTTTGATTATTCCACGGGTTTGATTTTTCGGTAAACTTTTGCTGTCCCACTTCTACCTGTCATGAACAACGTCTCTCCCATACGCCTGGTCAATGGGGACATAAACTTGAATTGAGGTCGCTGCTCCAAGCCCCATCACCAACCTCAACCCCAAACATCACATCCAGCATCACCATGGAGCAGCCAGATACGAGACAGTGGCTGCACGCCGCAGCAGACGCGTTTGCCCAGTCCCAAGCGCAGTCGCCGTCGTATCAAGAGGGCCCATCCGTTCCTCCCGGCGGTCTGCGGGTGGAAGTGGAAGAACCACAAGAGGAGAACGATGCCCTTCTGGAGGCCCAGAAGCAAGCACTGGGCACGTTCGAGGACTCGGTGCGGAACTTCGTCAATGCGCGCGACATCAAGAAGGCGATCAAATTCGGCATCGACGAAGATCCGCAGGCGGCCGCTAATAAGGCTCCACGCATTGTCAAGAAGCGAGGCCCTCGCAAGGCCGCCGAGCCCACCGGCGACGTCAAGATGCGGCTCAACTACGCCACGACCGCCTACATGGAAGGCAAATTGGACGAGGCGCTCAACTACGTCGAGGATGCCATCCGTATCAATGGCGAGATCCACCGGGCCTGGGCCCTGCTCGCCAGCATCCTGCAGGACCGTCGCGAGGTCAAGCAGGGCCTCCTGGCGCTTGTGTGTGCCGCCCACCTGGAACCCAAGATTATCGAAGGCTGGGTTCACTGCGCGCAGCTGGCGCTCCAGCTGCTCGACGACAGCCCTGAGGACTTCGAGGATGTCTCCAAGATTGGGCTGATGGCCCTCTCGCAAGCAATCAGGATCGAGCCGGACAATATGGTGACGCGCCTGAGCAGGGCCGACCTGTACCTTGCGCGGGAGAGCTTCAAGCACGCCATTGGGGAGTACGAGATTATCCTGGAGCGCACGCCGTTCGAACTCGCCGCCCTCCGTGGTCTGGTGGAATCTGCTGTTCAGCTATCGATGACTCGGAAGAAGGGCACAGAGAAGCCCCAGCACGCCGCCAAGGATGCATATAAACGCGGCATCGAACACTATCGATGCGAATACGAGCTGGGCAGCCATGATCCAAATCTCCCCTTCACCTGGGATGATATGATCATGTACATCGAGCTCCTGCACCACTTGAAGCAATGGGGGGATGTGGTCAGCGAGACCAAGCTGTACGCAAGGTGGCTGCTCGGAAGGCGAGACGAAGACTTCTGGGACAGCCCCCAAGACGACCGCGAATGGGACAATTACGACCACCGGCGCAATGAGATGATTCCCGACTACGCCCCCGGAAAGCACCCAATGGAATCATATGGCCTGGGTCTCCCCCTGCGTCTGCGGGCGAAGCTTGCCATATGCCGCCTCCACTTAGGACAAGATGACGAAGCCACGCACCACCTGGAATGGTTTGAGCCAGTAGAGCTCGTCCCCGACGATGAATCGTATTCCGACATTTTTGCTGAGATAGCCGGGGCCTTGTACGAACACCAACATTATGCACGAGCATTGCGGTTCTATGACCCCTTACGGCAACAAGAAGGCTACCTCGATGCGGCCCAGCTGTATCAAGTTGGAAAATGCTATCTGGAGGCAGGCAACAAGCGACAGGCAGAAGACTATTTCGCTGCAGCCCTGGACGCCGAAGAGTCAAGTATCGATACCCGCATTAGCGCACGGTATGAACTGGCCAAGATGTACGAAGCTGCCCGGCAAGGCGAGGAGGCCTACATTTTGGTGAACGAAGCTATGGAGCTGGAGAGGGACCGCGATGAGAACCTAAGATTTGGCGACAGAGATGGTGGGAACAGAGCTCGCAAGCCGTTGAAGGCAAAGCGGAAACCTGCTGGCCCAAGAAAGCCTAGAGTAAAGGGAGAAAAAGCAGCACGGCCATCCGTCCCAAGACGCCCGAGGGAACCCAGGACCGGTCCCAAGGAACCCTACAAGCGCCGTGTGCGAATCTTCGCCCTGAATGAGGATCGAGAGCGGGAGGAGAATACCAGATCTGCGCACTTGGCCAAGAAGTGGGAGATTGTGCGCGCATCGAATTACCAGACGAATTACGAGGATGAGGACGAGGTTCTTGGAGGGCCCGGGGAGGAGTGGATGGCGGCCGCCAGCGAGCTCATTGAAGATTTCTGCTCGTTCAAGGCCTTCTTTCCGTGGGAGAGATATCTTGTGAACATTGGCCTTAGGCAGGACAAAGCGGGCCTGTCGTCTACGAACCCTGCGCTCTTGAAGATGGCCCAGCGCTTGAGAGACAATATCGATACTACCCAAGCGGATCAGGGGAACCGTGTCCAGTCGAACCTCGAGAAACGCTTACATGAGAATCCCGTGGAATATCGCGACGTCACTTTCCCCGAGTGGCTCGATCTCTTTGTCGGGTATGCGCTGGCCTTGGCCCAGACTGGCCAGACAAAGGAGGCTTACAAGGTTTGCGACTCGGCGAAAGACGCCAATGTCTTTTTCGAGGATACGGCAAACCTGTTTTTGATTCATATCGCGATGGCAGCCTGCGCCCTACGAGCCCGAGACGAAGAGAAGTGTGTTGAGGTTGCGCGTTACATCATGTCCAAGAACCAATTCTCGACCGATGGGTACCGCGTCTACGCTGCCATATGCCGACTTTGTTCGTCGACGGCGGGCTGGTATGCCGATTCTCGAGTGCAGAAGTTTACGCTGCGGCAGATCAAGATGATGGACGCTGCCCTGCTACCCCCGGAACAGAAGGACAAGTCGCTCGAGGGCCAGGATGTTAAGGTCTATCCTGGCACAGAACTTGACGCGACACTTTTGATGATGTATGGCCATATCCTGTTCGTATCGAACAGCTTTACATATGCTCTCAACTACTTCATACGTGCCCACGCGCGAGAGCCGGAAAACCCCATGGTCAACATCAGCATCGGCCTGGCCTACGTCCACTACTCGCTGAAGCGCCAGGCCGAGAACCGGCAGTACCTGATTGTGCAGGGGCTGACCTTCCTGCATAAGTACTACGACCAGCGGCTGGCGTCGGCGGGGGCGTGCTCGATGCAGCGGCAGGAGGCGCACTACAACCTGGCGCGCAGCTACCACCAGCTGGGGCTCACGCACCTGGCCATCCAGTACTACCAGCGCGTGCTGCAGGAGATCGAGGCCAACCAGGCGCTGGAGGCGGAGGGCGAGGGCGAGAACGAGGAGGTGCGGACCCGGCGGCGGCGGCGGTTGGAGAACCTGACGCAGGAGGCAGCTTACAATATCCAGAACTGCTGTCTCATTGGCGGGGACATGGAGGCGGCGCGGGCCGTGGCGGAGCGGTATTTGGTGCTGTGATGGGGTGTATCTTGATTATTCCACCTGCTCTCTATTACTACAGGGAAGTGAACGTAAAAGGCTTACGTTAATTCCAGTATAAACATCGGATGAATATAAGATGTTTCTGCTGTAACAATCGTTCAACTGGAATAACATCTTCTCCTTAATCTGTTAATTTTGAGTGACAATGAGCATTTGAAACGTGTCAGGATATAAACTGGATATTTCTATGTATCTTGATAAGTATTCTTCCCGCTTCCGATTACTTACGCAACAACTACACGATCCTTCTCACTGCTGCTTGCATAGCCACCAGTCGGAGGATTGTCGTACTCAACCACTCCATAATCGCCCACGAGGATCCCGCGGATGCGGTCCACGGTCTCGCCCGGAAAGAAGCCCTCGGAGCGCGCCATGTACTCGAAGCTCTCGGTGTCTCCGTCGTAGTCGGAGGGGTTGTGGCCCGACGGATAGACGGGCACCGACCAGATGAGGCTCAGGACGTAGTACACGCCGGCGCCCATGGAGAAGGAGAGCAGGAAGCCCAGCTTGTACATGTTCTTGCTGGCCTGGTTGACGGCGGCCGGGTCGAGGGACCCGGCGATGCCGTGCACGGTGAAGGCGACGCCCGCGACCCAGGCCGCGACGGCGCGCGGGTTCCAGCCGTGGTAGTAGGCGTAGGGGGTCCCCGCCTCTTTCGTGTAGAGGGAGGGCACGTGCAGGTTGCCCCGGCGGAGGAGCCAGTAGTCGACGACCATGACGCCGCAGACGGGCATGAGGAAGACGGTGTAGGAGCCCAGGAAGGTCAGGAAAGTAGACGCGCTGCTGATGATCTTCCAGGGGACGCACAGGGGCGCCAGCACGGCGCAGAGGACCTGCCCCCGCACGATGGTCAGGTACCGCGGCAGCAGGCCCGAGCCGTCGGCGCCCACGGGCAGGGAGTTGGACCCGGCGTTGGTCGCGATGGTGGCGAGCACCATGCCGAAGGCGGCGAAGAAGAGGCCCGCCCGCGCGCCGGGACTCCAGAACTCGGTCAGGAGGGCGTCGTACAGGTCCCAGACGTTCCAGTGGCTTTGGCCGAGGATCCCGGTCGTGGCGCTGGTGGTTGCGCAGCTTACGAACCTGTGTTTGGAGAAAGATAAAAAATCAACATGGAATCCACATGAGTTGAATCAGTGGAGTGGAACTGGGAAAACTCACATGACAATCAGCTTCGAGACCAGGATACCCGTGCTCTGCGACCAGGTGGCCTGGGAAAACGAAGTGGCGTAGCGGGCGACGTCGGGCTGGTTGATGAGGATCGGACAGAGGGCGCCCATGACGCTGTTGATGGCCTGGATCATGGGCCAGACGAGGGAGGCACCCTCGAGACGGACCTGCTTGTCGTAGCTGAACGAGCCGATACTGCCCCCATTGGCATGCACAGCCCAGCCCAGCACCCCAAAGAGCGCGACCGTCGTATAGACGGCCTTGACGACGAACAAGTGGCGCAGCATCGTCGGGTGCAGGAACATGACAGGGAACTGGATGACCCAGTACACGAAAAACGCCAGCAGGTTTTTCGAAGAGATGCCCGCGCTCGCGGGTAAGGTATTGGGGATCCGGTCCCACGCTGCGCCGAAGACGGCGCGCAGGCAGACGGCCGTGATCATGCCGCCGTAGAAGGTCTGGGTCGCGAAGTAGATGACGGCGACCGAGGCCCTAACGATAACGAAGAGCTTGGCGCCGCCGACTCCCGCCGAGGCGCGCGCGAAGACGGGGAAGCCGACGTGGTACCGCGTGGCCCCGCGCGAGTTGAGCACGACGATGGCGCTCAGGACGATGGACCCGACGGCGGCGGCGATCATGCCGTGGTACCACTGCAGGCCGATGGAGACGAGCGTGGCGCCCAGGTTGTAGGAGCCGGAGCTGAAGGTCTGGGTGAGGTAGTAGCTGAAGAAGTGCAGCGCGTTCCAGGTCCGCCGCTCCGGCGGCGTGGGGAGGAGGTCTTCGTTGAAGTAGGCGGCCTATATCACGTCCATAGAGGATGAAGGGGTCAGCATGAGTCTCCACGTTTACTACATACACACGAACACACAAAGGCCGTCGCGATCCAAGTTCCGGCGAGGCGCCCATGTTGGAAGAGAAGGGGAGTATCGTCGGAAAGCGACTTACACCTTCGGGTGGGGCGTCTGGCGCCAGCAACGCCTTCTTGAATTCCTCCTTGGATGAGAAGGCCGTCTTGACCTTGCGGAATGCGGTCGCCATGGCGGCGCCTCTTCCGTTCGCTCTCTGAAGGCAGGGGATGACCTATTTTCTCTTTTCGTCCCTCTAATGGGGTTGGATCAAGTAGTCTACGAGCAAGAACGCGCAGCACACATGAAAACGTTGGGCATATGCAGGATGATGGCAGAGAACAGGGGCGATCGGAAACCCTCTGGAAGGGAAAAGGGCCTGGGCGGGCCGATCTTATTTATTCCAACCATCATCACCCTGCCGCCACTTCCTCTATCAGCGGCCATTACGGTACTGCTGCATAAGCGATAGAAACACCAACCACTGATACACAAAGGGCCGAGACTGGTTCCCCCGCATTACCGGTATTGGGCTCCACCACAGGGCAGAGGATTCTAGGAACTAGGCTGGGTGGTCGGACCGGGATGGGTGTAGGCATGTCTTGGGGGGTGAACTTCGAATCAGATAACACTAGTTTGCCATGGGCTGCATGGTGGTTATCACGAAAGAAGAACCCACGATAGAGCCCTGGGCCGTCTCTTGGCAGCTGACCCAGCACGTCGGGTCCCGATCAGAGGGTTCGGTACAGATAGTTTGCCTGTAATCAATCAAAGTACCACTTAACGCGTCCCAGCCATTTGGGTATTCCGAGATGAAGAAACGCAGGTTATTTGGCCGAAAGTCTTGGCCGCCAAGGGGGCGGGCGAGAGCGGGCGACAATAGACAGATCCTGGCACTGATAGGCAGAGTGGGTTTCGCTGCGGGTGGGTGGGTAAGCGAATCCCGGAAGCTACGTGCTAGCGATAGATAAACCTGGGGAGCCGGATACGTTGCATAAAAGTAGGCAAAAGTGGTGACCTAATGATTATGGCTTCAGGAAGGTCCGGGTTCGTCGGATGCGTTCCGACCGTCTTTCGGAGCTTGCTGATAGCTTCCCGATGAAACCCGGCAATACCGTCCGACAACGCAGCCAAAGGATGGGAAACATCGGAATATACCAGGGGGCAGCCCGTCTATCGCTCCCCTAATTCTCGACGCCGGATAAGGCAATTGAGGTCTCACACAATATGGCCTGCCCCGAAGAGGGTTTGAGGATGGCTCCCATTGGCCGCGTGGAAGATTCGTAACCCGGCCATGAGTGGGTTTCGTCTTCGTGCTCTATACTGCTCAAGCCAAGAAAGAAGTTTAAACAGAATCCGAACAGACATGAAAAGAAAAGGAATGATATCAAAATGTGATTCCTTCCTACGTACTTGTCGTCGGGAGTACTGAAGGCCCACACCACGAGGGCTCGTTCGACGCCAGAGTTTTGTGGCGGGCCAAGACAAGGACCTACAAGAAGTTTTCTTGTGGTGTATGCGAAGGCTACTAGTAACTTTTGCCATTTCCTTTGGGTTTATATCCAGTCGTACATGGAAGGGAGTGTATCCTAGCGAATATCCGTCCGGGGTGAAACCATCCAAGAAGCTTGGTTGACGTGGATCAGTATACAAGGACCTTCCATCCATGACCGGGGGTTAAATTTAGCTGGCGTATCCTTGTCGTTCGAGGGAGAGAAACAAAAGAGAAAATAGCTTTATAAATGAGGGAACGATACAGCAAAAGAGGCAGAGGACCAAGAAGGCATGCTCCAGAAAAGATGACAGGGACCATCACCACCGCCGGCACCGCCGCCAAGGACCACAGCCGCGTCCAAGCCGCCGCCGAGAGGGCCCTCGCGGACCAGACGAACCTGCAGTTGTCGCGGGCCCGGCTCGTCACCGTCTTCGCGGCCCTGTCCCTCACGCTGCTCATCACCTTCGTGGACCAGAACGGCATCGGCGTCACGCTGCCGACCATCGCGGTGGATTTAGAGGCCGGAGACACCATCTCGTGGGCCGGGACCTCGTCCCTCATCGCCAACACCGCCTTCGTCATGCTCTACGGCCGACTGTCCGACATCTTCGGCCGCAAGGTGGTCTTCCTCGCCGCCGTGGGCCTGTTGAGCGTCGCGGCCCTGTTGTGCGGGTTTGCGCAGAACGCTGCTAGTTGTGAGTACTTACTCCAATGCCTTACATACTATACTTCCTGGCTACTAGAGCAGCCTGCGTCTCCCCTGACCAAGTACCAATTGCTGCTGACCCCGAAACCCCCCTTCCCGCAGTCTACGTATTCCGCGCCCTAGCCGGGATCGGTGGCGGCGGCGTCAGCAATCTCGCCATGATCATCGTGTCGGACATCGTCACCCTGGAGCGCCGGGGCAAGTACCAGGGCATCATCGGGTCGTGCGTGGGCCTGGGCAACATCCTGGGCCCCTTCCTGGCCGCCGCCTTCATCTCCTCCTCACCGCGCACGACCTGGCGCGCCTTCTTCTGGACCACGTCGCCCCTCGCCGCGCTCATGGGCGGCATCGCCTGGTTCCTGGTCCCGGGGGCTCCTCCTCAACAACCACAGGAATCCGAACAGGGGCAAGGGCAGGGACGGGGGAAGAAAACTTGGGGAGAGTTTTGGGAGGGCGTGCGGAAGATCGACTGGGCCGGCGTGCTCACCTCCAGTACCGCCGTCGTGTTCTTGTTGATCCCTATCAGCGGCGGGGGGCGCGTACTTCCCCTGGGGATCGCCCATGGTCATCAGTATGCTCGTCATCGGCGTCTTGTCGCTGGGCCTTTTCATCTTCGTGGAGTGGAGGGTGGCTCGGCTGCCCATGATGCCATGTCAGTATTCCTCTTTCCCCTTTCCTCCTTTTAGAAAGAAGGAAAAAACCTGGGTACTGGCCTAAGCTTACCTGACCAACCCCCAACAGTGGAAATCTTCCAGAACCCCGTCATCTCCATCATGCTCGCCCAGTCCTTCCTCATGGGCGCCGTGTACCAGTCCTACCTCTACTACCTTCCCCTCTATCTCCAGAACGCCCGACGGTACTCCGTCCTGGAATCCGCCGCCTTCACAGCGTCCCTCGTCGCCGCGCAGATGGTCTTCTCCGTCGCGGGCGGGCAGTACATCGCCCGCACGAAACGGTACGGCGAGGTCATCTGGTTCGGCTTCGGCTCCTGGACCCTGGGTTCCTGCCTCACCCTGCTCTACACGGCCACCACCCCGGCGGGCCTCATCGTGCTCCCCCTTTTGTTTATCGGTGCGGGGGTCGGCTGCATCTTCCAGCCCATCTTGGTCGCGTTCCAGGCCCACGTGACGAAAGCGAAACGCGCCGTAATCATCGCGAACCGCAACTTTTTCCGCTGCGGCGGCGGCGCTTGCGGGCTCGCGGTCTCGGGCGCGGTGCTGCAGGCCGCGCTGAGGGCGAATTTGCCGGCGGAGTACGCTTATCTGGCCGAGAGCACGTACGCGGCGCCGGCGGCGACGGGGGAGGCGGACGGTGTTGTGGATGGGGTGTTGGAGGCGTATGTGGCGGCCAGTCGGGCCGTGTTTATCTTGCAGATCCCGCTGATCGGGTTGTGCCTATTGGGATGCGCGTTCATCCGGGATCGAGGCTTGCAGCCGTTGAAAGAAGATGGCGATGAAGGCGACGGCGAAATAAAAGAGGAGTTTGACTCATCGGTCGACGAGTTGCGGCAACAGCAGCATCATCGGTCCGATGGGAAAGCAGGCCCGAGAAACCCCGTTGATGAGAACCTGGGGGGCAACGGCACACTGGTGCAGGTGGAAAACAGACAACGGAGTGAGCATCAAATTTAGATATCAAATAGAGGAATTGGAACACCAAATCATCAGGAAGTGTCCACAAGAGGATTTGTTCATATAGGAAGCTGATCATCTTCATTATCATTATTCGTTAGAAGCAACTCGGAGCCGGCATTTGCGACGGCTAATTATCCATCCAAACATCCCAAGACCAAAAGCGTACACCATCATATAGCAGTGTAGTTTAAATAGAATAAGCCCCTTAAGTGGCGACATTGTCGAGTCTAAGACAGGCTCTGCAACGTCTCGAAGTCGGGCATCCAGACAGGGGAGTGCTCCTTATCCTGGTCGATCCAGCTCGCCAGCTCCGCCACCACCCTCCACGCCTCATGGTCGTCGCCCCCGGACTCATCTGGCTCAGGATGCTATGTTGCTGCTGCTGTTGCTGCTGGTCCGGTGCGGTTGTCGTCGTCGCCGCAATGAGTCGAGGGTCGACGTTAGCACCAGCATCGTCTTCCGAGGTAACATCAGTACACTGCTGGTGCTGGTGCTGCTGCTGCTGGTCCACCGTTTCCGCCGCTTCTCGTAGTACCTCATCATCCACCCCTTTGCCACCGCCGCCGACGACCGCACCATCACCACCCCGCTGCTGCAGCTTCTCCATCGCCGCATTCACCAGCAACTCAAACGCATCCCGATACTTGCGGACCCACGGCGCGCGCTCGCCCATCACGAACAACACCAACGAGCAAGCGCGGACGTCGTCGGCGAGGCGGACGGACCAGACGCGGCCCGGGTGGGTCCAGAGGCCATAGAGCAGCGTGATGCCGGCGACGAAGACGGTCTGGACCGCGATGAAGGAGTGGCCGTAGTCGAGGGTCTGGTGCAGCCGCTTGTGGGCCTGGCAGATGTCGCCCGCCGACGCCAGGCACAGGGCGTAGTACGGGTCCGTGGGCGGCAGCAGGGCCAGGAAGGGCTGGACGAGGAGGCGGACGGCGCGGTGGTGGTGGAGCATCATGTAGTTGAGTTCGGCGTTGTGGGGACTGTTACCGCTGTTGTTGTTGCTGCTGCTACTTTGTCCTTTGTGGCTGCCGCTGCTGTGATTAGTATTGTAGTTGTTGTTTGTTGTGGTAGTGGCAAGAGACGACTGCATCAGCTCCTGCTTCCACGCCTCGAGCTCGGCGTGGTACCGGTCCAGTTTTGGCACCAGCGCGGCCAGCGGCTTGTCGGTGCGGTAGATGGAGTGCTGGATCCGCGACTCGATCCGGCGCAGCTTGAAGAGGAAGATGGCGGGCGTGAGCGACGTCTTCCAGCCGCTCGGGTAGCTCCTCACGTCCACATTGAAGAGTACTGTTTTGGGGCTTACGCAGCTGCCACCACTACCACTACTCAGGGGTCGGACCGTTTCTCCTCGGGAGCTGGCGTCTTTGTCCTTATCCCCCTCGGGCAGCTCCACGTCAATCTGCCGATCCGGGATACTGAACGGCCGCCCCATGGAAATGGCAATCGTCCGCTCGAGCGCGTAGACGCTCCAGAACAGCCGGCGCCGCATCTGGACGTCGTCTGGACTGTCCCTCAGCTTGTCCTCGTTGCGCCGCATGTGCAGGCCCAGGTCGATCGACGTCCGCATCGCCAGCCCGATCATGTACCAGATGCCGAAGCTCGAGGGCGAGCGCAGGTGGTACAGTACCAGCAGGGCCATGGCCTCGATGTTCTGCGTGGTGCGCGACTCGCGCGCCGCGAAGATGTGCTGCAGGGCGGCCATGTAGTAGCTCTCGGGCGGCGAGCTCGTGTGTTTCTCGGTCAGCTGCAGCAGCATGGTGCCGATGGCGTAGACCATGTACAGCTTGAAGATGCCGAACCGCTGCTGCTTGGTCAGGTTGGGGATCGGGGTCGCCGCCAGCGCGGCCCGCTCCCGGTGCAGCAGCCAGACTTCGTCCGGGTCCAGGAAGGGGTACCGCGGGTGGATCTGGCTAAAGTAGGCCGACAGGATGCTGAGGCCCAGCTCGTCGCTCGGCGGGCCCGCGCTGTTGGCGATGACTTCGTCCATGGTGATGGCTTTGGTGGGGGAGCCCATTGTGGCTGTTGTGGGGCTGGTGCTGTTGCTGCTGTACTTGAGGTCGCTACTTCCGCCGCACGAGAAGCTTGTCCCTGCCGCGCTCGATTTCCGCCGCTTGCAGCTGCTGGGGCTGCTGTAGCTGTTTTCGTCTCTCCTGCTGGGGATGGCTTTGTTCCAGACGGTGGCCTGGACCATCTCCCCCAGGTTCAGGGCCAGGTTCAGACCCGAGGAGGATCCGATGTAAGCAGGCGCCTCAAAGTTTCCCATGGACAGCAGCTCCACGACTTCTCCTAGCGCATTGCTACTGCTACTCCGGTTGTGGCTGCTTCTGGGAGGAGGGAAGTGTGATTGCGATGGGTGATAGGATGATTGCCCTTGCTTCTCCTCTTCCTCCGGCTGCTGGAATGGGAGCCCGTTCAGCTCCGTCACTTTGGACTCGAGGAAGGCAATTCGTTCCTCAAGTGCACGAGTATAGCTGGACGAAACGTTCAGTATGTGTGTATCTGGTGTGGTTTGGTACAGGAGAGGGGTTGAACACATACGCTGCTGGTGGCTCATCCTCGGTCACGGCCGTCTTGTCGCATTCGGTGCCCGCCTTCCTGCAATTGGAGCAGATCGGCCATTGGTCATCGCACTGGGCAACAAGTCAGTTGGGGTGTACTGATGATAGCGAGTGCAGCAATGGGATAGTACATGATTGGCTTACTTTCTGTTTCCGGTTCTTACATCTGCAAGTTGGTGTGTTAGTTTTCCCGATTCTAGTAGATGGAAGTGCAGGAGAGGATGTGTGAACCTAGTCCGGATCAGGAATGCATCCAAGATTCACCACTTGGCGAATGATTACCCTATCAAAAGGGTCTATCTGTAATTCCACGGGAGTGCCATCAGTGCTTACCTCGTACAGGCTGTCCGGCCCCGTTTTCGGGGGTTGTGAGTCGGGGCGTCCGTGTTGGCCGGAGACACGAAGGCGGGCAATTGGCCAGGAGTGGCCGCCATATTTTCTTAGGGGGCAGACTGACACGACTGACTCAGGTAAGTACCGATTGATTGGACTTTTGCGTAAGGGTTGTGTCGTTCATTCAACAAGCGGTCAACTTGCTCTCGAAAATACGGATGTCCGATCCATCGCGTGTATATAACTCTCTTATTCGGTTATGGCACGCAGTTTGAGGGGGCCGTATTATCGGAGGTTGTCATGTCATGTCCAAGGTGTTAGTCAGGGGGTTCCGATAACAGGTCGGTGGAACCCGGTCACCTCCGCCCCAGCAAATTGCCAAAAGGGGTAGGTGCTGCTGATAGCGAAGCGTCCCGGGCCCCGCTACGTTGGCTGGGCTAGTGGGTTCCGGGCCATATGCCGATGCGGCAATGCATATCAGAACAGAGGCAAGAAGAGGGGAAGTAGCCGTTCAAAGTAAAGACTGACGCCATAGCTGCAGGTGGTATCAGTTATCTCAAATCTATATCAGTTCAATTGATACGACTTCTTGTTTCTCGCCCAACCGCGGCGCAGAGTGGAGCCAGATGCTTCACTTATCAATCAAATGAGCACTTGCTCATGGTCTTTTCTCAAACATCAAATTACACAGCGCCTTGATAAGACTCTAAACAGTCATGGTTAGAATGATTGATCTGATGTTGGGGCTGTGTAGAGGATGTTCAGGTTCCTATCCGGCTGAGTCCTCATCCAACTTTGTCAGTGAGCCCATGCCGAATGGATCCTCGATGCTTCCGTTGATACGCGAATGTGTAGTAGATAGGTAGATATGATTACAGCTTACCATTACGTGAAGTATTACTCTATTTGCCAACCCCCTCCATCCAAGCCCCATTAGGCTTGTACGGAAACTTCTCATGCATATGCCTCGCAATCTCGCGCCGGGTCGTGACCCACACCCCCGGCTTGCCAGCGACGTACAGCATGAGCTTGCGCAGCGCCTCGCTGCGGCCGGGCTTGCCAATAATACGAGTGTGCAGCGGAATGTTCATCAGCTTGCCGCCCTCGCGGTACAGGCAGTCAAACGTGTTCTTGAGGTACTGCTCGTACGTCTCGGCCACGGAGCTGCCGAACCCGGGCGACATGTGGAACTTGCCGTCGTTGCAGTCGTAGTTGTAGGGGATCAGCAGCATGCCCCTTTTCTCGGCGTCGGGCAGGTCCTTTTCCTGCGGCAGGTCGATCCAGTAGGGGACGTCGTCGTTGTAGCACTCGGACGACCAGAGGAACTCGGCGCCGACGCTCTTCCATACTTCGGGGAAGAGCATGTGTCTGTGCTTGCGATGAGTCAGGACTCATTTAAAGGGGGTTGATGGCTTTGAACTCACGTCTGCGGCGTGCCACGGCCAAAGTAGGCGCCCACGGGCATCTCGCCCGACACCTCCTTGAGCAGCAAGATGGCCTTCTTGATGTACTCCTTGTCCTCCTCGAGGGTGTAGTCCCACGTGTCCTTCCACCGCAAACCATGGGCTGCGATCTCGTGGCCCTCGCGTACCAAGGCCTTGGCGAACTTGGGGTTCTTCTGCAGCGCCACCGCGACCGCGTACGTCGTGAAGTTCCAGCCGAACTCCTTGAACAGGCGCATGATGCGCCACGACGCCGTCCGGCTGCCGTACTCGAAGTCGTGCTCGGCGTTCAAGTACCTAGCGCCCTCCTTGTGGCCCCCTGATGCGCCCTTCTCCCAGAGGTAGGGTTCTGAGTGGGCGTCGCCGTCCAATACGGAGCGCTCGCCACCTTCCCTATAATCCCGTGTAAGCAGTTGGATGAGTTGGTGGGATACAGTCAATTGGTGCACTTACTCATAGTTAAGGACGAACGAGACTGCTATCCTGGCGCCATTGGGCCACTTGGGGTCAAATCCCTCTTCGCCGAACCCCTCGAAGTCCCGAGGAACTTGCAAGCTCTCCTCAATGTGTACCATGATTGCAGCCCTTTTCAATGAGACGATTTCGAAACTATAATGTTTCCTCCTGTTATATAAATAGAAGTATAGACTTATTCAGAATATCTTCAGAGGAAGTGGACACAGAGTGGGCATGATGAAATGCTTCACACTCAACCAGAGGACCAATACGGCAAGGTGGGGTGTGAGTGAATACCGCCAACTCCGATGATAGGCGCTCTCTCCCGGCATCACGGCCCCTCTACCTGAGCCCTACATTATCAAGTGACGCCCGGGCTATGCGTTCGAGATGATATGCAGCACGTCTCCATTTTGGTTAGCCGCTTGGAGCAGGTCGTGGTTGCCCACAGCATGGACAGGCAATGGGGGCTGGTGGCTGGTGGGTTATCTGCTAGCGCATTGCGGGGTGTCGGACTGCTCCCGACGGCAATCCCATAACATTAGAGAGCTTTCGGCGCATCTTCCGACCGTCGACCAAGACTCACGACACTGCGATGGCTCTCGGTATCCCGCAGCTCTCAATTTGTAAGTCGCGATTATATATAAGTAGTGGCTAGGATATACGAAACGCGGCTCGTAACCTCGGCGAAAGTCTGGGGGTGGGGCAGACAGGTATTTAGAGCGTAAACCTAATCGGCTCCGCATGGAATGCCTATAAGCTTTCCCGTCTCCCTGTCTTTCCCTCGCACTTACGGAATTAATAGATATTATAATAGGTAGCTAATATTAATAAAGTTATTTTAAGTATATATAAGTTCCTTTTAATTATAATAAAGCTTTAACTTAAGACTTATAATTATTAATATAAGTTATATTAATATAAGGTTTTACTTCTATATTTATTTTAATATTTTTTTTAAAGATATATACTAGGGTATATTAATTTAAACTTTATTATTATATAATTTTTAATAATAATATTATTATACCTTTTTTTTTTTTTTTTCTTAGAAATTAATAAGATTAAAATAAACGTAAATATTAATTAATATATATTATACTATGAATTAGTCCTATTATTAATGCTAAGCTAAGCATAAAGGGTAAAACTTCCAAGAATCCAGAGCCAATCCCTTAGCCATTTGAAACAAAAGCGCGCTATTCCATCTCTACTGGCGGCCTCTCGTTCTCGCGAGGTGATGATACAACATGGATTGTAACCCGGTTATCTCCTGCTTCCGCGCGCAGTGCTACCCCTCCAACCTCAAACACCTCTCCGCCGTCAACCTGATGAGAAAGTGACCTACTTCCAGCTTCTTGGTATTGTGCGATACCATGTAGGGGCCCCCGTGACTCGGGTACTTCCCTAGCAGTCTCCTTGGGGTCGTCCCTTCCATTATTGTGGTTATCCTCGGCAACACCTCGCAGCTTTCGACGGTAGCGCATGACGAACCAGACCAAGACCGCTATGATACCGAGTGCCGCAGCCCCAACGCCAGCACCTATCCCTACGGACGCGGCTGTGGTCAGGCCGCTAAGGGAGTTCGATGGGGCATTCGGCTTGTTTGCCTCGCCCCCGGTATTGCTGCCATTATTGGGACTGCCGTTTATCCCATTCGTACCGTTGCAAGACAAGTATTTGATCGTCCCCTTTTCGTACATATGTACGAGTCGGGAACAGTCGAATTCTGGGTTCCAAGCCTCTATTATGACCTCGCCGGCACTGGAAAGGGCCGGGAATAGGGCGGGGGATGTGGTACTGCCCGTTTCGAGTCAGCCAGTCAAAATTAATGTCCAGTCGTCTAAGTTTCGATATTCCCGAACATACTTGTCTATCACACCGTTGATGTAGATGGAATTGGCCGTCATCAAACTCGAGAAGTCGCCGGGTATGGTCGAGTTTGGGTTGTCCATGATGTTGAGCCTCTTCACGCTTGTCAGACCGCCGAAGGAGAGCTTACGGATGCCGTTGTTCTTCGTAATATTCAAGTCCTCGCCAACTTTGATCAACTGAGTTAGCTTGAGTTCCTCGGGTACAATGTTCACCGGCAGGTCTTGAAGATCCGCGCTCCAATCCGGGGCCCATCTCTTCTTCCAAGGCTGTATCGCCATCGAGTGGTTCACGGCGAGCTCGGTTGATGGAACATACCCCAGCATCGAAACCGGTGAAATAAGGCCGTTCCAGTCGGTATAGGTTCCGTTGCCGGTACGCAGTTGGGGCACATACTTCAAAGCCCGGAAAGTGGCAATGCCCTTGTGAGGACTTGCCACGTCAAGTTGGATGCTGATTGTCTCGAGTACAGGGAATGAAGCGTTGGTATCAGAAACGGCAAGACTTTTGACGTTGATCATGTTCGGGAACTCCACGTGCCCTGCATCAAATAATTCCAGACCGAGTATGTCGTGATTATATAGTAGCTGAACCTCGGGATCCTGGCCAAGTTGAGGGGTCTTATGGATTGATAAGGCGGTCCAAGAGGGTTTGAAGTCCTTCATATCGATTTCCCTTAGTAGTGGTGCTTCGTAAATGCCAAGCGCGCCATAGTGGGTAAGATCCGGGAAAACGATCTTCTGCAGCTCGTGGTTGCAGGCTATAGTCATGCCGTAGAATGCCGTCAAGTTCGTGAAGGTCAGGGTCCCCTTTGCATCACGGACGAGAATTTGGTTGTTGGTGCTGTTGTTGTCGTTATGACGCAAAGCTCCATTGTCAATATCGGCCTGAGAAGTAATAATAAGGTTGAAGTCGGTTGCATTACATAGCCATTCGTAATCACACGCTTGGTAGATTAGTCGCAATACCATGTGATATTATTATTCAAACAGCAGGCGAGACTTGAACGTACGCATAACGGGGTATACACCAGCAGTGTTGTCAACGCGGTGATGATTTTTACTAACGATGTTGGAGGTATAGCCGTAAGGCGTATTATGTACGAGATTTATGAACTCGAGGTTGTGGGCTTGGTTGAAGGAAGGGAAGAGAAACACTTTAAATTAGAGCACCCATTGATATACTATACTAAAACCTGACGTCTACGGGCTATGTTGCACCCTGAGGAGCCGGAAAGATATGCTGTTCGCATTCATTTACCTGGGGCTACTTCATGCTGAATGGTTGGTATGGACTCTATGAAGGGTTACCATTATGACTTGACAGCCTGCGCGCGGTCAGGCGAACCAATAGTACGCAGATAGGTGAAGAATATTGAATCGTGCATATATTTACGTGTAAATATATGGCTGACTCATGGCCTGAACCCGAACTAGGAGAAATCCTTCGTTGATCGCTGGAACCACCAATAGGACTCAGTTTAATTAGGGGGCCAGTCTGACTATGCGCATGAGTCGACCCCCCGTTGGCCGCCTTAAGGGCGCCACACCCGCTACTCGGCACATACTCATGGTGATAGCCGTCACATCGACATACCGGAGCTGCCTACTGGACAAGAGAATGGTACACACATCGTAGTTGCAAAGTCTGTGTTGATCGGAAAGGCAGTCGTTCGTGGAATGGGGGCTAGTACTGAACGTGCACAACCTTGGAGAATGTGCAGAGAATAACTTTTAGACATAAAGATTATCCCGAATGACATTGAATTACTTCATGTTCGGAGTGCTGGGTGCTTCATGATGGAAATATATGCTGATGGTACCGAATGGGCGGTTCTCGGTTCTCGGTTCATCACGCTGTACCCCTGCTTTGTAACTGTAACGGTTACTTTTCAGCAATGGCAGGGATGACATATCTTCGCCCCTAAATCCGGGCTGCGGAAATACAAGACCGCCTTTTTCCTAGGTTGGGTCTAGTCAATTGCGCGACGAGCGAAAGATGGACTTATGTATTAGTTCGAACAGACGATCTTTTCCGCTGACATCAAAGCTACGTATGTTCAGACGGGTTTATCGCCGAATATTTAGCAGGCAATGGGCCGATTGACAGATGACAGCTCCATTTATTTCCGGGGCGCATGGTCCCATCCGGTCTCCAGTCTTACCCGTCATAGAAAAATACACCAAACCAAGCCAGAGTTTTTTCTTCCGGTTCTGGTAAGGGATGAGGTGGGTGGATTATCCCACCGGGGGATTCTTGAGGAATGCAGAGGCCCATTTCGCCCCTTCCCCGAAGATCACCTAGCTGCTTACTTACTTATTTCTAGAAGAAAAGGCTGCGTCTACCGTCAAAACCATGCAGGCTCTGGCGCGCCTCCCTTAATCCGGATTAATCGCATGTGTAACTCGGGAAACCATCAAACATTTGTAATCCGTCCAGTAATCAAGTCCGTCCAGTAATCAAGTCGCGACTTCGCGCGCGTTAGTTGGCTTAAAGATATAACCGGGCGGTGTGCATTGTCGGTTGCAGCTCCAAGCAACTTCAACTCATTGCGAAAAGATGGAACACAGGAGAAGTTCACATAGCGACGGGATGACGGCATCCACCACTACCGAGGATGCCGAGACCAATCGTGGGCGGGTATCCCCAAAGGAAGAGGAACGCGGTCTCGGGACGGAGCCGGGCCAAGACAGTTCCCCAGAAGAAGACGACGACGACGCCTCAACGGTAGATGGAACGGGGCCCGAAGCCTCGAGGGTCTCCACCAACGTTTCCATTGCCGAGACCATCTCGCTCCCCCACGAGTTGCTGCTTGTAGCCGTGGTATGCCTGGCGCAGCTCTACACCCGTAAGTATCCCTTTGCCACCCTGTATCGCTCCACCCATCCGAGCGAGAAGAACGACAGTGAAAGACAACTGACGTCATAAAACAGAGGCCGCCCTGGGCAACACCATCGGCATCCTCAAGATCATTGGCAGCAGCTATGGCATCACGGACCCGGCCGAGCTGTCCTGGATCATCGCGGGCTACAGCCTGACGGTGGGGACCTTCATCATGTTCTCCGGCCGGCTTGGCGACGTATACGGCTACAAGCCGCTGTTCCTCATCGGCATGGCCTGGTTCTCCGTCTGGAACGTCGTCTGCGGCCTGGCCATCTACTCGAACCACGTGCTGCTCATCTTCGCGCGCGTCCTGCAGGGCATCGGCCCCGCCATCTGCCTCACCAATGGCCTCGCCATTCTCGGCGCTTCGTACGGCCCTGGTAAGCGCAAGGCCTTGGCTTTCGCTGCCTTTGGCGCCACCGCGCCCGGCGGGTCCATCTTGGGCGCCGTATTCGCTGGCCTGTTCGCGCGGCACTGGTGGCCCTGGGCCTATTTCTGCTTCGCCATCGTCCTGGCCCTCAGTGTAGTCCTGAGCTACTACGTCATCCCCTCCCGACCATCCCTAATGGGTAGGCCCCGCGAGACCTGGCCGAGGGGTCTCTGGCCCATTGTCCACGAGTTGGACCTCGCGGGAGCGGCGACTGGCATTACAGGACTCGTCTTGATTAACTTCGCCTGGAACCAGGCGCCTTTGAGCGGATGGACGGCCCCTTTTGTCTACGTGCTCCTGCTGGTCGGCATCCTGTTCATTGTCGCCTTCTTCGTGATCGAGATGCGCTACGCGAAGCACCCGCTGATCCCCTTCGACGCCCTCTCGGTCGACGTCATGTTCGTGCTGGGCGCCGTCGCCTGCGGCTGGAGCTGCTTCGGCATCTGGATCATGTACACCTGGCAATTCTTCGAGGAGTTCCGGGGCGCCACCCCCTTACTCGCCACGGCATGGTTCTCGCCCGTCGCCGTGTCGGGCTGCGCCGCGTCCGTCTTCACGGGGATGCTGATCCACCGCCTGGGCCCCGCGGTCGTCATGACGGCGGCCCTGCTGTTCTTCACGGCGGGCATCACGCTCATCGCGACGGCGCCCGTCGACCAGACGTACTGGAACCAGGCCTTCGTCTCGATGCTCGTCACGCCCTGGGGCATGGACATGAGCTTCCCGGCCGCCACGCTCATCTTGTCGAATGCGGTCCACCGCAAGCACCAGGGCATCGCCGCCAGCCTCATCAATACGGTCGTCAATTATAGCATTGCGCTGGGGCTCGGGTTCGCGGGCACCGTCGAGTACAAGGTCAATAACGGCGGGCGGACGCCCGAGGACAGGCTCCGGGGCTTCCACGGGGCGTATTATATGGGTATCGGATTGGCGGGGCTGGGCGTGCTTATCTGCATTGCGTATTTGGTCAAGGCGCATCGGACGAGGCGCGACGAGAGGCTGAGTGAGAAGGCGTGAAGACATTTAGATAGTATATATATAAATCGTTCGGCAAAAAGAAAAGAAGAAGAAAAAGGCATGTACATGTATGCATAGGATAAACGGCAATGGACTAGACATTTTGTGTGTATAAAGCCACTGCCCCCGTACAAAACCGGACAGGGTGTGCTAATTGATTCGATATCTAAGTAAAGCCAAAGAAGGCATATTTCAGGGCAGGAGTGAATCACTCAGTCTAGTGGACGTGTCGTGCTGATCAGGCCCCTGGCTTCGTGAGTGTGTGAGGGCGCCCTAGTTGATATTCGAGGTTTTGGTAATCACTGGTTACTTAGGTACTACCTACATACCTAGAACGTCTCGAGATAAATATCTCCCGCATGTACTAACTTACCTATGAGCTACGCCTGTATCTGTAGCTGCAAGTATGGTAATGACCCCGCACTGGTCGTTGTCGCCACGGATGTGCTGGCGGGAGGCGAACCGACTTGTACACAGATCCATGTGTCCAGGGGCCTGTATCGCACCTTTCGTCTTAGCCGCTGCTTCGAATCGAAAATATTATGGAACAATGTGTAGAACGGGAAGATAAACTGCAAGGGAGGAGGGAATGGAAGAAATGTCTACTCACAAACCGGAACAGTCGCTATTCAGTCCTGGGTTCCATTTGCAGAGCGTATCAACCGAGATCCCCCAAGCCCGGGCTTTTTGTTCGCATGGGATCCATGCTGGTGTCCCACCTCATTCGTTAGCAAACTCTACCCCGTAGCCACCCTGCTTTCGGACGAGTAGAAAGGGAAACAAAACTTACGCTGCACTCTCGAGAAGCGGGTGCACCCCTGAACCATCTCCTCAGAGTAAGGCGTCGGCGTGGGGTTGACCGAGGGCTTATATCTGTACGGAGGCAACACGCCTGGCTTGACGTCGTCGTAGTTCGTCCAGGTCGGGGTGGCCGAGACCGCCTCTTCCGTTGTCCCCTCGCCGACCCGGGGCGGCATGGTGAAGTCGATGGGCGGCGCGGGCGGGTACGTGGTCGCGTAGCAGCTCGATGGTCCGGGGACCGTCAATAGGCCCACGCACGGGTTTTTGTATTTGTAGTCGTTGTCATTAGACGAGCCGCCACCAATCTCCGCTGAAGCAATCGCGGCCGACGCGCTGACTGTCATAGCATCCTCTTCTTCTTCAGGGGTTATCCCGCCCGGCCAGCTAACGCATATTTGGTGCCCCGTCAGCTCCTCCAGGTTGTCGCAGTCGTTGCTGATGTCGACATTCCACGAGAGCAGCTCCATGATGTTGAAGTTGTAGCGATGCGCAACTCGGATGGCCCAGCAGGAGGTGTCGTTCGGCTGCACGGTGTACACGTCGCAACTGGGAGGCATGCACAGCCGGGTGCCCGCAGGGGCAAAGTGAGCGCAGCCTGCTGCTTCCAGATCGTTCAAGTACAGCAGGGCGTTGGTCGACACGCGCTGGGCGATGCTGATGGAGTGGCAGTCGTCGCCCTCTTGGACGGTATACATGCTGGCGCAGGACTTGGCGACGGCCTCTTGGCGCGCCATTGCCGCCGCCGCCGTCGCCGCGTCGATGGTGTTGGGCGGCGGCACCGTGACGGCGTACCCCGCCGTGGCGTGGCACGATGAAATCAGCGCCGCGAAGCTCGAGGCGAGGTCCTCGAAGTACCCCAGGGCGTTGCCGAGCCGCCGCTGGTACGTGCCCAGGACGCAGTCCGTACAAGCGGCCGGGGCCGTGTGGTCCTTCGTCCACGTCCACTTGTCGAAGATGGGCGCGCAGAACTCGCCCGTGGGGGGATCCCGCTTGCACGACCAGTCGTAGGCCCAGAGGAGGGCGTCGACCGTGTACGTCACGGGGAACCATTCGCCTTCGTCAAACATGACGTCGTCGGCGCAGGCGTCGCGCTGGGCGTCCCGGAGCGACTCGAGGGAGCGCAGACAGCCGGGATCGCACAGCTCCTCCAGCAAATCCTCCGGTTCTGGAAAGGCGCTTTCAAAGGCTATATCGAGTAGGGAACCATCGCAGGGCAGCTTGGTGGAGAGCGTGGAGCTGTTAGGCAATGTTAGTCGTTTGTTTGGCCCTCCCAGACGTCCCGGAGACGAAGCGTGATAACTCACTTACAGACAGGCGAGGGACAGTCGAGTGTCTGGATACGGTGCAAAAAATGGAGCATTTACATGAGAACTGTTGGTTCCGACAAACCGGACCTGGCCAAGAGCAATGGGCAGACAACCTGCGAGCATCAGACCTACTGGCCACTGGGACATCCTGGAATGTGACAGCATGGTGAAGACTGTCAACGGCGCCAGTTGAAATCGCACTTCCAAACCTTGAGAATGTTAGAATCGTTCCTAGTCACGCCGGGGAGAAGAAGAAGACATCCATCTGCTGTGAAATGGTGGGCGACCCTCGCCCCATAAGAACCAGAACGGCCCGACAGTGATGGCTAAGCAGACTAGGCTACTTTCGTTGAGCATCGAACCATCTCATTGAGCTCAATGTCAACGATACGACTCTTCAGAGACGTCTTGTTGGTATTGGTATTTCCAATGATATGAGTCGTATCAACTACTTGCCGCCAACCCTCCGGGGCCTCCACAGCCTAAGCGACTTGGGTTTCCGTTCGCTTGTACCCACATCGGACGTATTGCCGCTTCGCCATGCGACAGGCAAGCGCGCTAGGCATCTATTCACGGCGGAATGGGGGGTGACGTTGGTGATATGGCGATTGCGAATTGACACATTAATATACTCATGATTATAGATTTCCTCGCCACGGTGGTCTGGCTATCAATGCACTGCCCAACGTCCGATTGGTCTCAAAACATTGAAACTCGGACTCGTCCAACGAGATGAACGTTTGATCCCGACTTCTGCGAGCCATATCCCACAGATCCACCATGGAGAACTCGTCGCCTCGGAAACGCCTCGCTATATAGAAGTTCTTGAGGAGCTGTTGGAGCCGTACTTTAAAGTAGCCTCGATACTCCTCCGGGTAGTCGTCGGGGGAGGTTGGTTCATAGTCCGGATCCACGGCCCAAATCCACATCTGATCAGCAAGCCCTGACATCCCGACGACAGAGTTGACGGTTTCCCGGTCATGCACCAGAAAGACGTTCGTAAGGAGCCCCTTCCTCATACCCACGCGGCCCTCCTCCACCCTGTGGGGGACGGCGCGTAACCTTACGAAGTCCTCGCGCAGCTTTTGGAACATAGTCCCTAGCACATTCTCCCGGTCCTCCTGAGCAGTAGGGTCTGGCGTTTCGATGTTGCTTTCTGGCCACGGGAGCCGCCGGGTAGAGAACTTGGCTCCAATCCGGTCACCAAACCCCAGGGCGATTTTTGCATGCAGTAGTCGTCCGCTCCGGGATGAATCGTATTCCTCCCATTGAACCGGGCTGTCCGCAGCACCTGGCACAACATAAGCGGCATAACCCCATGCGCCGGTGTCCTTTACCTCCTCCTCCCAGATCTGCCGGATCCATGCTTTATCAGGGCCGAGCGTGGCAAGATGAGCCTCAACTTTACGGTCAAGCCCAGCTTGCCATTCTTGCAGCGCGCGTCTTCCATGCTCAGCGATGGCGTTACGAAGGGCCTCGGCCTCATTCTCAGCATACAAGGCGGCGCGGAAGGCATTCGATCGATCGTAAGTCTCTTCATAAGAACCGCCCGAGGCCCTGTAGAGAGCACCATCTTTCTCGTCTTTAATACTCGCTTCCGTCGGAGAAATTTCCAGCCAGTAGCGTTCTCGCAACACGTCAATCTCAGCCGTTGTCAGTTGACCAGGCGAGGTAGCCGCACGTTGCAGCAATTCTGCCCTGGAAAGCGATGTGCATTCTTGGATGTTTGCGTCCAGTTCCTCATCTTCTGGGAAATCGAGCAGACTGCGCTTGTCTTGAGGCGAGATGTCGGATACCAGTCGGTGTTCAAGATCAGAAATCAGTTCCATGACATGATCAGCACTGTCAATGTTGCGCAACACCCGCGTGAAGCCCGCGACCAGAAGCTCCATGTTGCGCTTGAGCTTCTATCGATTACAACGGGGATGTTGCATTTAAAGCCTAATCGTCCGGGTGATTTGTTCATGAATACCTACGTGTACTTCTTACGGGCAAAACTGACGATGCCTGCATAATCATCAAGCTGGGTACTGGGCTGTTTCATGGCCGCCTCGCGCGTGTCGAAATAAAATGCACACGCGGAGTACCCAAAGGCCCAATAGACTAGCCGCCTTTCAACGCCTCCTAGAGCGCTACCAGTATATTCTTAAACGTGCTTAAGAATATAAAACTCTTCTATATCTTTATATTTCTTTTAAAACTTAATTAGGTTCATTTTAAGGTTATAAAAGAGTAGCGCAGTCCTATTATATAGTTAAATATAAAAGTATATATTAATTCGACACCCGCGAGCCGCATATGCTGATTGCTATCAGTCTATCCACTTGCACTACCTAACGCGTTAGTTCCTGTAGAAGAACTTGTGAACCCACAAGTATATTCGACAACTGAAATCGGTCTGTGTCAGTATTTACCTACAGGTCGATTCGAGAGATATGACATCGTGTTAATGCGACTGGAAGTCGTCTCCAAGTCGCCTGTGAACGTGTCACACTCGATAACGAGTTCCATGATTTGTTGTCGGTGGCTGTTTCGCAAACATGGCGCTAACGATAGCTCTTTCAGTGACGACCAGGCGGGACTTTTTAGCGTTCCCAGCTCTGTGAGTTGAGTGCCTGGAGCTAAGATCGCACATTATGTTAGATTGTTTCTTCATTGACCCCTGATACAGCTGGTATTGCTTTCTCACGATGCATCCGCTGGATAAGGTATTCAATGCTCAACTCGAAACAAATCCGCAAGGAAAGAAATCTCCGGTTCCCACCTAGTGTTGGCGGGCCGCTTCCGTGGAGACGACCGAAGAGGAACCCGATGCAACCAAAGCTGCACTTTGGACGATCGAAGCATCGCGATTGAAGACATTTTGCTTGGCAATGACGTTAGTCGTGCCAGGCACCACACGCGACTGGGGCTGCCTGCTGGACACAGCGCCATGCACAGCGCATCCAACGCATTCAACAGCCACCAAAACGTGCTGCCTTGCTACCTTCGCTTCGCGGAAAGGTGGAGAAAAAGCAGATTAGCTTTTCCAGGGCTACCCGCCCACGCTCGGGCCAATGACGCCAGGATCCCGGGGCCAGCTGGGGTTGGTTGCTGTGGTTGGGATTTGTTACCTAAATCGATGATGAAAATTCACCGCCAGAATTACAGGTTTTCGGCGGGATCGAATGCTCTGTCGCTCTTTCCCCTGCGCTTGGCTGACCTACCTGGACCGGCACACCGGCAATTCTGCACACAGCCCTGCTAGCATACATCATACGTATCCGTATATGCATGCAGCAGCTGGCTGGGGGGCTTCTCTATATGCAGCTAGGTGATATGGTTCCAGGAGTCATGTCAAGTCATATAACAATGTAGGTTCGCTCTTCTACGGTAGCTTAGTTTCAGTCTTCTCCTCACCTGCAATTTTCGCTCTCACTCTCGCTTCCACCGTGTGTGTCCTGCCTGAGCTTCAAAAGCCATGTCTTCCAGCCAGTCGTACAGCCTTGGGCGCATGCTCAAGGCCCTGCCCATCGCTTCCCTCGCGTCTGCCGCGACTTTGAACTCCAACTACAAGTTCAACCCCCTCGAGCATCTCGGAGGTGTCGCCCCCTATTTCGAGTCCCAGGACCCCTCGGCCTCCCCCGACGTCCCACAGGGCTGCAAGGCCTCTCGCGCCGCCTACCTGGTCCGCCACGCCGCCATTGCGGCCAACGATTTTGATTATGAGACCTACCTGGAGCCTTTCGTCTCCAAGCTGGAGAACAAGACCATCGACTGGTCCAAGACCCCTACCCTGAACTTCTTGGCCGACTGGACCGCTCCCGTCAGCGAGGAAGAGGAGGAGCTGTTGACCCGCGTGGGAAGACTCGAGGCTACCCGTCTTGGCGTGGATATGTTCTTCCGCTACTCCCACATGAAGCTGCCTTCCAAGGTGTACACCTCCTCTGCCGAGCGCACCTACAAGTCGGCCCAGTCGCTGGTGCGCGGCTTCGAGTTCGACGACAACACCATGAACGTCGTCAGCATCTACGAGGGCAAGGAGTCGGGCGCTGACAGCCTGACCCCCTACAAGGCCTGCCCGGCCTATTCCTCGTCCGCCGGTAGCGACGAGTCGTCGGTGATGAAGAAGAAGTATACCGCGCCCATCATGGCGCGCCTCAATGCTCTGGCGCCCGAGTTCAACTTCACCATGAACGACGTGTACGGCATGATGGAGATGTGCGGGTACGAGTCGGTGATCCGCGGCAAGTCGCCCTTCTGCGACCTCGACCTCTTCTCGCCCGACGACTGGCTGGCCTGGGAGTACACCGAGGACGTCCGCTACCACTACAACGTCGGCTACGGCAACGAGGTGGCCGGCGCCGTCGGCCTGCCCTGGTTCAACGCCACCGCCAGCCAGCTCATGAGCGAGTCCGCCGAGGCCGAGGACCTGTACATCAGCTTCACGCACCGCGAGCTCCCGCCCATGGTTTTGGTGGCGATGGGCCTGTTCAACAACTCGGCGTACGGCGGCAGCCCCCAGACCATCAACGACACCATGCCCCTGGACCGTATCAACTACCGCCGCGCCTGGAGGGCCTCGTCCATCCTGCCCTTCATGAGCAACCTGGCCATCGAGCGCCTCAACTGCACGGGCAGCTACGGCTACGAGGACGGCGATTACTACCGCGTCCTCGTCAACAGCGCGCCGCAGCCGCTCGACGCCTGCGCCGACGGTCCGGGCACCACCTGCTCCCGCGCGGGCTTCGAGTCCTACCTCCAGGAGCGTGTCGACATGTTCAGCGGGCCCAAGGGCTTCTCCGAGATGTGCGGTGTTCAGTACAAGAACTCGACCGACAGCTTGTCCATCTACAACGACAACTCCAGCGTCGGCAACGGGACCGTGGTGGGGAAGCGCCATGAGAAGAGCTATCGCTTCTAAAGCAAGAATCAACGAAAGAAAAAGAGAGAAGCAAATCGCTTAATCTTTAATGCCTTCTAATTACTATTTAAATACTTAATATGAAATGAAGTTATGACCCAATCCAATTCAATGATCGATCTTGCTTAGCTTAAACCTGCGCCGGTGCCCATGTTCAATGTGATGCTAGACCTGGGTCTGTGAATAAAGAAGCTCGTCATATTCGGGTAAGTACTTTATGATATGTCAAACCCATCCTCTGCAACATACCGAGCTTCAGTCACGCTGTTCTTTGTCCTTCTATTCTGTCTTTCTGCTCCATGGGTCCGCAAGATAAAATCCCAGGTTGCGAGGATGGCAAAGCAAAGATCTCCATTATTGAAATGAGGAGAGCCTTTTGAGTCATATGGACTTGATATCTACATTTAGAACAAGAAAGTGTATGATACAACTGAATTCAAACCCGAGTCTCCAAGCTTGCTCGTTCGTCCCATGCGCAAATCAACAACGCCAAATCTGCTAGGCAAGACTCACCATACTTTGTTCGCCAACAGCCAAAAGCCCAACGCGACACCATGGTCTCTTCCCCGGACGACGAAGAGGCCGCCTCTTCCTCCTCCTCCTTGCATGTCCTGCTCGTCAGCCACTTGCCCCTGAGCAGCATCCAGACCTCCTCCTCCGTCAAGTCGACGGACCGCCTCGGCCCTAACATGGTTCTCTTCCGCCTCGCTCCGGGCACCGCTACCCTCTTCGCCGCCGACAGCGCCCACAGCGACGTTGCGTTCCAAGTCGGTCAGGATAACGGTAACAACAACAACATACTGCAACTGCCCGAGTTCTTGATCTGGTGCCCCTTGCCGGGCATCGGGGGCGGTGCGCCGCAGTTGCTGAATAAGAACCCGTCGGGCCGCGGTTTGCTGGTCTACTCCAGGAAGAGGAACGAGGAGGGAGAGGCTGGTCGGGGGAGAAGGGATAGCGACGGCGATGATGAACACAATAGCAATAGCAAAAGCAAGCTCGCCGCGGGAGAGAGCATCGCGATCGAAACGACTGCTACCACCGCCGCCGAGATCGTGGTGCCGATCCACAGCGCCGAAAAGCGGCGTTGGAGGATGGGGTACTACGTCGTCGCGCCCCGGTACCCCCGTGAAACCATCGCGAAGCTTTTGGGCGGTGGAGGTCAACGTCAGATGTCACCGCTGTGGTTTTCCTCCGATCCGTCGTCGGGAGAACCGGAGGAGACCGGTGGCGAGAGCGACGGAGAGGATGTGGAGATGGAAGAGGCCGCCGCTGACGAGGACGAGGACGAGGACGAGAGGGGGAGTAGTGGTAGTAGTAGTACTGCTCCGAGTCCCCCACCGGCAGCGAAAAAGTCGGCCCGGGAGGCGCGGGCTCGGAGGCGAAGACGTCGACGTCGTAAGCGGCAACTCGCTGCCGAGGACGACGATGCGAATGCGAGTTCCAAGCGACGCGGTGCTGGTAAACGAGCTGCGACGGCGAAGGGAACCAAGGCGTCGAAGAATAGGGTGGCGGCGGACGAGACCGAAGACGAAGAAGAATCCGAGCCCGAACCTGCGGATACCGACGACGATGACGATAAAGGACGTGAGCGAAGTGGACTCGATCATACCCCCGGCCTGGCCCAGACCCCGGGTTGATGTCGCTGTCGGCTGCGTTGCCTTGGGCGGCATTGGCTGCTGCTGGCGGCATCCGACTTGAGGGTCGAGTCGACATATTGCCCCTCGGTCGCCCACGCCCTGGTTGAGTACGAATCACTGGCGTTGAATTGATTGGCGCCGTTGCCGAACGCCTGTGGCGTTTTGAGGTGCTCGTGTAAGGAATTTCCCGTCGTCACGGTTCGTTTAGGAACCGGGTGAAGCGGGACAGAACCTGCATGGGAGATAACTGCCCTCTGTTTCGCATCAACCACCAACTCCTCAATCCTGATCAAAACGCTGCCGCCAAGACCTTCCAGCCCCTACCCTTTTTTTGTCTTTTATTCCATTCATAAGAACATAAATCCCTGCACATCACCTTCAGCGATCGTCAAGATGATACTGCCTCTGCACCACCCGCTCCGTCGTCGTGTACGGGTCGTCCGACGAGCTCCTCCGCAGCGTCGTGACCTGATGCTCGACGTACCGCGGCTCACGGTAGACGGCAGAACTATTACTACGACGACCATCTCGGAACTCATCAACTTCGTCATCATCGCGTCGTCTCGCGGTGGAGTAGTAATAGCGGTCGCCGCTGTCGTAGTAATAGTGCGACGACGACGACGACCTCCGGCGATCGCTACCGCCTCTGCCGCTTTCCTCCAAGTAGCGCTGCGGTGGTAGCTCTTGCCTCGAGCTGCTGACCGGTCGGAACCCTCGGTCGGGAGTGACGGTTCCCACAACGGTGTATCGGGGATCGTCGGCAAAACCCCTCGTCGAGGGCGCCCGTCGGATGGGTTCGTCGCCGTAGACTACGTGCTCCACCACCGAGGATCCCGGGCGGCCTCTTCTGTATACCTCGGGACCTCCGTCGTCGTCGTCGTCGACGCTGTACCGCCGCCGTTGGGAAGCGGAGCGACGGGGGCGGTGACCATCGTCGTCCTGCATCGCTCTGCCCCGGCTACGTCGTCTTCTGCGTTCGGGTCGCCTGGTCTCCTCCCACTCCTCCTTCTCGCCGTAGGGGAAGCCCCGGGGCCAGAAGCGGTTCGCCACGTACGTCGCGGCTGCGACCGAGCCCAGAAACATCAGAGAGGTCTTGAGCGTACTCTTGCTACTTTCTTTGACTTTGTCCTTGATTTCGCCCTTGGTTGCGGCGCTGCTGTTCTCGTCCTTGCCCATCTTCTCCTTGATCTGGTCTTTGAGGAAGGAAACCGACGGCCTCCTCCTCCTTTTCGCGGCTCTGTCTTTCTCTTGTTGCTGCTGCTGCTGCTGCTGGAGACGCGGTGAAGGGGACCGCCGATTGGTGGCGAAGGACTCCTCGCGCCGTCGAGATGAGTAGTGCTGCTGGTGCTGGTACTGCTGCTGCGATTGCGGGTCCCTATCTCGTAAAGGGTCGTCCGGGGACACGGAGGTGGACCATCTGACGTTGCTGCTGTTACGCGGGGTGCTGCTGGTGTTGGGGTAAGGGGGCCGGGAGCGGGAGCCCGAGCGTGTGTAGGGGCTTGGGGAGCGAGAGTCGACTAGGGAGGAGGAGAGCGAGGGGGGCCTGGCGGGACGGCCTCGTTGCATCTTCTTTTTTTCAATTTGAAAGTAGAGAGTAATGCGCTCCAATTTACTTGAAGATGTATGGCTAGTAGGCCAGATGACAAGCGCCCCCTTTCGAGAGACGGTCTCGTAGGCAGCCCCACTTGTATTTCGGGCTTCAGCTGGCTCGATTTCAACCTTTGGACCTTTTGATGCAATAAGAAGTATTTTCGGATTGAGTAAAATGTCAGAAAGCCACCGTGGGTTGTAAGTATCGTTGTGTAGATACGTAAAGTAGTTTATGTGAGAGAATAAGTAGACACGGAAACTCCGGAAAAGGCCTTTCATGGGAGAGGGTGAGGAGGCGGTATCGGAAATTTAACACTCCATTGACCAGTCATGGGCAATGAGCCCTCGTCTCAGGATTTGGGGGTGGAAAACGAGGCGACGGGTCTAAAGACGGAACGTGGCATTCAGGCGAACACCTCGGGTCGTACTCGCTCACGTCTTACCGAAATCTGCAGCCGCCCGTTTGGCATCTGAAGAGAAATGGATCATGGGGGGAAAACGTTTAAGAAACCCCATGACTTGCCAACGGAGCTGCCAAGCTTTTTATTGTTGAAGATTGAATAATTTACCCGACAGGACAACACAAGTACGGGCAAGACGGGAAAGGGAGGTTGCTTGGCGCGGGGGCTTGTTTCGACTTCAGCTACTCTCCGAGGTGTGCCGATCCCTACTCTGCCTGCTCCGTATTGGCTGCAGGACTGATGGACAATCTCCGATCTGATCTGATCTGATCTAGGGCCCCCCTATCTTCGCATCGCAGACCTACTGTCGACGTGCCCATATGTTCCAGAACCGGCGGGAATATATTTTACCGGCCTAGACCGTACACATATAGGCAATCGATGATCACTAATCACTCGCCAGTTTTCACAGCGTAGCACGCTTCGTCGGGTGATGACAGCTCTGGGACAGGTACAGAGGATCAACTGGTTTAACCGGCAACGACTCGAAGCACACAACATTTTTACAACAGGTGGGCTGTCTTTTTTCGCTGCTTCGGTCTACCAGGGCGGCCCGTTGGCGCCGGTGCGTCAGTGGCGCCTCGGATTTTTCGCCCGGCTAATGCTGGTTCGAGACAAGGTCTCACCAATGAGATCATATGCGAGGGCTCAGCTTGGGGTCTTGTGCCTGATGGATTTCCCCTCGTGGCCAATAATCAGATAATCCCTATTTCTGCATAACGTAGCAACCGACATGCTGCATTTTGAGTCGCACCGTGTCCTCGCCACGAATTGGCATTGGAGTTGAGCGCCCTTGTTTTAGTGTGTAGTGTGACATGTGATTGGACATTGCTGCGCCTAGGTAATAAAATACATAGCAATCACACGCACTCGAACAGAAGAAAAGCTGTCCGTCCCATTTTTTGGTGTGTAACTGAGAAAGTTGATGGCGTATTACAGCAGAAATGTTGTATCGTCACAACCAACCCTTGGAAGATTGTTTAAGCTACTCGTAGGTGTATTCATATAGTGTGGGTGGTCAGCTGATTAAACGGCTTGTATCTACCACACGGTGTTTGATTAGGTCATGGCTATTGAGCATTTCCAGGCATCGTTCTGACATGGAGAGTCGTCCACTTATCAAAAACGAAAGACGCATAACGAAAAAGCAAAATGGCCCAAAATGTATGTATGATGAACTCAGGCAGCAATGATGGTGCTACAACCAGCCGGCAGTCGAAGCTCGTCTTTCGAACCCGGGCAGGTCGACAAGCTGTGCGTACCAATTCCAGTACAAAAGATAAGAATGATTATCTGCTACTCTGACTACTTACCCATACGGACTCAGAGGAAGCTTGAACCAGCAAAGCTCATCAGAGATCATGATGGACTCTGCTGCCTCGGAAAGAAATTGTTGATATTTACGACGGACGAGGGATTCTAGCGTATACATGAATCATGGAGACTAGTAACATACTTGAAGAGCATCCGTAGAGTACACCAAGTCCAATGCCAAAATATCTAGGGGCTTTTAGATGAAGACGACCACTAACAAGGAAATATAATATGGGTCTGGAATCGCTTGAATAAGGATGTGTATGTGAGCAATCAAACATATTTATTGAAAGGAAGGAGCATAAGTAGATTGGCTAGTTGGGAAGCATTCAATGTTAGGAGCTGGCATCTTAGGAGATTATTTTCAAATCAAAACAAACCTCTGGGTTTTGCAGAAGGGCTCGGCGACCTAGATTACCTCGTCGCCAGCAGCCTCACGATCCTGAACGGACCCAGATGGCCCTCAACTGTTCTGGATTATTACAAACTGAACCACGAGATAGACGTGAGTCACCGTGATATCGTTAGGTGATTAATGTATTTTTACATAACTACATTCATATTATGAGAAGATCATTACTGGATCTTAAGTAGCTACTGTTTATTTTCAACTTTATTACTATTTGATAATAGGAGTTGCCACGACTCACTCACCCATATGCCAAGGCTTACCGCAAGGGCTGCAAGTGAACGTCTCGCACCTGGGGCAGGTTGCGACCTTGCCGCCCATGACGAAGGGCTACTACTCTGCTTTGCGCTGGGCCTCGGCACGCTTCCGCTCTGCTAGCGTCTCGCATCTGGGCTGGGGCGCGTACTCGCTCGGCTTCCATGCCGGCCATGTGGAGGAACTGGGGCCCTGGCTTGATGAACTCGGGGCGACATCCCCAGTGCTCTTCGTAGCATCGATATCCATCCCCCCCCCCAACTCCGTACGCAGGTCGATCCGGCCTGTCAGGGATTTTGGTCACAATATTATGTGCCCGTAAAGCGTCAATAATAGTGTTGATGGTTGCATCCTTCCGAACGTTTTCTCGCTCCAGGTCCGTACCGAAGCTGGCTGCATAACCACAAGATCGAGTACGACATCTACATGGGTCGTCATGCCCGAAACCCCGAGGAGGATAGCGAGCGGAGTGGCGAGATGTCGAAGCTTGACATGGAGGATTCTTGAGACCTTGGGCTAGAAGTGGGAAGTACTGGTGCTTTCTACGGCCATGGCAGTACGAAGTGATTGTGGCCTTGTGTTCCATGCGAGCTTAGAGATAGCGGCTGGCTACCTGAGGCATTTATACAGTGTTGGATTTACCCGAATTCTAAAGATAATTGTTTAATGTTTCGAAAGACTTTCCTAAGAATCACAAGCATAATTAAAAACATCCTTATAAAAACCAAGGGGAACTGCTAAGTAACGCCCTGCAAAATCCAATAGGAGCCCTTGTGACGACAAGCCCCTGGACAGCTGGAGCAAGTACAACAGCCACCTGCGCCGCCACCACTTCCCCATCTGTACTTCCAGGACAGCTCCACCGAGAATAACTTGCCGCGACAGTACTACGAGGCCGAGATTCGCTACAGCGTGGACAAGTCAAGCGCTCGACCCAAGGAGACCAACGCAGACCGAACAACCTTTTGGTGAAGGCATCCCGCGTCAAACGCAATCAGCTCCAACAACATCTGGAGACCACCCCTCACCTCACTCTCTACTGTCCCTTCCCGGACAAAACATGCGGAAATATTTATTCTGGCCCTGGAGCCATGATTAATCATCTGAAGAACGACTTACAAGACCATAGAGGCCTGGCGTGACTCTGGCTCATCGCCACTTCGCATCAGGTTCCACGAGACCTGTCCTGCCAATCGGCCAGAAGGATGAGAAGCGGTAGCGACATGGATGGACTGAGAGAGGCGGGCAAGGATGTTGACCGAGTCGGCCACGTGCACGTTCTCGTCAAGGCTTTTTTGGTGTTGGCTTGCCCGTGTCTACCTTCTTCGAGGAAGGAGCTTCATCAAGAATCTCGAGATCGTCGTCATCGTCCAAGTCGACAAAGGACTTGCGCTTGGAGGGCGGCGCGGACATTTTGTAGTGGTGGCGATGGACTTGATGTTGCGCAAGGAAAGAAGAAGATGGAATGGAGGAAACAGATCAAAATACAAGAAGGGCGCGACGGCGTGTAATAAATGTAACAAAACACGCGCAACAAAATCTTGCAATGCAGAAATACGATTGGGGTAAGGTGTGGCGACTTTGGCGCCTTGTGGTTTTGGGAAAGGTGATGGTGAGATGGGAGGTGGCTGCACGTGATGAAAATGTTGGGAGGAACGAAGCTTCACGAGTTGGCGTGGTCCACGATATAAAAAATATTGTAGGTTGCTTGGGTGCGAGCTCTCGGTCGTCGCTGTTGTCGTAGTGGGCCACCTGCTTTCCGAGGGCGACCTGGCTGGGGCCGGCTTGAGCTTCGGCTTCGGCTTGGTCGTTCTCGTCGCGGCCGGCGGCGGGGGAGCCAGGAACATTTCGGCGACGGACGCGGAAGTGGGGCTGGTGGGACGCATGGGAGCTGTGGCCGTGGCGCCGCTATGAATTGTACTTGGGAAGTGCGCTCATCAGGTCGCTTCCTGGGTTGTTCCATGTTGAACAGATGGGGTGCGGTCTAAGAACATACAAACGCCTATCAAGAAAGCGCCTACTTTTTGGAGGAGTCTGGCAGGTCAAGCTTATATTCTAAAATGCAAAACCATTCATAGAGGTGCACACCTGGGCCAGCTCCATACCGGGCGATGTCGTCTTGGAGTTTGTGCCGTACTTGGTGCTTGCGAGAACCCCCTTGTCTCCTCCGCCGAGCATATGGCGCACCCCGGGTCGTACAGGCACTTGTATACGACCAGCTTGGAAGCCAGGTTCTCAGCAACGGCAGCGACCAAAGACGTCTTGGCGAGCATCTTGGCTAGCTCGTCGGGCGCGAGGCCCGCCGTCTCTCTCTTTCGGCAGGTTTCTTGTCGACCGCCGCAAACCATTTGACTGACTGGGATAGAAGAATATGTGAGCGGAACTGATGAGGGCAGGATTCAGTCGGCCATCTTTGTAACCCCAGCCCACGTATTACTTCGCCTGGGGTTGTATGTTCGCGGTTATAGGGACGAAGACTCTCATGGCTGACTTCTCGCGAGTGAGGGCCGTTGGCTCGGTAGGGTCCTCCATCCGACGTGATTTACTTGTATACTCGGTCGGCCGGTCGTTATCGTTGGCCTGGTTGCGGACTTCCCCTCCAACTCCCATGTTCAAGGCTTCCATCCATTTTACAACTTGAACCTCCTTCATCTCCGCCTTCCCACCATCTACTTGAAATTGTCAGATTGTAACTTGTTTCACTATTCCATCCTCCTTCTCCACCTTATCTCACATTCACAACATCCGCCTACCTGCACGAGGATTCTTACCATTTCATCTTCATTAGCCGATAATACCTGCAAATGCCTACCGACGACATCGCCATGGATAATCCGGCCCATTAGGACGTGCACCACGTTATACGAGAACTCTATGCTCCAGGCGACGAGCTGCCCGCCAGTGCCACGCAGCATATTATCAACAACGACATAACTGGCGACTTCCTCGTCCACAAGATCACAAAACCCCAGCATTACGAGGGGCCGTCACATCATTGACACCCGCAACCCGGCCAACGACAACGACCGAGTATGCAATCAAATCACGTCGGATCACAGACCAAGAACCATTATGGAATAATTAGAAGATTTCAAGACGGGCTGTACGGAGCCACAAGCAGAGGACAAAAAGGTGGGGAGTTGTTCGAGGACCAGGCCGGTTTCGAGGACACCAACAGCAACACGGACTACCAGCAGGAAAGTGACGAAGAGGTGGCAGACGAGGAGGCGGAGGATGAAGAGATGGGCCAGCTGCTTTCTTCTTCTTCTCATCCTCCTCCTCCTCCTCTCAGCCCCACAATGTCCCGGTACAGCCAAATAAGGGGATACTTCTCGGCAGAAGAGGTCGGAGATTATGCAGCAACGTGAAGTCCCGGCTGAAATCTCGCCACCGGCGAACCATGAATAACTCATCAATCGCGATGAGGCTTACGTCCTTGTTAAAGGCAGGATCGCTCTAAGACCTTCTTGGCGTCAGGGTGGAGGGCCTGCTCAGGGCCAAGTATGACGTGGGTATACAGCCCATCCTGGATCTTCTCCCAGATGTCAGACTGGAGGCGGCGCTGCCTTGAATCGGGGACGCTGGGCGGGCGGCGGCGCGGACCCGGTACCCATGATGGCGGCAATGGGTGCAAAGAAGAAGGCCAAGGAAGAGGACGAAAAGAAAGGAGAGGCGGAGAAGGCGGAAGAGGCGCAGCCCAGAAAGAACGCGTACTACAAGGGCAAGCCGGACGCTGAACCTCCAAAGAGCATCAAGATAGTGATGTTCGTGAGCCAGTTCAATGTTGAGCGCTGACGTTGAGGCAAAGATTCAACACAAACATCGGCGCCGGCGTTCTAGAGGACCTTGGATACCAGGCTCAGGCGCGCGTCTGTGGTCTGTAGTGAGATGGGAGTGCTGGGGGCTGTGGTACGCATTCAGAGGTAGACAGTTCAAATCCCCGCAAAGGCGCCTTACAGGTTTTTTTCACCTAACAACAAACAAACTCATAGGGAAAAGCAACAAAAGGACACAGATACCAGCCAAAATAAAAAGAAAAAAATAATAATAAACCGTCTACTAGGCCCCCGTAGGCGCCCCCTTCTGAGCTGTTATGATGGAACACATCCTAGTAAGTGATTTGTTTCGTGTGTTTAGATCGGCGCACCAATCATAACTGCTCCTAACAGGGCCAGGGACCACCAATGGCTTGTCTGTTTCCGGGAATTTGTTTTTGGGTGTCGACGTACATGACCGCTGCGCTAACGGTCCTGTACGAGCTCCAGTGGTGATCATTTGCTTGTTATTAGGCATTTTATTGACCTGTTCGGTTTGCTGATTTCCTAAAGATAAGATAATGGGTGGTCTGAGCAATGGAGGGGGGAGTCTGGTTGCTTACAAGAAAGCTCCAGGCTGGTTGGCCAACTTGGCTACCACCAGGGCATTTTCAAGGCAACCACCTTGGTTTCCTATCCGACCACCACATGACCAAGTTAGCCTCGCTTCTTGATGCTCATTACCTCTTATCTCGTGATCCGCCAACGCGGCTTATACACAACCAGTTCATACCTCCTAAGCCTGAAGACCACAGCGGACGAGCAACTTCTTATAAGTCGACTGCCACACAACACACCACTGTAGCAGCTGTAACTACTTCTTTTACACCACCAACACCAGCTGTAGCTAGTCAAGATAGAATCAAACATCACACATAAAATTATTGAGAGCTTCTCATTATTATTTGCACACCAATCATGAGCCAAACCTTCCAACTCATGGTATTGTTTGGGCTGCTACCTTGATACCATCTACGATGTTTTGCTGCAAGAAATGGACATTTATTTGTAAACAAGGTGAAGAGAGATATGCGATATACAGCTTGCATTGCATAGTTCTATCTCTTGAGTTTGTCCACTTACAGTGATGCCTTTCGTTACAAGGCCGGCTTTTACCTACTGGAACTCCATTTTGGGCCTACTCTCCATTGGTATGGGCATCAACAAACTTTGGAGCTTTACAGATACGAGCCTCTTCCTATTTACATGTGTATCATAACGTGCCAGCGAACTTCAAGTAATCTTCACTCTGAACTGAGCCATTGTGTTGGTTGCCACCCGCCCAACTCAGGTGTAATTCGGGCCACAACAGATAAACTGACTACACAGCGTGGTAACTTTACCCTTTACCAGCTGGCTGTGCCGTATGCATAAATGTCACAGTTTATATCAAGCCGAAATTAAAATATGCCTACTTCCTGCCCCCAATAATCTGCAGTTGCCGATAACCCCTTTCTGCTGCCGCGATCCCAAGAATGAGCACTATTCGTTGTGTAGTATTTCCCAAGGCAGCCCAATGGCCACTAATTAGTCAGCGCAATGAAAATGCCGTGTCTACAACAAAGAGTTTACACGTTCTTGCCAGCTTCCATTGTCTATGAGAGTGGTGACGGCCGATGGTGTTGACGAGGTGACGTTGAGAAAGACGAAGGCACTAGCGAGGACGCGGTAAGTGGTGCCCCACTTTGCGCCCGCCAAGCCGCCCTTTGATCGGATCGTCCACCAATTCGGCTCAACGCGACTTCGACTGGGCTTGACGCGCCACAATTAATTGATTTGTACTGATTCGAAGCAACATTGGCAACGGCAACGGCACTTACCTTGGAACCACACCTGCACTCAAAAACATAACAAGCACTTCTTGCAGTGGGTTTATGCCAGGCACTATTTACTTCTACTGTTTTTATTTCTTCAACACCTGCCGACCTCGACTCGCTCCAATTCCGTCTGTTTCTTTGGTCCTTTTTGGCTGTCGGTTACCTGCCTGGAATGCGTCACTGCTGTTGCTAAGCCAGCGATGAACTCGCCGCCTACCTCAGAGAATGGTGGGACGGCCTTCGACCCCTCGCAGCCCTTTGCCGGTGTCGTCGTCTGCTGCACAAGCATCCCGCCCGACCAAAGAGTAAGTCGATCTGTGATTGAACTCGCGTCACTTTTGTCAAGACTTTTCGTCTTGTCTTCCGCATCTTTTCCCAATTGACTAACACCTGCCTGCCCGCCACCTCCAGACCGAGATTGCCACCAGGACGGCCGATTTGGGAGGCGTTCACAAGTATGACCTGACCCCCGACGTAACCCACCTCATCGTCGGCGACTACGACACCCCGAAGTACCGCCATGTCGCCCGCGAGCGCCCCGACATCAAGCCCATGGCCGTGGGCTGGATCAATGCCGTGCGGAGCCTGTGGGTCGAGGATCAAGACATGGACATCGCCGAGCTCGAGGCGCGCTGGCAGCTCAAGCCCTTCGAGTCGCGCGGCGCGAACCCGGAAAGCCCGCACGCCGAGGAGCGGGAGCCGGGGCGGCTGCTCGTGTGCCTGACGGGGTTCGAGGAGCACGACCGGCTGTACATCGAGGAGACGGTCAAGGCGAACGGCGGCGAGTACACGGGCGATCTCTCTAGGAAGGTCACCCACCTCATCGTCTGCAAGCCCGAGGGCAAGAAGTACATGGCGGCCCGCGACTGGGACATCACCGCCGTCTCGCTCCTGTGGCTCAACGACAGCGTCGACCGCGGCATGATCCTGGACGAGGCGTGCTACGACCCCCTGCTCCCGCCGGAGCGGCAAGGAAAGGGGGCGCGCAAGGAGGTCAAGCGGCTCCCGCTCTCGGCGAAGCGGCCGCGCGACGGCTCGGGGGCGCCCCCGGAGGAAGGGCGCAGGAAGCTCCGGAAGACGGCCAGCATGAAGCTCGCCAAGGGCGGCAACAATATCTGGGGCGAGATGATTGTGAAGAGATCATCGATGGACTTGTCGAGGCCCGCCCTGGATTCTCGGGCGGCGAGCATGTCGGCCATAGACCAGGTGGTCGTGCCGCAAGCTTCGGAAAGCAGCCAGCTCTCGCGCTCGATGTCGAGCGCGGACCCGACGCCACTCCCCGAAGGCGGCGTGTTCTCGTCCTGCCGGTTCTTCGTCCACGGGTTCCCCACAAAGCGCTCCCAGATTGTCTGCGAGCATCTGGTGTCACATGGCGGAACAATCTCCTCTTCCCTTACCGATGTGGCGTCTGCGTCACATCCTGAACCAATCGACCAGCGCTTCTTGATTGTGCCACAGTCATCTCAACCCGACACGCACCCACAATTACCCGAAGGAGTCAATATCATTACCGAGTTCTATCTTGAGCGGTGCATTCACAACAGGCGTCTATTTCATCCCAATGAGCACGTCCTGGGGAAACCGTTCCCGGCATTTCCTGTCGATGGGTTCCAGGAGCTCACTATCTGTACCGCGGGTTTCAAGAACGAGCAGCTTAACCAAGTCGAAAAAACGGTATCGCAATTGGGCGCCAAGTATGCTGAGAGGCTGAACTCCCAAAGCTCCTTACTGGTGTGCCCTTCTCTCAAGGACGTCCGGAGGCAGAAGTTGGACTTCGCCGTCCTCTCCAAGATCCCCGTTGTGAATGCCGAGTGGCTTTGGCAGTGTATCTCGACTGGCTGCCTGGTGCCCTGGTGGGAGCAGTACATGTTCCCAGAGCTGAAGCAGCGGCACTCAATCGACGTCGATCCGGATCTTCAGAGGCAGAACCAAAAGCTGGCGAGGACGCGGTCTGAGCCTGTCTACAAGAAGCCCACATCGGGCCGCCGCTCTCAGGGTGGCGTGCTTGACGAGAGCGCTTTCAGGGATGACGGCAAGACCTCGACGAAAAACGCCCTGCCTGAAGAGACTTCACACTACGAAACTGCACCAACCCAGCCGCAAGACTTCACGGATACGGGCGCGGAACCTCATCCTCTTTCCGAGGCATCCGGAGCGTCACTGAACAGCAATGGCAAACAAGCGTCAAATTCGCCATCCAAACCCGACAGTGGGTCGCATCGAAAGCCTCTGCAGCGCTTTCAATCAGGCGCGACCGTAGCAGACTCGGAAGGCGGCGATGGCGATGAGTCAGACGATGCGGCATCCATTCGACTACCTCCTTCTGCCAATGACCTCGCACGATCACGCCAACGGAAGGCAGAGGCGGAAAAAGAGGCGACGGCAGCTAGAGAAGCAGCAGCAAAAGAGGCCGTGAAGCAGGCGGAGCGCGAGGCTATGGCCAATCGTCTCGTCAACCTGATCCCGAACGGCGCGGGTGACGGGTCGGCGCGGGCTCCCCGGCGCAAGCGCGAAGTCTTTGGGCGCGTCATCAGCAACGCGTCTGCCGCCTCGTCGGCGAGCGGCGACAATAATAATAACGGTACGGCTGCCGGCGGCGGCGGCGGCGGGTCCACGACTAGTAGACTCCCCACGCGCATCGACTCGCTCAACAGCCTCGAGGGCGGCTCGGCCAGCCAGGACAACACCATCCTGGACGAGGACGGCGGCTCGACCAGGCCGCCCTCGACGCAGATCAACTACGACGACCCCGACGCCGAGGAGCATCGCAAGAAGGTCCTGGCCCGCATGACGAAGGGCGGTGGCGGCGCGCCTATTGAGGAGGGGAAGGTGCTGCTTCAGAGGAGGGAGGAGCCGATTACGATGGAGACGTTGCGGGCGACGGAGGATCTGGTGGCGAGTGGGACGACGAGGAGGAGTCGGCGTCGTTGATTATGAGGATGATGAGCGAGTCTGAGAAAGGGAGAGAGACGGAAACGAGACGAATGTGGTATTTTTGACGATCATGGAATGGGTTGCATGGGATGCTGTGTTGTGTTGTGTTGTGCGTGTGGGTGCATGACGAGCCCCTCGCGCCAACTACGGCTTACTCCTTTTGAAGATTTTTATATGCCTATTGTATGTATGGCGTACTGGTGTCTGTTTACTTTTGCAATCATATATATAGGATTACGACACGAAATGACAAACGCATTGGACTCGAAGCTCTTGGGGCGGTTAGCATGTTGATATCTAACATAATATTTTGCAATTAATAAATGTTGTACCTAGCCGATCGTCTCACACAGGTGTACTATGCAATTCTTTTATCGACCTGCCCTGTTTTCTCCAAGGAGTAGTCAGCCAGTCAAAGTCACTCGATCACTTGGTATGGAGGCAGCATTCGGCAGCAAGGTAACAGCAAAGCAGGACAGAGTTGCATGCATTGTGCAATCTCAACACAAAAAATGTCTGCTCAGGGCCATACATGATCATCTTGAAGAGAATTTGGTGTGGAAAGCAACGGCATGCGTACAAAAGTAGCAGTAGGTACGCATGCATACAAAAGTAGCAGTAGGTACGCATGCATCTTTTCATTCCATAAAGTAGAATGTTTCTGACAACGTTTCCAAATTGAGCCAACTTTCCTCTCCTCCGGGTATCATATCAACCTTTCCCTTCCTAAACCATCCCCTCCCCCATCATTTATCCTAACACATCCCCCCAGTATCGGTATCATACATATGAAAACAGCATGCGATGGGATACTACACACCGACAGTATAGTATATGTATGGTATAACTCCCCCCTTCCAACTTCGAAGCATAGTCGAACCCTAACAAGAAACCGGACATTGAACGTAGAATCGTAACACATCGTAACACCCCCTCTTTCGTTTTCCTGCAACCCCTTTTTTCTTTTTTGAGGTTTGTGTTTTTCTCTACTGTAATTGATGACACTTCAGGCCCAGCCTTTCGAAAAGTCAACAAACATCTTACAAGCCGGCCGCCGCCTCGGTCAGCACGCTGAGAAGACTGGCAGCGGCTCCGCCGATACCCACAGCGCGAAGCGTCTCGCCCCGGGCCTTCTTCCGCGCGATACGGTCCTCGCTCCGGTCGCCGTCATCACGGTACCGATCGCCCCGCCGACGGGCGCTGTAGCGATCGCCGCGCGGGCGCGAGGAAGTGGTGTCGGAGCTGCCGCCGTGGTGGTGCCGGGAGTGGTGGCCCCTGCGGGCGGGATCCTCGCTGCCGCGGTGCCGGTCTGCTCCTCCACGCTCTCGCTCTCCTCGGTTGTCGCCGCCCCGGTCTCCTCGCTCTCGTGTCGAATCGCGATGGTGGTCTCTGTCGTCGTAAGAGCGTGCCGCGTAGCGGTCGTCGCGGTATCGTCGCTCTCGCTCCTCTCTGTCTCGGTGACTGCTGCGGGATTGCGGTACGGACCGGGGAGTCGATCCGTCGTTCAGGACCTTGGGCTCTGGATCGAAGCGAACGTGCGGGTCGGCGTTCTTATTCTTCAAGATCGGCTTGGGCTTCACCGTAGCGGCAGGACTGGCCCCGTTTCCCCGATCCTTGTCCGGAGGCGGGACGATGAAGGGGTACACTTTCGTACCCTTTTCATCCGCGTCCTTGTGGTCCTTGGAGTCATCCAAGTAGGAGTCTCGACTGTTGCGCGATCGGTAGGGCGGAAGCTCTTCGTCGGCGCTATCGCTAGACGAATCATACAGGTCGGAGCTGGAAGAGAACTGAGAATCGGCGCGAGGTCTATTGCCGAGACCGTTGACGTTCCTCTTCTGCGCCTCGACGTCCCAGTTCTTGTACTTGTCCGGGTGATACCGTTGTGTCTCGCTGCGCCCCCCTGGCTTTCGCTGTCCCATACGCCTCCTGCGTACCTCTGCGCTGCGACGGGCAAACTCGCTGATGTCCTCCTTGGAATACACGCCAAGGATAGCGACAAAGTCCGGGCGTGCCTCGAAACGCACACCCGCTTGGACCAGGACCTCGGGAGAGATAAGGGACCTTTTAATACGTGTCCATTGAGCGTCTAACGGTATGTCATGTCCTTGTGGGTCGGGTGCTAAGCGCGAGCAGCGTTGCGACTGTCCAGGGAGAGACGTCGATCCGGCGCCCGGGATCGCTGGGGCCGACATGGAGTTGGGGTGGAGCACGGGAGGAGGCGAGCTCCCGTAAGGTGGAGGTGGGACTTGGTCAGCCGAGGGAAGGAGGCCGGCATTGGGTGGAGCCGGAAGGTAGTGGCCCTGCGGGGAAGTGCCAGGGCTGGGGCCGGTAGTATAGTTGGCAGGTGGTAGAAGGTGCATATTGTCCATAGCGATAGCCAGGTCAGCCTGATGTTTATCAATGGCCATGAGCTCGCGTGTGGAAATGACCAGGGCCGTTGAGTCATCAGAGCGATTGTCGTCCACCTCATCGTCATCCGAGTAACGGCGGTCGTAGGACAAGTTGGTGGACTGTTGCGTGAGGCTGGACGGGTAGGGTGCTTGTATCTCTGACTGGCGCCGCTCCTCTTTGATGGAAGGAAAATACTTCTCATTGTGGATGGTCGGATACATCTCCTTCGGGCTCAATTCATCAGCAGCCACTGGGTAGGGTGGGTATGGCGCGACTGCGAGAGTAGGGTTCTGCGACTCATAGCTCTCGAGAAAGCCACGAACAGTTGGTGTGACACCACCAGAGATTGATCGTTGCTCATCGAGTTGTCTAATGTAAGCGCGAAGCACATCCTAGGAATAGTTAGTAAGCAAATCGCAGATGATCGCTGTGGTATGGGGGACGCACCTGGTTCTTTCGGAGGACATCCTTCGAGAAACCTTCCTTCGCAAGTTCATCTCTAAACTGTCGCCAAAGGTCATCGTCGACCACGCCAGCACTGGCGTTAGAGCTCTCGCGCTGGAAGATCCTCGCAGCGATGACATCGACCTTGTCCTTGATTGAGTCCAGGTTGGCACTGCTGGTGTCTACTGCGGGATGCGATCTGGCCGGGTTGTGCAGTTGAACCGTGTCGAGGAACATGTCGATATTGAGTCTCTGATTAGCCAGCTTGGTGCGAATCAGGGCGATCTTGTCGCGTTCGAAGCCGTTGAGAGAAGGCGCATCTCGGCCATCTCCCTCGCTCCCACTCCCGTTGCTGCTGCATCTCTCCAAGATGGTGTCGAGTTGCTGGAGGGTGAATTCGGAGTCCTCCAGTATCGGCGTGAGCTGCCGGATGTAGCGAGATTTGTTGCCCGAGTTGAGTAGCGAATCCGGATCCTCAGCTTCGGCTTTCAGGTGCTTCAAAACCGTGTGCAGTCCGTACACTATCATTGAAACATCGGAGAAGTCTATGCCGGCATTGCGCGTCCGTCGAAAAAGCTGGCGCGCAAAGGCGTCGACCTTGTCAATGTCCGCCGCCGACGATGCCTGAGCGGCTGTTCCGTACCCGTTAGTCGTCATCACGCCGTGATGGGTTGGGAACCAAGTCCCAGATTGCCGTATAAGTCGATCAGTACTGAAATCAGGTTTCGTGTGCTGTTGATGTTGTCTCACAAGAGCCGTAGCAGAGAGAATACAGATGTGTAAGTCAAGATATGCCAGGTCAAGGCATAAGTATAAATGGAGGAGCAAAGACAAAGGTGGCGCGAGGGGAGTAAAGTAAGATTAATAAGTCGATCGCCTGGGGTGTGAATATGTGTTTGTTTAGGTCATGCAGTACCTAGTAATGTAGGGTAAAAGGATGAACATAACGGGAGAGAGCGACAGTCCGTGTAAGCGTGCTCGCTGCAGGATATAGTGGGGTGCGTGTCCCATACGACCGGGGTCAGCTGCTGGGCTGGTGACCCTTGTAAGTTGTAGGCGTCCCTACCTAGCCCCCTTCATTGCAGGCTTGGCCACACCCCAGGTCCAGGTCCAGGTACTAGTACATGTACCGAACAAGAACCCTTGACGTAGCACACCAAAGATGCGTGAACTTGTGGTATGTGCCTTGCGTGCCTTAGCTGACTAGCTGCTGTTGAAACCACAAGATGCCAAGCTGTGGTTGTGTTTTCGGAAGCTGTACAGAAGTTAAACGGGAAGCAACCCCCGTCAGTCCAGTTGTTGGAAATGGGAGCCCTGAAGGAATGCTCAGCAGGATTCTATCAGGGTCTGTGTGGGACGGGAATAGGAAAAAAGGCCCTTTAGTTTAGTCGAAGCAGTCTCAGAGGTTGACAAAAGTGGACGGCGGATAGACTTGATAGTCGCTTTGCATTAAGAAGAGGATACGCTTCGAGGCTTGGAAAAGAAAAGTAGTGTGTTGTATCAGATGCGTTAGGTAGTCGAAGCCGTTTTCCAATGCCGCCGTAACATGCTACTAGCTAGCATTGGCGGGATGCTAATTGTCATCGACACATATCGATGCCATTGCGGCGAGCCATGGGCTGACAATTCGTCGACTAGTCCTTCCCCTTCCCGTCATTGCCCCTTGCCCCGACGTGCCCTACACATGTTCGATCTGATGTCAACTCGCTTGACTGACGCATGCAGCGAGCATCGAGTCGAAAATAGACACGCCAGAACGTAATGAATACACACCACACCAGCGGCGGAAGATCTACTCTGTCCTGAGATCGACACGACCATTACCTGCTTTCATGATTCCAAACCGTTTCGATTCCTGCGACAAAGTTAGTAGCCTCCAACGACGTTATAACTTATCTGGGACTTAAATTAGTCTGAAGGTAACTCGACGAGAGTCTGTGGGCTGGGGGCGTTGAAATCTCCTTGTCTGGTGTGGTGGTAGCTAGTACGAGACAGGCGACAAAAATGGTGGCAGGGAGGCTATGTGACGTCTTTCCCCAATTACGGGCTACCATCATTGGGGAACGTATGTCATCATAACTCGGACCCTTGAGACAAGGCTAGCCAATGACGTGGTGAATCATCCCATCCTCAAGACTTTTTTAAGCGGGGCCATCCCCGTGAAATCCAAGAAATCTCATACCCCGAAAAGATTGCAATTACCGGGACCAGGGTCTTCAACGGGCGCGAAGAAAAGCGAGGGATGTGTTGGAAGGATTGCGCGCTTGGATGGGGGAAAGGAGGATTCGAAGTGCGTGCGTCAATGTGTGTGCTTGTGCTTCGCATTTGGAAGTTGAAACACTCCGCCAACCAACTAGACCATCCAACGACGCGGGCGACAAACACCGATTTAGGTTAAGGTACAGCGCCGAGGCACGCCATCTGCAAACACTCATGAAGCTACTGTACGTGCATATACGTATCCTGCCATCAGTGGCCGGACCCGCGGCATTGGTTCTCCGCTCCTACACCCTCGCGACCACCACTCCAATACTCTCCCACATGGTTGATGGTCAGCTAAGTAAGATTGGCAAGATGGCGCATATGCTATTGCTGCTATTACTACCAACCACCAGATATTGCATTGCGACGTTGTGTTGTTAGAGATTGTCGCTGCAACGCAACGCTGCGCCCGCCACTCACTTGATATTCGCGAGCAAAAATCAAGTGTCGTCTGCATCCAGCTGTCCGAGGAATGGAGCCGTATGCAGACGAAAGCGACAGCAATCAACAGAAAACGACGAGGCCAGTGGGGACTCGGGCAGAAACTCGGGGGTGTTCCTTTGTCTTCTGCCTCCTCTTTTGCTCCTCCCGAACGCTCTTGCAGGCGGCGGCTATGCCCGACATATTCCAACCGTTTCCGGGTGGATCCCCTCGTAAATCTTCAGCAAAGGGCCAAGTATCGCCCTGTCACAACGCCGATACGGTATGGAGCTCACCTGCCCAACAACCTGTTTATTTCTTCTATCAGGTAGGACGGGCGTGGTATAATCTGCGTAACGTCGACCTCGGCGTGACAACTCGTAGTAGTATTCTATCTATCGGATCTATGTACATGGCTGACGGCGTCTCTAGCTAGGTGTGCGGTTTACAAGCTCCCAAGCGAGGCTGCAGAAGCGTACATGCAGCAAGTCTCGAATTGGTTGTTGCTAATGTTCTAGGCATTTGGCCCACCACCAATCAGACTGCATTTGAAGTCTTTACCAACCTGTGTTTGACCACCACGATTGGGCGATGTGCATGCGTCACTAGGTACCTCCTACTGTAGGTAGGTGACTTATTACCCGCTTAGCAATTTTTCAGCTATTGATATACACGATGTGGAATGCTGCATATTGCATCGTGATACAAGGTTTGTTTGCCTATCCAGTTTGCCCCTCTCTTTACGACGACGATGCAGACACGTATTCATGGTACTGCTGTCAACCGGGGGCCTTGAGTCATGTCGATGGTATTAGTTCGCCTATGATATAGATTTATGCATGTGTAATATCGGTCTTGCAATCAGATTAACATCACAGCATTGCATTGGACCTCAAAACCTTACTCAACCGTAATTGCGGCTTGGTTATTGTGGCGGGCCTCCTCTATCGCGGGCCTCCGCTATCGATTCAGGCAGCAGCAAAGGTGATCCCCTCGGAAGCCAGCCACACTAGCTAGCATTTTTACATAACATCATATCTGACCTTCCCGTCGCGGATACCGGACTCGGCAGTGCTTCGCCCGCATCATGTTGTTGGCGTATTTTAGTGCCGTAAGCCAGTCAGAGAGAGCTCTCACCTAAGCTCGCTCGCAACATGTCTACATTTGAGACATCGATTGGATATGGTAGATCTACGGGAACGGAACACGCACGAGGATCTGCGACTGGGGTCTCGGTGTTTGGTCGTGGTTGAAGAAAACGTGTGTGTTTGTGCAAATCATCCGTCAATCTGGAACTGTGGGCGTACAAACCAGAACTGAACAAGAATTACTCAGGACTGCATCAGATGGTTTGTGATCATGCCTGTCTGCCTGATCGCCATCTGAGAGATATACATCTGCAAGTCGATTGGTGCCAACATACAAGCCTGGCTGGTAAATCCGCGATGTCACCATATCAAAGTTTTATTCATCAAAGGTGCGTCGATGTTGTGTGCCGTTGCACTGGAGAGTCACCAGTTTCCGGCCGGGAAGAGTCATCCCACATCGTACAGGGCCAAACCTAACCCTTCAGGCGCCAATACTTGCGTCAGAAATCGATCGCATGCATCCCTGATCCTTCACCTTGGGCCATAGGTCAATCCGGGAAAAGGGATGGAGTACACCTAGGACTTTTTTCTTTCAACCATCACCAGTGCTATCACAGGTAACAAGGCTCTTGCTTCGGGATTGCTGACATGCGTCGCCGTGTGTAACCGTCATCCTTCTTCCACCCCACATTCAGCTTTTCTACCATTCGGCACCGCGCCTGCATGGCTAAGCCCTCGATTGTGGGGTAGAAGACTCCTCCATTCCATTGAGGCTCTCGGCTCGGCTCTCTCTTAAATCCCATGCTCGCTACCAGACCAGCAGCTGACAGCGCCCACCAATTCCCAAACTGCTTACCGAGCCCACCTACGGGAGAAAATGTCACAGAATGCGCCTATCATGACGAAGAAGCTAGGCATTCAGAATCTCTCCGGCTACCGCGGCGGGCGGGGGACTAAGCAAAAGGAGGCGAAGCAGAGGGGGATTCGCCCTCGTGACTCGGTCCTAAAAAGTTACCGGCGGCGCGGCGGATACGGGTGGGGCGCTATACCAAATGGAATGCTTCTAGAAGAAAAACTGGAGGAAGGGTTCGTTTCTTCGGCGTGGCTGTGACGGGGAACTTCCATGGAAAGCAGCACCGAGCAGAACACCGAGCATGCTGCTTGCTTCACCCATGCCGGGAAACGATCTGCAAGACCCTTGCTGGTCTTCTCGTTGGGACAGAAAGAAAAATCTCGCACGCTGCAATCGTGACGAGAGTTGGGTCACGCCGCAACTGCACGGTCAGATCCCTGAACCCAGCCGGCGTCGTTCTGTCGTAGGTTTTGCGAACTAGCAGCCTCACCACGGGTTAGGTCGAGGCTGATACGGACTCTACCTTGATATCCCCGTCTTCTTTGAGGTGAATGAATGCCCAATACCACATGGCAATTTCGCAAGCCGGCTAATGCCTATATGCTAAGATGCTGCAATGGATAGCGCACCTCATTTGTACCAGTACCAAGCAATGATTGAGTCACAGGCATGTCATTGGCTTGACCGGTTGAAACTATTTGTTCATCTTGCATATACCAATCGGAATAGCAAACGAACTATCAATGATAATCTCGATGATGTATACACAGCAGCGAGAGGAAGACCCAATGGCAAAGCCGCTGCTTCTCACTAGATTATGCCGTGTTATACGGACTAGGAACTATTCAGTGCCATCGGCACAGCGTTTAGCTTGCCGGGCATGATGATGCCAGGTTGGATAAGCCGGCCGGATGATCATATACGGCAATTAGTATGCCAAAGGCAGCGCTTTCGCGAGGAGATGGCGGAAAAGGCTTCCTTGTCGCAGATGCAGAGAGCGCCAGCTACATCGAAGAGACTTATCGAGTACTTTACGCCCCGAGCTAAGCTCGGCGCAGGTGCCTACCTGACAAAAAGAGGCTTTCATTCGGACATCGTGACCCTTGATATCCGGGAGTCTGGGGATACATTGCATGGACACGAAAGGCTGGCGAATGGACAGTGTCGTTTCTCTATCTGTTTACCTGCAACGAGACCAAGTAGGCAACAATATACCGACGTTACGTAGACTCGCATAGACAAGATGTATGCTTCCACAAGTCAGATTCGGTGCTCGAGCTGAAAAAAAAATTCCCATTTGCCGAATCCTGATTTCAAGTGGTGGTGGCTGAATCAAGTTGAGTCAAAAGAGACTTGCGGCTCAAGGAACATAAGTGAATTCTACACCTTCATTGGTCATTTCATTATCTGACTGCCTACAAGTCGCAACAACACATCTGCCTACCCATCCAACATCCCCCCATCCCATGTATGTCAGAACAGCACCTAGCTAATCAGGGCCCTTCGTTTCCCCTCGCCTCATCACTTTTACAAACCACCCCATTGGGCCCCCTTGGGAAAACTGACGTATCTTGAATGTAATAAAAAAGCAGAGCCTCAAAAACAAGTATGTCTGCCCAATGCGGCTCTGCTCGCTCGCCCGTATAGCCGCTAGATAGCGATCCTCTCCAGAGAGTAGGAACCGACCTGCTGACTACGCAGGTGGCCAGTCTCTCGGGCGGACCTCCTGACAATCTCACCGCCGGCAACCACCTTCCGCCACTCAATCTGCTGCGACTTGGTCTTGAGGCCTAGGGGCAGGGCTTGGTCGCCCGACTCGCGGACGTTGAGTGCAATGGGCCGCGACACGTCCACCTTCTTGGCCTGCTCCTCAGCCTTCTGGGCCGCCTCGCTGTACTTCAGCATCTGCCCCAGGTAACTCCTAATTGATGAGGCCTCCAGCGAAGCCTCCAGGGCAGCGCCGACTTCGAGTCGCAGCGCCGTGATCAGGTCGCTTGACCCATCGCTAGCCAGGATGGCGTCGTTCAGGAGCCAGCCGCCGGGGCCGATAGCGTCTACGCAGCGGTGCAGCAGGTCAGCGATCAATTTGATGACGCCGTCCGGGGGAGCCTCCATATTCGGATCCTCCTCGAACTGCGTGTTGTCCAAGTAGCGAGACGGCCACGCCCCCGGACCAGCTCTACTCGTAGAATGTGGATGAGAGACAGTATCTCCTCCGGCTTGAAGATGGACCTCAGCGCCTTGACCATGGAAGGCGAAGAGCAGTTTCCGAGTTTCTCGAAAGCGGTACTCAGGCCGTCGCTTTGCACACCTGTGTTGCCATTGATTGCTGACTCAAACTTGAGAATATCTTGTTCAAGGTTGTCCAACTCCATCTCCACGTCATTACTGTCGTTTTCACCACTTTCGGCCTCCTCGGTAGCTCCGTTGGCGAGAAGCAATGGTGGCGGTTGCTTAGGATCCTGCACACACCCCAGACTCCTCATGATTGTACGAACCGCTAGCACGAGTTCAACGGCACCCAATGCAGTTCCAGAAATATAGATTGTCAAGAGCTCCAGTGTGGGGTCGAGCTCCGCCAAGCGTAGCACGAGCTGTTCAGCCAGACTCGTGTCAATGTCTCGGAGGTTGTTTGTGAGGGACCGCAAGGCTGCCTTAATATTGGTGATTGTCAAGTGACCTGCATCCAAAAGGTAGTTGATTATGTTGGTGTACGGCAGAGTGCATACAAGCACAGGTGCGCTGGTATCGTCGACCTTTTCACCGGTCCACTGAAACGTCCTGCTGATTGCGTACAAAATCCAGCGCCTGTCTGCTTGGGGATAATCGGATCTCGAACTCGGCCACTCCCACTCGGGCAGCGACTGCTGCTCACCCTTTTGGAAGAAACATCGGCACCGTTGGTAGCCTTGGTGTCTTTCAGCTTCAACCCAAACTTCTCAGCGAGGAAGGCCTCAAGAGCTTCAACATTATCATCCTCGACCCATTTGTCGGCGCGCGCCAGGTCTTGTGTCCAGCTGTCCCAATAATCATCTCGTAGAGATCCAGGAAGGAATCCATTGAAGGTTGATGTGTCCACCTTGGAGGCCGAGTCCCGGTTGGTCTTCTTGAACTGTTGCACACCACGTCCGATCGAATCGATTAGGAGGCCTTCGGCGCGACGCTTCTTAGACCGAGTCTTGGGGGCTTCGAGTTGGATGGCAACAAGGTTGGTATCGGATATACCGATAGCAAGCTCTAACCGTGAGAAATAAGCAACCAGGGAGCATCCTTGCTTCAATCCACTGCCCACGTTCTGGGATTGCCCGTCCAACTCGGACTCGATTGAGCTCTGCAGAGACTGGAACTGCGGGTTGTAGATGTTGAGGAGTGTCGGGCTCGACGTTAAAACTGACGTTTTAGACAGACGCAAAATGGACTTTGCTTCCTCGATCTCCATGCGGTGGCTAAGCTTTGGGATACTGGTCGTCAAGTCATAGACTGTCAGCACGCCGTCTGATAGAACGGTGAGAGTTCCGGATCGGATGTCGAGGCGATATGTGGGAGCCTTGTCTTCGGAAGTGGGAGAAGCGGGCAGGGGAACTGCATTCAGCTGCACAAGACCCCCTTGCGAGCGCGGAAGAGGGCCAAGGATATGAAGATGACGGACTCGCTGGCCATCGGCCACAATGCTGGAAACGAACAGGAGAAGCTCGAAGTTGGAGCCATCGCGCGCGGCATTGGAGAGCGAGCTGACGGCATCCCAGTTGCCCTTGAACAAGCCTTCTACGACTTCGGAAATCTGAGCCGAAACACAGTAGTCCAGTCGAAAGTCTTGCTTAGTCTGGAAAGCAAAGTCTTGTTGCAAGATGGTAGCGGGTGTCTTCCACTTTTGCTGGAGGGTCTCGCTATCAAGCCCCAAAACTTCGCCGTTGCGCCGAACGACTATCAGCTCGTCACTGGGCGCGTCAAGGATCTCGTCATTCTTGGATTCTTGGCTGGATCGGGTAGTCAAGTAGACGACAGGTTCGTTACTTTGCAGCGACTGGGTTTTTGTGGAAGAGATGGTTTTCCCGGAAGCCTCGATCACGTCTTTGTAGAGCGTCACTTTGTAGGTTGGGTCTCGAGTCGCTATATAAGTATACCTGATTACCTCCTTCGACTCTGGCTTCCTACGGCGGATCGAACAGGGCGGGCAGCTGAAGAAGGACTGCGGAGGGATGGGATAGGAAGTGACTAGTCGGGTAGACGATACCTGAGACACATTAGTACGTGGCTGAGGGTGAGGTATTTTGGAGAAATCCTTACATCGTAGATATTAACTGCTTCGCCGTCAATGCCCACAGTTACTTCCGGTCGCTTCCTCTTCCTTGAGCCTTCAGTGGTTCCGAAAACCTCGCCGACAACATATTGGCCGGTTTTGGGGTCCAGAGGTCGGGGCAAAGTAGTCAGCACATAAGGCTTCTGGATCTGGAAGTTGGAAGTCATTTTGGCCGTGGCTGGGTCCGATGCGATCGTGAGTTGGGCGAAGGGTGCTTTACAGCACGCGCAATGGGATGGGCTTTCTAATCTTCTTCACCTGTTGACCAAACAGAATCATGAACTTGTTTAGTGGAGTCAAGCTTTGAAGAAAAAAGTTGTCGGACCGCGCAAAGACCGACTTACAGGCTGCCGTATCAGTGGGGTCTGTCCCCGATAAGCCCCGCTGGGCACTACCGTAGCAGAGTAGGCTGTAAAAATCAAGCGTTTCTCTCCTACGGTACCTACTCCTATGTAGCTGGTTGCTGGTAGGCCATGTCAATTCAATAGGCCAGTGTATTTCAATTAAGACTAACCCTGGCAGGCGCGTCCCAACTAGCTTCGCGACCATGACGGACGCGATTGCCTGTAGTAGCAGACGCGACAGTAATTAATTAGCATCCATACAGTCAATAGCTTGATCGTTTGCCCGCACCAGGCCAGACCACATCCTACATCTCAACTTGACCTTAGAGAGATCTATACTTGTTATTTGATTCATTCTCGTGATCTTTATACTCCATATTCTCAAACTGTTCAATACCTCTGACACCACATTGTCCTCCAGCATCCCGATGGCTACGACTCCTTGATCAGATTGCCCAAATCTTACTTTTTATCGCGGTGTGCACACAATGACTGGGAATGGAGGGGACGTGGTGATAGATAATGGATTGCCAGCCACGAAGGTGCACCCCTTCTTCTCAGCTCCGGCGATCGCCCCAAAAGACACATCTGCTGCTGCGGTGCGCCCAGTAACACCCGATCCATCATGCAGTCCCAACTCCGAACAAACAACCATGATACAAGGAGATGCCGACATTGACGAACTTGCTGCAACTCCCGAGCCGAAAACCAACGACGGCCAACTGAGAAAGAAGCGACGCAAGACCGGCGAGGACGCGCCTGCCGAGGGCAATGATCAACCCTCAAAGAAGACAGCACCGCGAGCCAAGCGCCGCTGTAAGGATGCTGCAGTCTCCAGTATCCTTGATCATTTCGGATCCAAGAACGAGCAAGCTACTTCAGATACTGGGAGCTTGGATGGCCGATCCAACAATGGGGACACAGTCACCGAGACGTCTTCGCAGTCCCTCTCTGAAACGCCTGCATCGAGAAGCCAAACGAATTTAGCAAGCAGCCTTCAAAATGGGAACCAGGAGATACGACCAGCTGTGAAGATGCACAAGTTATTACGACTCAACCCAAAGACGGGAACAATTGGGTCACCGCCTAAACTTCAAGATGATAATGGAAGCAAAGGAGATAACGAAGTTAAACCTGCGGTCAAAAACAAGCGTGGTAGAAAGCCCAAGCAGCCCCCTTCCCGCATTGTCACTATACGATATGGCGCCGACGAACCATCCCGCACGAGAATTTGCGATACGATCGAGGCAATATACAGCGGTGTTCGCTTTGTATCAACCCATAGCAATCCTGCGACAGCGTCGAACATCAAGAAACAAGTGAACGTCGAGGAACCACAAACCCCGATGAAACCAGCAGCACCAAAAACCACGATCAAGACTGGAGCACCGACTCATCCATTTTTTGTTGCAAAGTCGAAGCAATCCAATTCGAACAAATCAACCTCAGCGGATAAGCAGAAAGATCTAAACACCAAGTCGACTGAAAAGCGGAATTCCATTTTCACTTCAACTCCTTACTCGCCCAAGCAGGCCAAGACAGTCCCCTTCTCAAGATCAAACGTCCCTCAATTCGGCTCCAGGCCAGGCGGGCTCAAGATACCAGGAGCCCAACACCCAGCCTGGCCTTCGAAAGGAATGGCTCACATTCGCGGGGACGGGCGCGACGCATGTGACTCGTCTAGCTCGAGCAATTATGGGGCCCATCTTGCAATACCGCACAGGAAAGCTAAAGGGGCCATGGTTCGTCTAGAACCGAGCGAATCCGTGTTATCGAATGTGACCTTGAACCTCGGTCTCGATACTCTGACTGAGACACTCCAAGCCCTTAAGACTGATGATTTTCAACCTCCTGATCCGGCCTTGCGAATTCCGGAGAGGCACCTTGAGACTGGGTCGAGGTTGCAGTCCCGGATCCGCCCTGAACTCCGCACTTGGCAAGCTGGTTCTGGAAAGAAGACTCACCCAGCCATATCTGAGGCATACAATTCGCTCGCCACGTCTCTATCCGCCTTTGACCAGTCCAAATGCGAGACAGTTGCCTGGGCTCAAAAATATGCACCCCAAGCGGCGGCTCATATTCTACAAAGCAGCCATGATGCTGAGACGCTCCGAGACTGGTTGCAGACACTCAAAATTCAATCAGTCAACACAGGTGCTGCAGATATAAGCAAAGGCAAGGCGAAACAAGCTGCTCCTGTCAAAAAGAGAAAGAAGGGGAAGAAGTCAGATGACTTTATTGTTGATGATGATGTGGAAGAGAACGAGTTGGTCGAGATCTCTGAGGACGAGGCTGCCTGGGCACCACAAGGAAGTCATGGCGGTGCGAAGAAGACAGTGGTAAAAGCTGGAAGGGGCTCCAAGGACCCTGCTAGACTTACCAATGCTGTCGTCCTAAGTGGTCCGCACGGGTGTGGCAAGACTGCTGCAGTTTTTGCCATAGCGAAAGAACTCGATTTTGAGATATTCGAGATCAATCCTGGCTCGCGGAGAAGTGGCAAAGACATACTTGAGAAAATCGGCGATATGACCCAAAACCACCTCGTCCAGCACAAGCAAGGAGAGGCGGAGCCTCTCGACATACAAGTTGTTAGCGACGATGAGGTGGCGAGGGATCTCAAGACGGGCAAACAAGGTACGATGATTAACTTTTTCAAGCCAAAGCCCTCCGCGCAGCCAGCGAAACCGTCAGCAAAACCCGCGAAGGCCGACCAAGTATTGGCGCCACTTAAAGAAAAGTTGGCGAAACCCCTGACCGGCAAGGGCCAAAAGCAGTCTTTAATCCTGCTCGAGGAAGTTGATATCTTGTATGAGGAGGATAAACAATTCTGGGCGACGGTGATCAGCCTCATGATACAGTCAAAGCGACCTTTTGTCATGACCTGCAATGATGAAAGTCTTGTGCCGCTGCAAAATCTCAATCTGCACGGCATACTCAGATTCAGCAACCCTCCCAGAGACCTGGCAATTGACTTGTTGCTTCTGATAGCTGCCAACGAAGGACATGCCTTGAGGAGGCGTGCGGTTGAGACGCTGTTTGATTCTCGCCATCACGACTTGCGCGCGTCCATAACAGAGCTCAACTATTGGTGCCAAATCGGTATCGGTGATCTTAGGGGCGGGTTTGGCTGGTTCCTCCACAAAGGTGTGGAAGACATGAGGCCTGAGAGCGAGGGCAAAGTACGTGTGGTCAGTACAAATACGTATGAGCCTGGCATGGGCTGGCTCAGTCGAGACCCGCTCCTTGAGTCCTGCGCTTTCCGCACTATCGAGGAAGAAGCCCAGCAACAGCTATGGGACGGCTGGTGTCTTGATTATGGCGACCTGATGTTGCCGTCCAAGAGCGAAACAAACAGCCAGGTGGAGTCCCGAGCGAAGAGACTAGCCGAATTGGAAACTGTTGATGACTTCGCCGATATGCTCAGTGCTGCGGACCTATGTTCGACAGGCACATACTCTGGTGGCAATAGAGTTACAATGGATCACTCGGTGCCAGACCTGCCTCTGAAGACTCGCGAGGATTTTGTCATTGGCCGCCGGCTCCTTGAAGTAGAAACGTCAACTCGTTACGATCTAACTTCAATGCACATCGCTCTGGCCCTACGAAGCCTAGGCAAGGATAAATTCGCATCTGACAAATCCCCATGTGTGGCCGACACCCGCCCCTTTACCGAGGATACCGCCGTAGAGAAGTTGCGCGAAAGCTTCTCCAGTCCTCCCTACTCGACCCCATCGACGACACGCTACGATTACGCTCTCGCCTTCGACCCTATCGCCGAGGTGCCCTCCCATCATGCGGGCATGTACCTAGATCCTTCCGTCTTTGACCGCACCATGGGCCTTCTCACTCTAGACGTGGCCCCTTACGTGCGCAGCATCGTCGCGTACGACCAACGTTTACAAAAGGAACGACTCCAGCGCAGCAACCTGGTCAGTGAAGGGGGCAAGCCCAAGAAGCGCATGCGTACTACTCGCGCGGCGATGTCGGCACTCGAGGGCGGTTCCCGGGCCAGCACAAGGCGCGACAAGTACTTTGCGGCGGATGTTAATCCGGTCCTGGTCATGCGTACTGGTGGGAAAGACTGGGCTAGCCTGGCTTCTCCTACTGTAGAAGAAAGAGAAGAGCAGCAGCAGGAGAGCAGCGGGGACAGCCGGAGCAGTTCGAAGGATCTTGATGAAGATGAGGATTGCGATGGCGATACTGACATGGAAGGGTATTAGAAACAGGACGAACGATCAAATATCGACATCGCTGATCTTGAAAGAAAGGGGCGACACAAACAGTAAGGAAATATGGCATTGTACATACATAATAGCTCTGCGCGGCTTTTGCTCGAAAGATGGAGAGACCAGCGTTTGTTTCATGTCATGATGGAATTAGAGCGCATTAGAAGAAGGCACGAACGACAGCATGGCGGACGGAGTACGGTGTAGAAAGGTTGCTTGCTTGCTTGTATGCTATACGAATTCTACAAATGAACTGGCGTTTCTTTTAATTTTACTGCCCAACCACGAAGAGGGAAAGAAAGTCGGTACTCATGAGAATGGCACGAGGTTGTATTGAACCCATGGCGAAAATATTGTGATGCACCGCCGTCTAGAGAATCCAGTTTTTCCTTTTCACCGATGACCAACATGTAAGCCTAGCCCGGCAAGCAATCCCCCCATATTCATCCACCTATCTCCACACTGTACCATGCTGCTACGCCATTCCATAATGTGTGCGCCAACTGTTTTGTTGTCTCCTCGAAACAACTTATCGCTTCAGCGTCTTCTGCTTCTCCGCCCCCTCCGCTCGCCGCGCCCCTCGACCAACAAACCCTTCTTCCGGCGGACGCCGTCCATGTAGCGCTTGGCGACGTTCTCCTTGTCGCCGAGCTCACCGAGGTCCTCGAGGTCGTCAACGGTGAAGGGGACCCAGAAGGGGTCCTCGTCGAGGATCTCGAAGCCGGTGAAGATGAGCTGGGGCTGGGCTGCACCCGACGTGCGCTTGCGCATATCGTCGGCGAAGCCGAAGGACTCGGCCACGGGTAGGACAGACGAGATGGTGAAGAAGGGCGTGCCTTCCTTCATGGCTTCGGCGTTGACGCGGCCGCGGCGGCGGGTGAGGACGTCGTAGACGCGGCCTAGGACTTCGGCTGGTAGTTGGGTTAAGTGGGTTAGTACAATGTCATATCATAAATGTCTGGGGAACGGATTTCAGGGTCCTTGGTTGAAAGGGCGCATGGGGGACAAGTGCAAAGGGGCAAAAGAGGGGAGGATGGAGACTTACTGCTGGCTTGAATCTCGCAAGAGTACATGGCCAACATGAGACGTGGTGACCAGTCTAGGAAACCCTGGCGGACGGACTGCTGCACCATCTTGATGACCTCGCCGGTGAGGCGGCCGAGCCTATCTCGGGCGGACGCCTCGTCCTCCGGCGGCTCAATCTGGATGTCCTCGATTATGACCGCGATGCCTCGGACCGGTTCGTTACACAGCGGTCCTTGGTTCGTAGCAAGCTGGAAACCGTACGTGATCTTGTCGCTGAGGTGGGAAGCGTTAAGGGAGTCGTCGGCTCCCAAGCTGTTGTTGGTGTTGTTGGTTCCGAAGACCTTGGACAAGCAGCCGCCGTCCTTGGTGGCGTCGATGAGCAGGTTGGGCCCGATTCGCTTGGGACCGAACGCGGCGATCTTGTCGATGACCCCCTTCCAGGCTTCCCTTCCCTTGCCGGTCTCCAGCGCAGCCTGGAGCTGCTGCTTCAACTCGTCGTGGGACAGTCCCTTCCCATCACGGACGTCGTCGTCAATGTCCACATCTTCCTGTACATCTCCACTCTCAGAAACCGCCGTTCCTTCCGCAGCAGCCTTCTTTTCGTTGTACAGACGCTTGATGGCACCCGAGTTCTTCAAAAGAAACTCGGTGACATTGTCGGGAAGAGGTCGGACCCGGAGTGTAATCGACACCTGCTTTGAGCTCGTGACACCAACGACAGCTCCGCGGCCCAGCTCCTTGTTCGCAGGGGGCTTCATCTCCTCGGCTCGTACGATTGTCTCCCTGTAAGGCACAATGGGTGCGCCCGCCTGGATATCGCACCTGGCGAATCTTTCCTTCAGATCCGTCAGGCAGCGCTCCAAATGCAATTCACCCGCTGTTAGCAACACGTGTTCACCACTCTCAAATTGCTCATACTCTGCGCAAGGGTCACTCTGGACCAAAAGCTTCAGACCGGTGATCATCTTGTCCAGGTCTGCGGGGTTGACAGGCTCCAGCGCCACGCGCACAATGGGTTGACCAAGCATGCTCACACCTGCAAGGTTCACTGCGCCGTCAAGTTGACTGCAGAGCGTTCCGGACTTGAGAATATGTCCTTCCAGTCCGCCGATGCCGAAGACGACACCGGCGGGTACAGAGTTGAGCGACTCGAGGTTCCGGCCCATCATCATGTAGAGGGCCGTCACGGTGACCTTTTTCGGTTCAGGGGCGGCATGTGCATGAGCCGGTGAGAACTTGGGCGGAAGGACGTATAGCTCGTCTCCAACCGACAAATTGCCAGAGTACATTCGCGCAAATCCGATCAGATGCTCCGGATCGACGGGCTTCTCATCATGCTCTGGGACAAATTTGTCGAGGTTTACATCCTCGATGGCTGCTGTCAGGTCGTTCGTGGCATTGGCATCCGCAGCCTGCTGTGCTCGCGCCAATTCTGCGCGCTTCTTTCTCGCAAGCTCGCGGGCCTCTTCTGGACTCAACTGTCCGCGTCTCTTGTTGGCGGGCAGTTCACTTTCGGGAACCGAGACCATCTTGCTGACGTAAGCAACAACAGGATCAGACTTGGATGTCTGGAAGTTGATCATCGCATTCCTGACATTGGCATCAATGTGTGATGCCCCTGGCGAATCATCCAGCAACTCGGGGAGTCGCTCTTTCTGGGCGACGCGAGGAGAGGGTAATGATTCGATAACCGAAACCAATAACGCTGTCGATAGCGGCAGCCATGATGCGAATATAGTGCTTTGTAAGACCTTGGGATCTCGCGATCTGGCAATATGGGGTGGTATGGTGAGGTTCAGACCCTTGGTAATCTTCTCGACAAGTGCAGGATCCCTGTGTAATTTGTTAGTGCGACAGATGCATTGGTTCAGATAGGAGCAGCACTTACCCTCTTCCATTGTCGCCACCCGTAGTTGCCGCGTAGATTGCCCATACCTGCTCAAGAACAAGTTGTACAAACATGGGCTTCAGGTTTCGCCCCTTAAGATGCTTCCTGCCCAAAACTTTCTTGGTCTTGGGATCCAGGTAATAATCACCCCATAGAACTTTCTCCATTATATTCCGTTTGATGCCGAGCTTCTTCTCATACAGGCTCGCGAACTGCCGTACGGTGAACGCCCAGCCGTCTATGGCACTGCTGAATATGACGTTGTTCTTCTCGGGGGCAAAGTAGATTTCCTCGTCATCCCTCTCCTGGAATTGCAGTTCATCGGTCTCGCTCTCTTGATAGGCAGCTTCCTTCTCCTTCGCGGCGGCCGCAGCTACTCGCTCGTCCATGCGCTCCCGCCAGTTCAAGTCCTCCTCCATACGTTCGCCCTGGAAGAAGCTTCCCAGTACAGCGTTTACTTGCTCCAAAAGTTTGCTGAGGTGCTGGTATGCCTCAGCTGGGGACATTTTCAGTTCTGTGACGAGACGGTCCATCTTGTTGATGACCAACAGGGGTTTCAGCTTCTCTATCCATGATTGGCGGAGGACGGTTACTGTCTGGCTGCAGACTCCTTCCACCGCGTCGACCAGGACAACGGCACCGTCGCATAACCGAGAAGCAGTGGACACTTCACTGCTAAAGTCGATGTGGCCAGGCGAATCGATCAAGTTGATCAGATACTCCTTAGGTTCCGGCGTGGCGTCGGGCGCTGACCTCCGCAGCATGGAGAAATATAACGATATGGCTGATGATTCCATGGTGATTCCTCTAAGCTGCTCGTCTGGGCGAGAGTCGAGATACCGGATCTTGCCGGCCATCTTGGGTGAAATGATGCCATTTGTGGCGATAAGAGCATCCGTAAGAGACGTTTTCCCATGGTCTACATGAGCAAGGATGCATATCTATTAAGATGTGTTAGTGTGTCGAATTATATCGAGGGTGCATGATACATACATTTCTGACATCGTCGGGCTCACTCTGGAGGAGGCCCAACTTTTCCGGGGAGACGACGGGCATGATGCCGAGTGTTGAGTCGTTTTCTGGACTCTAGACCAAGATGACGTGGTAGAGTGCTAGATTATAAAAGTCTGAGAACCTGTAGTGGTTCTTTTTATTCAATAAATAGGAATCGGTTCTTATTGTATGAAAGACCTTGACTTCCTTTTGGGTATGGTATTCTTTGAAATGTGATCGCTTATGTCCGGCAAAGAGACGGGTGACTAATGATTGATCGGAAGAAGGTCTGACTTCATCGAGGTCAAGTACTTGTTTAATACGGCAGATGACAGTGGAGACTGACGGACTCATGTACATAACGATTAATACGAATTTGATGGCAAATAAAAGTCTAAATTATAGGCAACTGATACTATAACCACATTACTCGGTCAAGGAATATCTAGATGCTGGTTTGGGGAATGTGAAGGGAGTGCAGCTCATTATGATTCATCCAGGCTAAGATCTTGTGATCGCTTCAGCACAGCGCAGTTTGCAGGTGCTTTACATAAGGTATGCAACCGTACCAAGACTTTTTTTGCTTTGGAGGGGTTGATAGGAAAGAACCCCGCACTACTTTCATCCTGGGTACGTACAGAATAGCAGGCACTACTCTGTTTGGGCACACAAGTCCAGTGCCCCACTTAATCGTCAAATTCTCCCGCCCACACATATTTTCCCTTCTAACCTCCACAGTCTATCAACGCCCGTCGCTGCTGTCACATCACATACATCGCTAGCAGCCAGCAGCAGCAGCAGCACATACGTCAAGATGAGCGCCTTTCAAAACGGCGAACAGCGCCCGATGCGCTCTATGGAAGTTGACAGCGATGTCGAGGAGGAGGCTCTGGTCAACGATTACAAGGAGCAAGTCCAGTACGAAGATGGCATTGGCGAGGACCTCGAGCGAACCAGCTCGTTCGGCATGGCCGCCCAGACCGACGACATCCAGTCGAGACTCGTCGCCGCCGCCCAGCCTCTGGACTTCTCGGCTCCCCTCGAAGTCAAGTTCCAGAGCTACGATGCCTACTGCAACCTGTTCCACTTCATCCTGAACTCGGAAGGCCCGGTTGATCTGGAGCCCCCTTCGGTCAGTAAACCCGGCTCCTCACCCTGCATGATGATATCAATTCCCATCCAAGTTCTTTGCTAATGCGCGACAAATACAGTACTACTGGGCTTGGGATGTCATCGACGAGTTCATCTACCAGTTCAACTCCTTCTCTTCCTACAGAATGAGACTGGCCAGACAGCCCCGAGACAACGAAGAAGAACGCCAGATCCTGCGCGAGAACCCGAACACTTGGGGTTGCTATAGTGTGCTTAATGTGCTATACTCCCTGATCCAGCGGTCTCAGATCACTGAGCAGCTCGCTGCCATGAAGCGCAACGAGGACCCCATGGCCGTCGCTGGCGATTACGGATCTAAAAACCTGTATCGCATGCTGGGCTACTTCTCCATTATTGGTCTCCTCCGAGTCCACTGTCTGCTCGGTGACTTCAGCCTCGCCCTGAAGACCCTCGACGACATCGAGTTGAACAAGAAGGCCATGTTCGCCCGCGTCATGGCCGCTCACTTCACCACCTACTACTACGTGGGCTTCTCCTACATGATGATGCACCGCTACGCCGATGCCATCCGCATGTTCAGCCACATTCTCATCTATGTGTCTCGTACCAAGAACTTCCAGAAGAACGCCCAGTACGATTCCATCACCAAGAAGAACGACCAGATGTACGCCTTGATTGCCATCTGCGTTGCCTTCCACCCCACTCGTCTGGATGACACCATCCACACTGCTCTGCGTGAGAAGTACGGCGACCAGCTCGTCAAGCTGCAGCGCGGTGGCCCCGAGGCTCTCCCCATCTTCGAGGAGCTCTTCCGCGCTGCCTGCCCCAAGTTCATCTCGCCCGTTCCCCCGGATTTCGAGAACCCCGAGGCCAATGTTGACCCCATTGACCACCACCTGGGTATCTTCATGGACGAGGTCAAGACCAACATGTTCAACCCCACTGTCAAGTCCTACCTGCGCCTCTACACAACCATGGATCTTAAGAAGCTCGCTGGTTTCCTAGAGGTCCAGCCCGAGGAGCTCCGTTCGTACCTGTTGGTCAACAAGCAGCGAGCTAGGCAATTGCGCTGGACTGACCAGGGCGGTTTACTGGACGGAGAATGGGTCAACGTTAGCGATCTTGATTACGCTATGCAAGGAGTACGTATAAATTCATCCCCCATCCCATTCCATCTCCATCTTGTATCGAGACGGCATAAGCTTTATGTGCAACCGTCAAGCTTTTTGTACCGCATTTGACTAACGGCTTCCTACAGGACTTGATCCACATCTCAGAGGCCAAGGTCGGACGCAAGCTGGTAGACTGGTATCTGCGCAACCTTGCCCGCACATACAACTAGAAGCAGGGCAACCTCGACGAAACATATCAATCAATCGCCAGGCCAGCAACTTGATGGCACCAAGTCGCGTATTGCTGGCCAATGGAATCTCGTAAGGACGGATGGATCCATGGATGGGCTTTGCGCAGGTTTCTTTCTTAACTTGCATTGCATAGGCGTCACGGGAATTACTGTTTATACTCTGGCCGTGTACCATCAGCGACGGGCCTGGGGATAAGGTCGCACAGGAAAAGCTGGTTCCGGGGTGACGAGACATTTATCTTCATGTGCGTACAAGAACGGCTACGCGGCATGAGAAAGGGGGAGGGAGAAAAGAGAATAGCCGGCTCCTGCTCTGGAGACCGATAGAGTCCGAATGAGATATGTTGGTTCATGACGCCAAATCACAAACCAAGGCAGCTCATCGTGCCACTAACCGGTGGAACGAGGCTTCTCAATTGGTTCGTTAATCTACAAATATAGTAAAGCAATCCTGAGCCAAGATGATCTCCCTCGTCACGAGGATGTTGAGCTGTGCTACTACGTATGTCCCTCCCGTAGTAGGATGTAATATCGATGTGTTTTACTGAGCGAGTCAGATGATTGTCAGTAAGCAGTGAGGCTGCAGCTTGCCAAGAGTTGCTGCATCGGGCGTTGAGCTATGCTACTGTACATGAGTGTAGTGATGCTAGATGATTTGGTGTGAGGCGAGGTGGCACAATTGTACGCTGTTCAGTGATCTCTGGTAACATGTTCTTTCTCGTCCATCTGTGTGTTCTGCAGGCAGTGTCACAGAGTCGCTATGGTATCGAGACTGCAATCTTAGCACATATCATGGACATTGACATATTCCTTGGGGACGAAGCGAGGTTGACGAGTCCGGCCACCAGCCATCATGCAGCGTTGGTGGTGGCGGGTTTGCCCGGTGTGTTGCAGCAAAGGAAAGGTATTACCTACATGTACCTACCACACTGCATCCTACCTGGCCTGCTGTCCCGGCCCCGCTCTGGTGGTTTTCCTATTTCATTGATCGGCACTGGTCCAGAAAGTGGAAAGTACCTACTTAGCTGTACTCACCTAGGCGCTGGTGCTGTAACCCCTCCACCCACTTCCGCTCCGCTCAAGGAGGCCAGGCCTGGCTGGGTGCTGGGAAACTTAGGCCCAGAGCTGCAAAGTTAGCTTACCTGCCCCTTTTGAAGCATGAGAAGGTAATTCGACGCAAACTAGACGTTCAAACTATATCTTTACATACCGTAGACCGACCGGTGACGGGATCCCCGCCCGCAACGCGTGGCCTCCTTGTTCCGGAACAATAGTTGAAAAATAATACTTTTGTTCGGATCTGGTTGCCGTGCTGAACTCTAAGGGCTGGAGCGACCCGAGCCGTCTTAGCCGTTGCAAACGAGCGCAACAGATGAAAGGACCTCCTCGCTTCTGTTTCACCGCACCGCGAAAAAGCTGCTTCTAGGTAGCGACTGGATGGTGGTCTGCAGACACCCAGGTGGGCATGTCAAGTAGATCGACGTGCGAGTAATTTTCTCAATGCTATGTCAGTTGCTGCATCCCTACTGTGGCTTCGTCCGAATGCTAGCTAGGTGTAAGTAAGTGCATTAGGTAGCCGCCTGCGTCCATGGGTCATCAAATGGGAAGAATCAATCTTATCGCGGTGGTTTGTGTCGTCATAACACATAACATGTGATTAGGTGGGCTGTTGTTGGCTAGGGAATTATTGAGCTATTTCAATGGCATAACCATTAGATAAAGCCTTCTGCCCTGCTATATAGTAAGTTGCTTGAACCACCCGTCTCTACTCTACATAGGACATATATACCTATACACACATACCTACTCGTACGCTCGTAAGCTACCTGCGCTACCACCTGACAGAACTTACCAGACAGAACTTCGGCGCCAGTTGCGTGGGATGATTGCTTGAAATTCACATGGCAGAGGGCCGGCAATGCGGGTCGCCGCGTGCAAAGCAGCAAGGTATGTAAATTGACCCTAGGAAATAAAGACCAAAGACGTTCCCCGACACACGCTGCAATGCTGTGCGATGACTTGGCAACTTTTATTTCGCAGCGGTGCCAAGCCTGCCAAGGATGCCCATGTGTACCGCTACCCAGCTCAGCTCCCATCTGGGTGGCTATGGTCCGCCTCCCCCAAAGTACAGTATACCATGCAGCCATCTGCGACGTCGATAAGCGCGGTGTACGGATTACGAAATGGAGGTAGGCTTGGAGAAAGAAAAAGTGAAACTGCAAGTGGCAGGATGATGCGATATCCAGAAGGACCATGGAGACTGGACTGGACTCTGGAGCAGCAGCAACAACAACTGGCAAATTCGACCGAACCCCGTCCGTCAGCCCTGATGCCCCACGGGACGACTTTTTGTGATACGCCCAAGCCGTGAACATCTCTTCGTCGCTCAGCGGCAGTGCGCATCCACGGGTTCCGTTCACGGTGACAACGATTGACCATGGGGGAGGTGCCTCCCTATTCGGCCGGAGCCTCAGACAGAGAGGCCCATGGACTGACAACTGCCTGCCCCAGCTCATTGGGCTGCGCATCTGCCGCCCAGCCTCTATTAGCCTCTTGGCTGTTTTCTCTATGTGCATGTAGTCTGTTTCGATCTGTCCTGTCCCATTTTCACAACTCCCCCTCCGCATCGGGCCACACCCAACATTCTTGGCATCACAAACATGAAAAAGAGTACATGTACCGAAACGTACAGGAATTGGGCAATCCTCGTCTCGCGCATCTCTGCCCCCAGCTCGCTCCTCTTGCCCTCTCTCGCAATCACAGTCCATAAACTCCATCAGCAGCCGCCGTATGAGAATCTGCGGCCCTGGTTCCCCACTAGCTCCTCACTTCTGGCCTTGGCTTTGGGCTCCGCGTGAATGTGTTGTGCTTTTTCCTCTTCCCTGAACTTTTTACATAAAGGGAGGTCATACCGACCCCATCTGGGTCCCGTCCCCCGTAAGACACTGTCTAAGTACAAGCTTTCCTAAGCTTTTTTGAAGCCTCTTGCTTGACTCACCTCTTGTCTGCTGTGCAAATAAAAGATAGCAATCAAGATTCGGAAACCCACCCCCTCGGGCGCCTTGGCTGCTACCAAGCTACCCTGTTTTTATTTTTTGCAGCTCCCGGCCGGATCTCAGACATCGGAAGGCACACAGAGAAGAAAGAGAGACAAGACAAGTTGACGACATCTCTGTCCATCCCAGACCCGTTTGTAACCGGGTTTCTGCGTGTTATCGGATCGACATCAGCGACCGTCCGTAGAGAAGAAGGGAGAAATCAACAGGGAAAAGAGCGCCTGCTTGTCTGCCTGCCTTCAAATCTTTTTAGTGTCCCAGCCGGCCAAATCACATCACATCATTATTATCCCACATCATTCGCAGCGCAGGACTTGTCGCACAAACATCGAAAGGTTTCTGGAAAAAGCATACATACCTAATTTACCTTGCGCTCGGCGCGAACGTGTTGGTACCGAGAAATCTGACTGGCTCTGCTTCGAGCCTGGGACGTGCAGATAAGGTCGGCATTGGCGAAGAGCTCACCGCATCAACCTCCTACGGAAGCGGCCTTCTTCGGTTCCTTGCAGCAGCATTTTGTTATTTTTGTTACTTTTTGAACCAATACCCTCTTTCGTCTCATAGGAGAAGAAGGGAACCCGGGCGAACGATAGAGAACGCGGGAAGAAGCAAAAAAGCAGCTGATAAAGTAAGTAAAAGTCAACCGCGCGCATTGGATCATCAATCCCAGGCAGCAAGCACAGCAAACCAACATTACATATGTGTATGTACATGTATGCATGCACATACCTCACCTACATTACATACCTTGCCTCCCTAACAATCCCGGACCTGGTTCAATCAGATTGATAGCACCTCTCAAGGACCCCTGGCAGCCTAGGCTTATCGTTGATTCTCGAGGTAGCTGTGACCCTGTCAGCTCGCTTTGGTTCCGGGGAGGGTGTCGAGCTCGACCGACCTAGGTTTACTACATACTACAATTACGGTGCTTGCCCCCGGCCCAGGTCTGGTCCATTGAGTCCCCAGTTCAGGCTTTGTTCGTTCGACGCTTCAACCCATTATCCCACATTGTCATCGCCCAACGCAGCCCCAACTTCCGCCAAAAATAGCCGTCTGGAGAGCAAGAGGGCAAGAGAGAGAGAGCATTGCGGCGTCCATCGACCCAAGCCTCCCTAAAGTCAAAATCCAGTCACGAGCGCACCTGCCTGCCCCGCCGCGAGAGCCACCCATTGTTTACCTACCTACCTACCTTGAGAGTCACTGCGCCCTAGCCTTAGTCCAAAGCTCGATCGTGAGCTTCACCCTTTACATTCCTACCAAATGTTGGCCTATGCGAATTTGCCTCCTCCGCCCTCTTCTTGAGGCAACGTGAGTCAGGTACAGATTGAAACGAACACACAAACCAACAACTTGTATATTAGTCGATTATCACTACATTCCCAACCGCCACACCCACTCCCGACAGATATATCGACATATTCGAGACACTGCCCGAGCCGCAGCCGCAGCAGCGACATCATCATGTCGCGCGTCACCACCCCCGTGCAGAGTCCCACGAGCGACGTCTCGCCTAGATCGCAACCCACGCCGCGACGGAGAGACTATTTCGACAATGCCGGCCGCCAGGCGGCCCAACCAAGCACCCCGAACAATGCCCACGCGAACAATGGCGAGTCCTCATTGAGGGCAGAAGTCAAGGACGACACGAGCGCTAGTAGCATTTCGACGCCTGGTAACGAGACTGTCCCTAGCCCCGGTGCGGAAACTGCTCCTAGCCCCGGCAGTAGCGGCCCTGGCCCATTGTCTAGGAAGCCATCGGTCTCCAGCGTCAGTTTCCGGCAGCCTCATAACCCCAAGCTGCCGCAAGGATTGAAGAAGCCCCATGGCAGCAGCAGAATTCGGGATGCATCGCCTCCGCATCGCCGGTGAGTAACTATTCTCTATTGTCTTTCCCTCTGTTGTTTTGGCCGAACCTTTCTTCCTCTCTGCGAACCCCTCGTCATTCGTACACAATCATCGTGTCCTTCGCAAGGTCACTGCAATACTCAATTGAGAAGTTGTTGTCGCGTTGTTGCTGAAGATGAGGCTCTGTTTTGCTCTTATGTTGCTATTTGCATGCGGCGAGTTTCGAGCAAGATCAGCCCAAACGATGTCGAATGGTGTTAGCATCCCGCGGGATGACCCTTGATCGGGCCACAACTGCGCGACGCTGCAAATGCGGCCCGCTATGGCCTCGATTCAAGAGAATTGGAGCTCTGCTTTTAGCTCCTCTGGAGGGGTTAGCTGCAAGAACCTGAGCCACTCTTGGGGGTTCGTCACTCCAGAATCGTGTCGTGAGGGGTGCATCACATGGCACACCACACACAAGCGAGTACAAGCCGTTCAGCGTGTACCTGCACCCAGATGTGGTATCCCTCACGTGCCTTTGCCGGGGATGGTCTCCTCCACGCCGTTTGGATCGTGGGGATGGACGAACGGTATGTCCTTGGACGCCTATTCGTCCTTGACTGAGACGTCATCTCAACTCGCATCCACGGGGTCCTCGGGACTGCATCGCCTGTCATTAGACTCCAGCTTATGCTTGCTGCAATGTTGGTTGCAGAATTACACCCTTCGGGCTGCCTCTTCAATAAAGCCCTCTCGACCCCAGATAGTCTTCGCTTGGCACTCGATGGTTCCCCGCCAATCCCAGTCTGCCCCTCTCTGAGTTTGACTCAGCGCTTGGCGATCCTTTTCGTTTCCCACCACTGCCAATCCATTGGGTTGTAACCTCTCCAACGAGGTTTCGTAAAACATCTGACGATTGTCGACCTGACTTTCGCTGGCGTCACCGACCTGCTGCCAAGCCAATTTCACCTCCTTGCACCCACTTTCCCCCGAACGGCTCAGTGGCTGGTCTTCCTAGGCTATCATCATTACATTACCTCTTCGTGCTCTGAAACCAGCATTTACCATTTTCTTCCAAACCGCATGCTTGCGCGATTTCGCCTGTTCGATGGCTGCCGAAACGCTGACACACTCGCCTTCCCCACATAGGTTTCAACAGCATGTTGGATTCGACAACATCGCCTCTAATGAAGCGCCGACAAAAGAGAATCCAATATCGTTGACTCTCAATTTTCGTCATGACGGTTACCAGAAGACCAGGAGCAGTCGCACCTTCATGGTCGGCGTCGACGACAACTCGTATTCCGACCACGCCCTGCAGTGGCTGCTGGATGAACTTGTCGATGACGGAGACGAGATAGTATGTGTTCGTGTCATCGAGACCCAAGTGCGGCCATCAGACAAGTCGTACCAGGATGCCGCCAAGCAATTGATGCAACATATCCAGTCGAAGAACATCAAAGATTTGGCGATTTCACTTGTGGTGGAATACGCTGTTGGGAAACTGCACAACACGTTCCAGTCTTTCGTAAGTTTTTCTAATCAAACAATAGCTGGACGCTACGGCGCATTGTTGTTCCCATTTGCCATGTTGGCTGCGGCAGCGCTTTCCCCCATTTTCTTGTACAACGGAATGTCGTTGCAATCCTGGCTTGGCTTGGCGGTGACCTTTACAGCGAGTTGTTGATGCAGAGTGGTCGGGTTACACGGCACTGTCGTTGCGGCCTAGGCGAGCGGGCAGTCGCAAAGTCTCGACAGAATATTGGACCTTTTACTGACCTACTTCCTTCCAGATCGCGATACACGAGCCGTCTATGTTAATCGTTGGCACCAAAGGTCGGTCCCTGGATTCTGTACAAGGATTCTTTAGTAGCTACAACAGCTTCTCCAAGTACTGCCTCCAGTACTCGCCGGTGCCTGTTGTTGTCGTGCGTCCCAACGAAAAGCGCGAGAAGAAGAAGGCCAAGCGAGCGCAGGACCCCAGCCGTCACAGCTATATAAGCATATTAGGTGGTCAAAAACACGAAGCAGATAGCGACAACAACAGCATTTACGAGCTCGAGCCCACCATCGCGCCCGACGAAGAAGCCCACCGTGTCGCCGTTGCCGTCGGGTTGCCTGCCGCATTCGATCCCACGATTAAACCTCTCGATGTCAACGCATTACTTACCCGTAGCGGTGGTAGGCGTGCGCCAACTCCGACACCAGAGCCTGCTTCCATGCTCGACCCGACTGCCCGAAGCCCAGGGCCTTTGGAAACCATCACTAAGGAACCGGGTGACCCTAGCCCAGACCCCAGTCCAGATAGTGAGGGGGACGATTCGGAGTATGAGGAGGTGTTTGATGTGACCAGTGGCGAAGAAGCACTTAAGAAGGAGCGATTGCATAAGATGGAGTCCAACGAAGGTGCGGCACTCAAGGTGATGCAAAGCCGGAAAATGAGCACAGAGTCGATCGACGACGAAGACGAAGGGGGTGCTAAAACAGGAAACGGGTAAGACAGATGGTTGCAAATTTACTTGAGAGATGTGTGACATCAACTGGGGACGTTGCATTCTGAACCGGCAAAACTGCCATGCCCTGCTGAGTGCAGATGTCGCTTCTCATGGCCTTTTTCCTTGCATGACTATCGAAACAGACGACTACAGCGGAAACGAGGAAGTTGCTGAAGGAGAGATGGAAGACGTTATTTACGAATATTTGCTTGGTAGTCATGCTTTTTTTTCTCTGAGCGAGGATAGTGAGGAAAGGCTATGAAAACCACATAGACCAAAGCGTTGCGTTGCTTGCTACATTCTGGATGGCGTTCCACAGCGTACTTTGTCTGTGGTCGGATCTGGCCACGCCATGATTGACCGATCCGGACAAATCTGTGGTTGGCATTGGTCCCTCTTCTCAGGTTGTGTATGGTTGTAGTAGTAGCCGATACTGCAATACAAAAATATATCCCATCTCACAAATGAAGTGCATTTCTGTTTCTCATTGCGCTTGTACCGTACAGTGGTGCTTTAGGGGACTTGGGGTGTCTCGGTTGACTCGGTGGTTATAAAGCACTCGGCTCGGTCAGATACACTCGCTGTTCAATGATGAGTTTTGGCAACTATGGGTATATGGACCATTGCGATCAGTTCAATTATATGCAAAAACAAGTCAGCAGAGTCGTCTAGCCTTGGGTATTTGTTTCTCGCAATTAAATTGATATCTCCTGCTTTTTGAGGAATGCTTCTGTCGCATATCCGAGGCCGTCCACAACAAATGTGGGATGAAGTACCTAGTTGCACGACCAGCAAAAGGTGGCATCCAGTATTGGTTTGCTAACAGATAGCATTGGCTAAAAATACTAAGGAGACGATTTAAAAATGAATAGGAAGAATTACTATTGGTGTAGAGATCGAGAAAAATGCAAAAAATTAAGGCGCATGATGCTATAGTAGCTCCCATACGGGGAATCGAACCCCGAGCTCCGCGGTGAAAACGCGGTATGTTGACCGTTACACTATATGGGACTTGTTGTCGAAGTACGTCTTCGATGTCAATAAGTCCTCGTAGCGTATACTATATAGGTAATTCATTATTTCTAGAGGACGAGTATTTTACATGGCTGTATCCTCACAATATACTTCGCCTGTCCTCTCTTCCACTCCAGCAAGATATTTTCGCACCAGACTTTTTGTTGCTACAGTCAGTGCCGATTGTCAGCTTGTTGCGCCCAACGTTGGCGACGTGCATACCTGCGGTTGGAGAAGGCAACAGCATTTGACAAAACGCCTCTGTATCGATCCAATCAAACTTATGATAACCAATCCTGTCAAATTGGCTCTTCGTTGCATTCTTCAACTGCGACGATAGGTAAACAAGCGAGCAATTACGTGCATGTACATGAGCGCATGGAATGACGGATGCGAATCGGCCACGAGGCACCGACTTAGATTCCGTTTCTCTACCTAAGCTATCACAGTATTTACAAACTGAGTTGTGCGCATTAAGCAAGAATATATGGAACAACAGAGGAGGACCTGTAGAAGCTTGATTGAATGATATGTTACATTCTTCCCAATAAGCCAGCCGGTGATGGCCGCTGATTCTCGTCTGCCAGTCTAGATAAGGTAAATATATATATATACATTGATGAGTATTTGTACAACAACCACCACCACCACACATCGCCCAGTTGCCCCCATGAAGTCATGGGGAAACAAGAACCGACAAAAAAACATATTAATCAGCCCTGCCGTCCGTCCCAATGCGCCACCGCTATGAATGCTGTCTGCTTGTCGCAGTAGAAAAAAAGGAAGATGAAGGGTAACAAAAGAAACCGCCCAATGTAACCCACCGCCAACCAACCGATGCAACCCCCGTATATATCAATGTACACACTACTATATAAAGTTCGACTCGTCCGAGTAATGAGATTCATAGCTCATCCTATTGCCGTGATAAACGTCTCCTGTTCGTAGCACAAAAATTTCACAAAAATCAGTCCAAGCGGCTCATTCGGACATCGAGGTACGCACCCAGCACGGAATGCTCGCTCTCGGACCGCGCGTGATCCTTGTTGGCGGCCGCGACCCTGGCCAGGTGCTGCTGTTGCTGGTACTGCTGCACCGAGTTGGACCACGGCGGCTTGACGGGGATCCGCAGGTTGACGCCGTCCTCGTGGTCGGCCGCCACAATCGTCGTCACGGGCGTCTCCTCCACCATAACCCCCGGGTACTTGTACCCGTAGGGCGGGAGCTGCCGCGGGCTGTGGCCGGTGTTGCTTTCTTCCTCGATCACGTGGAGGGGTCCGCCGTCTGCGGCGGTGTTGTTGCTGTTGTTCATCGATGTGAGTTGTTCTCCCCGTTGGTCGTTCGTTTGTTGTTGTTGTTGGCTTTTGAGCCACTTGGCCTCCTGCTCGGACTGGCACAGTTCACGAAGAAGCACGGCACCCTCGTCACGGTCCTCCTCGCTGTCGATCGATAGGCCCCAGGCGCGCAGGAAGTTGGCCTCGCCCCGGTAGTTCCTATGCAGCCAGAGACGCTCCTCGCGGGTGTGCCTCGTCGTCTTCGCCACTCCGATCTTAGGGGGTACCACCAGTGAGACTGTAGGGCGGTTCAGTGACGATGTCCGAGTCAGAGAAGAAACCTGGCCAGATTGGCCTGGGACAGGTGGTTGCGCAGCCGAGGGCTGTTGTTGATTTGTCGTCCTCGCCGCCCCAATCGAAGGTCGTCGTTGCTGCTGCTGCTCGTCCCCCATCGATAAAACCTGGGAGATGGCAGGTAGAGGTCCAGAAGGCGGCGGGTGGCTCGGAGGCGGATAGGTTCTGGCGGAAGAACTCGATTCGACGCGTGATGTCGCAGGCTGTCTTGCGTAGATGTCGTCCATCTCGCCTTCGGATTCGGACGGCGTGCTATTAGGGAAAGGTCTCCATTTTGGCCGGCTGCCGTGTGCTGTGTTGGATCTCGAGAGGTCCTTCGAGCGGTCCTTGATGTCGGCCACAGATTGAGACCGCCTCAACCCATGGTCGGGCGAATCGTTGGACGATACGCTCGAGGTGGGAGAGACCGGGTTGCAAGCAAATGGGTTAGGAGCAGGAGAGAACATGGCGGCGGACCCCCGGCTGTCCGCGGAAGATCCGGTCCAGGGCGGGGAGAATGCCGATTCTCCGTTTGACGCATTCGAATGCAAGGGGGACAGCATCCTTTGGTGAGCAGCAGGGATATGTACAGGGGCCGGCGGCTTGCCTTTTGACTGAATTACGTTGAGCGGCGGAGGGCTCATCATGGAACTTGTTGCCGATGGCGGCGGGGATGGGAGTCGCTTATCCTGGCTGTGGTCTTGAGACGTCCGGGTGGGAGGCAGTTCCGGGGGAGGCATGGTGAACCATTGTGTAACCGGACGCTCTTCCACGATTGTTGATGGAGGGTCACTGATACGCGAACCGCCCAGATGAATGATCTCCGCAGGCTCGTTTTTGCTGGTGTTGCTGCAAAACGGCAATTAGTAAAAGAGAAAGAAAGTTAAGTTGATGTGTATGATATTCGAACGAGAAAAACCACCCCGGACTCATACTGAATCACATACTTGGCTGTGGCGGCAACGGTTGCATTGTTGTTGTTGTGCCATCTCATCCATTTAGACCGTTGGCTTGGCTCCCTTGCAAGCGGCATCTTGTCTTGAGTGTGGGTATTAATCGAGAGCCTCTAGACGACGACGATGCTGAACACAGACTTGTCGGGTTGGTCGATCTTCAGGTTGAAGAGACGTAGGTCGAAGTGGGCGGTCAGCACAGAAGGCGGGAAAGGGAACGGGCGTCCGGCAGGAGTTTAAAGAAATAGATGCATGGAATCGAAAGATTGGCATGGGTTCTTGTTCCTTGACGGGTTCTGGTCGCCAATGGCGCGGCTTGGCGGAGCTCCCGTGGACGGCTATGTCGCTCCAGAGTGGGGGATGGGGACTGGGATAGCGACTGGGACTAGAATGGGGACCCAGGAAGCCGGCAGGGCAGGGCCTTGATATGACGGGCCAATCAACCTCAAACCCAGCTAAGAAAATGTCATGACAAAATGGATTCGCCAGAGGCCAAGCCATAAGGAGGCCGCTGGGCGTGGGGAGTCATGTGTGGCGGTCCTACCACCCGTACCAACCAGAACTCTTGAATAGGGTTAATAGTCAGTCGTTCTATACCCAAGCATGCATCATCGCAAGCCACGATTGAGTTGTTGCGATCTTGCTTTTTGGGCCATCACTTTTAGTCTTATTGGCATGGGGGGCAGCCTAGTCTGTCGGCAATGCCCTAAATCGCGGCCGTTGGGCGGCACTACCAAGACTTCGCGTCTTCTTCATTCAGGGGTCGGGCCAATAGTCCGTACAAGTAAAGTAGCCAGACGGCCGTCATCAATAATTTCCCCGAGAGATCGAAGCCCATGGTTGAATGCCGGCAGGTCCATAAGGAGTGCCCATGCCCGGACGGGAATTGCACAGGACTCAGGCGTACATAAAAATGAGCAGATGGTGAGCCACAGGTCTGGTTCGGGGCCCCTTGGCGACAGGAGAAAGGGAAAAGCGGCTCCGCAAACCGTTATCCGTGCAAGGTTGGAAACCTGGTTAAGCCAGCATGTTAAACGTTTGTGGTGTGTTATGTGTGGTCCTTTGGCCAGTTGCGTACGTATGTGTTCTGCCCTCGACAAACTCGCCCACGACGCGGTCGACAGAGTCATGGCCGGCAGAGCAGGTGGTCAATTCCCCAAAAAGCATCGACGACAATGACGACGATTAAGAGGCAGGCACCGGCCGCTCCCTGCATGGAAGAAGGCAGAAATAGAGTATGGGACGAATTCATGCGTTAAGGGGGATAACGCAATGCTGGCTGTGGCGTGTGGGCCACCTGCGAGCAGCGCTAGACCCTGTACGGAGTTTGGCTGTGTTTTTCCACGAGCACCCGTCTGTGCACTGCGTTTCAGGCGGATTGTGAGCTGAGCACATGGCGAAGGAGGGCAGAAAAGCGCAGGACAAGCAAAACCTCGAGATTGACCCTAAAATAGGCGACGACTGCGAATCCCAGAGCGTCTTGTTTCTCGAATAGGCAAGTGACCATAATTTATTTTCGGATTCGAGCTGCTGACTCGCGCTGTCAAACAATGACGAGGTACAGCATGGGCAGGTGGGGAAAAGCAACTGACACTTCCTTTTTGCATTAATGAATGTTCCTTCTAAAGCTTCCAAAGCTTCCGAGCCTATTGCCCATTTCCTTCTTTATTAGCAGTAAGCAACTACCGCCAATCAATTGATTGATCTGCCGGGGTCTGCAATTTGGTTCAAGCCACAGCTGGACATTACCTAATGTACACTATCGCTTGCCGGCGAATAAACTTCCCGTTTTAATCAAAAAAATGCATCGGCCAAATTCTGGGAGGTTGCAGTGCTAATAAAAAGTAAGTAATTGGGCTGCAGCACCACTCAACTCCTGCAGCGATTCGATGCGGCTGATTGATCCATCCTACCCTACCGTGACACCGAGTCCGTGCTCGGGAGCGCCTCCCGAGATTTTCCAGCGGCGCGAATGTCCATTGAGTAACCTGAGTGGTTACGAGAGGATAACCACACAGACGGTCGTGTCGCGTGTCGTGGGCCTAGGCCTAACCCTTTGGTGAAATTGGCAGTAAAAATGCGGCTCTTGGAGCCGAGGCACAGCTGTGTTGTGTACTCTCTTGTTTGAGGGCGACTCGTTTCCTCGACAATTGTATTGTTTCAAGGGCTGTCTGTCAGTCTAGTCGCTCGAACCTGTCTCGACTCGACCGGCAGTCAACCGCTACATACGGCGTCTCAAATGTGCCCATATCACGGATGAGCAAACATCACCTAACAATCCGAGCGTTATGTGGCTGGACCAACATTTTTACCCATATCAATTTGAGGAGCTGCGGATCGTCTGGGGGTCTCTCTTCACGTGGTGTTGCGATCCAGAAGACCTCAGCGACCGGGTAAACTGCTCGGGGCACTAGCACGCCCTACCCATCTGCAACTGGGTCCTTCGGGCACCACATCACCATAAGCCATCTACAATATGGGTCATGGAGATTGGGAACTCGGAAGTCCATATGGCGATTCGGGCAGTGCACACGACCTGCCGAAATTATCTACTTCCAGAAGCCGGGACTCTTAGGAGCAGGAAAACCCCGCGATCGGAAATGACATATCGACATGCTATAATTAGATGGCATTTACCAACACGAGAGTTTTTCTGTATCAACTGCCTTCGTTTATCGGGGTGGACGTGGGCAAAATGACACCCAACACCCACCCGGCTGTGGTCCAAGTTTCCAGTCCAGCTGACAGGACTTCCACAAAAGACTGCTGCAATGACAATCGAATGAAGACAGATTAATAATGTCTGATCTGGATAATCTTATCGGTGGCTGTAAACGGGGACGCGCTAAATTGCGTCTCCAGCTCAAGATCTGACTATTGTTGATCTGTGAGTAGCCTACGTGGCCTGGCCCAAGTCAAGCAGCCCCTTACCAGGCTATATGCAACTTAGATATCCCGTGGACGTATAAAATTACACACATGATCAAAAGAGATCTACAGAAACCCATGAAAAAGCAACGACCAGGGGTTTGTCGTGAATCCAGCATCTTTAGAAGGGCTGTCGCAAGCAAATGTCAAAACAAGCACTGCTTTGTTCCTCTCATGGCCATCTTTCCAGAACTCTAGTACATTCAATACAGCTTGTAAGCCTTAGAACCAAACTTAGTACCTTATCAAAATGCCATGTGGAGAGTAAACTCGTTGTCAAGCTCGCACGCATACTGCCTGCTTGCCTGACTTCAACGTGACAACCACCACCTTTGTGGAGATAGCAGTCTGGGACAACCATGTGAGCCCTTCGATCCCATTCCCTGGTTACTAAGTGTTATGGTAAAGGCCGATACTCATAAACTGCACCATCTTGCGTTTCAACTTGCGTCGAGTTGCAAGTTGCGAGACTAAACACGTTTTTCAAGGTCCGATCTTGGGTGATAACTCTCGTCCCGTCTGCTGGGTCGTTAGTCATACCTTGGCCGTGTTGCACAACTATAATTAGACTGTACAGGGGGAAATAAATAAGCGTCACTGGTTACAAAGCAGGGTATCTCTAGTCGTGTGTTCCATCCCTCTGCATTCTACTGCAAACCTGAGAATTGCAACTGTCCATCCTGCTCCGGTGATGGCCCCGAGCCACGGTCGTCTCTCCCAACCCGTCCCTACAACCAGACGTGCGCTGTTGCTATTGTACGTCCATGTTTAACCTCTCGACGGTACTCGCATAGTGACAACTGTATAAAAGAATGAAGTGCTACATACAAATCGCAACCGCCTTTCATTGCCTCTTTACCCATCAAGCTGCCTAGAGCTCTTGGTGACTCTGGGAGAGACAATAATTACCATGGCGCAGCCTCACGCATAAGTGCTTCGGATATTTAACTATGTACTTTACAACTTTTTAATCCAAAATTCACTGGCTAGACAGCAAGCGTAGTACCGATTATATTACAATAAGAAGGTTGAGCTATTTTCTGTAGGTTCTCTCGAGCCATCGGCCACCGCCATTCAACAACCACCATTAATCATTTACTCCTTGCCAATATACGCGAAGGTCAGATCTGAAAAGCGTAAATGTCAGTACATGGTCTGGAACGAAATGGTAGCGTGTAGTACGGCTCACCACAGCTTTTGCTTCTTACCACAGCTTGGGCTTTTCCATAAGGCGGAGTGGTCAAAGTTATGCCAGTCCATTGAGGTTCATGGCGTATTCCTTTTCAAAGAGAAACGCTGAAATCGTAACAAGCAGGTGATTTCCTGATATGACCTTTAAACATATCCCAGACCCTGCGGACTTGTCTTTCCTCCCCATCATATCAACTTCGCTTCGATGTCAGTCAACACCAGCAGAAACAAAATACTCACATGAAGCAGATTGACCTCAAATATATAAGCTTGAAATTAAATCATTATACCTGAAGACTTCGACACCCTCAAAAAACGTAACAAACAAATATGCAGAGTCCACGCATATAAAGTCCATGTCGCCTCCAGTGCGTATTGTTGACACCTGCCTGCTGGGCCGAACTTTCCCAGTCAAGATTTGAGAAATATTCTTATGAATCGTCCTTTCCGGATATGATGTTTTTCTATAGCCAGACACAACGGTGATCCATTCAAGGAAGCCAGCTCATCGGAAAGTTGGCCCGCATGTTACCAGTCTACGCAACCAAGCTCTCACCACGTACGTACAACGACGTTTGGCTCCTCAAGTCGATGCCAGCTGCGTGTCAGCTGCCAAGACGCGATTCTAGTGATAATGAATGATACGCGACGTCTATTGTTGGAGCAATATCCTACTCTCGCGATCCTATATGATTCGACAATAAGATAGATATCACTAAAGCAAATGGAACACACAAGTCGTGAGGATGAACAATCATTGTTTGTAGGTAACCCTTACCCATGACACCGAAATAGAATCGGCAAATCAATTAGCCGGTAGAGCTGGAGCTAGAGTGCCAAGACCTTCTAGACCCGGGCCGAACTGTCTCGATAAGATAAGATTGCCAAGACCCTCTAAAATCCCGAGGCAGCGGATGGCATTACATCATACCGATCTTGGTTGGGTGCTTGTCGATCGATCAAGAAAAGTCAAGGGAATTCAATAAGTATTAATCACGACTGTTTCAACGTTGCACATGTAGACAAAAAGGGTTGTTGTGGTTGTTGTTATTGTTATTGGTAGAACTAATTTGCTTGAATTGTTCGTATCATGGTCCATAGGACGGCTCGTGTTGTCATCGCTGACAAGCCATCTCTAACTGTGAGCTATATTCATCCATTCCTCCCTGCGAGATACCACCAGTGGATGTTGGTCCGCTTCCGGGACCAAAGGGTATCTCATTGAATCCATTTCTCCAAATCTTACATCGGCCATTTGCATAATACGCATGGCAATCCTTTCCCCTAAACCGAAAATGTGTGTATCTCAAATTCCTCGGTAAACTCCTCAGATGTTCGTGATGCATGCTGCAAAATCCCACCATGGGATTTACCGAAAAAAAAAACGCCTCGTAGATGCCCTCGATGCTGTCGCTGAAAATTAAAGAAAAATAAAAGCAGGATTCCGTGAGAATAACCATTTCATATACCCTCTCTGGAACGCCAATTGCCATGCAAATAACAGTGAAAAAAAAGACCGGAAGTAACGTATGCGTATACCACATTATCAATCAAGAATGATATTGGTGGAGCGCATGTGCCGCGGGCATGGGAGTCGGTCGGCCACTGCCGTAACCGGGCATGAATTCCGGCACGATACCAGTGCGGACATTGTTGCGACGACCCAGCGGCTGATAGTGCATCTGGGCAGAGCCCAAATGGTATTCGGAAAGAGGAATAGAAGGTGGCGGGTAGTTGAGAGTGTTGACAGGCCGCAGAGGCTTGTACGGGCTGTTACGCTGCTGAAGATAGACGGACGGCGAGTTGGACATGGGGGTGTGGTGTCCTGCGTACGAGTCGGTCAGAGGCGAGGAACCGTAGACGGTCAAGCCACGTGGGCTGGTTCGCTTCGTAGGGGTTCCATAGTTCGAAGGGGCTGTGTAAGCTGGTGTCTGAGGTCCGCAAGTAGCCATGAGGGGAGCCTGAGGAGCCCAGGTGGTCGCGGTGGGATAAACGGTTGCCATAGCGCGAACTCCTGCTCCCAGGGGCGGCAAGGAGACTGGCCCCTGAGAATAGTTAGGCGGCGGGACGTAGGCGGCAGGTGTAGATTGGCTGGTGTCCAAGGTGAGGTGTGGCACAGGCAGACGGGCGGGGTCGACGCCACCACTAGGCAATTGACGCGCGTGCGGAGGCATGGACACGACTGATTGACGGTTTACTCGCTTCGGCGCCGGCTCGACCAACTCTGTTGATTCCACACTTCGCTTTCGGGTTCCGTTGAAGCTCAAGCTTGGCTTGGCGGCCAGGGGTGACATCGCAGGCGTAGGCTGGAACTGCCCTGGCCAGCTCTGGTTCGTGTTGTAGATGGCTGCACTTGGTGAGTAAGCTGGGACCGAGGCAGGCGTGCCTTGCATGGTGGAGGACATGACGCTGGTAGGCAGAATGCTGGTGGGCGAAGGCAGTGGAGATGCGAAAGTTCGGTGGGTTGGCGACGGCAGGTTCGGTTGCAGGGCTCGTCTTGCTGCGGCCATCTCGGCAGCCCTCTCGGCCAGCTCGGCCTTCTCGCAATAATCATGGAAGCTCGCCAGCTTCTCCAACCACTCCGCCCACTGCTTCTTGGAAGTCAACAGACCATATCGCATGTTGCTGAGAAACTCAACTTCCATAACGTGGATCTCCTTAACAGCTATACCCGACACCTCAGCCCAGGTCTTGTTCGTGTAGGTGTTATCGTCCAAGAACTTGTTTCCCAGCATAAGCGCCACAGTGAGAAGGCGGTATTCGCTACCAGGGCTGCCATTGACTTTCGGGTTTGTGCTCTTCAGCCTGTATACGAAGAGCAGTGCCAAGAGGATCACGTTCTGGGTGACCTGGGTGGTCGATAGAATGGTGTTTACCCATTTCGTGTAAGCTCGATCAGGCCTCGTGTATGGAGATAAAGGAGGTATTGGTGTGTTGGGGTTGCGCTCTTGGACGCCCTCGGCCGCCTGGATGGTCTCCATATTCTCGAACCAGAAGAAGCAGGTCATCTACAAAAATGTTAGCTGGATACCAAGCATATATGGGGCAGATAATCACTCACCAATGCAGCGAAGTCATCCAGCTTGCCGCCATTTGGGGTGATGCAGGTCGGCATGCGCAGGCTGTGCATAACCATGGTGGACTCCCTACGGGAGACGGTGCCCCCCCTCCGAGTGTGCGTGACTTGACCTTGTAGAGGAGGGTGTCGACGGTCGTGTGGAATGGCGAGAAGCTCCCGAGTGACAGGTGGGTACTGATGTCACGGCCGAGGCATGTTGTGGTTGCTGTGAAGGTTGCGGAAGATGCGGCACACTTGGCTGGTGGTGTTGTGGTGCCGTTTGGTAATGATGTTGGGGCGGCAGTGCTGATTGTTGTTGTTGTTGTTGCTGCTGCTGTTGCTGCTGTTGCTGCTGTTGCTGCTGTTGCTGCTGTTGCTGCTGTTGGGCCTGGTTCTTCGAGAACTGGTTCAGCGTGGCATCGCAGAGAACCATGCCTGGGCGACTGGCTTGCACCAGGCTGTTGGGTTGTCTCGCCAAAGCAACATGGCTGTCGTACGTCGAAGAAAGCACCGAGTTGTGGTGGTAAGTGGTGCCCATGCCGTCCTCAGCTGGGGGCGTTCGAAGACCGCCCGAGTATAGGGCAGCTTCGTCGGCCACAGACGTATCTTGTACCTTCTTCAAGCTCAAAGGCGGAGGCACGAGCCTTCGTGATTGCGGATATCCCACTGGAGATGGGAGATAGGGAGGTACGAATGGACGGGCGATAATCGAGATAGCTGAAGACATGAGGAACAGCTAGAAATCAAAACTCCTAGGAGAGTTCCAAATTTTCTAGATGTAAAGGCCTGGTGGTGTTCAAGGCGAGAACCCAGGAAGAGGATGCTCAAAATTGGCGTGACTTGTATTGTTCCCCTTTGGCGGTTGTTCCATTCATCAATCGTCAGGTCAAGCTGGTGTGCTTGTATTGGTTAGGTTCGGTGCCGAGAGTGAATGCTGCAAGACTCAATTGTCGTCTGATGGGTGAATCCGAATAAGTCATATATGAGCCATGTCGAGCATGAACAAGCCGGACTGAGGTGTTATTCAAAGCCGGCAGGGAGCAGAAGTAGTTAAGTAACTGGAGCAACAGAAAAAGAAGGAGACTTCAACAGTTTCGACTCTTTGGTTTCCGCGTTCCTGGTTCCTCCTTTGGTTGGTGGGGTGTGGTTACCGAGTGGGAGATATATCGAATCGGGAGGACGGTTTGTTGCTGCAGCGCTTGTCGACGAAAAGGTGCAACGGGAAGAGGGTGGTTGTTGGGTTTACAACGGATGATGGCAGAAACAGAAAATGGCTTTGCCTTTCACGAGAAACAAGCACTCATGACAGTGAGGTTCAAATTCCTTGGACTTGCAAAAGTTCCTGAACTGAAGACCGGATGCAATTGGAACTTGGGCGCTCATTGAATAATATACAATCGTTAATAAGTTACGTATGTTCTAGGTATCAGCCGGATTGAGACTGGCGTTGCCCATGTCTGAAGAGATTCGCCAGAGGGATGCCAGAGTGGAGAGGGTTTGGGGGGGAGGGGGTACGAAGAATGGGGAGGGCGTGAACGAAAGTGGGCTTGGGGACGCTTGGCTGCGACTCATCAGTACTGCCACCGAATTTTGCGTGGATTAGTCCTCGGCCAGGGGTGTAAGGGTATTACTGTACTTGGTATGTCGAGCGGCAGGCATGGGTTGAGGTGGAAGTGGAAGGGCAAAGTGGAGAACGGAGGAAGTCACAGTGAGGGAAGTGAGTCCCAGACTCCCAGGCCTGCTAGGAAGGTTTTTGGTTTTTAGTGCTGCGAGGGTACTAATACTGTACGTGAGCGAAGCAAGCGTGAGAGAAGGAGAGGCAGAGCGGCATGGCTCTTTGGAAACCACACTTACCTGTGATTGGCAAAGTCAAAGCCAGGGGAGTGAAATTAAGAGGACGACGGCCCTGATTGGGTGACATGGGGGGTGGGAGTGGGTGGACATATGGAGGAAGGTGAGATGGGACAGACAGTACGGTACAATCGGACTGAGTTGAGTTGGTTGTTGGGTGGGCGGGGGTGTGTGTACGGTACTCCTCCGGCTGCTTTCTGAGCTACCAGTACAAGCACCACAACACTCACACACACATTGACACACATAGGAGCAGCAGCAGCAACAACAGCGGAATGGTTCGAGTGGTTGAGAGAAAGAGGCACAGAGAGGCAGATAGTGTTGCGTGGGTGCGCGTGTGGTATGAAATGTGCATGTCGAAGGCCTATGTTGTTTCCTGTATTGCATGTGCCGGTCGGGCAAAATTCCCTTGTCGGTACATATGTCCACTTGTACATACAGCCGACCAGTCAGCTACGTCAACGGAACAACCTCTCTGTGCGTAATTCATTGGAATTGATTGAACGATTGATTGATCAAATGAATGCGTCTCTCTCTGGCATGGATATCAAACGTACGGGCTTGTGCGTTGCGTGCGTGTGCGTAATGAATGAACATGGAGATTCGATGTCCTTGTCGGATGTACCTGTAACTACACTGTATGAAGGCTGTAGGCTGTAGGCTTGTAGCACCTAGCCTAGTCGGGGAAGTAAGTGGTCAGGTAGGCAGGTCAGAGGAGCATGTAACCTGTCCAATGTAATCAATACATCTCTCGTACCGCAAATATGACCGACCGACCGGAAGATAGACATGACATGCTAGTTTCGGCTGGATTGACTGACTCTGACTGGCCAGTCCCGACTGGCTGTGTCGTTGGTGGATGGATCACCGCTCGCGCTCTGAAATTGGTGTTGCGGAACAGCAAGAATGAGAACAAACCCACTAATCTAGCACAAGCAGGAAGAAGGAAGTAATGCCTAATAAAAAAAGGACTCGTTCTTTTTTTTGTTTCCCTTGGAGAGGGGGCCCATGCCTTGTGTGGTGTTAGTTGTAGATACCTCCTACGGGTTGAGATGGTGCTGCATCGTTTGCAGTGCACCCAGGAGGCGTAGGGAGGTACTGACTGTGGTGTAGAGAGAGCCAGTGATACACCCAATCAATCCACCCAACGACACACAACTGCACACAATCACAATCAAACCGAGATCCATCCAGCCAACCCAGGCTTTGCTCAAGTATGGATTCCACACACAACGAAAGCAAAGCAAGTCAAAATGCCTGAAGTTAGAACAGACTCTCCATGACATCGAAATATTACTTTGCATCGCATCACCGAGAACCGAGGAGCGTCATACTCCCGTGCTGTGTTGTGTGTTACTGCACGTACACCTACTTGTACCTATGCACACACACATAGACACACACACACACATACGCATGCCTTCTCTAGTTCAGTTCACCGACGGTCCAAGACTTGCCAGAGGTCCCTCCTCATCAATCTTGGAAATATGGATTTTGCAAGTGCCCATCCATCGGCCCCAGTAGATGGGAAGAAAAAAGATTCATCGGCGGGGATTTGCGTTGCTTGGTTTGCGCAGCGAAGTGGTTCCTAGCACACTTGCTTTGCGACTCTCGATCATCCAAGGTTTCGACCAATCGTATCTCCGCTTCCCAAAGCCTGACGAGAAAAGCGTGGATTCCATGGACTGGGGCCTCCTCCTCTTTGCTGTGCTGCTGGGAGAGGAGTGGTGTTTTAGAGCCCCAGCCGGGAGCATGTTAGTGCATTCGCCATACCATGCCATTACAGCTCGTAGTCGCTTAGGCTGGCTCCAGCCTGGGACGACAGGGGAAGGCAAAAAATGCCGATTAAAAAAAATCACGAACAACCGACCGACCATGAAAAAAAAGCCCCCAACTCCATACTTGCTACCTCCCAGGTTGATCATGGAATTGTGAGCGCCGAGCGAGACGAGGATTTCCGTCCGGCATCCTCGTAGCGATTTGTTATTTTCAGCTAGCTTAGGCACATGCAGTGCAGGAAGCGGAGTAATAGTGTAGTGCGGTGCGCAGCCCATCAGAGCAAAAGCCAGACACTGCTGATCAGGCAATGCCAGCCTAGCCTGGAGTCTTCCTAGCCTTGATGCATGTTCAAAGGGGGCGGCATGCCACACTGTTTTCAGAACTGTGTGTGGTTGTTGGATGAGGGAGAAAAGGGTTCAGGATCAATCATCGAACTAGGGCAAGGTTGGCTGTCAGTCCGCCCGACCTATTAGACCAGCCCAGGCAAAGCCAGCCAGCCAGGAGTCAGGAGCGAGCAGCCAGCATCGGTGCAGTAAGCAGCAGCAGCAGCAGCAGCAGCAGTAACAAGCAAGCAGCCTTGCCCGACACTTGACTATCTTTGTTTGTGTGCGAGACGTGTGTGGCCCCTCGTCAACCACACGGTCCCATGCCGTCTTTCCCTGCTGCTGGTGCTGCAAGGCAAGGACCAAGGATAGTGGTGGTATATGCTACCATCGGCGGACATGGCCAGGGCAGTGCGTCGGCCGTTCATCCAGTCCGGTCCAGCCCAGTCAACATGAAGCCTCTTCGGGTTCGATTATCACTGCATACCTCATACCACATATACATACCTGTGACCGCCTGAGCAATGCTTGCTGGGGCTTGCAGAGCCGGGATAAGTAAATTGTCTCTCTAGCTGTGGGACATTGACGAGGCGCCCGCCCGCAGAAACAGTTAGTACACATATACTCACACGCACACTCACACGCGCACATACACACATATACACATATTTCATGATCCAGGCGTATGCCGAACGTAGATAGAAGCCTTTTGGCAAGAATGGGCACAGTACAGGTTGCGGTTGCCGGTCTACAATGTACAGTAATGTTGGACCACCCCCGACCGACCGAAAGGTGGAAACACGAAACTTTGGATTGGCGAGGTCAAACACTGCGCGCCCAGAGGAGTCCCGTCCTATCCTACACGGCAGTGGCAAAAGAAACATGATGGCCTACCCTATTGAATGTACATGCCGTATTGGGATGCGTGTGTGTGTGTGTGTGTGTGTGATGGAGGGGTAGGGTAGGTAGGGGGAGGCATCACGGCGGCATCAGCAAAGCAAGTTGAGACCATCAATCAAACCACCGGCCAGCAAGCGAGATGGATCGTGTGTGAGAGAAAACTCGCAATTCCGGGGTTAATTATTGCCTCTAGTCGCCAGTGTACTTTTCTAGCCTCTGCCTCCGGCCGCCGTTCGGCAAGGATGCGGGTTTGCGTTCAGAGTGGACAAGGCAGGGAATAATGGTCCCCACGTAATGCGTGATGAGAGGTCGAAGGGCCAGAAAAAAGTGAACGATTGATAGCCTCGAGTTTCATTCACCTCGCCGGTTCCCGCTCGCGCCGATTCATGTAATGGTTAAGGTACATCTGGGAGTATATGGGGCGCATTTTCATTACGACCGGTTTCCATGGCATGGCAATCATCGACCCGAACACGCGACGTGTCGATGACCATGCTGGTGTAAAGTGGTTGCAGGTCAGATGTATCAATGGGCTGTAAGTTGTAGGTAGCACGTCCGGGGTGGCCTCTAGACCAGACCAGACGCGCGCCGACACTAACACACACTCATTCGCACTCACACCCCTGATCAGTCGTCTCGCCCATCGGGTTCGCAAACGAAGAAAGGGATGCGCACTATGTACACACTGTACGTATAGACAGCCGCAGACGGACGAATGAATGGATGAAATGGCCCAACCTGCAACTGAACTGCAGCAGTGGGCAGCAGTCAGTCAGGTATGTGTTTCCAATCCGAGACCCCGGTCATAAGCCAAAATACCTGCCACCACTTTTTACTACCAACATCACGCCAGTCCAATCTGACGGCGCTTGATCTAAAATAAAATAAAACACTCATCAACTCGCAATCGTGGATTTCATGGAAGGCTCGGCTCAACAACCCAGGAACTACGTGGTATCCTGACGGAATGGGCGAAACCCCGGCCCTCATTTTAGGTTATGTGGATGTTGACTACCAGTTCGGAATCTATACACGAGACGGGCAAATGCCAACAAAAACACATAGGCGACCATGCAACAATGGATGGACTTGCAACAAGAACAGCAGCGCCCGGGCTGCAATCTGCTCGGCAAATCAAAATTGTTTGTATTCATTCCTTGCGTATAGTTGCCTAAGACACCGATGAGAGAATAGGGCATATTGGATTGATGCCTGCGCACAGGGACGTGTAGCTAGTTGCCGAGGCCACAAAAGACCGATATAGTGCACGTATGCGCCAACTTGATACTGTGCTACAGGGCCACTCACAGCGCGGCTGTAGGCTGGGTGCTCAAGGTGCTGGGCTTGGGCCCATTAGGCCCTTGCCCGACTGGCTGTGCATCGTGCCCAAGACAATCTGGTACATATGAGACAGATAGCTTTCCCTCCTACTTGTACACATCCGTCCGTCGTCATGCCTCCTTTTCCCGTATTCAAGGTTCCATGCTGCTCACTGTCGTCAATCAATGGGTTGAAACATGGGGCCCTGTTGTGGGCGATTTATTATTGTGTTGTTGTCCTGATTGCAACCTACTACGGACTACCTGGCTCTTTTCGTGGAGGCTGCCACAAACAGCAAAGCGTTAGTGCGTACGAGAGCTCGCTTGGTTCATGTTCATCACCCCGTCTTGTCTGATGATGAGGGGCGCTGCGCTGCGGCACCACCGCCTGCTGCTTGCCAATGCCATGCCATGCCATACTATGCCATAGCATAGGCAAGGGGGTGGTGGTAAGGAGAGAGGGAAAAGGCTTTCCGGTCTTACCTTTTCAGTAAACGTGTCTCTGGCGCTGCGTGCACCCGCAGTCGGCCGGAAACAAATTGGGAACGCGGCCGCGCACGAGACACAAGGACGGACGAAGTATGTGTAAGTCGCAGGTTGCCCTTGTGACCAGGCCAGCAGCGGCCAGCGTACTTTGTAGCGTAGCGTGTTAGGCAGGCAGTTAATTGCCAATCCAGGAAGCTTTCTCGTCTCGATTCATATCGGAGTGCCTACCGCTGCTTGCTTAGGTGTTATGCTATGTATGCTATGAATCTCCGACAATTCCAAGCAAGCCAATCCATCCATATCCAGATCCATCCATCCACCGGAGGAGCCTATTAGTACCGGCAGGCATGATGATATGGATCGAAAAAGGATTCATTGATGAGGGGGGAAAAAGGCTGGCGGATGATGATACGACCGTGACCATCCCATTAATAATCTTGTCGGTCAAGGAAAAAGATCTTGTTCTTACTACTACATGCCTGCAAGTGGGCGTGACGATGCGAGAGAGATCCACGCGTAAGGGACAGAAAAGAGAGTTCGAAGATGCGCGCATTCACGGAATCTCCTTTGCCAGCTCCGCTGCCGCCAGCCAGGGTCATTATGCATACATCCTTGGCGTCATCTTTAAGCTGATGAGTATTCTTAATATCTCCTGATGATAACCGGAGGGTGATACTGCTTGCATGCCATTGGCGTCTTCGCGGCGGCATACAGTATGTGCTGTGTGTGTAAAGTACATTGATTGATACTACAGATTGCATATGCCATACCCTGCGTGGTTGCCCTTCTTTTCGATCAATGAGCTGGATCTAAACCAAAATCGAAGGTACTTCCTCTCCCTCCTCCGAGAAGGTCCAGCCAGTAATAGAACGGGCCAGACGACGACCGACAGGCAGACCGGCGAAAGCGCGCGCCCCACTCCCTAACACTTCGCCTTTTTTGTGTGAGATGATATTTAATAGCAGCAGCAAGTCAAGTCAGGCTGACCCATGGACCATCCATGGAACGGCTAATTCCACTCTCACTCTCAAGCACCACCACTTTTGGCGGTAGATATTGGATAGCCAGTTGCCTTCTTTGAAAATAGGGTAAAATATAAAAAAGTATGTTAATGTATTTGTTGTTAAGTGCGCGGCGCCGTCATCGTCCGCTTGCTACTCTGTCTGGCCAATCAAACCAATGGCTCAACTAAACCACCGACGTCTCCATATGGACGGACAGGGTGTATTCGCTGGTTTTGATACCCGGGATCTGGCTTGGATATCACGAGTGCGAGGTTGGTCGGCTAGGACAGACAGACAGACAGACAGACACGAGGTGGTTCTTCTCCTTCTAGGTTAGAGTCATTACCGACTCCTCATCGTCGGTCGTAATCTTCTACGATGACCTACGTCCTCGGTCCGTGTACGTATTGACATGATGCCTGCAACATGCGAATCTTTCTCCTTCTCTCGCGCCGATTGAGATACGCAGCCAGACCCGCTGGCTAGGCTCTGTGAAAAGACGATCGCTAATCACAAATAAAACCCTCGGTCATGGTCCCACGGCCAATGGTTGACGAATACTCAAAGTCAGTCATCATTGCATAAAGCATGCGCCCAAGGCAACTATCTAATTACTACACTTGTATATTGCATTCCTTTTTCTGCCCTCGGTGGGCCTCGCTCGTGTCTCGATTTTTTTTGTTGCTCTTGACTCGGAAGCCAACCCCCCCAAACCTAATAGCTTCGGTGCTTATCGAATCCTCGGCCAAGTTGCCCTCGAAGTTCCCGATTTGGCAATGGGGCAGCCAATCACCTCGCGCCCTTCTTTGACACTCCTGCGTTTCAGCGCCCATACCGGCCAGAAATCCAAAGTGTTTAATGTACAGGGCCTAGGTGTTCTGATATATTGCCTACCGGACGGACTCGGTAGCTGGCCTCTGATAGGTCCACTAGGCCGACAGGAGCAAGATATATTTGCCGCCTATGTATGTATACCTGAGAGCAATTCGTGATTGCTCTCAAGTGTGTAGGACAACAGTACCACTCCTTATGCATCCTCACCCTTTTGTTCTATGTATGATCTGGTCGCTAGCCGGTTCCCCGTGTCGTAGTGTGTTTATGATGTATGTATGTTGCCCGTTAGTCGGGATTACCAAATGGCGGGCATTTGTAAGTTTGCTGTATGGATGTCGGTTGCGTTGCCGCCCATTGTCGGTCAGCCGCTAGCATCTTATGAAATAATTCCAGGTGTGGTGCTCCAGGTGGACGTTTGCAGGGTTGGGGCAGGTTTTCGGAATGTCGTGATGATCATGCCTGCCTTGAGTTACAAGGAGTGGTCGGTGGATTTGATTGAATGGATTCCATTCTTTTCAGCGGCATCATCATCACCCGCCCGAACAGCACAGCGCAACACCTAATAATAAGACCTGCGCACGCTACCGACCGACCTACAGGCTACGCCGCTTGGTTGGATTGAAGGAATGCCTGACTGCAACGGTACCTCTCCTCAATACATCTTACCATGTACGGTGGGAAGTAGCGCGCTACGTACTGTACATACTCACATCCTACCGCGAGGACCTTAAAGCAGTCCGGCAAGCGTAGGGAAACTCTGTTAACGACACGCCCCCTACCCCGGACCGCACTCAAGCCACAGTGCCAGAAGCTACAGGGGTGCAAGGATATCAGCAACGAATGAAACAAGTTCACTATCACGACTCTAGACTGCCGGATGCATTTCCGTGGCTCTCAGGTCGAGACAGACAACGGCATGGACCTAGTCCTGGACCTGAACTTGGATGATGAAGTAATCTCTTGCTGAGCAGATCGTTTCCTACTCAGTCGAGCTCAGTAATGGCCATGCAACCAAATCAACAGCTCCGTGCATGCATGAGAGAGATGCTATTTTCAGCGACAAACCCAGGTTTTGCAAGTTGGAAACAATGTTGAAGGGGGTTGTGGCGCGTCAATAGTAGTTGCTGCTGCGGCAGGTGGCGGAGAGGATTTCCATGCTGCTGTTACTGCTGCTACCCTGTCTCCCACCTGGTTTGTGACAAGGGGTCAAAAACCGGACCCCCTACAGTACAATTGTAGGTACTTCCACCAAGTAGTAAGAGGGGCTGTACCGACATACGGGCACTCACTATCACCTCGAGAACTTCTCTGCTAGAAACCACCAGCAATAAGCAACGCTTGCTGATACATCCGCATACTCCTATCAGTTGTATTGGTCTCCTGGGCAAAGGGTTGACGAATAGGCGTAAAAGCCTCTTGTCCCTTATTCATATGATTGGCTCGTTCTGGTCCAGACTCTCTTGTTCCTCCTCTGAGTGATACAGTCAGTATCATCCGCACCGACCTCTCCCGCGTGCCGATCTAACGGGAAACACTACCTGACTACGACAAGGAAAAGACAAGCCCCTCTCTTCCTCCCAAGGATTTTGATAGAAGGTGGACGATACCATTCGGATCTTATCCTAGTCACTCACCACCGCTCTAATTTTTCAGCTTGCCAATGACTCGTTGCATGAGGGCCTACCTGCATGAGGGACGCTCGGTGTCAGAACGACAGGTGGTATCACCCTCGTTTTTTTGATTATTTTTGACGCTCGCTCCGGGACGAACGGGGGTCCATCGCCTGGCGTTTCGGCCTGGGCCAACTTTAGAAGCCCTTTTTCTTGATTCCTGTCGGGTTTAGGCGACGGCAGGCCGACCGTTCCCAACACAACGCAACACACACATGCCTAAGCAAGCTGTGCTGGGGGGCAGGGGCTAAGAGGGGGGAGCGAAAGGTAGCTTCTGCCCGAAATACTGACCTATGATGAACACAGCAACCATGTAGACTACGACTACTACTACGTCGTTCGAACATTCCGTGGTGTCGTAGTGCAGATTCACAAACAAGAGGGCCCGGCCGATCTTGTTCCCAAATCTATTGCGAATGGTTTGGCAATCTTACGCACATATCTCTGATGCGTGCGTGAGCGAGCAAGTGGGCAATCTTCCAAAATCAGTTGCCCATGCCGAATACTACCACTTACAAACTACAGTGCCGACTTTGGCAGCAAAAGAGCCAGCCAGCGCTGATTCAGTCTCTCACCACAGTTTCAAACTCAAAAACGCACCATGATGGGTTACCCATCACGACGCGGTGCGATTAGGAGCAAAGCAAATTGGCAACCTTTTTATTTCTCTCACTGTCTCCATTCGGGACTTGCGTCACAATCACGAGTTCAGACTGTCGCGAATTGATTTACATACAGCAAGCATGTTCAATACACACAACCTAGCATCCATGCAACAAAATGGAAATGGGGTTCCTCCATTCCACGGCCGGAGTAAGTACTTACTTACACACACGCATCAGCCATAATATATTGCAGTCAGCAGCACAGCACCCTTGCGCATCCCGAGGCCCGCCACATCAAAGCCGAGTCGCAACCGGCGCCAGTTGACTGGCTTGGACGACTGAAACCTGCAGCAGAATGCTCGGCACATAACACAGGCATTGGTGAACTGAGAGTAGGTATGTAGGCCTTGCTCACTGCTTTCTTCGCTCGTAGAACCTGGCTGGTGCCGATGGTTTCAGCCGTGGACAATCTAGCACCCAGCCCAGCCTCGGACCAACTGCGCCGGGGAACTATTCCCCGTGGGCCGTGGGGGTGGGATGGATACATACGTTATGGATGACGGCTTCCTCAAATCTCGAGAGTTGCCGCGCGCCCTTTCTTCCTTGGACGACGCCGCGCGTAGCTGTTGGGCAGAAGCGGGATAGGTAGATTGGTGAAGTGTCGCACCTACCGATCGAAACAAACGAGCCGATATCACACCGGATGGCCAGATCGTCGATAGTACTTTTTGCAACAGCAACAACAACTTCAACTGGAAGTCTCTGGTTGGTAGACGGGGAGAAAACCCAGTCGGCATTCTGGCCCCCAACTCCTCTGCCGGGCGGCCGAAATTCTTACCGCGGCGTTAAGGAATAGAGCTATATTCTTAGGGGAGACCTATCCTATCAGCCAACGACTAATAAGCGGCGTTGTTCGTCTCAAGGGAACTCTTGGCCACTGGCCCTTCTCTCGCCAGGATGAAGTTCCATCTTGTCATGTCAGCCACACCGTAAGCTGTCGGTACAAACGAGCAGGGAAGCAGCAAGGTCAGGGTTGTATGTAAGTAGCAGTAGTCTGGTGTAAATTGGGTATCGGCATCGAAAAGCTGATGACCACCTGCCGCCGGTTGGTGGGGGGAATCCTCGCCTGAATCCCATCCTTACGACATTTGAACGTGCCTGTCCTTTTGCCCAGACATCGATCGGCCGACTGACTGACTGACTCTCTATTCACGGGAAACAAGGCAACCTCGCTCTCGCTGTTCACCAAGCAAGCCAGGGAGGTTGTGTCTCTGATACCTAAAAATGAATACAGCCGGGCCGTCACGAAACCTCGACTATTATTAGTAGATCCATCACTGTACCTAAAACAGGCAGGTCCCGCCAAATCTGCAATCATATATCGCTCTCTGATATTGGGCAACATTGGCATTTGTGAAGATAGATGTATTTAGAGATCGCTGCCATCCAATCAGAGAGGAGGTCGGATACTTCCTCGATAGGCTTAGGTCAGCTTTTTCCTCTCCCCTGTCACCTCGTGTCGTTGCCCTTTCCCTGCCTTCTTCTTACTTTTACACCAAGGTGCACGCTGATCACATCTTATACCCCCTCCCCACCAATGGATAGATGGATTGATTGGGTGGTTTGAGACGATTGTTCCAGGCGGAACGACGAAGTTCGTTTTGCAGACTCTCCCTTTCTCCTCACCAGCGGATTGGGAACGGTCCTGCTGCGGGGTTCTCGCGGTACTACCTACCATCGTACCGTCTAGCAGCACTGTGGCCTGTCCTTCTGCCAATTTTCTCCAATTCCCAAACCGGGCCCTTGACTTGACTGACTGACACTGACTTGAGTCCCTTGACAGCAGCGCCCGCCAGGCCCCCTGGTACTTACTTACATGCCATTATTTGCCCGATTCCCCATTCGCCCATTTACACACTTTTACTTGTATGATCCTGGCAAAAGCAGGTAACGCAACGCAGCATCAAACTGACGATACGAACAATATCACACACACACTCGCGCATACCGACCATTTGGAGTAGTAGTGGCGGTAGTGGTGAATTTCTCATCAATCACCATCGGATGCTGTCGTTTCCACGTCCGCGGTCCCGCCCGACTAATACCCGTCCCGTTCGACACCGCACACGCCCAAAATGGTTTCGCAGCATCTTAGGTACATGCTTCCAGTTTGATACGAGGACTGTCGCAATGTACCGCCCTGTAATATACACCACACTCCTCCCCTTTCTCCCAATACCTATCCGTACCTCCTGTCGGCTTTTCTGTCTGGGCCAATACTCGGCCTGCTACGACGGACTAGTAAACCTACTTTTTGCTCTCACCTACCTAAAAGGATCGGTCGGTCTGTGTAAGAAAATGTCTTATCAGAGCCAGTAGTCCGTCCGGTCCCTTGTGGGCACCACTCCAACCACTATCCTCGAATTTTTCTTTTCTTCTTCTTAGATTTTCTGCTCCTCCCTACAGGCACTACCTACCCATTCCCTGACCGGATTGGCAACGAGGAGGTCCAGCCGTCTTTATGGAGGTTAAGAAGAAAAATTGACCCATCCTCTCAAACAAGCAAACGCGCCGGCGGACGGACAACCCCTCCCTATTTAGGCCTTTCCATAGCAGATCCCCAACTCCAGCTCGGCCTACATTACATGCTAACACACCTACCTGCCTACATGTAACTAAAAAACCAAAACCCCCGCCCTGCATCCATCCATTTGAAATAGCGCGCGCCGCCCCTTCGAGGAGGGGAGCAGCGGCGAAACCTCACACCCCGCGGCTTACACGAGGCAGAGGGAGAGGCAGATGTGACGGAATCGTCGTCCGCATGATCCGGGTTCGCCCAATATGATGCAACCAAGACAGAAAGACAGGACAACGATTCGATGATATGCTAACCGAGTCGAGAGCTTCCTCGGGATTGTTCTTAGCGAGTACATCTCTTATCACTCATTCCTCTTGCCAGTGAATGTGCAAACGAAGGAGTACAGTTTGTTTTGTGTCACACCACCAACCGAACTGACCAGCCAGTCCGCTCAGCCAGCAGCCCCTGAGCTGCTTCGTGTGCTGAGCCAATGTATGCTTTCTACACAACGTCAGCCACCTCGCTCGCTCGCTTCAGCATGCGTACGAGAGAAAATGCCCCTCCTCTCTGTTGGGTGGTTTACTACTTGCTACCTACCCCTTGGCGATCTGATGATGGGCTTGCTGCGCAATGGGGCTCCGCAACAAGGAAAAGCTACGAATAGATCTTCAGTTTGCCAATGCCTGCCTGCACATCATTACGCACAGCACACAGCACAGCCAGTTGCCAGCCAAACCTTTTTACGCTATCATTCTTTTCTGAACGACGGCGCCGATCGAACGACCAGACGACGTAAGGCCGCCCGCCCGCTCTTCCTGACTCGATTAACCCACCCACGGCGAAAGGGGATCTATCTCGAAATCTTACTGCGGTGACCAACTTGATCTGGAATCTTTCTATGCACAGTGTTCTTTCGGGGGCAATGGTATGTACTGTATGTAAGTAACCTGCAGGAGCGGGCGGCCATCGCAAGCCGGCTGCGCATATTGCGAGGCTAAAAGTGAGGGAAGTCGTCGCGTCGGTCGTCATCCATTCACATTGCCCGCTTTCGTATCTCGTCAGAAGAGAACATACCTACCTGACTGCCGTTCTTTCCCCCTGAATAGGAGGAGGTGAACGACGGGTATGTGGAACATTGTGAACGGTATTTTTCTCATGTCTCTGCCTTCTCTCCCATCCTTTTCCACATTCGTTTGTCCTAGGGAAGGATTGACCGGGTGATTTGAGATGAAATGATGATTTCGCAAGTCTCACGTTTCGTTTTCTTCTTCTTTCTTTTGCCTAGCCAACCGAGCCCTTTCTCACCCGCCACAGGTCTCACCATTCCATTCACCCAAGGCGGCCGCCAACTGAGATGAGATGTTCGCTGGGCCGCTCGGTATGGGCCGCTGCTAAGGGTGTGTGTGCAATCCATCCTGCGACGTTGGCACGGCGTTGGCACGGTATTTGATATTAGTAGTCAGACAGACAGACAAACAGTCACAAGAAGACCAAAAGTCAAGTGCACACTACTAGTGCACGCACATCCTGAACCTGGCTGGACATAGGTATCAATGTTGCGGAAGAGTCTCCGTCCGCTCCCCGTCACACTTATTAGACGGCGAAAGCGGCACCCAACAATATTTGTCAAATGGGTATCACCGGCAACGACAGACAGAGCCTGTTGCACTGGAAACAGGGTGAGGTTCTAGAATCGGCTTCTTCTGTCTCATTGTCCTGTTCGGTACCAGCCAAAATGTGTGACTGGAATGAAATCGTTCGTTGCCTACCCGTACGTTGTTGCTCCCCAAACGTTCGTTTGATCGATGCCAGTCGGCCAGTCCTGCAATAGCCCGCGCGCCAACCAACATAAGCAAGATACTGGCACCACCGCCCATAAGCAGCGCCCCAGCTTCTGGTCAGTGACGAGATCTGGTCCACACAATGGCACATCACTCCAGGCAGTACCCTATGTAATTTTCGATAAGAACGTTTCTGTCATCAACTAAAGAAAGCATCTTGGCGCAGGGGGAAGCGCGCCGGGCTCATAACCCGGAGGTCCTTGGATCGAAACCAAGAGATGCTAAGTTGATATTTTTGTTTTTTGCATCCTCCGCATCTCTCCACGTTCCACCACCCAACCTTTCAATCATCGCATTTCATTCTTGTTTTTTACTACATGCAGGATAGAAGTTCTCACTACATTTTAATTATCTTAATATTCCTGTTGCGCTGTCGTCTTCTGTGTAACACTATCCCACCTCGTATTCGAGGTTTGCTGCATCGCTGGACCCATCGACTTTTGGATTGCTAATTATTGACAATGTCGCATTCTTCTTTCACGTCCGTGCCTCGTGGAATTACACGCAATGCTGGTGGAAACAGAACCTTGGTTCGGCGAGGATAATGAAAGCAAGCAATAAAAGCTGGACTGGACGGAGTACGCGATACCTGCCATGTGCCACATCGTCGTCGTCGTCACGCACCCGATGCAATCTCACGATGCCTCGCTCGCTGCCAAAGGAAGGTGGGAGGCATGAGTCAGTCGTCTCGCCGTTAGAGCCTCTTCACTCTCTCCCATGGGTTGCGCGTCGTAGTCCAAGGCGCCCGAAATGGGTTGGGCCTTGGGTTCTTGGCGGTCTGGCGAATAGGCTTGATTGATTCGAGGTTAGCATGTGCCTCTACTAACTACTGTACCTAGCTGCTGGAAGATTACGTCCTCGTCGATGCAGCCCACGGCACTGAGCTGGGTTATGCTTGCACGTGGCCAGCAGGGTACCATGGAAGTGACAGAGCTTCACTATCGCTGCGTATTTGCGGCCAGCAAGTCGTGAAAAACCCGGCAATTGCCTTCGGTACAGCATTGGGAGCCATATATGCGGCATCCTTCGGTATGTCACGAGGGTTATTTGATGCCATCGGAGATCAATGTATGTGATTCGAAGCGTGCACTCCTTTTGAGTCCATGATATTAGGCAATAACAAGTAAGTACACAAACAATCGTGACAACCATACCAGCCTCCTAGCTGGCTGTCTGGGTCTGGGTTCCTTCAGTCCACCCACTTGATCTTGAGCGGCGGCGACGTCGCCTCCTGCCACCCGGACCGGTCCCCACCCGACATGAAGGCGGCCTGCGACCGGGCCACGGCGACGTACTCGCCGTCGGGCACCTTGGTCCCATTGGTGAAGTCGGCGAGCCAGCCCCAGGCGCCCCCGTTGCTGTAGCCCATCAGCCCGAAGCGCATGGGCAGGTCGCCGACCCATTTGTTGGTCGCCGCGTCCCGGAGCTCCGTCACGACCTCGCGGGCCGCGAGGGCGAGCCGGAAGCCCAGGTTGGGGAACGCGCCGATGCCGCCGCTGGTGTCGCGGGGCAGCTCGACGGCGCCCCCCGGGGCGATGGTGCTGCCGTCTTGCCGCTGCCAGGTCAGGGTGTGCATGGTCGGGATTTTATTGATGCTGCCCGCGAGGCCCATGTAGGGGATGCGGTAATTGAACCCGTCGGACCCGTTCAGGGACAGCCACCCGGAGAAGACGGGCAGGCGGGTCTTGTTGACGCCCGGCGGGTCCGAGGCCTCGACTTCGACGACGGCTGCGCCCCCGTTGCCCCAGCCGGGGACGGTGACGCGCGCGCCCGTCTTGGGGAACGAGAGGGCGGCGGCGTCGGAGGTGTACAGTATGCCGTTGTTGATGATATCGTTGTAGTTGCCCAGCCGCCAGCTGTCGGGCATGAAAGGGTACACGGTCCCCGCGGGGATGTGGCCCAGCTCGTAGGTGATGGGGTTGGGGGTCTGGTTGTGGATGGTGAAGATGGCCCGCTGCCGGTGGTCCGTGTCGTTGAAGAGGAGCTTGTGGACGCTGATCTCGCACGGCGCCCGGATCGCGTTCATGGCCTGCACGAGGCCGGCGCCTTGCTGTGCGATGGATGCTCGTTCGAGGCCTGGTTGGTTCCAGTTATCGGGCGCGGCGGCGCGGATGAGGGGCGAGGCGGTCGTGCTCAACAGGCTTCGGAGGACCTGCCAGTCCTTGGTGCCTCGTGCTTCAGCCACGAGTGCTGCGACGGCTGCTGCGAAGGGCGCTGACAGTGAGGTACCGCCCGTGACGACCCAGCCGCCGCCTGATCGGGTCGTCAGTATGCTGTCCCCCGGGGCCGAGACCGACGTGGGGGCGAACCCGTCATAGGTCGGGCCCCAGGCGCTGAAGCTGCTCATCCGCCCCCCGCGCACCCTCTCCCTGTCCCACCAGTCGTAGACGACGCGCGTCTTGTCCGGCTCGGCCGTCATGTTGAGCGTGACCTCGGTGCCCGACCGCAGCAGCTCTATGAACTTGAGACCCTGTGCCACGTTGGTCATGGCGACGGCGCGGAGCTGCGGGGTATCGACCTTGACCCACTCGATGTTTTGTTCCTCGTTGGTGTCGACGAGCAGCGCGTAGACGGCGCCCTTTTCGCCGGCGCGGGCGGCAAGGTCGACGTCGGCGCAGGGGATGCCGCCATTCTCGCGCGGGAGCAGCACGATGTATTTGCTCAGGTCGGGCACGTCGGCGGGGAACAGGTTCTCGCAATGGTCGCCCAGGTTGTCTTGGTTCAGGCCATACCAGAGCGGCAGTACCAGGTTGTTCCACCCGGCAGCCCCAGACCCAGGCTCGCCGTCTCGCCAGGCGAAGTCGCCGCCACCGGAGGAGGAGGAAGAGGAGCCGTCCGGGCTGCTGGTGGTGGTGGTGGTCGTGTAGGTCGAGACGATGGCCTGCTGGTAGGTCTCAGTGTTGTCGACGGAGCCGACGCCGAGCACCTCGCGGGCCTCGGCGGGCCGGCTCGTGTAGAAGATGCCGCCTTCGCCGTGGTTGCCGACCGCGACGGCGATGAGGAGCCCGCGCCGGCTCGCCCGGTCGAAGGCGAGGTCGCGCACCTCGTTGGACCAACCGCTTTTCGAGGCCATGCTGTACACGACGGCCGTGACGCCGTCCTGGAGGGCCTGGTCCAGCGCCTGGAGGAGTTTTTCGTCGTTGCCGCCGTGCTTGCAACCGCTGATGGCGTAGCTGCCGAGCTGCACGCCCGGGGCCACGCCACCGAGGCCCGAGACGGTCGCTTGCGCCGCGATGACCCCCGCCAGCGCCGTGGCGTGCGACTTGCATTCCGGGTCCGGGTTGCCGACGTCGTCGGGCTCGAGCCAGGAGCGGTGGAAGGAGACGAGGCAGCCTTCTCCGAGGCACCCTCCGAGGGCGGGATGGGTGTAGTCGATCTGCATGCCAGTTGGTTATTGTAAGATCGGACAAGAAACCGCCATTTTTTAAAGAGACTCACCCATGCATCGATGATGGCGATTTTCTGGCCTTTGCCGGTCCAGCCCGCCTTGTGGGCTTGGTCGACCTGGGCCATGATGTACGCGCTCTGGGTGCCGTTTCCTCCCAAATATTGCTGGTCCTGCGGCTGCTGCTGCTGCCCCGCTCGATTGCCGCGAGAGCGGAGGTAGGCGGTCGGGTCGTCGACCCGGCGGAATTCGCGAGGGGTTTCCGGTCGGGGGTGCTCGCGCATCGGGGACACGGCCACGACTTCCTCGAATGCGGCGGCGATCTTGGTGGGAGTGTCCACCGCGTCGGCGTCGCCATCTCGGCTGATCTGGATCGAGATGCCGTTGAAGACTTGGCCGGTCAGGTCCACCCGCAGGGACGCCTGGATGCCGAGCTTGTCGGACAGTTTGGCTAGAAACCCGTCGTCCTGAAGTGAAGTGAATATCTGTCAGCTGGGAGGGAACACGGCGCGGCGAAGACGATTGACATGCCCGCCAGCCTAGAACGTTGCTTGTCGTCCCCCCTGGAAGTAGGTGGAGTAGGTAATCAGTAAAGTAAGTAGGTTTGGCTTACGTATCTGTAGCTGTCCTTGAACGCGATGAGGTATGCGCCGTCCACGTGAACTGGTTCCGACTGGGTCCCCAACAGAGGTATGGGCGTAGGAGACGCGGTACCCGTGGCGGCTCCGGTACTGGTGCCGGTAGCAGTACTAGCAGCGGTGCCAGTGGCAGTGACCACCGAAACGGTATTGCCGCGATGTTCATTGTCTACACGCAGTGTACCAACGGCCTGAAGGGAGTGATGGATGAGTGATAGGAAGGGCAAGGCTGCCCATAGTAGTAGTGAGTGTGATACAGCCATGACTGCCAAATGAATGAGTGTTGTTGGGTTGGTGGCTTATGATAGAGAGCCGTGAGAGGGGGGAACGAGTGAATGTTGGACTGGACTGGAAGGAAAGCCCGTTGGACGAGAGCCGTGGAGGAGAAGCATCTTGATATTGACTGTGATGGTCTGCATCGATGGCTTATATAAGTAAGTAGGTATGTCCTGACTTGCATCTATTCATGATATGAGTGCATCGTCCAACTGCAGTTGGTTATGAAGCGATGTTAGTCAATTTCGGCATACATTGCATCGCCAAACCGAGTTACTAACCCGAGTCACCAAGCTGAGCCGATCTTGGCATTCGACCCGGCACGCCGGATTACAGTAGTAAGTGCATGCAGCAATACGACATATCACATTGCATCACCTCGACTCACTGTCACCTCCCTCCCCCCTGACAGAATTTCATGTCACATTTTTCGCAAGCAAGGAATCATGAAATAACAGAAATCCTCCAGTTTGACTTTGCTCAACTGCTTTTTTATGCTGTAGGTGAAAGCACAAGGTAGAGACCAATTGCGGTAGTTCGGTTCACTGGTCTCATTTCGTTGGCTGAATCCTACCCTCGAGCTACCCTTGCATCGATAATCTCATATCACCCATGGGGGAATGCAGTTGGATCCTAAAAGGTGCTTGGCGGCTGACGACAAGACTTTTCTTTTCGGTCGCGTACGAAACCGTCATTTTGTTAGACTAGGTGTGCAGTGTATTATAAGTCCATTGCATGTTGAAGCCAGGGGATGTCTATATGCGAATGCAGTTGGTGTGATATATGATCGGCTCCGCACCCCTTTTCCCCGGCAGGGTTTGCATTCGGAGCCGAAGTCTCCTCCTCGCTAAATGCATACTCTTGGCGACATGCTTGAGGATAGGACAAGTGTGCATCGGCCCGGAGGACTCGGAGAGAATGGTCGTTATCTGGACATTTATGGCCGTCACATATGGTCCTGCCCCCTGAAGGATTCAACCGCCTTTCTGTCGTTCCTATTAGGCTGACTCGATACGATATGCTGCCCTGCTCTATCTTGGATTACCTATTTGTGCGACGTCGCTTTCGTACAAGAAGCATCTTTCAGATATCACTCATCAGCATCTGCGATGAGTACGTTTGGGAGAAGTCCGGGTAGATTCAAAATGAACGCACATGTGAGATTTCATTCTGGGTGTGTCAAGATCGACTAGTCTTTCCTTCTGGACCTGATAAATTGAGATTTGCATTTTGAGATCTGTATTTTGTATGTTGCAGATTCGATATCTCTGTTTAGGCGCTGGCGGCCGCACGCGGTGCGTCAGGTCGTACTTGTTGGTGGTTGTGATGAGGTCGTAGATGAGCTGAATGCAGGAACTACTCAGCTAGTCTTGAGGGGACTTCATCAAACTGCGTGCGGAAGATGTCCAGCAGGATGCAGAAGGTGCTGGGCGAGTCCTCAGACAGCCGAACCTCCCAGCCGCCGCCGCCGTTGAGCATATGCCGCAACACGGCGGAGGCGCGAATTCGGGCGCGCGAGTCGACGCAGATGGTGGCAGGGGCGGAATCAGAAACGGCTTCATATTCTAAGGAGTTTCTACTCTGAATATGTGAATGCTCCCACTCCTTTTCTGCGAGGCCTTGACGTTGAATGGGAAACTCGGCAGCAAGTAGACTTGCATCTTGCTCTGCCTGTGACTTTCAGTATCAACATCATGTTGATATTGAGACCAATGAATAGGAGATGTTCTGACAAACATGTTCTAGCCTGTTTGTGACCCACGTGACATCAAGTTTGATGCACCGCAAATCCGTGCATGCTTGAAATGACGACTGCAAATACAGGTGTCGCATTTCTCTTTTCTGCCGGAGTGTGAATGATTACCTGGTCGCTTGTCACTTGAAATGGGCAATGGGAAGACTCCCTTTTCACCAACTCGCTCGAAGGTTTGATACCATCCAGCCCTTAGCTGAATCAGGGAGCTGAGCTCAAGACGTGAGGCCTCCCTCGAACCGTTCAACAGCTGTTTTCTTCAGCTTCTTTACGAGGCTATTCGAACCGAGTATTACTCTTGCCCAGATTGATGTTCACGCGTCCCCGTTTGGTTTAATGCTTCAGCGTGATGACCGCTTCGAGACGAATGCGATTTGCGACTTGGGGGCGATCTCACAGGCTGACCACGCCTTGCCCGAAAGCTTGTTGAGATGGCAGGATTGGCATCCCGACGCGGCGTTTGACGTTGAGCCGATGTTTGCGATTTTTTGGCTCGACGGGTTCTAGACCGGCCGTCCCTGTCGGCGTGGGAAAAAGACGAGATGAAACCCCACAGGCTCTCTGGTTTCACCTGGTTACATCTGCGTTGCAGAAAGCTAACAGAGATCAATCAGCTCGCTGTAACTGCCGTATTCTCCCAAAGATTCACAGGATTGTTGGCCTTCGCCATTGTTACAATTGAAAACCACGCCTCTGTAAGATATTGGCCCCCTTTTCCCGTCCGAAGTCGCCATTGGCCCTTGCGCGGAACATTCTGGCCGGGAAACATTTTGGCCGATGAAAGGCGCTCATGGGTTTTTTTTTTTTCTGGTGCAAGCAAGCAAGCAGTCATAAATGTGGTAGAAGGTTTTCGCTAATTATGTTTGAAATTGTGTATATGGTTTTGTTGCTTTGTTTTGCCTTCCACCAAGCCCCGTGGGCGTGAGTAATCCAGCCCGGGAAACTCCACGCCAGTCTCTCGAGCAGCATCTTCTCCTCTTCGTAAACAGCCGACACCGCTCTGCGGAATAAAGTAATATTGCTCCTGAGCACGCGTTAATCCAGCCTATCCAGGAAACCCAGCCTGGAGGAACCTAAGCCAAAATGGTGCGATGCCGTTCCACCAAAGAAGAAGGAGAAGATGCAAATGGGTAAGCAGGTGCGCCTGCTTCCACACTGCTCAAGCGGCCATCATATCGGCCCTGTGATGCTCAATATCGTATGATTGATTGATTGATTGATTGACTGAGAGGAAGAGGTGAACCCTTTTATGAAGACCCCGATGAAGGCTTTCTCCCGAGCATGGGCCGGAAGATACTCCTCGAGCTCGTGCGGGACAGGGGAGGGGAGGCGTCGGACCGCTCCGAGGATGCCGAGGACGCCGAAGACTTGGTCCGCTTGAGGCGCCTCAGCGGGCCTTCGAGAAGTTGGTCTCCCAGGAACTGCGGCTGTGAGGGCCCGGGGGCACCGACCATACGCAGCATCTTCGGGGTGATAACGTTATTCGGTGGGGTTGGAAAATCTATTAGCCTGGAACGGGTGATCGACTTCGTAGATACTACTATAGTTCCCTGGTCAGTTGGGTGGTTTCATTCGGGTAGGAATGACGAAAGAGAACATCAAAACTGCCCACCTTTTTCTCTCTTGATTACAGCTTCGTAACAAAGTCGATCAAACAGTCAATCAAAGAAGATTAGGGTAATATTGCTATACAATGTGGTGTTCCAAGTGACCTGCTTGGAATTGAGTTGCTTGCTACGATCACTATTTCTGCGGGCATTGCCGTTGGGACGACCGTTTATATACACCTTTTTCCGACTCGTCGTTCATCGTATCCCACACAGCACTGCTCCTGGTAGATAAACCCATCTTGTGCGAATTTGCTGGACTTGGCTGTATCACTTGGCCCAGATCTTGTGATGACAGGTAGGGGACAGCCAAGATGGACCTTCAGATCAGGCCACTGGGCAGAGGCTAGAGCTGCCACACCAATGCGCCATGTAGGGTTGGTCTCTCCAGCAAAAACGGGCGGCAGTTACTGTAGTCAAAACAAGCCACAGCCACTGGGCGCAACAAATGGGGAATGAATGACAAAGAAGCCCGATGAGAACCAAGGAGCCTCCCCGTGCCGGATGCCGTGCCGTATTTGAATCGACGATACACACACACGCATCTTTTGGTCAAGAGCGGGGGCGCTTATTGGCTCTCCTAGCTCGCGAAAGAACCGCAAAGGCACCGCTAAGCCATCGAACAGGCGTGTTGAAAAGCTTCTTAGCCGCCAAGGCGCGACGCACGCAGTCGCAGGGCTGCCAAGTAGAAACGAGGAAAACTTTGATCCCGTTAAGTCTAAAGCTTGCGACAGTAGCGCCAGCGAATTTGATCGTCCGGAGTCGTGCCAAGCCGGGGCCGGGGTCGGGGGTCGGGGTTTTTCGTCGTTGGCCCTTTCCACTTTTCCACGTTTCTTCGAGAAGCTTTGGCTCCTTTTTAAGCTTTCCCAGACGGGCCTGCCCTTTTCGAGTGTCATCGCTGTTCCAGTTCCACACCACCCACAAACTCGACGAAACCGTTAGAGATCAGCAGGCGCTTGTCTGAACAAACACCAGAGCCTCATACTGCTACGTAATGGTCTGATCCCCGCCCAATTCGACTGGACGGGTGGCCCATGGGGCGACGGCGACTCAGTCTACTGGCCTGTCAATACCCCCCCATGGGTGCTGCAAGCTGCCCCCAGCAGCCAGCTCCTCCCCCAGCTCAGCTGCAAATCATGGGATGGTTGCGTAGCTTACCGTAGCAGCAAACCTTAAGTTGACACAGGACACAGCCGTTTGTCGTTATGCACAATCCAGCAATAATAGTTCGAGGCATCAACAACCTGCAGCAGCCCCTCCACCAGAAAGGGCGATCCGGCTACAACGCAGGAAATAAGGGAACAGGGGAACAAGCTCAAACGACCCTGGACCCAAGACATTGTCATCCAAACCAACCGGAGCCCGGGTTGTAAGGGTCAGCGGCGACCATGGTGCAGAAGGGTCCTTGAGGCACCCTTTTGATGCGCCCTTGAGCGGCGCCCGTACGATTAATGAGCGAACCCAAAATGGTGCCTGTCGGAGAGCCGGGCTCTCTGATCGGCTACTGTTGTATGTCTCTGATCTTTCGATTTGCAGCTGGCCTTTGATATAAAGCATTTGCGCGTTGCGACCCCTTCTTTTCCGCCAGTCCTCTCCGATCTGAACTACTCACTTTCTCTCCACCAGCCAGAGAAAAACCTCCTCTACCTTGCCTTAGCCTCCGCTCTCTCCTCCATCCCAACCAACGAGTTTCCCGCAGACGCGGAAACCCTAAAACATACGTAACGACAAGAGTCAGAAGCATTGGCATTTCTGGGCGTCGTCAACCACTTCCTACTTACCAGCCAAGCACATCATTCGTTTGTTGTGATACTACCAAGTTTCTACCAAGACCATACCAAGCAGTCACACCTTCCGCTCGGCGACGACAGCATAGCCGTCTTATACAAAACCCCTGATGTCTCGGCATTTTCTTAGCAATCCCTCTTTCACTACCCAGGTCTCTCTTTCCAAACTTAATTGTTTTAATAATCATCGCTCGGCATGCTCCAAGTAGGTTCGTCCGAGGCGGACAGCAAGGAGAGCAATAGCAGTCAACAATCATGGCGTTTGGAGAAGATCCGTTCGGCCTCGTGGTTCATCTCCATGGTCGTCAACTTGGCGGCCCTGACGGTTAGTTTCAAAACATCTTCCTCCCCGCCGCCCCCGCCAGTTGGGACTCCCATCATGGGGCTCATCACGGGGTGCCGCCGCCCGTACCTGGCCGAGATTTACTCATGCTAAGACCCCGTCGCAGGATAGCATGTTCTTTGGCCTCATCGTGCCGTTCCTGCCGAATTTGCTGAAATATCGCATCGGTCTGGTGGATGATGCTGAGAGTAAGTCATACTCACCCGCTCACGTACCCACTTTCGTGAAACATGGGGGATGAAACATCAAACTGACTCTTTACAGTCCAAGTGTGGAACTCGGTACTCGTCGGCGTATACGGAGGCGCCGTCTTCATTGGCTCACGTAAGTCTATATCTGTGTATTGAAGGAAGGAAACAATGCTGACTCTCACCCAAAAGCCATCTTCGGCTGGTATGCCGACAGGGCGAAGAGCCGGAAGCTCCCTCTCCTTCTCGGCTATGTTTCCCTAGCGGCCTCGACGGTGCTGCTGCACTTGGGCAACAGCCTCGCCCTCCTGGTGCTCGGGCGCATCCTGCAGGGCCTGTCGTCGGCCTGCGTCTCGAGCGTGGGGTTTGCCATCCTGTTCGACGCGTTCGGCACCGAGGAGGCCGGGGGCGCCATGGGCTGGGTGGCCGCCTCCCTTGACGCGGGCGGCTTCATCGGCCCCGCCCTCGCCGGCGTCCTTTTCAGCGCCGGCGGCGAGTCGGCCGTCTTCATCTTCGCCTACGCCTTCATCGTCTTCGACATCCTGCTCGGGTTGCTGGTAATCCTCGACCGCAAGCAGCCGGACCTCAAGATGCCGCTCGCATCCTCCTTGCCGGCGTCGGCGTCTCCATCGGACTCGGACTCGGAATCCGACTCGGAAGACTCTTCCACCGCCGTGTCATCTACCGTGGTCTCGGACAGCGAAGACAGCAACGGCAGCAAGTCCGAGAAGAACAGCAGCAGCGAGAATGTATCCGCCCTCGAGAAGTCGAAACAGCAGCAGCAGGAGCAGCTGTCCTCCACGACCGACTCGCGCCCCGCCGGGGTCAGCTTCCGGCGCCTGATGCTGAACCCGCGCCTCCTGGCCGCCTTCACGGGCTGGCTGGTGGTCGGCAGCTTCGAGACGGCCTTTGACAGCGTGCTGCCCATCTTCGTCGAGCAGACGTACCACTGGGCCGTCATTGGCGCCGGGCTCATCTTCCTCGGCTTTTATCTGCCGGGCATCATCGTTAGTCCCATCTGCGGCTACATCATGGACCGCGTCCGCAACTCGCCCCGCATCCTGTGCACTCTGGGCTTCGCCCTGGCGGGACCCTCCTTTATCCTCCTGGGCTTGGCCGAGGGGCCCGGGATCAGCCAGCAGGCCTTGCTCTGCGTCTTGCTGAGTCTGGTGGGTATCGGTACCGGTCTCTCCGGCCCGCCCTTGCTCAAGGAGGTTGGCACCGTCGTCGAGCTGGCGGAGCGGGAGAACCCGGGCGCCTACGGTCCGAAGGGAGCGACGGCCCGGGCCTATGGTGTCCACAACGCCGCCTTCGCCATCGGGAACCTGTTGGGTCCCGTGCTGGCGGGCGCCATGAAGGCCGCCTACGGCTGGGGCGTCATGGGCTGGGTTTTCGGCGTCATGAGCATCGTCATGGGCGCCGTCACCATGTGCTCGCTCGAGGGGTGGATCTGGGACTCGACGTCCATCAGCTTCGCGCGGTTTCGGAGGACCAGGCACATCGGGTCGGCGGAGATTGAGGTCGAGGAGGCGGTTTGAGGGTTAGTGATGATGATGATAAAACTGATAAGATATTATGGTAAAAGAGTAGGGGGGTCCTGGGAAAAGTAGGGGATGGAAAAGGATAACGATTACGACGAACTAAAAGATTTAAATCTAAAGAAATATATAATAAGAATATAACCACACCTAGCTACTATACATTTCGGATGTCTGATTGCTCATATGTGCGCCCTCGCGGCTCTATCGTTACATCACTTGATGGCATCATGTCGTACAGATCGAACCCCAACTCGACGCCGTGACGCACTTGTACGGCGTCATGCACGAGTACTGGCACATGTTTTCTTGCCCATGTCGCAGGGGAACGGGTCCTTGCAGTCGTTATCGCCCTGGCACGTCGCGCCGGGGCAGCCCCATTCGCACGCGACGTTGCTCGCGCAGTTGAATTCGCAAGTCGTCGTCGGCGGGGACGTTGTCGCTGGCGATTTTGTCGGAGTGGTCTCCGCCTTGCGGGTCTTGGAGGTCGACGTGGGGGTTGTGGTCGCCGCCTGTCGGGTCGGCGATGAAGTGCCGCCGCCGCCCGATGTCGGGATAAAAGGGGCAGAGGCATGGCTCTGGTCGAGGCTGGGGCTCGAGTCGAGGCTGGGAGTCGAGCTTTGGCTCGAGTCAAGGATGTTGTGAGTCGGGCTTTGGCTATCGCCAGATTGACCTCAGTACTGTACATGCCAGCAGAAGAAAGCAGGTGGGCAAACTTTGGCTGGGACTTACTCGGTATTCGATGCAGAGCTGGCGGTGGATGAACCAAGCCCTTCTGGTTTGTAGACAACGATGACAACGATAACAGCCACGATCGCGGCTACCGAAACAAACAGCCCAACCCAGATGAGAACTTTGTTTCGTCTATCCCTCGAGGTATCAGGCGTATCGGATTTGCGATAACCGAATGGGTATTCACCGAAGTTGAAGTAGTTTTGGTTTCCAGTGTTGCCAGCTTGCCGTCCAGAGTTGTCGATGTGTTCCGTGGCGTCGTTCCCATTGATTTGCGTACCTCCTTGGGCGTGGTTCCCAGCAAATACTTCACCGGGTCGAGGGGGTGTATCGGCGAACGCCTGGAGATTGGCTCTGGCATTGTCATCGATCATACTGAATGGCCACGTGTGTTTGGAGGTATATGCAAGCCAGCGTATCGAGCAGAGTGACAAGTAATATGAAGGAAGGTGAGTCTAACCGGTGCACCTGACGTGCCGCCGGATAATGCACCGTTGGAACCCCCCTTGGAAGAGAAATGGTGGGGAGTTCGTTTGCCTTGCCCAAGCCCCCCTTTGCGTCCGCCCTCACCTGCATGCACCGCTAGGCAGAATGATATTACCATTGCATACGGCGGCAAGGCTGGATGCGGCGATCGCAGGCCCCCTCATGGCTGGGCTGGCTGCGCATCTATTCCATCACACTACATTAATAGGTATTGCTTTATCACTGAAAATAATACGACCTATAATGGAAGATGCTAATTCATCAATGTGGTGACTTTATTAGAGCTCCACCTAACCCGAAAGACCTGAATGGGTGCTATCTCCAGTAAATTGCCATTCGAAAGGTATCGATGTTTGCCGGCCGGTAAGTGGGAGATACGAGATACCTAGTCTTACGTGCGTCGGTTATGCAGCATCGGCATGCTGCCGCTGGGCAAACCACACAGCCTGGCCGATATCACCCTGCATTCCAGACAGCCTGCTGTGTGGTGTCACAGGCGGAAGCGACCCAAGGCATCACCCGCCACACGGTCGACCAATCAACCAGCAACCGCCAGGATGGCAGCAGCTCTTCATCTATTCCAGACGTGCGTCTGGAACGGGCATCCGGGGCCGCGCATCCTTAATGCGGTCTGAGACGAGGAGGACGGGAGGTCAACCCCTTGATCACCCCCTTCCTAAGCGCCTGTACTCCTCTCGGTTTCACTTCGACTCCGGACCTGGTGCTTGCTTTCGAAATCGCATGACTGTACGAATACGACTGTTCCCGGTTTGGTAAGCTCCAAGATGGCCGAGACATTTGGGGTGCTGGTCGGTGTCGGGCAAGTTGTCGGATCCGTTTTCTCCCTGATTAAAAGCGCACAATCCTTCATCGACGGCCCCGACACACTTCGAAGGTACGAAAAATATTTCTTGGAGCTGCACAATACAATCCAGCCTATCTTGAACGACCCTTCGTTGGAGACGGAGGATGTCCAGCAGCTGGCAGCTGATATCATCGATCGTATTAAAGCAAGTGGCATTGAGGACATGGTGAAAGAAACTCGTCGGCGACAGAGAATGATTAATTTTTTCGGAAAAGGCCGCCACCTTCCAAAATTACAGGACGAACTCGAAGGAAAAAGACAAAACATATCCATGAAACTTGTCCATTTCACAGCACGAGGATCCATTAGCCCCCGCGAACCCCTTTCTGATCACAACATTTCTCGACCTTTAACCGCCGCTACCCCCGACATGTCAAAGCCAGCATTCTACAACATACCGGGTGTCATGACGCCCCGACAGATCGTTGTGGCCATGAACGAGCTTGCGGAAAACAGAGAGATCGACGTATACGGCACCGACCTCTGGTTGAACAATTGGGCGCATGGCTGCGATCAGTACAACGGTTTCGGCAACACCGGCGGTAACTGGGTGTTCAACTTCCAAGAAGGCACCGGCAACCAGTACACCAATTGCATGGGAGACCCCGCTGATCCGCTGAGAACGATGCCTCGACAGTCCTCCGGTCAGCCTCACAGACGCGGAAACATGTCGACTCAAAACCCCGGCCCAATACAAGTACGTCGGAGACATGTAACACCCAATGCGCTTCCTCATATCTACGATGACTGACAAACACCTGCAGGTAACGCGCGGGAGCCGAGTCAAGAGATTCTTTAATAACTTCAAGTTGGGAAATGGAGGGGGAAGGCAGGTCAATGGTTGAGTCGTCGACTATTGCCGCTACAGCCTCGGTTTGCAGAGCTGGCAATCGCCCTTCTCCATTATGGTCGTTTGGTCTCATCCCAACTTCACTTTGGCATCGGACGCCCTTGTTTACGACTGGCATCAGGCAGTTTGCTTTGCCGACCCAGTTGGACCCCCCTGCTTTTGCCCCCGTTCCGTCTTTTTCATTCTTTTTCATTCTTTTCTTCTTTCTCTACTTAAGGGGCTGGGAGTCAAAGTAACAATGCAGTTCATGCATCCGATACGAAGTGGGCGATGGCGTTTCTGAGATTGAGGGAAAAAGGAACCACTACGAGTTCATGGTCGTTGCTGGGTGCCATCTGGAGTTTTGATTTATTAGGACACTTTTTCTTTCCACTTTATTTGTTTATTCATTCGTTTATGGACATAGTTTCACAACAGAAACACATATTGAGAAGAGAACGTTATGATTTATTGGTAATTCAGCAGTAACTCCTGACCGTACAAAACCCTGTATTGCACTTGTATCCGACCATGCGGGGAGGACCCAGCCCGTCCTTCTAGCCATTCAGTCATCGTAGATATCTACAAGTCTACTGGACGACTGACTGTTTGGCTGTTTTCCTGTTTTGAGCAACCGAAAACCGCCGCTTAGTGGACTAGCTCGATGCACCTGACACCGTTGCCGCCGATGATGTTGATCTTCGACTCGACGCAGCCCACCGTGTTGATGGGCAGGGAGAACCACGACTTCCACTCCCACTCCTTCTTGCCGTCGCTCTGCTTGTACTCGAAGTGCCAGTTGGACGTGGCGCCGCACCCCTTGAGCTGGTTGCGCAGGTGCTCGCCCCACTTGCCGACCAGGTCGTCGTGGTAGTGGGAGCCGAAGATTTGGTACTCTTGCCAGAAGTAGGGGTCCCCGTTGGCGAAGAGGCACATGGTTTCGGACTTGCGGGAGGTGTCGGGGGTCCGGCGCGGCCGGGAGCAGGGGCGGGGGCGGGGGCCGCGGCAGCCAGGCCGGCCAGGCTGACGGTGAGGATGCTGATGATAGTAGTGGCGTGCATCTTGTTTTTGTAGATTTTGTTTTCTTTTTGATTGTTTTTGTTGTTTACTGTTTATGTAATAATGGGATAACCGTTATAAGTATTCGTTAATAAACGAAAAGAACGTCGATGATTAGTTATTAGAAATTAATAAATAGTATAGAAAAGGAAATAGAACCCTAGGAAACTGCTTGTGGTAAGCGTTGGTGGATGAGAAAAGTCCAGGAGAGAGAGAGAGGCCGGTGGGAGGCCGGGCTCTTATGCCTCTCAGACCCGGGCCTGGGTGGCCTTTCCTTCCGTTGTCGAACACGACGTGACAGGCTACCAGGAAAGCCGAGAGAAAGGACGTCAATGAGAACGACACATGATAGGTCGGCAGCAGACAAGCTGCCATTCAAACCGAGGGACGGAATTGGCATGCCTTTCACCTTCGCTTCGAGGCCTCGAAGGTGTCACCGGCCATTGGTCTTTGTTTCATCCCATTGATGAAAGAAAAAAACAAAAAGGAGACACGTTTCCTAACTTGGCTCGTGGGCCATAACCTTTGCAAAAACTTCAAAGGATACTTTCTTTGTTAGCTCAGATACGACCAACTCCGGCCCCAGAAGCACCAGAAAGACAGCAGTGGCATGTGGGACGAGGTTGATAATCTCTACAGGATATGTGGTATTGACCGAGGGTATGTTGGCTATCTTTTGTGAGGATGCATATACAGTATAAATTGATAGAATACTTTGAATAAGTCACATGAGTAGACGTGTTGACGATTCATTCGACCCGGCGCATCTTGTAACCAAGTCACTGGCAAAAAGAGTAGGGGTGACCATGTCTCCGTCCACAATATAGCCAATACAAAATTGAATAGTAACGTCTCGGAGCTGGAGACGGCTTTCTGTTCGGGCCTGCCCCCGCTCTTGGGTGAGAAGGTGTGGCCCTGCAGGCGGTACGGCTGCCCGGGTGGGATCTAGGGCGCGTGGAACTCGAGGTCACCGAAATGTGACGTGAAGGCCACGTGTGAATGAAGATGAAGCATGTAAGATGACGACTTATTGCAATAAGCAGGCTGCGCAACTACAAATTCAGTGGCGTATTGCATATAAAGAGAGAATGAGTTCATGTTGGGATTCCCTCTGCATGCAATATCTTGATAAGCCTGAGAGGTGAAAACGAGCTGACGCTACAGGATCCTGGTGGGGAAGCATGAAGAGTACGGATATGATATGGGTGGAGAGAAGATGTAGCCTGGGGTATTGATACAGTACATTCACAAGCATTGAACATTCAAATAACTTTAGTGGACCTTATATACTCGTATGCAAGCATCACTGAGAATCTGTAGTGATATGGTTCAGGGGTAGTAGATCCAATCCTAAGTAGAGATTCGATCGCACTCGTACATGTTACCGCACCACCTTGCAATTCCGCAATCACCCTACCATCAAGTCCGCAACTCACTCCATTTCGTGAGGTGTAATGGTGTGGTACGTGTCATCGGCATCATCGCCACGCTTCTCCATTTCATGCGGTGTGATGGTGTGGTACGTATCATCCTGGATCACGCAGTCCCATGTTAGCAAATGCTTCGTCGTGAAACGAAACCTGACTCGATGTATTAAACTAGAAGGAAAAAGGAGTTTCTCACAGCGTCGTCTCCACGCTTCCCGTTGTCGTGTGGGGTGATGGTGTGGTAGGTATCGTCGGCATCGTTACCGCGGGGAACCACTGCCGGCGAAGTGCCTGGTTAGCGAGACACTGTCAGCATTTTCCGGCGGACCATTTATCCATCCTTTATTCGTTTCTCAGATGCCTACTGCTAAGGCCAGTAGTTATGACTGACCAGAGAGTGCCAGGGGCATAGCAGTAGCCCTTGTGGCTAGGATGCTGACGAGAAATATGGCTTTAAGGAATTGATTCATGGTGCGCGGTAGGTAATATGTAGCGAATAGATTGTGAAAGTGATGCTTCTGGACAATACAGGTTCTCTTGGTTGCTGCTCAGGCCTGGCTCCCCTATTCCTCGGCCTTGGGGGATTTGCTGTACTTTATATCTCATCGATTCACGTGGCCTCTGTCTCCTCTATTGTCTAGTCTTGTTATTGCTCCTCTCCAATCTTGTCACTGCCCACACAGCATTTGATGCCACATCTATCAGAAATCGTATAATGGCCCACCCGACGCTTCTTTGGTGCCTCATTGATACACCAGTTTGCTCATGCAAGTCCTCGTGACGCCAGCGGTACGCGGGTCCTCTGCGATGCCTCATGGTGCGGGCACTATGTTACTGTAAGTTCCAGATCTGCAGCTATCATGCGATGGCCTCAGAGACTCAAGAACAGGTCTCTTATCTTGTAGAACGTTGCTTTATGCAGTGGTATTTGGTCTCTACGAATGACATCGCCTATCATAATCTATAATGCGAGAGGTGGACATAAATGTCTTGCATGTGGCGACACCGGTTCAGAGTAGGGGCGTAAGTATGCATGCATTAGTGCTCACCACACAAGCGATGTATACTCCTCCCCGCGATCAGTGTGGCACCATGAGCCGGCAGTCATGAGACAACAGTACTGTGATTCGTGAATAGGCTATCACATAGGCATCATTGATGCAATTGAGGGATTTATCTGTCTCTTAGATTGATGTAGAGATATTGGAACACAGTGGTAAATATCTAGAAGATAGTCACATCCCATTCCCAGGTTCAGTCCACTGGTCTCTATTTCTTAACCCCTCAGATCTTCACTCTTCCCGTCTCTCTCTCTCTCTCTCTCTCTCTCTCTCTCTCTCTATCATCGTATTGAGTCACCATGAAGACTAGCCCAGTCACTGGATGGGTCAAACGAGCTTCCTATGTGCCGTTGAAAGATGAGGCTGCAGAAAGCTATCATGACTCTGATAGTACCTGCTCTTCGAGCGAGGGCCTCATCGGTGGCGTGCATGGGAAGCCCCCGAATTCTCGGAAGTATCTTATCCCTCTAGTTCATGCTTGTATCATCGCCCTCTACACCGCCGTATACCTCCTCTTGCTACGGCGGGGGGTCATCGCGGCCCATTCCTACCAACACAAAGTGTGGTCTCCAGCATACGAAGCGGTGGAGAAGATCCCCCAGGAGTACCAAGGCCAACTCCGGATTGTATCGCCGTATCAAGGGCCACCCTCCCCTGAAGTCGACCAGGCCGTAAGTCAAAGCCAATTAGTTTCGTTATCGATTGTGGGAACACTAATACTGACCGTTGGCGGGACCAACCATAGTGGAAGGAGCTCCTACAGTACAGCAATATCCGAGTGAGCGGCGAGGACTTGCGGAAAGTCAACAAGACCTCGATCCCCATGCCCGGAGAAGAAGACAGCTACTGGGTGGAGCTCAGTGTAGTCCATGAGCTTCACTGCATCGTGAGCTTGCCCCACAATTCATTTCCCTTTGCACGGGTGAGACTTAACTCACAGTATCATAGAAACGTCTGCGCCAGTATTGGTTCAAGGATTACTACTTCCCCAACATCACAGATGAGGAACGACGGCTGAACTGGCTACACAATGGTAAAGCTTCCTCACTTCCCCCCTCCAACCAAAGGCCGAACCTGGTCATTAATGAGAGCCTCTGCGAATACAGACCATTGTCTCGAAATCCTGCGACAGTCCGTCATGTGCCACGCCGACGTGTCCATGATCACCATGACCTGGGAGCCGACCTCGGTCTTCCCCGCCGCCGACTTCCAGAACGTGCACGAGTGCACCAACTGGGACAAGCTGTACGAGTGGCAGAAGGAGCGGTCCCGGGATCTGATGGCGCCCGGCGTGCTTGTACATCCGTATCTCGGTAAGTGGGTTACCTCTCAGCCCAAAACAGCGAGTATACTATAATCTGGATTGATTAAAGCTGCTGACGTCGTTGTCTACTACCTAAATTAGGCGTGCCGTTTCCAGAAGGGCGCTATGATGGAGTCGGGGCAGCGGACCAGCAGCATGCTATTGGATCGCCGGGCGAACGTGCAGATGAGTTGATGTCAATGGGAATCCTCCCTTCCCATGAATAGAATAGCCTCGTGGTTGATTGGGCGAGCGCAGGCAGCGCATGGCGCCATGTAGTTGGGCGAGTGTTATGAACAACCACCGTTCACTCTAATAAAACCTCACTGTTATACCACGTCAATCTGGACGCTTTGGATCACATAACCAGTCGCCGCTTTTGCTCAGGCTTCGCTCAGGCCAGCTCAGGTTCGGCTTGGATAGCCTTGGTATTGCTTATTCCTGTTCAAGTTCCTCCGGTTTATTTATTGCGACAACGGAGCTGTCTACATGGGCCCCTCCGTACCTAGAGCTCCGATTTGCCTGAAAGCTGCTAATTCACAATCATCTATTTTTACCGAGCTACTACTCAATTGGTCACGGGACCTTGCCCCTTGCCCCTTACCTATACCAGTATCATTTTTTATCTTGGCCAAATCACTGCCCACTGCTGCTTATCTCTACAGAACCCGAGTTTCTGGAGGAAGAGATAGACGGCTGCTTCCAAGCATTGCCTTGCCGAAAGTCCACACTCAACCTTGCAGAGGGTGGACAGTAGCTGTTCAGAAAACGCCCGTCCTCGTCGACTCTGCCCGTGTCCTCCCATTCGTGGAATGTAGTGAGAAGCTCTTGCTGGAGCTGTCGGGCCCGGGCGACAAGACCCCTTGGCCTTTTGGAAACGGGCTGTTGTGCCGCTTCTCTACGGATTCGCTGCTCGTCTAGTTCCCGTGACGAATTTTCTCGCTGAGTGAACAAAGAACGGAAAGAAACGAGACATCCGACCGTGTATGCTTGGACAGAGGGGGGAAGCACTCAGCACAAGCTTCGCCTACAGGCAGAGGGGGGGCGATGCCGGAGAAGCTTACCAACAATAAATTCGATTCCGAACCAAAACCAGAACCAGGTGACGTTCATTTGTTGTAAATCGTCTTCGGTGAAGGGTATGTGTGCCCCGCCCAATTCCTTTACCTGCGCTGCATCTACCCGCATTGTCGCCACGGATATGATTCCTCGGATGAGGGTCACGGCGATAGTGAGCGCCACGAGCCCAAATATAGCCGAGAGAGCAAGCTTCTTTCTCATGCTGACTCTGGTCCCCCAGAGAATCCAGATAGGAAACGCCACGACTACCCGGGCATTTGTAAGCATTTATTTGAGACTGTATTGGGAATGGAGGAGGGAATTGTACTTAACGCATCACCAGCGGCGTCAAAGCCGGCAGAAATGTTAGTAGTGGTGGAAATTTTCTTGATAAATGCCGTGTTGCTGCAGTTGGGGAATAAGAGATTCGGAGGTGTTAAGGTGCATTTGAGATCAATAAGAGCAATGCAGGTAGCTCCGGCGCCAAGGTTGAAAAGCAGGACGATCCACCAAGTAATACGATATTTTGGAACGTGATGGCCGAAGCGGCGGAAGAATAGCAGGAAATTCAGCTTGACGAGCCAGATGCCGACGTAGCTGAGGTACATCATAGACAGGAAGCCCCGGAGACCCTTGGCAGTTTCTTCTAGGAAGTCGGGTGGTGGTAAGGCGCCGTTGCTGACGCCCTCCATCTGGTAGATGTATCGCAGGAACAGCGGGGACATGATAGTCGATGCCAGCAGCAGGATCAAGGCGGCGAGCATCAGGTAGTCCTCCACGAACGGACGCCCAAAACAGCTGACTCGGATGCTCATCCGGCAGATGAACAAGACAGCGCAGAGGGCGAAGCCACTCCACCCAATTCCCTTCACAGTAGGCCTCAGAGAGCAGCTCATAGCATTACCGCATCCACCCTTCATCGTAAGTTTCGATATTGACTTACGTGGAATGCCTCAAAAGATACCAGTGCCTCTGAAGCGGGTGACAGGCTCATTGCGAGATGGATAACTGAAATCGGCCTTACTGACGGGTTGTTGTTGGTAAGAGAAGAGGCCACACAGGCGAATGAAAAGAATAAAGAGAAAAAGAAAACGTCAGAACGTTAAGGGTGCATACGTAGAGACTTTCTGAGGTACGTTATAAGATAGAGATATACGGCGAATCGGCCGTGGCTTGGCAGGGAGCTGCTGATGTCAGATCTTTCTTTTCTTTTGCTCACGTGAGATTCATGCTCAGGCCCCGACCCGCATCCAACCAGAAGTCAAGTTTGGCTGCTGTCCACGGTCTTCATATCACTACTACGTATGTGTTGAGTAGCCACGGTAAGCATTCCAGGCTGTGTCGTCTCTCTTGCAAATCATCAACTCGTGTCAGCCACAGCTGCGCCAACCATCTGTCTCAAACTCCCAGTTTCATCTGACTCATTTCGGTCCGTTTAGAGTACCTATCAACCGAAGCTTAAACTGCATTGGCCTAGTCCCGCACTCAAGGGGGAGACGTGGCTTGCACCAATATGCGCCTATCATGGCCCGGACCGAATTAGAGCATCCCGGCGATCTGGGACGGCGGGGTTACACGCATGACATCGGGGGTATGTTTGTTTTTTCCAGCTTCTCTCAGCTAGCTGGAGAATTTCGGCATATTATTAGATAATTTAAAATGTTATAAGTCCTGTAATAAACTAGAGAGCCCTTGCCTGTGTCAGATACTTGGCAATTCGAATCGGCGCTGTTGGGCCTGCCTGGCGTCAGCTTCGTAGACCGGAGGCATATAAGTCCCGTCCACCTCGATAAGGGGATTGCCTCCCACTTCAACACTGCGAATCTCCTGATCTTTACTACCATCATCCGTGCCGCCGTAGCCCCCTGTTAACACCGGCACCGCAGTCGGTCTCGTCTTTTCTTCCTCCCAAGCTGGAACGCCCAACACATCGACAGCTTGCCGCGTTGGTTTCCTGATGACAGGATGGTGTGTCCGGCGCGATATGGCCACAACGCACGCGTGAGCCTGGTCCTACGGTGATACTGTCGAGAGCGGTGCTCTGCACAATTCCATGGATGTCTGTCAGTTACGATACGGTTTCCTGAAGCCAGTGCTTTTGCAAAATAAAATAAAACTGGATAGTATGACATCGTATCGTTGAATCTAGCTGCCGCCAACTTGGTAAACAGGATGCGGTGCATCAGGCTGCGCCTCCACCTCGTTGATCGGGGTCCCTCCAATTTGAGCAACGTGGGTGTTCTTGTGGTCGACCACCACACCAGTGTTATCCGCAGCTGTCGTCCCGTCTACTCCTACCCGCTTCTTCCTCCTTAAAACCCGGGACGCCCACCACCCAAATCCCGCAATCATACAAAACACGGCCGCGACGATCCCGACGGCGAGGCCGATTACCATGCCCCTCGATAGCGGTTCATCGCTGGAAACTGGTGCTGCCGTCTGCCAAACGGTCGTAGTCGGTGCCGCTGGGGTGCTAGGAGCCAATGTACTTGTCGAGCTGCCTTCTAGCTCGTTGTTGGTGATGTTGAAATAGTGCGAGGTCACGCTATCCTTTCCATTGGTTACCGATAGGAAGAATATGTTAATGACCGAAAGATTAAATTCGGCGGCCGACACGATCCAGGTATACCTAGTGTCTTGGATATTGCCTTGATGTTGCGTCAACAAGATGAATCAGACAGAGATGGTCAGACCAATCTGCTACTCACCATTAATATTCCCAGACACATCACCCAAGGTACCTCCTGCCCAAAGCTCTTTGACTACTTTCAGTGAATAGGGAGGCCCGCCACTATCCAGACTCCATTCGACGGTCATTGGGTGGCCGACTACGACTTGCTTATTGGTAGAATAGTCCCTGGTGGTGCCCGCCGCCCAAGGGTCTAGAAACTGGCCAGCTTGTGTTGCAGGAGTAAGGAGGACTGCAACGATATATTTCCAGGAGGCCATTGATCGTGTAGGGGTCGTCTCTTTGGTGTATATGGTTGACTGTAAAAGGCAAAATGATTATTCGACTAGAAGCCAGGGGAACGCACAAACTGGAGCGGGGGAAAAGGCAACATTTGTAGCCCAGTCGGCATATGCCAAAGAGGGAACTGTGATGGCTTGCTCGGTTTCTAGGATCCGCGGGACCTCGCAGATACGACGACGTTTTGCTCGTCTTAGATTGATTGCTTCTATACTTTCAACCCCCAACCGTACCATGCGCCACAGCGAGAGAAAGACGGTGCCTCGAACAACAACAACCAACAATTCAGGCTTTAACGCCACTTTCACCGGCCCTCCCGGCCGCGAGCCGTCTCGTGTAGCCCACGGAACGGCTGCTTGCCTCAGCTTATGCACGACGAAAACAATCGTGGCTTGGAGAGGCGGAGGGGCGCTTATGGTAAATAATGGATGCGTACATGTTGTTTCAAAGGGTATTGGGATCAATGCGACTGGACTCCGAGCCTAATGATACGTGGGAGAATGGATGCGATCCCTTTTCCTAGGCATATATATATATATATATCCATGGCTATGTATAACGCTGTGCATGATTTATACGCTGAAGAGATCTCAAACATTACATATCCTTAAATTAACCAGTCCTCGACTAAAAATTGTTATTAAATGAAGGTATTCTTCATCCCGACTTACTCACTTGTATGGCCGGCTCACATCCCGTTTTCAATTCAACTACGACGTAATGAGTGAAGGTATATACGAATGGGAGATGGACGACTATATGCGCAACTGGACTTTTGAAGGAGCCGAAATGTTGAGACGGACTCATATAAAGGGCGACATCGTCGCCTCGTTCGCGAAGAGGGATTGTCGATATGAACGGCCTTGGGCGCGCGCTTGAAGGCAATTATTGAGGCCATGTGAAGATTCAGGAAGACTGTACCAGCCGCACCATGTAAGATCCGCTTCTAACATAGGTAGTTGTTAAATGAGGCCGCGATGAAATGGGGTTAGCGCGCCTCGCTGAACACCCCCTAGTTGGTCTCGAAGCGCCGCTAGGGAGCGGGCGGGCCATCGCGATCTAAATCTCAAGGTAAACAGCAGCCTAATTCAACATCAACTCATTCGTTACCTTCTCAATTGCCGAGACTCGAGGCTCAGTCTTGGCGATTTACCAAGTCGCTCGCTCATTCTAGTCACTCTTTTATCTCATTTGGTCGTCGCCCCAGATGCATTCTTACACCACCTACCTCGCGGCCCTGCTCGGCAGCGCCGCCCTGCTGGTATCGCCGGCCGCGGCCGACTGCTGCACGCTCGACGACCCCATCAACTCGTTCCGGTCCTGTTCGCCGCTCTCGGTCAAGGCGGACACCCCGTTCCTGGTGAAAGCCATCAACTACACGCAGTACAGTGACACGCTGGGCGGCGGCAAGTTCGACCCGGACACGAACTGGAACAGCCTGGAAGTTGAGCTGGCGCGAGGATCGGGCAGCATCAGCGACCCTCTGGGCTGCTCCTTCGCCAAGAACAAGGCCAAGTGCACCGTCACGACGGGCCCCGTGTGCGTGCTGATCGACTGCCTGCCGCTGGACCAGGACGCCGCCCACGCCACCAACGGCGGCAAGACGGTCATCACCGACTTCGTGATCCCCGGGGGCATCCCCGGCGGTGCCGGGCCGTCGGGCTCCTGGTACGACCTGGCGAGCACCCAGTTCGACCGGTACGAGACGGGCTTTAAGGCGACGCTCGCGAACCTGACGGCGAGCGTCTGGCGCAAGACGCTCTACGGCAGTAACCAGTCCAGCCTGCAGTACGACAACAACTGGCGGGGCTTCAACCTGACGGACATGTCGATGGCCGACGACGCCAAGGACGGCACGGTCGACGGCTCCGGCTTCTACCCTTTCGAGCTGCAGGGCGACCCCTGGCCCGGCTTCCAGCTCCACACCGTCCCCTGCGTCGCCTACCCGTGCGCGCGCAAGTGCGCCCACGCCGCCTTCGGGACCAAGTTCCAGGACGACTACACCACCGCCGACATCGCCCAGGCGACGGCCTGCATCAACAAGTGCGAAGGTATCGACAACGTCGTGAACTACTGCCCGGACGTTGACGGGGGCAAGGCGCAGGTCATCACGCCCAAGGAGCTCGGCCTGGACTCGCAGGCGGCCCTGGACGCGTACGTGCCCGACGGGTGCGCCCGCTCTGAGGGCGCGGCGTTCCCCCAGGCGGCTGCGAGCTACATCGCCTCGATGGCTTCCAAGACGGCGTCGGCGTCTTCGACTTCGTCGCCCACCGCGACGCCGACGGGCAAGAGCGGTGCTCGCGGTGGAAGCGAGGGCTGCCGAGCCGTGGCTTTGGCGGCGTTCGCGGGAATGATGGTGAAAGTCATGTTCGATGTATGAGTCTAACACACGCATCAGGTCGCCATCCGTCCATCCATCCTGTCCAACGGAATTGCCCAGCACCATTAATTAATCCACATACCCCTTTGAATATATACCCATATGAACACGTGTGTGACCCATCTTTAATATGCTTCTGACTCGTCGTAGGATGCCTGTATATGCATGAGTCAACCTGACATTGACAATGCCTCAACATCGGTCACCCAGCATCAAGAATGTAGAAGTCTGTAACTGGATGATATGCTTGTAGCAACATTGATATGTTTGAGGGGTATTCTAAGTTATATAACGTGTGCTGTAATGAATGGTACAATGGATCGGTCCATCCTCGCCGACGTACATTCACGACCGTCATGACGGGGGAGCTTCCCCGTTGCCTTCGCTGCTGATCTTCGACCTCAGCCACTCCGGCACGAACGCCTTGACCTTGACCTTTTGAGCCCCGTTGCCCTCCTCGTCACCACCCCACTGCATCAGGAATTCCTTGCTGGGATCAAAAGCCGCCGCCTCCGCCTCGCCGGGCAGCTGAACATCCGTCATCATCTGCAGACGACAGAGCCCCAGCCCAATGTTACCCACGCCGTCGAGGAAACTGCCCGCACTGCGGCCCTTCCTGCCGGTGCGGCCTATACTTGAGAGGTGGGGTACATCGGCAGCCGAAAGGCCCTCACCTTCCTGCCCCTCTCCTACGGCCAAAGGCCTGTACTCGAGCCTCTCGGGCACCGCCTCGTCCTCCCCGTACACGACGACGGGCAGGATCCGCTTGCGCACGACGCCCCGGTGCTTGGTGCGGATCGTCAGCTCCTGGCCCAGGTAGCAGCCCTTGCGGAAGTCGATGCCGCCCATCCAGTCCATGTTGGCCTCGAGGGGCAGCGCCGCGTCGGGCAAGATCTCGGTCGCGCCCTCGGCCACGCCATCGAGATACCGCCGGACCCGGTACGCGGCCGCGTCGCTCGGCTCCGCCTGCACGCTGTTCAGGGCTGCTGGGGACGATGATCCGGGACGGCCCAGCACGCGCAGGCCCATGGTCGGGGACCGCGGGTCGGGCAGGATGATCTTGCCTTGCTGGTCGGGCAGGAGGTCTGTGATGAGTTTGCTGTGGTTCGCACCCTCTGCTGCTCCATTCTGGCCTGCGGCGCTGAAGGAGGCATCGTTCCACGCCTGCCATACTGCACACTCCTCTGGCTCGAGGAGCTGGATCTTGAACTTGCTGCGGAGCTTGTACTTCTTGAGGTGGCGCAACAGCGCGCCCGCCCGCGCGTCGTCGCACTCGATCAGGAAGGATGTCGGCGGGCCACCGTCCGATAAACTTTCCTGGCTGCCGCCCAGGCCGAGCGTGTCCGGGTAGACGAAGACGTCGTACAGCACCCGGCCCGTCGCCTGCAAGAAGCCCGTGTAGAAACCCGCGACCGGGCGCCCCGGCGTCGTCAGGTCGTTCATGTTGGAGGTGATCATGCCCTGCAGGAACTTGGCGGCGTCGACGCCGGCGATGGAGATGATGCGGCGCGAGGGCAGGGCCGCGTAGCCCGACGAGGGGGGCGGGGTAGTCGGGGCAGGAGTCGAGGATGCCCTGTTGCCGATGTCGTTGCTGTTACATCGCGCAGAGCTCGAGAACGTCCGGTTCGGTAGGCTGAGGCAGGAGCGGCAGATGAAGGAGCTCCGGGTCTCTTGCCGTGTAGCGTTTCTCCGTAAAGCTGCGGCGGCCCTGGTCGTGGGGCGCGCGCCGGCGCATCGGGGCAGAGCTTGCATCGTCGTAGGCGGTGATCGCGCAGCTGGCTGTGTCTTCTTGCGACGAGGCTGTGGGCTTCGGCAGCCTTGTGGCGTCGAAAGTAGAAGCTATGCCTGTTTCACTTCGCTGTCTAGCTACATGTGATCGCAAGTTTGAGCCGGTCGGTGATTGGTCTAAGTCCGCGGTCGAAGCATTCGAGATACTCGAATACTCGGCCGATGATGTCAGGCCTTGTTGGTTGGTTTACGTGCAAGAATTGGCGTTAACCGGCCGTTGCGGAAATTTTGGTGGGGTAACGGACTTTGGCGGTCTTAAGATACCGACCGCCGAAAGCAAGTACCTCTCTAAACCACGGAGAGGTACGGGTCGCCACTGGGAGCCACATGATGACCGTAACATATCCAACGGTGCCGTTGATCCTTCCGGCCGGCTGATTTCCTCCTGAGGAGTGGCTGTATCATTTTGCATATTTTTGCAGACCTGGGTACCACTTCTCCCCGTGATCGTAAATAGTTGAAACATCCTGCCGCGTGTCCCGGCGGCAAAAGACTTTTGTTATTGAGTGATGATTCTGATATGAGCGACGGACTCGGTATTAACTGGAGCCACCCATCTGCCAACTGCGCCCTACCCTGCTACCGCCTCAGGAACGGGCAAAAGCCGGAGTGACCTCGGGCTTGTCAGTTGAGATCTCGTTTCTAATCGATCGAGATAACAAAACAAGTGTCTTTGGGTCGTGGCGTTTGGTCCGGGAGGCAGCAAAGCAGTTTGAGGCTTTCGACCCGCAGAAGTCTTCACCAACCACTCCATTACTGCCGACTACTAGTACTTACATGTGCCTAGTAACGGTGCGCCAGGCGAAGACTCGTAACGGTACTAGCAATCTCGGCATAACTGCATGTAGTTACTCGCTCCATCCGTGCCTGGAGCCTTATGTGTGAATTATTGATGTTGGGCAACAGCGACGACGACATGCTGCATACCTTCTGCATCCGACGCCCGGAGAAACATCAGGAAACATCCTGCGATGGCCCCAAGGTGCAATCTCTCTTATGCACCGCGATGGACTCGTTGACCGCCTTCCGATGGGGTGTATGGGGTGTGGTGGTGCCCGCCCACCTACCACCTGAGTCGGCCCCGGCTGGGTCAATCAATCAATCTATCTTGTGTTTGCCGTGGACTATTAGATTCAGTACCATGCTTGAGCCTCACATGGACAGGACACATGCTTGGTGCACCATGGTTGACGGCTATCGACAAACCACTAGTCTGCTCGGGTGGTGCGCCTCCCTCCACCCGGTTTCCACGCTGCATCTCGATAGTAGGCCATACGAGCCTCATTGGGTCTCAGATAAATCTGGAGAGAGCGGTGATTTCCTTTTGGCAAACAGACGCCCGCCCACATTACCGGTCAGGTACAGACCGATCGTATGTAACCGTGGTGGAAGGGCCAAGGTAAGACCCTGTGGCTTGCTGCTTGACTTGCCGGCTCTCTGCCAACTGTTTCTCCGCCCTTTTGGCCAATGAGCGGATGATGCACCCGGCCTCCCCTCCAAGACAACAAGGAGAACACCGCCAGCTTGGTCGTCCCGCCCCATCAGCCCAAGCCACCAATCAGGACTAAGGGTAGAGCCGGCAAGTGGTGTGCACACACCAGCGCATCACCAGGTAGATTAGATTGCATGGTGGTTGCGTATCTTTGCTGCAGAAGGGCGCGCCAGCCTGCCAGCTGCTCGCTGCGGCCGATGAATCATTCACCGCAATTCTGCCCGCTACCACGACGGGCTGATACGACCTTGTAGCGGTGGGGAGAATCGCCCTCGTTCGCTAAAACTCCCCCATCCTTGGCATTGAATACAGGTACCTATTGAACACTGGATTGGATAGACTTGGCAGTTGTTACGGCGTATGCAAAGATGTACACAGGTAGCGCTGCTCGATAGCGAAACAACGCTGGGTCGAGGTTGGATGTGGGGTTTTCTCTACTACGCAATCTAATCTATCAAGGCGCGGGAAGGGAGTGCCAACTTTGGAGATCCCGGCTGGCGGCTGGTAGGTAATCGGTCGATCGGTACATCAATTGTCAGGCACAGGGCGGCTGTTACCTATATGTGCGTAAGTCAAAACTGGGGAGAGTTATGCTTGATATGCACCCTGATATAGGGCCTCGAACGCAAACGGCTCTCGCAAGGCAAAAATGGACCTCACTTCCCCTCACAATGGTAGGAGAGCAGCCGGTTGGGCGAATCAGACCGCGAAAGTGGGTTGTAGGGCAGATTGGTTTATGTATACACCACCACCACTTATCTCACATTTACAACGCATCAGCATCCAGTATAGCACATAAGGCGCAAACAGGGCAGCCAGGCAGCACGGACTAGCCAGCAGGGCAAATATAGTACTCGTGACTATGCGACCAGTCAGCATGAAGGTTTGTTCGCAACGGCGCTTGGCATTGTTGGCATACTCGATGGATCGTGTCCAGTTTGCTGCCGCGACTTTGTGGAGATTAAAACACGCTCAATATCCGTAGACACAATCCATTCAGGTGCATTCTGGCCCAGGGCGGGACCTTCATGACACAGCATCTCGGAGTGGGATAGTGGGTAAGTGGGCGCGTTTGCAACTGTCGAGACCGTTTCGGTGTTCTAGGCCTCCGGCTCTGGCGTGGCTCCTGCGTGGCTCCTCCCTTGCGGGGAATCAGCCGAGTATCAGCCCTCCAGGTGTATCAGCGTCGTTCACTGCATGCCAACTAAGGTACCAAGGTAGGCAGGCGGTGGTTTACAACTACACCTCGACCCAGAACGGGCAATACTGCTGGTATGTGTAATGAAATAACAGGCATCCATAGTCGATCGTATGTGATCGATTGGATATCGGTCGTCGATTGTTGACTTTTGGCGAACACGCAAGCCCATTCGCGTTGGGGTGGAAACAAACGACCCCCCATTGGCGGTTATTACGCGTAATACACGACTCCCCCGTTACTTGTTACCCGGTCACGATACGGGTGACGGGGGTAACGCATACTTTATGCCCGGAGTATACGAATGCACAAATCAAAACCACAAGCGAATTAGTAATGTGCGGATTAATAATGAGACATTTGGCTGACTTGCACACTCCCACGCAATACCCGGACCTGTGTTCCGTGGACTCGGAGAAGATGGCGGTGGGTGTTCATGCAGTCAGCAGGTAGATGATGCAAAGACAGCAAAAGACACTGCTTATCGTTACACCTCATTTGGGGAAAACGAAGATAAGTGCTTATTCGCGACCATAGAGTCGGGAGAAGAGCTGCGGGATGGGCATGAGTAAACACTGCAATGCGCCGTCCTGCTGACCATAGCACATGTTCGTATGTGGTGGTTGGTCGGTTAGGGCCAGCAGGGCACTTCTTGGAGAAGCTCAAGCCGGCGATGGGAACTCGCATTTCCGCTGTTTGCGAATTGCCGCATTTGGCATTTTGATGCAGGGTCCTTCCTTCCCGTCCTCGTCGTCGCCAGGGGGGCAAAGGACAGAGAGGAGATTCTCCGTTTCCGTATGTAGAACCGCAGCATCTGGTTTCATGGGAGAGGGTGTGCCGTGAGGAAGGAACTCGGAACTTTCGTTATTTCTACCACTTACGGCATCTACTGTACAGTTGCATGCATTCCCAACAAAAAGAACCGACGTGGTCGTACTATGCTGTCGTGTGTATCGTCAATAGACAATGCATAGGCAGTCGAAAACGGACGACAAGACTAAAGCATCGTATGAGAACGGTGTTCGTGTGTTGCATAGACCAAGACCCCCTCATTCTCTATGAATAACTCTGGTAACGCAGTGTCGATGGGACCTGGTTACGGAATGATATTCCCAAGGGGCCAGAGGGGGTTGTTGCATTGAGGCACGGCTCACGGGATTGACCGTTCGACGTTTCGCTGGAGGCGCCCCCCGCCTGCCCGCCCCGGCACACGGACAGGGGAATCGTTTGGCCTGCCCAGCCCACTGCCCTGACAGCTTAGCAGCAGCTTACCTTGACCTGAGCGAGCTACCCGCGGGGCCCAGTGCCAGGCGGATCAAGGGACGAGTTCCAGTTCCTTGATTAATGCCTTTTCGTATCATTACCCCACAAACCACCGATAGTGAAGCCAAGGCCAGCCAAGCGAGAAACGAGAGATAGAGGCTGGCTGGCTGACCTTGACCCCAACTTGACTTATCGTCACTTGGGAACAGGCAATCGTACCTAGGTAGTAGCCTACGACCGTAGGTATGCATCGTAAAGCAGTCTATCACCCAGGCACCAAGAGGTAATATTACTCCCCATCATCTGACCACGTCGGCAATCAAGCTAGAAAGGAGGGTCTTATTACACATAGACAAGCGGGCATCGTCAAAGGGCGCGCGGGCACATGGCTTACACAAGTAAGAATTGCGGGAATGGATCTCGACGCACTTGACACAGGCACCAGCCAAAGGACCCTGCGGATCTGGAAGGGATCAACCAATAGCCAAGTACCATGATGCCACCAATGGCGGCCGCCGATTGGCCCGACATCTGTAAACGGTGATAGGAAGTGATAGTCCCCATAGTCAGCACGGGGGGGACGCACATCCGACCACCACCTGCCACCACCACTACCTATTACTGCCTCGTAACAGCATAGCGCACTGCGTTCCGAAGAGCGAAGAAGGGCACACGGAGTTACGGGGTGATTGAGTTCGCACCTTTTTGCACACAATGCGAAGTGGTTGGTTGCGGGTAGAGCCAAGCCCAAAACACAGCAACCGGCGGGACCAGCTAGCTAGATAAACTAAAAGCTCCAGCTAACAAACTGGTATCGTTCCCAATCCGCATACCCGTACCAAGCGAAACGGCGTTCCGTTCCCAAGAGCTAGCTAGCAGCCATACGAGGCGCCAAGGTGACCCGAGCTGGGTACGTAACCTGGTAGTTCGCTACGTTTGCTTGCTATGGGCAACGAACAAGATAAACTAGCGTCGAATTTACGACGGAACGAAACAAGTCATCAGCTGACGACGAGAAAACGGTAAGTCGTGTTGTGGACAAAAGATACGAGAGAGAGAGAAACTAGATACTGGATAGGGGGAGGGGGTGAGTGATGACGAACAGCATGAGTAACCTGGGCAATCCAGGCCCTCGCGAGAAGAGACGAATTCGTCGAAACCTTGAGGGGGCAGTAGGCAGCAAAACGGTTAACCGTCAATCAATCAATCAATGCTCCCATTGGGGAAGAATGGATGAGCAAGCGACCAGCAAATCTAGGCCGCCCTGGCGAAACGCGAATTCATTCAGTTGATATGACATAACAGGGTTGGTTGGATGGATGGCGGGATTACCAAAGCAATTCCATCATCCTTTGACCGGCTGCGGGAATGAACATCACAAAAGCTACATTCTCTCGGATAAGCTCCCACCTACCAAGAAACCGAAAAAGGGAATGATGCGATTCGGCGATACGGAATATCTGTACCAGTAGGTACATTTTGCGCAGTAGTGGTGACCTCAGTAGCCGTCGTAGACTGAAAACGGGGGAAAAGGTTATTTGATGGCCTGGGTACGGTACACGTCGATCCCGAATGTAATTCGCGGCCGGACTCGCTTACCGAGCAGAGCAGGGCGAAGCCGCGAACAATTGATTCGATTTCAAAGCTAGTACTTCCGACGATGATTCAGGCAGAGGCTATTAGTCGGACTGTCTCCGATGGGATTGATTGATTACTTAGCACCAAAGTCAAAGAAGGGGCCCAGTACTGTTTCGTTCGTTGCATTAGCACAACACGCGCGGTTTGACGCACAAAGGGCGAGAGCTTGCCTGGAGGCCCCAAAGTCCGATATCGCATTGACGCCATCTGCGAATCAATCAAGCATCATCAGCCGAACTGGACCAGGGATCAAATGACTCGATAGAGTTGCCTGGTTGGGGATGATAGGTGATGATATGATGTCGATTGGGTTGCTCTAGACTTCTAGGGTCACACGATGCAGGCAATTCACGAGTTATGTTGAGGACATGTTTGGATTTGGATTTGAATTTGTATTGTAATCTTCCACGCGCTGGTTAAGTATGCAGTAGTAATTGTGGCTGTGATGAAGTTCCAAGACCACTCGACCATTCAGCTCAATTGCAAACTTGTGTGTTGCTTGTATGAGCCATGGGAGCGATCAGCGCCCCGCCATCTTATTGTGAGCAACCTCCCCGTGTACCACCAATGCAATCTTCCGAAAGCTCCCCCTCCTTCCCCAACTAGATAAATCCCTTTCTGTGAGTGGTGAAATCCCCGTTCTGTTCAATCCAGAGTACCAAAGCTCCTTGAACTGTGAGCTACCGTAATAGAGCTCCGTTGCTATAGCCATAGCCCAGTCCGTAGTGATGATGATAAATAAAAAAACAAGGAAATGCAAAGTTCGCTGCGCTTGTAAAACATGCCATGCCGTCGTGGTATATTCTTTTGAAACGCCGCCCAAGATGCAAGAGTGGAAAAACACGAGAGGAGATGATAATAAAAAGTGACTGGTGGTGTTGTCACTTAGTAAACCGATATAGCAGATACTAAGCGGTTGGGGTTCCGCGGCGGCAGATAGTATCCGTCGTTGTAGAAATCGGACTTGTTATCATCCTCTGCTTTCGAGTCGTATGTCTCGGTAGCTGTGCTTTCCCTCCGCTTCTGGGTGAATGTGGGTATGGATGCGAACGGTGGTGAGGGTGGCATGGATTCGTCCTCCGATGACTCGGAGTCCAGGTCGAGCTCGGGCGGTGATGCGGAGTGCGATGACGATCGTGTGAGTGTAAGCGCGGCGTAGTCCTCCTCATCATCCTCCTCGACATCATCATCCAAGACTTGGTCCACTTGTATTGTTGGTAATTGTGGTGTGGCGAGTGTGGAGGACATTCGCTTCAGGGAAACGACATCGGCCATCTCGATATCCTCGTCCTCCTCGTCGTCAAAGTCACTGTCGTCCGAGTCGGACTCGGAGTCTGAAGAGTCGGCCTCCCAGTCCTCCTCTGACCGGTTTGGTACAGAGTCGGCCCATTGGATGTGCCTCCCCTCGTTGCTGTTCTTGGTGCTGGCGCCGCGGACGGATTGGTTGAACCAGCTCTCCTGTTCCCGCTCAGCTTCGGCAAGGTCGATCATCAAAGAGTCGAGCAGGTTGGCGTGGCCAACCAGGAGGCGGAGGTTGTGATCGGGTTGGGCGGCCTCGCGAGAGAGCTTGGCCCGGGCCTTGTGGGCCAGGAAGTATGTTTGTGTGATAGACATCTTCTTGGGTGATGATGTTGTTGATGTGTGTTGTGTGGTGGAGGAAGTAGTGTGTAAGGGAGACGAGAAAGATGTTGTAGTCACCATTTTGACTGAGAAGAAGAACAACACGATTGTGTGGTCTGTGTCTATTATGGTGCAATGCAATGAGTAGTAGGCAATTTTTCTTCTCGACCTGTGAGTCAGGCAGCAGAAGCGACTAAGGCGTGCCTTTTTGTATAATTGATGTAAGGCAGGGTTCAGCGGTCCCAGAAGCTGGATTCGGTGGGGGGCCTGCCAGGGTGCCGGGGTACCTGGGTACTTCGTGAGATGAGACAGGGATAGGTGCCGTTTTCGGTACCTGGTACTGTCGAGTCGGATGAAACGAGGCTCGTGAGCAAGTCCCAAGAGAGGTTGATATATTGGGCAGTACTGGGTTCAGTCTGCGCAGGCGGTGTTGTTATGTTGATGCCGGGGCAGGTAAGCTTTCCTTTGTTTGTTCGAGGATGATCACTGAAAGAGAATACAGAGGTTATATCTATTATTATAGAATAGTATGTGTTCAAGATTCTCGAGAGGAGGAAGGGAATGCCAGGCCGGGCGGAGGGCGATGGATTCTTTTGTAATGCTGGCGAAGAAAACCAAAAGACCCGCCTGATGGAGGGATCGAGAGGGGGGTGTAGGGAGTAAAGTCGCTGTTCTCATGTGTCCACACACCGACGTCTCGGTCTTAAACGGATCAGAAGACAGACGCCGGAGGGAGCGGCCGGACGAATTCTGTGCTTGTTGGCCAAGCAGGTCGCCAGGTACTTTGTGCCTCTTTGCTTTACCTGCCCGCCCGCCCGCTCCACAGAACCACAGGGCCGCCCACAGGCTTGGTGCTAGGCCTTGCTAGGTACTGCTAGCTTGGTATGCAGCTGCTTGTGTAATCCACGTATATGGGCGGTGTACATGTAATCCGCCGCTTCGCAAGGTAGGGAAGTAATAAAAGTGCGTATTACGAATTATGCCCAGCTAATGGAAGCTTGTCGCCTAACCCCAGACGGATTTCGGGTTTTCCAGTTCCCAAGCCGCCCGTTACCTCCTTTTTCCATAGTTTCCTTCCCCTCGTCGCATCGTCTCGTTCTCGCATAATAGTCGTCGTACTTTAACTTGACCGGGTGCCTGTCTCGTGGCTATGGGCTGAACAGGGGGGCCCAGCAGCCTCTCCATGTTGGATCTTGGCCCTGCCAGCAACTGGCGGTTGGCGGCTCCAGCAATTCATGGATGTGACTCCAGTTGCTTTCATAATTTCTTGCGCATTCTGTAAGCCACAATACACGTACCTTCAATCATCACCATTACCCACCGCACGTAAAAAACTCTCCGGGCGGGCATTGGTAACGTCCAGCCCAACCAGTCCATTGTAATTGTCTCCGAGTACAACAATACAAAGCAAGAAACGCCCATACTACGTAAAGTCCATGGCTTAACCCCAGCCCGAGGATTCAAGTCTCCCAGCCAGTGACATTTGTAAGAGTCACCGTCGCTCCGTTAGTTGGCTCCTAGTGCGTGCATATTCTTTCCCGCTGTGACTCGATCTCGTTCCCCCTGGAATCATTATCGGCCTCGGCTTTGGCTCGGTTGCTGATGAATCCCCCAAGTCCGTTCCTCGTTCCCGTCAGCGATGTACCTGTCATAAAACCTGCGCCAGGCTCCGCTCTTTCCAGAGCGCCGAAAAGAATAAAACAGAACCCCACTCAAACGGGTCAACTATGAAAATTGGACTGGATTGTTCAGCATCGCCAACGTCCGATTAATAATTCCTACCCAACTGTGGATTACGTGCCCCCCAAGGCTATAGTCGTCCATTGACTTGCGCTTCTTTTTGCTTCCCTCTCATTTGAGCTCTGAAACGAAAAGAATGGGATCGAATCACCGTTGAGAAGGGCCTGGATTGACTTCTGGACCGACTTGCCGAGCATGCAGATTAGATGATCGACTATGCGATTGCACCATGATCCATTGCGCCCTGGCCATTAACAGCATCATCCATGACGCTTTTGCGATGACACGCATCAAACGTGTATCGAGGTATCCAGTTTCACATTAGATAAGCCACATGATGTCTTCTCCGTCGGCGTGTACCTTATTATGTAGGTCCCGTCCAGCACCGGGGCTTGTGTGCCGTGCCGCATCTACAGTAACTTCGTTTTGCTGTGTATTGCTGCATGTAACGTGCAATCGCGTATGACTATTCTGGCGGTATACCCAATTGCATGCGCTCTCGCGATCTCCTTCGTTTTTGCTATGCTGGCTGCAGGCCGTGTGTGAGGAAATCAAGTTACGGTGCATAATGGGCTCACCGTTGATTCGATGTGTGGCTGTCTCGCCTGCAGCATTTCACTCTGACATGGGATGAATCATCGAGCATCATGGCCAACCGAGCTACCGGAACGGTCGCAGTGTCGCAATGTCGCAGGTTGCAGGTCGCAGCCCGTGTCAGTCGTCCGCCTTTTCGGGGATGACTCGATACGACTAAAACATGTCACCTCGTTTGAACATCATGTAGCTCAATATGTCTGCTTGGCCCCCTTGGCCGACCGGCCGCCTATACGACGTACCTATGCAGAGGCGCTATTGGCCGAGATTCCGAGATCGTTGTGGCTTTGCACTTTTTAGCACCCCTGGCCTGCCTTACCTGCCCTACAGAAACCTACCTATGTAGGGTAGGTAGGTAGTCGTTAGTGATGACGGACACCCCATGCGTATTCAGTTTCGTCGCCGTCTTACGACGCATAACGAGAATGGTGTCGTTATGCAACATCGTATCGTATTGACATTGGCTGATCGAATTGATCATTTCATTCATTACTTTTACTTTTACTTTTTTTTGTTGGGCTTTTGGCTTGGTGCTGCCTGCTGGCAATGCGCCAGGGATCTTCTTTTCTCAACTCAATGATATGCGCATGGGTAGCCACGTCACGCCTGGGTGGTGCCCGCGCATATCCGGCCTGAAACTTTGACCTCTTTCTATTCGACGCTTGCGGCGAGGCCATCGTCAAAGGGCCACCGCCCTAACCTTCTCCCCTTTTTTCTCTTCTTATTTTTCCCCTTCTCTGACGGATGTGGCTCCTGTTTGGCAGGCAATTATTGGCTTTGTTCATCAGGGGTCCTCCCGCAAATGTTTCCACGATGGTCGAGGGAACAAATAGGAAAATAGGTAAAATAGACGGGTCAGTTGACCTTCTAGGCCCTTGTCTCGTATTTGCTGAGGTGGTGAAGCTTGGGATGATTTGCGCATGCAAAAGTACGGCGGTGGAGCGCCCATTGAATAAACTGCATACCGCCTGTAGGGCTGAGGAGATCAAATTGGCTACTGCCGCAAGTACAGCCAGCCCAACATTGAATCTGGCCAAGCCACACTCAGCGCCTCTCGTCTGGTACTCGCTTCGGTCATCTCCTTTGAGACACGACAGGAGCGTAACGTAGCAGCGCCGTCTGTTTCTCCTGATAGGTCGGAATACTAGAGACAACAATGGTATTCCAAATCTCATTACCGCCTTTGCGACTACATAGGTCACTGCATGTCAGCTTTCGTTACCCAGCCACTATTAGGTACCATTGGGTTCAGTCGAGGTTTCGATAATGGGTGCCTGCTTACCTGATAATTTGCTGGAACTGGAAATTGGAAGCGGAGCCATACATCAAATTTACAATTGTTCGACAAGAAGAAAAGACACACACCCCTCACCTAGCCCAGTCACCGCCAAGCAGTAGGGCTTGATCAGGCAGCCAGATTTGGAGGATATCTTCTGATCACTTGCGACACGCCCAACGGTTCACCGGGGCAACGAACATGCCGCCGCGTGGCCCAGCTCGGTTTCGTTTTAATGAAAACCACATGTGTGTCTTTTTCACGGAAGGAGGAAGCGAAGTTGCTGGAAACGAAACGTCCCCAGTTGCCGGCATTGGAGGATCTGCTTGTCCTAAAGTTTCCGACAGATATGTTCCTCCTCGGCGTCTAAAGTGACTGATAACCTCCGAGTTGCCGGCACGTGCCCGCGCAACTCGGGCTCCCGGGTTCTCCATTTCGAGATATTCCAGTTAGGATCAGCCCAACCGTTGGATGCAGATCATGCAGATTACTCTGGTATGTACTCACACACTTGTGAGTAAGCCAGGGGTTGGCTTGTTACTGATAAGATTTCGGAACTCGAGGATCTAATTGCTACCTAGTGAGGGGTGGTATGAACCGCTAGCGACGCCGTTTCGCAGTTTCGCAGTCTCGCTATCGCGGATCTCGCGAATAAGGCCCCCTTATCAAAAGGTATGCTGATATGCTACGGGTATCACGGGACAGAAACTGCTGCGATGAGTGACTACCCTGGTCCATGACATAATCGAGTATGGAGAGCCAAGTTTGCGCCAAGCTGTATTCTTCGATATTAGACATGGCAATGCGATATTGTTTATTAGATGGGCTCTTTTTATCCAGGTAACCGCGATATTCGGGCATTCGCTGGCTGATGCGCGCACTCCGCTAGCCACGCTCCCTGCACCGCACCATATTTTCTATCACAGTCACCACTTACACCCCGGCCACTATCCACCGCGCCAGGCACAAATTGCCAGGTACCTATGTCACGAAATCTTTGCAAAGAAAAAGCAAATTTTGCAAAAAAGCAGCAGGACCCCTGCCACCTGCTTGCAAATCTTTCGCTACCCAAGCCTGATTTGATATCAAAAGGTGGCCGGCTGAGGGGTTGGAAAAGAGATTTGAGTATTATTGCCGCCCTCGATTCCCTATCGTTACCCCCTCCCCCCTGGCCTAATTGTGCTGGCGCTATCAAGAAAAAGACAGGTGACAGTTGATGGAGCAAATGGTTGCTCCGCTAGTTCTCTTTCCTTAGTTCCAATCCGACCACCTGGTGCAGCCGCTTGGCCGCTCTTTCCATCCTCTGCCTCGTGCACGCCCGCAAAATGCACGCACGCACGTACGCACTCGCATATCAGCCGTGTGGTGCAGGAGTCGCAGGCAAGCAAAAAGTCTGCCCTGATAATGTGGAGCAGGGAAGCGAGCGACAGTGGTAGTACCACCACACTTTTGTCACCACTTTCATAACTCAATCGGGGATATGGCATGTGTGGTAAATCCGAACGCCAAGACCCTTTTCGCCAGTTCTTACGACCGGCTGAACTCTACAGTCCAATATGCCATCCGTCAACCCAATTACGAAATGTCCCCCCTCATCAGCTGGAAGAACTAACATCCCCCCTCCTGACATGAATCAGCCCGAGCCCGCTCTCCGGCTCGGGCTGTTGGATGCTCCCAAAGTCCGCTGGGCGGTCCCGAGGACCTCAGGTCATTTGATTCGCCGACATGCAATCTTGTTGTACACTCCTTGACACGTCTTTGTGTTGCTGTGCTGTCAATTCGGGATTATCCAAGTTTCCTGTTTTAAGCTCCCAAGAGTTTTGTTTGGTTGTCCCCGAGTGTGGCCTGTCTCGGCTCGGAGACGGCGTGTTTCTTTCCTTTTCCTTTCCCCTTTCCGCTTGAATCGCCAAGCCCTCAAACCCGTTCAAAATGGCGTCATCGCGTCTTGAAAAGCTGGGCGGCTGCGGGCGTCAGGAACATCAACTCTAAAATCAAGGTTTTCTGGTAAGGGATGACTTGATGTGGAAACAATCCATTTCTGCGGACGAACTGACACCACGGAGACCATGTACCTTTTTGAAGAATTCCCCCTTTTGACCCCAGATCGGCGATCGATGTCTCGCGATTGATGCGGCTGCTTCCCGCAACTCAAAAGCTACAGAAGGTGCTAGCAAGATAGCTTACTTATGCGGCCCAGTAGGTAACGATCCGTTTCAATGAGGCTTTTCGAAAATGGATCCCTTCGTAGGATATCTCATCTTTGGGATGGGGATGTCTTTTTTATTTGCGCGGAGCAGATCGGACGACTTGACGGGCTCGGGCAGCCCAAGCCCTGCCCCTAAACTCATCCCATTCCCTTCTAGAGCGCATTCAGGCATCGGCCGCGAACAGCGCGCAACCGCCTTGAATCATGCTCAGCGCCCCGTTAGACGGAAAAGGGGCCTTCAGTGGTTGTTCCCGGCTACCGGCGATGCAGCCAAGCCAGCCGGCAGTCTTGTCCGCTGGCGATGTCAATATATTCAAGTTTGGCACGGCCGCCTCGGGGGGGGCGCAAGCAAACCGTGCCTCGTCAACATCATGCGGTAGCCGCGCCTTGGCGCCCGCTTGGGCGGATGCCGCGCACGCCGCATTGCGCATTTGATATGTTTCGTATATTTAGTTTCGATCTCCCCCTTTCTTGGTGATCTCGGCCAAGAGCTGCTTTTCCCTCCTTGCTTCGCCATGCTCGATGGTCCGAAGTTGCTTGGCACTGCCTGCTTTCCTATCGTGCCGGGCCTGATTGCCGTGGCCCGGCGGGGGGTAATGTCAATGAGGCCTTGGCTTTGCCTCCCGCGCCGTTCAGTAGTCCAGAGGTTCGAAACTAATCGAGTACATGACACGGGGGAATTCACCACACCGAGGACCCTTCTGAGGAGGGGTCCTCGTCCTCTTGGCAGGTCCTGTTGGTTTCATCTAGACGAATAACATATCAAGCAGGTCCCTCCGCCGGTCGCGTTCCTGATAGGAAGCTTCTTTGCCTTGACCCTGGGAATCCTTCATCGGGCTTGGCGGTCGTTCATCTCGCAGCCAGAACATCGGCTTACGTGTTCCTGGATCTCAATCCTTAAGGATCTATCTCATTACCCCTCTCGATAAAGGGTCCTTGGGCTTCTTTTACAATTTCACTATTCTTCAATGTACGTTTCAAACAGTTACCAATGCACTGCAGTTATACTGAGGCACCAGGGGGTGGTGGCTCTAGAAAGGCAACTCACATGCAACGGGCTTGCACAGCTCATTGACGTTTAATACGGAACTAGGAATCTCTGTCCCTTCGGCTCCACAGATCGCGCTTGGGATGCACTTGCCGATCGGGTAGGATATAGATCTTTTGGTAAAGCATCCCGTTACGGGTCTATTAGACCCGGCCGGGCAGGCACCGGGGACTACATGTCTGCTTGCGTATGTGGTAAGGTGGGTGACGCGAGCGCTTCGGCGTATGACGAATCCGAAAGCCGATGCCACCCCTGGAAAATACTACCGGGGCCCGTTACGGGCGCCGGACTCGAAAGTATATTCCCATGTTTCTAGTGTATGCATGTGTATGGACGAATATGGGCAAGTAATGATAGAAATAATGCCATGTCTAGAACTGCGCTGATCGACGCACTCACGCGCAATCTCCTCCCCAGTCCGGGACTGTGGTTCTCGAACTTCACTGACCGACGGATAAGAGAGAATGATGACGGTACACACGGGAAAGGGAAGCCTCAAAGGCCCATCCCCACATTGACAGATTGTGTAAGAAGGGAAGGGGGGATGCAATGCATACGTATTTGTCAGGGCGCGTTGCGAAACTAGATACGCAGGCTGACAGTACATACAGATGTACCTCTCTACCGGCTCTCTCTCTCTCTCTTTCGCCAACAGACCAACAGCAACAGGATACGTTTCCCTTGCGGCGCGCGTCAGCTGAAGTAATACACACCGACCCGGCCCCCATTCACTTTATCCTCCTTGTCCCCCCTCGTTCCCGCCCTCCTGGGGGAAGAAGGGGGGCTGTGTTTCATCCTAACCCAAAGGATGCGAGTGAGCGCGAGAGGTGACAGGGAGGCCACGCGATAGGGCTGAGTTGTCGTACCCACCCTGCCTGCCAGGGGCATGCATGGGGAGGAGATAGGGATGGGCGGGCGTGGTTCTGCCATTATGCTTGCTTGCTCGCTAGTTGATGCGGTCAGCTTACGTACCATTTCATTCGACGCCGTGTCCTCGGTGCCATGATGTGATACAATGGGGAGAGCCGCATATCCGGACCAGCATCCTCTTCCGGTTAGGTTAGCTGCGTGCGTTATCGTGAGTCTGACAACCTTTGCTCCCGAAATCCCCAATGGAGTGAGTGGACGTATCAGTGGGATTTTGATCGGTGGCAAGTTCCGGTCCTCGTGGGAAGATATTACTCACTTTTTGATTATGACAACTACCCAGATAGTTATCCCACTGGTGTTTACGTAAGTCTGACTATCAGAAGTCGACGTAAGCGATGAACTTGAGACAAGATACTCGAAGTATGGCAGTGGAATAATGCATAATTTCTGAAATTGCAGTATCTATAACATAACAACGCTTTTTGACACCATACGCCAGTCTATGTAGGTCTACTGTGGATTTGTGGATTGATTACCCGATGCCCAATTAGTCATAAGAATGCCAGTATGTAATCCCAGCCAAGCCTTGTATTGTCCCCGACGAGGAAGCGACGAGGAAGACTAGATATTAGGCTCGCAACTTCTGCATCCCGCGTTTGCGCTTTCCGCCGACTTCGCGATTCTCCTCCATCTCTAGAAGAGCCTCCCGCTTCTTTTCGCCAACGATCTTTAGGGCGTCGCGGATAACGCGGGTTTCGAGGTTGACGCCTTCCTCTTCCCAGGCTTCCATGGGGCGGCCGACGCGCTTCTCGATGGCGAGGACGAGATCGACGTCACGTTGACCGACGAAGGATACGGCGTCACCCTTGCGGCCGGCACGCGCTGTACGACCGACGCGGTGGATGTAGTCGTCCGGGTTGCGCGGCAGGTCGTAGTTGATGACCATGGAAACCTCGGGGATATCGAGACCACGAGCCGCGACGTCGGTCGCCACTAGGATACGCGCCGCCGAGGCGCGGAAGCGGCCTAGGTTGTTGATGCGCTCGCGCTGCGGCAGCTTGCTGCTGAGCGAGACGACGCGGTGGTCTAGCAGACGCAGCAAGTGGTGGAGGTACTCGCACGTCTGGCCCTTGTTCACGAACACGATGATGTTCTTTTCGACGTTCTCCTCGGTCAGCAGGAAGGTGTGGAGGTAGTGCTCCTTGTGGGTCACGGGGACCTGGATGTACATCTGGCTCAGGGTGGACGGAATGGCGAGGGCCTGGTTATCCACGACCGATACGAATACCGGCAGCTTGCCCGGCTTCCTGGGCCGGCTCTCCAGCGCGCGGACTTCGGGGGTCATGGTGGCGGTGAAGAGGAGGGTTTGTCGCTCGTCTGACGATGGGAGAGCACCGAGGCACTCTTCCAAATCGGGTACCATGCTTCCAGGGCCATCGGAGGCGAGAAGACGATCGGCTTCATCGAGGACCAGGAACTTGACTCGGTTCAGACCCACAATGGTATCTTGGCCAGAACTCCGGATATGGTCTGCAAGGCGGCCGGGTGTGGCGATGATTAAGTGCGGCCTCTGTGCCAATGCAATTGCTTGGGTTCTCATATCCGCCCCACCTGTTATCAAGCAGGCCTTCAAAGTCTGGGCGGCTGAGATGGCCTTGAACTGTTCGTAAATTTGCAGTGCCAATTCCCTGTGTTTGTTAGTTAGTGGGGGATATAGAGTCTTTGGCGTAATTACATACCTCGTAGCCGTCAGAATAACGGCAAAAATGCAACTGGGATCTTCAGCAAGTCTTTGCAAGATGGGAGTAGCGAATGCAACTGTCTTTCCGGAACCTGTCCGACTTCCACCGATACAGTCCTTGCCCGCCAGAATTTCCGGAATGGTTTCCTTTTGGATCTTCGTCGGCCGCCGAATAGCCATGTTGGACAAAGACTGGACGAGCCATGGCCGTAAGCCAAGCGACTCAAATGTACTATCCAGCTCCACGGGAACATTGGCCGGGGTGGTGTCTGTCACGAGGTCGAGGCTCGGAGCAGCAGGTGCCTTGGCAGGTACCCCTTTCCTCCCAACGCGCGAGGGCGCCGCTGCTATGGAAGAGATGATGCCAGCTTGATACGGCTCATCATCCACCGGATCGACCTCGACCTCAACGCTCACTTTACGTTTCTTCCTGGGCGAATCACTATCCAGGGAGTCCGAGTCAGACTCAGATCCGGACAGGACGGCGTCGCTTCCGTCCTCGTCGTCGGACGATGGTGACGTGATTTCCATCTCTTTTGGGGAATCCTGGGCGCCATGGTTGGTTGATGTGAAAATCTTGGTGAGATTTATTAGCCGACAGGTGACAAAGTTCTAGTGGGGTCGACGTTTTTTTAATGGCCTGGAGTGGAGCTCAGTCTACCAATAAGCGTCGACAACCGCGTATAATTAGGCGCTCGGCGCTTATTACCTAGCAAGCGACCGCTGGAATAAGCTGTACACGAGTAAGTGGAATAATCGAGGTATTAATAACTTGTTATTACCTTAATTATTCCACTTACTCCCTATTATAACAGTATGTTCCGGTATAAACATTAGATATGTAAGTTAGGTATGATTCTGCTGCGTTCAATTGGAATAATCGTGAATCGATCGGTTAGACTTGGCTTGCAGGAGCGTACAGCAGGCGAAGGCATCCAGCTGCAGGGGTTTTCATTGATAGCGTTCTCAGTACTACTAGATACTGCCATGTACCTCGTGCATAGAGGCTACCTACCTACCTCGTAGGATTCAATGCAGTCGTTGTCGGAGCTGGTCAACACAGTGTATGCCTTGCAATTGCTTCTTGGTGGGGTACACAGACCCTGGAAGGTCGAGTCGGAGAGTGCCCAGTTGCTTCCGACCCTACCATCGATCCAAGTTGCCTGGCAATTGGATGTGTGATAGCACCCCCTTACGGCTGCCCATGGCCTTTTAAACGCCAGCAGGGCCAGTGTAGGCAGATGATCGGCGCAATGCAATCGTGGTTGGAACACGCCCGCATCGATTCTTTCATCTCGTCCGTCATGCAATGGGCCTGCTTGGGGCAAGCCAAGCGATCATCTTGTGCAGGGCCAATGCGACCCTAGCGATGGCCAACCATCAAGCCATCACTGTATCAATATCGAAATTCGCGAATTCGTCACTCAATGTAGCAGTTTTGCTATGGATCAAAACAAAACCAATACCCCATGGTTTGTTGTCTCAATTGGCTCGCAGGTGGGTTAATCGTCCGACAATTGCGAAATGCAATAATAATGCACCGGTCCTATCAACGAATGACACACCCTGTTAAGCTTGAGCAAGAAGACAGCTATCCACGATGTTTCGGATGACCTCCGCTGATTCGTCCATATTCGAGGAGGGCGGACAACGGTCATTAAGGGCACGCATAGAATCTGAGACCTGCCTGCTCTTACCTACGGGCAACCCATTTGCCATTGGACCCCATCTTAATTGCATATGACCCTGCCGAGTTCTATTCATCTCGGCCAGTGCCGACCTGAGAGGTTGGAGTCAAATGTTTCGTTTGGAGATGGCTACCGGTGGTCAGCACTACTGTCATTCAAATGCTACGCGAAAGGACACTGCAGCGTTTGGCGTTATCGAAGAGTGCGTTGCGAAAAGAAGAAAAAAGCGTTCGGCGATCCCATGCCAATGTCGCAAGCCAGAGAGTACCGTAGGCAAAGTCCCCCGGCATGCAACGTTGGGTACGCGCATTTGATACACGTCAATCCCGCGGCACGGTACATACGGGCTTTGATGAGCGGCATACCTGGGATGGAAATGAGCGACTGGCGAATCTTACTCATCGGTCAGCTAACCTACCCATCATCGTTTTACCATGACGCTGCTGCTGCTGTTGGGGCACACACAGATGATCAGCGCCAAGGCGGCGAGTCTGGCAGCGCGATGTGGTCGTATGCGGCGGTGGGGATGAAGTGAGGGCGGAATGCATCCTGTACCGCTTACCACACCTATTCAATAGCCTAACGATGGTTAACTCTCAACGTCTCCTCAATACACACATGGTCGCCTTGGACTGGATTGGAGTGGGGGTGGCATGGCTCAATTTGGCCAGGAGTGGCGGCTGCGAGGTTCGCAGAGGCATACCTACCTTAGGCAATGGCAATCCCCTCCCCCTCCCGACTTTGGCTATGGGTGTGTTGATGTGATCCGAGTGGTTGGCTACAGGCCGTATGTAGTACGACGGCGAGTGCAGCAAACAATGGCTTCACCAGAGTCCTTAGCATCTGATCATCGCAGCCGTTGCCCGCAATTTTTTTTACGAATTTCGCTCCTGGCACCGTTAGCCGCCAGGCATTGTCTCAAACTTGGTTCCCCATACCAGTTGACATGCCGGTATGGGTATGTGCCAGTCGGATTCAAGTCCTAGTACAGGAAACCGACACTGGATGGGTTTAGGGCCATCAATCGTAGCAGTTACTGGCGACCCCGCTAATGCACCCGTTGCACTTCGGTCCGTCGGCCAAGTTGGACCACTAGGTAAAATTGAAGTACAGTACCTCTGAAAGCAGCCCCCAGCTTCTGCATTGCCGTCCGAGGCAGGCTGCTAACATGTCAATCAGACCATCAAACACAGGACGGTTCCAGATGCAGGTCAGTCGTTGCGACTCAAGCTTCCTTCTTCTCAGTCAGTCAATGTGTTGACAGTCTGACAGCGCATTACCGAGCGCTGACGGAATATGACAGGTACAATTAATTGTTGACATTAGATTGTGTATCCAACACCAGGTTCAGACGGCTGACTGACGGTATGCGTCGTGTATCATCAACGGATTGATCAAATCAATGCCCCCTTCAAGGTTTAAATGTTCAGAGGTGTCAGGTCTGGCATTGTGGCCTCCACCCTGCGATTTGATTCCTGCAGATTAGGCGCCTAAGCCCAAGCTACACGCATAGATTTCTGGATCTGATGCCGGCATCCCTGCATTCAAGGTTGGGGCCAAGGGCCATACCGTCCACTGGGCCTGCGCTGGGCCTGTACGTACCCAAAACCGCTAGACCGGCTCGAGCCAGTAGTGGCGCGTTCCCCCTCAGCACACACCCAAAGCCCAGAAGGACCCAAGCCCAAACCTGATCCCTCTCCACTCCTTCCACACTCACCCACATACTAGAAACCCTTCCCTCAAATGGAGGGGGTCACGCACGCATGGGAACAACCTGCAACAGTCGTCGTCCTCCCTTGTTGACAGACATCTGCCTCTTCCAACCCTCCAGGCTTTTTAGGTAGACTTGTTCTTCTGCTTCAAGACCAGACAAGATATTACATACATTCGCTATCTTCTTGTTATCACTTTCTGGCTTCATTGCTCTTGTGTTGAATCGTACCATACTACCTTATACATATATCACCACTGGCATCGCCTGACTTGACCCGATTTATTAACCTGACACTCTGACACTTTCTACCGACCGACCGGATCGTGTTAGCTGAGCCTGATTGGCCTTGGCAACAACCATAGAAACGCCCTTCTGCGGACAACCGAACATAATCAACGTCACAAGAATAATATATATATTACTGTCGGCTGCCGTACAACAAGCACTTCACCTGCCTCTGTCGACCTTGTTGCTTGTAGAGTTGTTTTCCAGTTTCGCCGGCAGAATCGCTGCACAGCAAACTCGCTTCGGCGCTACCGATCCCATCGAATCGAGAACAAACACCCCGAGTCTCCGATCACACCAGCGCCGGCTGTATCTAAAGTTGGGCAAACAACAGCAATCAGAGTACTTCGAACTCTGAATCTGTACATCTGCACAACTCGCTCGACGCTACGGTGCTTAGCTGTTTCCCCTGCAGCTTTCGAGTCGCCTGTACAACTGTGCCACAATGCCTGAACAAGAGAACTCTGGATCGGGGTCGCATCCTGTAAATGAACCCTTTCTTTCCGCCCACGTTCTCCCTCCTGCCACTCTTCTTTGTTGTCAACTAAACTCCCTTGAGCCTTGAGACGAGAGACACAGCGGTGCAACCACATCTCTGAGACACAAAATGCTAACAGCTCCCTCTTCACCATGAAGGCCTCGATCCCAACGCTCGAAACCCCGACCCCGCCGACTCTCCCCAATACCAGCAGTCCCGTCCCCCTCATGTCATCGCCAGCTCCTCTGCTTAGACCGGCCCTCGGCGGCGGCAGGTCGGGCGGTGGGCGGACACCGAGATTGGGCCTTGCCATCCCGCCATCGCCCAATGCCAAACCAGTCGGCGCCGCACAGAGCACGCGGCCGGCATTACCGACTCTACACCTCGCTACTCCCATGGGCAGTACAGGAGCGCCATACGAGCAGCCTCCTCGGCAGATTGGTGTTATTCAACCGGGACAATCAGCAAGCGGAGGCAGCGAGAGCAGCGCGGCACACTCGAGGTCAGGCAGCTTTGGTCCCATGGATGGCCGAGCAAGCAACCCCACATCTGCAGGATCCCAGTTCTCCGCCTTGTCTTTTGCATCACAATATGGCATCGGAACGCGCCCACAAGGCACTCCCGACCCTGTATCAGCTGTTGGATCTATATACTCGGAAAGGAGCGAGGGCGGCATTGGGATGGAGCGCGATGGCAGCATGCACGGCTTAGAGGCTCAGTTCGACAAAATGACACTCGAGAAGGCTCGGACTGCTGATGTCGAAGACCTAGACGACGATGGCTGGCGAATTGCTAGCCTGGAGAAGAGAATTGTCGAGCTGGGCAGCCTAGGCGAGGGTGCCGGAGGTGCGGTCACCCGATGCAAGCTGACAGGTGGAAAGACAGTATTTGCTCTGAAGGTTATCACGACCAACCCTGACCCGGATGTTAAGAAACAAATCGTTCGCGAGATCAATTTCAACAAAGAATGCGCTTCGGAGCATATCTGCCGCTATTACGGTGCCTTTGTCGACCCAGCTACTGCGACCATCTCCATCTCCATGGAGTTTTGCGAGGGCGGATCTCTCGACAGCATATATAAAGAGGTCAAACGTCTAGGCGGCCGTACCGGCGAAAAGGTACTTGGCAAAATTGCTGAAGGCGTCCTAGCCGGCTTGACGTATCTCCACTCCAAGAAGATTATCCACCGAGATATCAAGCCTAGCAACATTCTGATCTGTCGCAACGGCGATGTGAAGCTCTGTGATTTTGGTGTTTCTGGAGACTTCGGAACAAAGGGTGAAGCCAACACCTTCATTGGAACGAGTTATTACATGGCCCCTGAGCGTATCACGGGTCAAAGCTACACCATCACCAGCGATGTATGGTCCACGGGAGTCACGCTTTTGGAGGTGGCACAACATCGGTTCCCATTCCCTGCCGATGGGACTGAGATGCAGCCTAAGGCTGGTCTGATCGACTTGCTCACCTATATTGTGCGGCAACCGATACCAAAGCTCAAGGATGAGCCCGACGCCAATATTCTCTGGAGCGACAGCTTCAAGTATTTCATTGAGTGCTGGTAAGTAGTACATTGTGCTTCGTTAACTAGTGATATACGCTAACTTTGTCCTGCAGCCTTGAGAAGGAGCCGAATCGTCGCGCTAGTCCATGGAGGATGCTTGAGCATCCTTGGATGGTCGACATGAAGACCAAGCGCGTCAACATGGAGAAATACCTGTCCCAAGTATGGGGCTGGGATAATAAGGAGAAGGCCTAGATGAGCAAGGCGCTCACTTTTTCACAGCGATTTTAACTACGACAGTCGTACGGCGACACTTTTACGAGCAGAGCATATATGATTATGATCAGCGATCAACCATTCTACTAACTGAATACCCTCAAGCGCCACAGGACTATGGGTGATGAAGTATATAAAGCGAGATTTTTGGCTTGTCATATTTGGATATTCATCCATTACACTCCACTTGAGAAGGAGCGGTTCGCAGATCACAGCTGGGGGCGATCGGGTTATACGACGGGCGCTGTCGGATACCTTCTATCAAATGGCCGAGTCTGCTGCAGACGTAGAGCTTCACGTGTCAGTGCATGGGATGTGGAAGGAGACACAAGAGTCCAGTCCGGCGTTCAATGGATGGGGATAATGGGAGCGGGTTCGATGTATTCTGGTTCCACTGCAGGAGGCCTATCCTCCCTCCCTTGGAAAGACCAACTCAAAAGAAAAAAGAACGTGTTTCTACTCTTGACCCAAGTCTATGCCAAAATGCGTTGTGATACGATTGTGGTTGTCGCACGTCATGGGTGCCCTACTACAGGATGCCGTGGGCAGATCGATGCAAGGAATGTCCCTCGTTGCCTTGCTGTTTCCGATAGCTTCTTGCTATCCTTCCATGCATAAGATTGACCTTTTGGGGTTCCAGGGATGTGCCACCAAATGCATGCGGCACCAATGATGGGGTCAAAATTTGCTTGATTGCTTCTTCCCATCAGATCAGAAAGGGGGCGCGGGGGTGGGCTGCATGCTTGCATGAAGCAGTCATCCTCTAAGTGATTGTTGATTTTTCTTTTTTCTTTTTGTCTGCTATTGCTACTACCGGTACATACTTCGCAGCCGTCTAATAAGACACAGGGGTAGTCGACTATTAATCTCTACTTTCGAGAGAAATTGGAGTAAGCCTAATCAATGGGGGGTGAAGTCGGCGTAGGGAGCTGCAAGGCAAAATCGCGGCGCCAACATGCTGCTGCACCGAGTGAGCTGCTGCACCACCACCACCTACCCCTCTTCCTCCTCGGCGACGCCGAACCCCTGAACACACTCCCTTGCATTTGGGGCGGCACACACACATCTATCTCACCACCACCACCACCACCACCACACTGGGTGCTGGGGAAGCTCTCTCAGCCTTAATTGATATGTATGTAGCCTTTTTACCCCACGATGCGCGTAGACCGATTGATGATGCGTGTCTCACCCTGCTATCTTGCCACCCTGCCGCTTTGCTGCCGACCCGGCCCCCAATCTGACAAGGACTGATAGACAGGCAGGCGCAGACACCACACACACACACACACACACACGCACACTGGGACAAGCTGCAAGCAAACCCCTTCTCACTCCGCCTGGCACGTTGCAACCACGCGACGGTACGGCGGTCTGCGTGTGTTTTTCTTTTCTCTCTTTCGGGCGAGGTCAGATCAGGGGTGGCGGGGAAGGAGGAGGAGGGGAAGGTGAGAGGGCTGGTTGGGGGCGGTATGCCATGCAGGAGGAAACGCCCCGTTTGGGGGCCGAATCTGCAGACCAAGATTACACCGCTTCTGAGTAGGTACACAAGAGATAGATAGCAAGCAGTCAGGTAGATTGTCCCGAATTGAAAAACACAGATGAGAGCAGCTTCGTGTACCTACATGTTAGTGGGTGTTCTTGGCACAGGCCGGGCAATTTGCCGATGCAGGCTGAGATGCGGATTATGATGAGCGATATGAAGGAAGGTAGATCTACCGGGAGGGTTGGTGGCCCAATTGACGTCGGCTTAGACCCATACTGCCCACGAGCCCCTGAGGTTGATATCATGGCTACCCGGGGCATAGGTAGCGTAGCAAACTCATCGACTACTATGGCGGACGAATCGGAAGAACTTTGCGAGTTTGGCTTCGTCGGCTTGTCCGCGACCTTTTTGAGAGGGGTTCATTCGGTCAGATAACGCCCACGTGGGGTTTTGCATTGCTTTTTCGTCAGCTGAGCCTAAAGAGGTGCTTCACCCTGCGAGCGCAGTCGTCGACTTAACATGACAATCTCCTCAAGTAACTACTAAGTGACAGGAGCCGGGCTGACCGTCATTTTCTTGACGGGTTTAATGAATAATAGTACTATAATGGTCCTGCATGTCTATCATAGAATAGAGAAACGTAGAGAGTGTACAAGTTACCGTGTAAGAGTGAGAGTAAAGAACAAAAATAAAACGAGTTGACTGAGTAGCAGCCCCCTAAGACCCCCTATCGTAGCACCAGACGACCACGATACTTCCCATTCTTTCCCTTACAATTTACCCGACTTCCTCCACCCAGGCCCCAGGAACGTATAATGGCTCTGGGTGCTCGACTCCTTGCCAGAAGTCTCCAACGAACACCTCCGTGGGTTCGGATATCCATATTTTCCAATCTTCTGTGCAGGGCCCGTAGACCAGGGCATCTATCTGCACATCATGCAGGCCGCCGATCCAACTCAGTGGACGCCGGCTCGGCTGCTTCTGAGACCAGCGCTTCTCCTCCTCGGCCAAGGTCTCGAGCCTGCTGCGTTTCAGGTACGCACCGTACCCGGTCAGGTTGACCGAGCACGTGGAAAGAACCTGTAGCAGCACCTGGACTGCCACCTCCCACTCGACGGGAGACAGCTGCCAGGGAACGTAGTAGTGCAGCTGCGCAACAATCTTGGGGAGCGGGAGCGCCTGGAAGATCTGCTGATGCAGCTGGGTGAGCGACTTTTTTCCTCGCTCGTCTGCTGATGATGACTCGAGTAGCAAAGAACTCAGAACGTCCTGTAGCAGCTCGCACCAGCCTAGTGTTTGGTGATCTGAGTCCACCAGGACGCTCGTCATCAGGGCCACGGCCAGATGGAATATTAGGAGCGGCACGGTGTTCTCGGGCACTCCCGACTCTGCTGGAAGGCCAAACCCGTGCATCCTCAGGATAATGTTGCCGTTGCCGTCATCGTCATGCGTCTCTTCATCCCCCTCTTGGGATAGTAGATAACGTACTATATATGCAGTACTGTCGGACTCGCTCATGATGGAGCAGCCGACAATGCTCATCGCTATATGCACCCTCCACGGAATGGAGCTGGCGCTGTCGTCGAATACCAAGTCGGACGAGCGGAGCGAGTGCATCAGGGATACGAAACCGCAGTAGTCGCCGTCGTATCCGGCGAGACAAACACCCAGGAAGGGTAGGTTGTCCGCGTGGTCTTGCAAGGCCTTTTCGATTCTGTCGAAGGACTCGCTGGCGTCGTTCCATGGTTCCACCTTGGCGATGCCATGGAACTCAACGTTGTGGGTGGTAAGATAGTTGAAGATTTCCCAAGAGGATGACCTCATGGCCATCTGGAAATGTACATACTTGTCAGTCTTTGATACCCAAGTGGAGAGATGGGGGGTTTGAGTTTGACGTACCGTGATCATGGAGTTCTCCCTGAGCCAGTCGCTTGAATCATATGCAGGAGGCATGTAAAAACGGTCGTAGATGCTCACAGTACCGCCTTCTGTGAGCATCCTGAAGTCTTGGAGGGAGTCTTGTTGGATGGTCTCCCAGACGAGATCATACATGGCCGAGTTGATCGAATATCGGGTGAAGTTGTGGAATGGATATAGCCATCCCCATTGGCTACAATTTAGTATCCACCTCATGGCTTTGAGCGACAGCCATGACGGAAGACTCAATTGGGAAAACCGGAATGAACGGCTGCTGCGTAAGTCATCTGAGACTGGGGGCAATTGGTTGCCTGAGTTAGCAGTGTCTATTTGAGGCCCGGCATGGTTTGTATCGGCTGTATAGGTCTCTGCCGTTGGCTTGCCCTCGGTGCTTCCAAGCAGTGCGCCTGAAGTTGGTTGGCACGTGAAGGCAAGTATTTGAGAAAAGAAGATAGGATTCGGATTGGCTGCAAGCTGTTCGAGGAGCTGGGTTACAATGACCGACGGCAGTTCTTCTTGCAACGCGCTGGAAACGTGTCAGAGTTCCTTTTACCCCTGTACCAGAGCTAGAGCGAGTGAACAACTTACATCAAATACTCCTGTCTTGCTGCGCTGTACATCTGGTGAGCCAACATGAGTATGTTCAAAGTCTCTGAAAGCTGCTTTTCATGGCGGGCCAGGTCCTCCTTGTGTAAAACCGCCCATATCCTGCCTCTATTGCGTTTTCTCTCAATATGTGAGGAGAGGTCGTCAACTAGAGTGCGCAAGGAGGAAGCAGCTTCTTCGCATTGATGGGTCGCTAATTGGAGAGCCTCGTTGAGCTCCACAGGATTGTCGCCGATATCTGCGAGTTGCTGGCCTATCGAGTCAATGCAATTCAGTTGGACCTGGAGCCGTTGTAGTTCTTCGGGGACATTTTTGATATCCTTCAAGAGGTTTCTGATCTTAAGGCCTGTCTTAACTACCGACCCGGCTACTTGCGCAATGCTGAAGCCCGAGGCCACCGAACCAAGAAATTCCGCCATGGTGGCTTCATTGGGAGGAGCCCTAGGCTACCTAGGCGCAGAACGAACAGATAAGTTGGGGGTCGCAAACCGAGTCCAATAGAAGAAATGACAGGATATAAGACAATACTAGTATGGCCGATTTCTGCAATATTGGAGAAGGGAATTGATGGTGCTTTGCAGGGGGCGCTTTATGGGGTAACAGGCATGATGGGGGTGCCTTGCGAAGGAGCCCGGAGAGGCATTGCCCGGTGCGCCTGGCCAGTTGCCTTGCCTTGCCCCAACGATCAGCCACAATTACTCGCGGACAACGAATTAGCGTGGATGAACGCTACGCAGTCGTAATTTCGGGGCTCTCATGAGCCAAGAACCCTGCCCAGGCAGCTATCTACCTTGCTGAGGAATAGAAAGATGATATGATGCTGCAAGTGCTCCCCAAATCATGTGAGGCCCAAAGCGATGGCCTGACACCAATCGCGCCCCCTTAACTCGCTCTGCAGACAAGAAACTGGAATACCACCACCCGTGTTGGCACGGATAGCCAGGCAAGGACTGACAGCACATACGCACACCTAAATCTTGAGTAAGCTGCATTGAGCACCAGAGGTATCGACTCTCTACCAGCCAAAAGTTGGCATAGATAGGCGGTTTGACAAGCGTTATTTACGAAGTCAGAACGGAGGTTTTTCCATTTGACGTGTATCTGTCGCGTGGCCAAGTGGCTGATGCAATGCAATGCTTGCTGGTAGTCAGCCAGGCCTGCTGACATTTTGAAGGATCAGGTTGCAGCGCCAAGACGCCATATAAGCAGCCACATATGAAGTTTTTGGCGAATAGCCAACCCTAGTATCAATTTGACGCCCGATTCGATGGAAAAAAACGAGCCGAAAGCAATAAGTTGCGTTGTTTTGATCGCCCTGACATAGGAGTAGTCCCTCAAAACTGGGCTACGGACGGACGAACACCCAAACTACCGGGCCCTAAAGAGTGCCTTACGGAAACCAGGCTCGACTGTACCGCGTGCATGTGCACACCTATCACTGCCAGTATACTTCGCCCTCTTATTCCGTCACCTGCGAGGCTGAATTTCACACGAGCGTGTGAATTCATATTTGCCACATCTTGGACATCTCGAGACCCTCGGCGAACGTGCCGAGTTTGCCGTCGATGGCATACCCCTGAGCTTCCAGCGCCCGGCACTCCATATAGAGATCCTTGAGAGGTACCGAGAAGCACTCGATGAACTCTCCTTCCTCCAGCTGTGACTTAGGCTTCTGGTTTGCAGGATCGTTGAGATCGATCTTGACGTGAATCACGTAGTTGCACGAGCTTGACGAAGCAGGCGCTAGAAATAGAAATAGTTGTGTCAGTGCTCATACCCCCTTGACGACGATAGGGGGCTCTCTGTAGGCGGCAGTCATAACTCACAACTATGAAGGACAGGCCGGGGACCCCCGCTGCGATCCGGGATGACGGTGCCGACGTAGCCCGTCTCCTCGAGGAGCTCGCGGACGGCGGCCTGCTCGGGCGACTCGCCGGCGTCGACGAGCCCGGCCGGGAACTCGACGACGATCTTGTCGGCGGGCGGGCGATACTGCTTCTCCAGCAGCAGCTCGGGGCCCGTCGCCTTCTCCAGGACGGCCACGATCTGGATGGCGTCGACGAGGCTGTCCTTGGGCTTCGTCGTGCGTCTGGTGCCCTCCCAGGATCGTTCGTTGCCGTTCTGGTCCTGGTACGTGATTCTTTGTCGATTTGAATATTTGTCAGCTTTATTCCCTCTCTGAATTATGCTGGATGACTGAGGTTGTGATAAAGTAAAGTACACTGGTTGCTTACTTTTCCAGGCTGATCCACTTCGCGTCCTTGTTCTCCTGGGTTCTGCGTCAGTCCAAATCTCGAAGCGTGCAGAAATCAAAGATACGTACTAGGGGCTCTCTGCCAGTAACTCTGGCGGTTTTTGACGCCATCTTGTCTTGTTCTTGGTGGTTATCGAGATTCACTTGAAGAGGTTGATGACTGGATGGATGAGGTGAGTCAAGTACCTAGCGTTTGCTGCAGATATATGTTTGAGCGGATAAGCCGACACCGGCCCGGCTGCCAGCTGTCCACCAAATCAGCATCACATCGCGGCGACGACTTAATTAGAAGTAGAAAACACAACTACTGCTTGAAAAGCTCAGATTTGCATTGAAAATCTCATTGTCACTGATCCTGGATCCGGAGAAGCGATTTCACCAATCACGCCTCTTCTGAAAGTGTCCATCTCGGGTTGGCAACACTTCTACTCTTCCGTGTTTGAATGGTTAACCAAACCCCCTTTTTTCGTCCGAGCGACTCACTGTAGTGATCCCGCTCTTTCGGTATCTTGGTCTACCATTGTTATTCCATTTGATGAATGTTTTTCATCTCAACCAAGTATCAGATGGACGTCTTCCAAACGCTGTGTATCCCAAATCCTCTTCTCGATGTAACCAGCACCCCTTCGATATGCCACTCCATCCACCCATTCGACCCAAAGAACACCGTAATGTTGGTAGAACTTCGAACACTTGCAGAAACTGTTCTCCAATAATTCAGCCGACTCGGTTACGGGATTCTTCCGTAAGCAAACGGCGACAAGCTCTATTGTGCGGCCCTCGTCCGAGTCAATGGTCGAAAAGTCCGTCCGGTATTCCTTAGATGATACGTGGATGAACCCACATCTTTCCTTCTTTCTTCCCCGAGTAAACAAATCAACGCAGTTATAGGTGGCTTCGGACCGAGCTGTGGGTGGTTTCCTGGATATAAACCATCCGCGTTTCGTGTCGCAAGATAAAAAGGGATGCTGCGGAGGCATGCTCCAGTTTGCAAAAACATCGTCGTGTTTCACGGGAAACGGGCGCCAAAAATGGCGCCCAGGTAGACTCGGGTGCTTGTAGACGTATTTCCCCAAAATAGGTATGTACTGAGTAGATGTAAACTCACGACATATTGAGGGGTTGTTGAAATGTTCCCTTGTCCACCCCTTAGTGAGTAGGAGGTCTATTATGTCCTTGCTGGAAAAGTCATTGGGATCTTGTTGGTCTAATCCAATGAGATGTTTTAGGCGAGTCCAAGAGCCATATTTATAGTCCAGAAAGGTTGGCTGGATCAGGCGTGGAGTAGTCGAAATAGGGGACTCCTGGCTGTACCATTGCGTGATTCTTTTGTCGACCAACCAGAGCTGACCACATCTTGACTGTGCTCTCGGCCTATCAACGACACAGCTCCTTTCCAGCCTAACCACGACCAAGATGGCAATGTCGATCCCTGGAGAATTGTATGGTTCCTCCCGGAATGGACACGTCTTTGCTCCAGCTGTGTTTCGTGCGCCAGTGGGCGTTTAAACATCCACATCAAGGCCGCATCGAAACACATTTCGGGGAGGCCGTAGATGAATCCACCTACAAAGCCGCGACTCATGACCGAGAGCAAACCGCTCACGCCTGCTAGAGCATCTTCCTCGAAAGAGAGATCTCGGCTGTTATACTCTGCGGCAACAGTATTGAGCTCCAAGAAATCCGGTATTCCTGATAGGATGTTAGGAAATTGGATCTGGGCTAACCATTTATGAGATCCCAGATCAGCTCCGTTCATGTCTTCGTGGTGAGTCATGCAACAGCAGTTCCAATGGAATTGGTTGTTTCCAACAATAAGGCGTCTTTTGGAATGCATATATTCCTGATATGTCCAGGCCCGCACAAAATAGGGGGTGCATCCGTCGGCGTTTCTGAATACGGGGGTTTGCCTAATGAGCACGTGGCCGTCTTGCCCCAGAGGAAATTTGATCTGGCGGAGTTGTCGTGGCTGAGATATGCCTCTCAGTCCTGGTATCCCGTAGCTGGCATCTCCATCCGCCGCGACAATTGTGAGTCTGGCGGAGGCATAAATAGCTCCCATCAGTCGTAGTTGTGCTGCTGTCTCTTCCCCCTTGTCTTGGACAATACACAGGGCGTCGACCCACAGATAGCGTTCGCCCATAATGCGGACCAGTCCCATCGCATGTCGAATTGTGGGCGAGACGAAGTCTACGAACTGGGCTTGTAATAATGCTCCTGACTGCTGAAGGGTGACGAGAATGTTGATCTCATCCTGCAGTTGTTTCGTGGTTCCCCATCGATAACTCAGCGCGACATAGTCCTGAACGCCGTCCCCATCCACGAGACAGTTGTCGATGGTATCAATGAGCCACGCTGGCGAGACCCGGGAGAGTTTGAAAGGATCTTCGCATGTTTGTTCATGCTCAGCCAGGCATTCGCTCAGCCATTCCCGGAGCAAGTCCTCCTCGACCCAGTCTGCGTCAAGAAGTCGCACGAGCCCTGACGTTCCCATCGTGTCCGGAACATTACCCTCCAAAAGCGCATGGTCCGAGGCAATCCAGGTTTCATCATCTATGATCAGCTCAAACTCTCCCCCGGTTCCATCCATATTCCAGAGGTTGATCTTTCTGTAGCCGTTGGGTACAGAATCTGTAGATGGGTGCCGGTTGAGGAAATGAAATAAAGCGTCGTGGCATGGGCGACGTTTCGCGAGTATGGCATTCACCGATCCGAAATCGATGTAAGAAGGCTGGGTGAGCCCTCTCTTGACATCCCGACATATATCGCATGCTGGGTTATACGTAGAGTTCTCAGGTTGCGAAATTTGGCTGTGCAGATCTGCATTCATATTGATCAGGGAGACAAATGCCGTTCAGATCAGACGGTACAAATTTGAGAGAACAGGACACAGATTTTATCTCAAGCGGCGTCTCGGAGGCAACGGCTGCTGTACCACTTTCTTCGGGTTGTGGGGAAAATAACTTCAATTCGTAGCGTCATTGAGGTTTGCCAACGTGGTTGCGATGTGCTGGGGAGATGCAATGTGGTGGTTCGATTTCTTTGCGGTACAAATTTCAGCGGCTGATAGGCTGCGTTCAAGAACCCCGCTCGCTTCGCATGCGAGCCCAGGCTGAATTCCCCAAGAAGGAGCAAACCGGCATCTTTTCCTTGAAGCATGCACACAGGAGTGTCTCAAGTAATCGAGAAATTCATTAGAAACCCCTATCATCGCTCCCAGCCACGAGCCGACCGACAATCATGCCGAGACGTGACCCTCCATCGAGCATGCTCACGACGCGCGAGAGCCCGCCGACCAGCGACGAGGGCTTCGTCCAGCAAGGCCAGATCGACTGGGTGGCGCTGGTCAAGGCGAACACGACTCTCGCCATCGACGTCCTCGGCCGACTTCAGGGCGGCGGGCTGCAGCCGTTCACCTACATCGGAGCTATGAACCTGACAAGTCGGTTCCAATTGTCTGAGCGCGGCCGCCACCGGGTGTGGGATGCGATCGCGGGATTGAAGAGCTATACAGCATTCAAAGAGGTCCTATACTTTGGGTTCGGCTACAGGAGCGTGTTCGAGCTGATGACTCAGTCTGTTTCCGGACTCAAAGTCATTGCTCTATGCTCTGCTATAGCAGAGATGCATTCCGAGGTGATCGCAGCACAGATTCTGTCAGCCCTGTGGCGAGAGTTCCAGTTTCCTGAAAATGATGAGCCATCGGACCAACAGATGAAAGCCCTCATCAAAGTGTGTGGTGGCGCTCTATCAGCATCTCCGTTCGCGCGGATTGCAAGCCAAATGCTGAACGGCGTTTCGATGCCATATGACCTTGCTCATTGTTCACGACCGCAAGATGTGGCGAAGGCGCTCCACGCCATCTTTGATACTTCCAAAGGCACGAAACATCGAGTCACTATTGAGGGTGGAAGTAGCTGTCTCTTCATCGCTGCCATCGCTTACTGGATACTCGATCTCAGAATACAAGTCGAATACAAGGGCGAAAACGTGCTCTTCAATTCATCGATCGTCGACGATGAACACCTGTCAACTTCTGCCCATGTTCATATTAGACTCTGCCGTCCGGAATCTGCCGGTCGTTCGCAGGTCACTGTTATGGACTCAACCTATATTCTTTGCGAGCCATACGAAATCATAAGCCACGGGCCTGGTGACCGTCAGCTGTCATTAATACGCCAGCGTATTTTGTGGGATTACTGTATGTACCCAGCGTTTGGAAAATCTGTCACCGAATTATTAGAACATCAAGATGTGCTGGGTGGTATTTTTGGTAGTATCGCCCGGTTACGCCAGGGCTTCGCCAACGGGGAAGCACATGTCAACGGCCAGGATCGAAACAAGTTCATTGAATTCGCCCCTCGAGACTTGGGTAATGGATTCGTCCATATGGTTGGAAGTACATTCCCTGAACTAAATTCCCCGACATTGAAAGCGACCATGGACTGTGCCTTACGAAAACCTTTCCCTGAAGCGGAAGCTTACTTGGAGGCGGGCTTGGAAACTTTGCGAAGATTTTGCGGTTGTTACGCTTGTGGTTATAATAGAGGGAGATGGTGGGATTCCGATTGCCTTCTGGTCTTGACACTTACTCTGGTCGATTTGATATCCAAGATGTCTACTTTGCACAATCCCCACAACATATGTCCCACTGTGGAAGGTCTTCGGTGGTTCCACAACCAGAAAGCCTCCAAATACAGCAGAAGCATTTCGAATCGACTGGAAATATTCAAATGGCTGGCTATAACAAACGATTCGGAGGCGTTAGGGGAAACGCTGACCGCCATACTCGGCCTTTTCACGGGCTATGGCTTCGCTATTCTGCGAGGATCTGCCATGTCCATTTACAACAGGAATCAAATAGCCATTGCCAAAGAGGGACTAGTTGTTTATATTGAAGGCCTGGTAGACATTTCTACAAATGCCGAGTCCCTCCGTTGCATCCATTTGGTGCCGGGCCATATCGCGAGACCCGGCGATTCCAAACCCGATATCCCCAGACTGTACGACTCTGTGTCGGACCTTATCGACTTGCCGAGACCTAAGATTGGAAGAGCGACACTCACGCGCAAAGAATATGCAAAATTCGCGGCAAACGATGCTGAAGAAACAGAACCAAGCCATGATGGAGACTTTGAGCTTCAACTACAGCACGTGGGGGATCCTGACAATGCTCTCCGGGAAAACTACGTTAACCTCACTGACTATTTGGTAACTCCAGAGGTTACTGAATACAGCAGGTCTGGAGATTTAATGTTGTATTATCGAGTGCTAGGCCCCTCAGTCGATATCGTCATTCCTCCCGGCAAGTTTAGTATGGAGGTGCTGCTTCATACAGGACTCGGTTGTAGCGGAAGAAATTGTCAGCCATTTTCGGACGAAGGTGTGAAGTACTTTGGAGTTAGTGAGGGTTGGGACATCGATGAAGAGATGGTGAATGACAAGGACAGAGAATTTGGTGTCTGTTGCACTTGGGATTCGGCATTGCGATCACCCGTCGATCGCGTGGTGGCGTTTGCGATACTGTGTTATAAGTCCAAGTGGCTACGTCAACAGGCAAACGATAGCGTGCTTATACGGAGAGGCGAGTGCCTTTCTTGTTGTTTGAGAGCTATGTCTCAAACAAATGGGGGCTGAGAGGCCGGATCCTTCACATTATGTAATAAGCAGATCCCAGAGTCCTGATAGGTCGCAGCCGATGAGAATCTCTTAAGAGTAAAGGCATGGTGAGGCTTACTGTTTTGACGTGCAAGATGATCTGAAAAGGGTTGGTGAACGCTGTGTCGGCCTGGTCATTTTAGGATCAGATACTAGACTTAGATTCGTGTCAGCGTTTGCATTTACAACTTGGTTTTACCGAAACTTCAAAACGTATGTTCTTCGTTCAATTGAACAATCATCGGTTCAGTACGGCGAGCCTTTGTCTAACCTTCATACCTCGTTATGAAAAGGAGTTTTCTAGGTCTGAGGTCAGCAACAGCAGACAAACCGACAACCGTGCGCCAGCCCCGCCAAAGACCGCCCAGCCGCCAAGGGGCTGCCAAGGAGCCGCCAAGCGTGGCTGACAGCGCGTTGCCAGATTGCAACAATAAATGCCCAGCTGCCCTCCAGCTGCGCTATAAACGTTCTTTCCCCCAAAGTCTCACCCCTTAGTTCCCTTTTCATTCAACCAAACTTCTACGCGTGCCATTTTGTAAGAATGCCCGATGCGTAGATTCGGCCCCTTATTGAGACAACGTCCAGTAAGAGACCATGCCTTCCGACTTCAATGGGATATCCTGCTAACTAGGTCTAAAAGGCGCGACTGGTGGTGGTGCCTCGGAAGGTCTTTGGAGACCCGTCACGTGGATCCGTTCTCGTGCGGGAGACGGTCGAGAATGCCGATTCTTCTTCTGCTTCGAAAGGGAAAGGCGAGAACCAAGATGGGGCGGGCCAGGAGCAGCAGGGCTGGCGGTCGGCGCTCTTCAAGATGATCGAGGGCAGCGCGACGGCGTTTGGGTCCGTCTTCGTGCTGGGCTTGGCGGGCTACTCGTACCACGCCTACTACAAGCGGCTGGTGCTGCGCAAGATGGAGAACGCGTTCGCGGTGGGGTACTCGAGCGTGGAGCTGGCGGCCATGAGCCGGCACGTCGACCCCAACAGCCCCCACTCGGAGCTCATGACGGTCGACTTTGAGGACAACGACTGGATCCCCCGCGACGAGCAGGCCGTCATCGACAGCATCGTCGACGGCACCATCAAGGGCCAGTACCACCTCATCACCGGAGAGAAGGGCACCGGCAAGACCTCCATGCTGCTAAAGGCCATGCGCAAGATCGGCGGCGAGGGGGTTGCTATGCTCGAGGCCCACGGAGACCCGGAGATCTTCCGCGTGCGTCTGGGGAAAGCCCTCGACTTCGAGTTTCACGAGGACTCCATTGGTGGGCTGTTCAGCTTCAAGGGCCCCCGCGACACGACCGCGCTGCTGGACATCGAACGAGCTTTTAATAAAATGGAGAAGATCGCCCTGCAACGCAAGGAGAAGGTCGGCAAGCCGCTAGTGCTCATCATCACGGGCGCGCACCTCATCCGCGACGACGAGGACGGCCAAGACATGCTGGAGCTTATCCAGCAGCGCGCCGAGCTATGGGCCGCCAGCCACCTGGTTACGGTCGTCTTCAACAGCGACGAATACTGGATCACGGAGCGGCTCATGTGGCAGGCGACTAGACTACGCATCACTCCCGTGCGCGACATCCCCAAGCCCACCGCCATCAAGGCGCTCCGGGAATTCCGCGCGCAGTCCTACAACGAAGACGTGCCCTCGCACATCCTGGAACAGGTCTACGAGAAGATTGGCGGCCGCCTGCGACACATGACGCGCGTCGCCCGCTCGGAGGACATGCTGGACGCGTGCCGGACCATCTGCGAGCGCGAGCGGCGGTGGCTCATGAGCCAGTGCTGGATCCTGGGCGGGGACCTGGACCCGGGCGCCGAGGACGCGCAGGACATCGCGTCGTCGGCGATGCTGCTGGCGCGGGCGCTGGTGCGGAAGGAAAAAGAAATGCGGGCCGCGGGCACGCTCAACGACGCGGGGCGGCTGCCGCAGATCCCGCTGTACGAGGCGCGGGAGATCATGACGAACCCGGACTGGATCAAGGCGCACGACCACATGAACATCTTCAACATCGACTCGATGGGCATGGTGCAGGCCGACTCGGTCGCCATGCAGAACGCCATGCGAGACGTGTGCGAGCTGCCCGGCTTCGACGCGCAGCTGCAGGCGACGCTCGACCGCCTCGACGAGATCGAGAGCCTGGCCCGCACCCGCGAGATCACGCTCAAGGACCTGCGCGAGGACGGCGAGTACCGCGCCATTGTGGAGAGGAAGGCGGCGGCGGATAAGCTGTCGTCGTCGACGGCCATGAGCTTTAAGCTGGTTCCCAAGGAGGAGGCGTACAAGGACCCGGCGGAGATTGTGAAGCACAAGAAGTGATGAGTTACGGCCTGACTGGGCGCGGCAGCCCTCAAGGGAGAATATGAGTTATGTACAACGGCCGATGACCTGCGTGTTAGAATATACTTCATTGAACTGCAAGATATCCTAGGACCCCCTGAACAGGAGCACCAATTATGTCATAAGAGCTCTCCATCTCTAACTAACCACGATATAAGCCTGTATTCCGTCGATGCGAAAACAGATATGGGTAGGCTATATCTTTTTAGTCATTAAACATCGTTTGCGTAAATGATTATGTCAATCGGGTTTTGGTTTGGATATACTATTGTTGATTGGGGTACAGCTAAGAAGAAGTGCCGTCGGAGTGTATGTCCTGTTTAATGGGGCCCTGTGTGCACTGGAAGTGCAGATGCGCTTTGCCAAACCCAGCCAATTGTGTACACTTCCGCGACAGTCAAATATTCGGTCACCTCTGGACTTTTACAGGCGGGACAGTTGCGAGGGACAGACGAATTTCGTTTCGGAATCTGGGCAATTGGAAATACTGGGGGTCAGAGACGGGTGATGAAACGGCTTGGAACGGATTTCTATTCTTGGCATTGCGACTCTGGGGCTTGCATCTGAAAAAATCAAGCACCAGCCCGCCCGCTTCAGCTTGCCAGCCAAGCTGCCATCTGGTTTCCCCCACTAACTCCGAAGGTTTGGTATCTTTTTGGCCGCCCGAATGAATCAATCAACTGATAGTGCGTAGGTACTAAAACACTATCATGTCTTTTCTCTCTCTATTATGTGTACTTGTGTGTATATGTTGTAGCTCTCTGAAAAGAAACGACAGCCATTGGCTCCCAATTGCGTTGGCGCGACTGGCTGCAATTGGCCTTGTAACTGAAGCCCCACTGTGGCCGTTATCATCAGCGTTTAACATCGCGCATTGGCGGCGATCAAAAGCGGCAGGGGCTTCGAGCTATCCGGGAGCTGACAGGTTTGCTAAGCAGCATCTTTTCTGATCTGTGGAAAACAGAGAATCATGTTAGCAGTCTGCATGAGTCGATATCAGTGTTTGGTTTTCTGTGCTTACCTTGCGTACGTATGGATAAGTCAAAAAGGCATTATCCACTTATTCGCTGGCAATACCGGTGCCCGCCGCCTTGGCCCCCTCTGCTTTCCCTTCTGCGCCTTCGAATGTGAGCGCACCATCACCGACTACCAGGGCAGGCGAATAGGCACCCAGGTTGATGTTCAAGGGGGCGGCGGCGGCGAACGTGGCAAAGGTCGCGAAGACCATGGCGATGGCGGTTCTGGCGTACATGTTGACGGTGGAGAGAGAGATGAGTAATACGGGCGATGATGCTGATTAGGTAGATTTAGACGGAGGGAGAAACGCAGATGACCAGATCTGAAAGGGGAGTAGAAGAATAGAAATGGTGCACCTGGCACGTTTTGTTCCGAGCAGTTATTATTTAGAAACCGGTAATGAAAGTTTTGAAGAGAGATAGAGAGGAAGAAACAGAGTCAAGAGAAGAAGAAGAAACCAAGCTTCTTATTAATATGAATAATGTAACTAACTACCTAGAGCGTCGAGGGGCCCCGATCTCACTGCTACCACGATACTTTCGGGACAGGTCCAGCAAAATGCTTGAGGCCGAAGCCAAGTCTGGACAAACATGGCCCTTGGCCCTTGGCCTCTCTCCCTGATCGTGTTTCGGGGGACCGTCACTGTCTCGCCCGAACGGGGGGCAGGCAGTCTTGGCGGCGCTTCAGCTTTCGGCCAAGATGTGGGATCGCCCGGTCGCGCTCTGCGCCTTCCGGGCACACTTGGGGCCTAGGCTTTTGGGGCTACTGGGCTATTGGGCTAATTATGGTAACTTTTGGCAGGCAAACAGTGGTGGTCGGACGGAAATCTCTTCCCAGCTCTCTGTAAACGAGCAAACAAATAAATCTAGGGGGGCTCAAATGGCAGATGGTGTTACAGATTGTCCACCAGAGTCTTCTTGGCATGCAACCCCACGCTGGGGTTATTGCGTGCTGAGGCGGCGACAAGAAACAAGCTAATGGAAGGAGGAAACATTAAGAGGAGCGGCTATGAGACCTGGGTTACATTGATAGGTAGAAACAGATTCAATTAGGCATATAGCCAGCAATTATTCAGATATACCTCGGAGATTGCTAGTGAATTAGTAAGGTAGCCTTCGTGATGAGCAGAGCTGTTGGTTGACCAATTGCATGTAACATCACCTAAAAGGTGCAGCTGAAGCATTGGTGCAACTCACCTGTACGGTCGCGCTAGTGCTGGCTGTCTACCACGGAGGTCATTGAAAACCGCCCCCGAGTCATGGAGGCGATCGGGTGACGCGATCGGGTCAAGTTGAGCTCGCCGGATTGTCCATGTCCATGGTACTGGGTGAATCAGAAAATACCCAAATGGGTGTATCTCTCTGTCGTCAAAAGTTGTTCAAGTGAGGTCGAAAAATGAAGGCTCCGTTTATTTAAACATCGCATGCCAAGTCGGCCAAGACGAGGGGAAATGGGAGCCTCAATGTCCATTCCGACGACAAGCGACAGCGTGAAGTTCCGTTCCGCGAGTGTCAAGGAAGGCTTGTATCACATAACCTGGTAACATCTTAAACCCAATCTCTACTGGCGAATCTTGGAAGTTGTGATGCCAAGACACTTGCACGACTCATGGTTTTTTTTGTCGCGCTTGCCTCTCTTCCACTCAAATCCATCAATTGACGCCTTTTCCCCCATCAAGGAGCGATATTACCTTACGAAACAGCCGATTCGTTTGATCGGTATAGTGACAAGAAAGTCTAGAACGAATACCCGTAGTCCGGCTTCAATTGACAGTGGTTTATTAGAGTTGTTGCAACTAGTCGCGATGGCAGTCAAAACACTACAGAAACTAGATACAGGCAACCCCAGCAGTCAATTGCCTATGTGGTCTCCCACTCTCCCGCCCATTGCTCAGAATGGTTACAGGAGTCTGTGAAGTTTGGCCACGAGTCCCGCTATGTTGAGAAGCCTCTCGCATCAAGTGATGATGAAGCAATCTCATTTCTCCTAGCTTCTGGTGCTGTCGCTTGATTGAAAAAATGCCAATTGCCAATGCCCTGATCATCGGAAGGAGACTGGGCGTACCAATGTTGCATCTTGCGCTGAATATAGATGACCGTTCTTGGCGAACTCAGGACTTGTCGAACTGAACCTCTTCCGTCCGTTCATCTCTTCTTGATCGAAGCTGGGCGCCTTGACTTTTACCCTGGAACTCCTTGCTTAGTGTAGTAGTACTCTCTTGCCCACCCTCACTCGCCTATCCGAACCACCACCTTGCCCTTGGCCCTCTTCGATTCCACCTTCTTGTACGCCGCCTTGACCTCGTCCATCGTGAACTCGGAGTCGATGGGTATCTCCTTGAGGTCGCCCTTCTCGACCCAGCCCGCCACCTCCCGGGCGCCGGCCCCCGACGGGCCCATGCCGAGGATCTTGTAGTTGATCGGCGAGCCGCCGAGGAAGACCGGTCGCATCTGGTGCATGATGAACGGGTAGACGCCCTGCGACGGCCCACCCGTGATGCACAGGAACCTGCCGTCGGGACGGAGGTAGCCGGGGCTGCGGGTGTACAGGCTGTCGTCGCCCACGCAGTCGACCACCAGGTCCAGCTTTTGATCTTGCGTGGACTCCCCAATGGCGCTGTACAAGTCTTGATGTGCCGTATAATCAACCACCTACATGTATCTCTCGCGTTAGCATTGAAGTCTCCAAACCTTCACCGCGCACATGGCAATTCAATTGCCAGGAAACGTACCGTGTCGGCCCCCAGCCTCCGCACCATCTCGGCATTCGCCCCCGAGCAGACACCCACCACGTACGCGCCCCTCGCCTTGGCAACCTGGACCAGAATCGACCCCACGCCGCCACTGGCGCCATTCACCAACACCCGCAGCCCGTCCCACTTCTTGACCTGACCGACACCCTTCGCCTCCGCCTCCCGCATCACCAACGCCGCCGTCTGGCCCGTAACCCCCATCCCCACCGCGGCCCTCGGCGACCCCAGCAGCGCCCGCGGCACCACCGCGACCAACTCCGCGGGCACGACCAACACCTCGCCGAGGGTCCCCGCGCCGAAGAACGCCTGTCGCACCCCCAGGGCGCCGCACACCAGCGTGCCCATATGCGAGAGCTCCGGGGGCGCGCCGGGCCCGAACGCGAGCACCTCGCCGACGAAGTCGAGCCCCACGACGGGGTTCCGGCGCCAGGGCAGCCAGGACGGGATGGTGCCCATGAGGGCCAGGTCCGCCGGGTTGAGGCCCGCGTAGCGCACGCGCAGGAGCAGGTTGTTGCTGCCCTTGGCCAGGTTGGCGGCCGCGGTGGGCGCGGGGCGGTGGGCGTCCAGCTCGAGGCCCTTCCGGGTCACGATCCAGGCGCGCATGGTGGCGGGTGGGGAGGAGGACGCGTTGGGCGTCATTGTGAGTTGAGGAGGGGGATGTCCGTACTTGGGACGATAAGATTGGGGATGGATATCAATTGAGGACCAATATTACTGATTCATATACTGACTCTCTTAATAAGGTGAGTATGTAATGTTTGTTTGTGAAGTGGTTGACCAATGATTCAATGTTGTGAGATCGTGCATACGTAAGGCCCTACTCCGTATTTCTTGGTGGTTTCATGTCGCCAAGTTTGTTTCAAACATGGTCCGTGCGGCACAAAAAGGGGGGCAGAATAAGGAGGATAGAGGCAACTCGCCGAGCTATCGATCACCGTGATGCGTTCAGTTAGGCTTTTATAAATGGTATCATTTCGATGTAATTTATATGTGTTCTATTTCTCCGGAAGTCGGCTTGACCCGTCGTCGACCGGCATCATGTAGAAAGCCCAACCGGGGCAGGCGAGCCGGACAGCGTCTTTTTCGACGTTGCTACTCGCCGCCCCTGAGTGACGTAAAACTACATACCTACTCATCTTCCTCCACCATCCCGTTCCGTCTCCTCTCTCTCGCCATCACGAAGTCTATCAAGCCCACGTCGCGCTGCGCAAGTGCCAGCAGAGCAGCGTCCTCGGCGCCGGTGTGGCTGCCAAACACGCGGTCCATCTCTTCGAGCGTCGCATTCTTCGTCTCAGGCAACACGAGCCAGACCCAGACGAAGCCGCCCACCAAGAACACCGCGAAGAAGATGTAGGTACCCCAAGCCCACGCCTCGAGCATAGGCGGCACGAAGAACGCAATCGCAAAGTTGTTGACCCAGTTGGAGTTAGCCCCGATGGAGACGCCGCGGGCCCGGATGGACAGCGGGAAGATTTCCGAGATGACGACCCAGCTGGCGGGGCCCCAGCCGAAGCCGAAGCCGGCAATGTAGACCCAGATGAGGACGACGGCGGCCCAGCCCGCGTCCATGTGGTTGGGCCAGTCGTGGCGGAACTTGGCGACGATGATGCCCACTGAAAGGATGCTGACGAACATGATGACGGAACCGCTGAGCAGCATCGTCTTGCGGCCCAGTCGGTCGATCAGGAACATGGCGGGGAGCGTGCTGATCATGAAGACGGAGCCGGTGACGCCCGTGGCGAGGAGGGCGATGGTGCCGGTGGAGAAGCCGAAGCTTTGGAAGACGTTGGAGGCGTAGTATATAACTAGAAAGGAAGTGCTTGTTAGCCAGTGTCACATTTACAACCAACTGTCTGGATAAGAAGAGGAAAGAGAGGGGGTCGGGTCAACTTACTGGCGTCAATACCGCTCCACTGCTGCCAGAACATGACCAGCCACGCCGTAGCCACACGCTTGAAGTTATCCCACGACCGGAAGATTTGCACGTAACCGTAAATCTCCCTCTTTAGGACGGCCATCCTCTGTCCCGTCCTGTCATCGCGAATCTCCTCGAGGTCCGGGAAGTGCCGGACGAAGTCGCGCTGCTCGAACAGGGCCTCGGCCTTGATCTCGAGGAACTCGGCCTGGACCTCGTCGTCGTCAATGTCCCGCTTGCGCAGCCAAGCCAGCGTCTTCTTGGCTTCCTCGTGACGGCCCACTTTCACCAACCATCGGGGCGAGAAGGGCATCCACCAGATTCCGACGGCGAGGAGAGCGGCGGGGATGCCCTGGATGATAGAGGGCAGACGCCAGGCCAGGTCGGACTGCCCGTTGGGTCCGCCAATGAAGTTGCAGCCGTAGCCGATCCAGAAACTGAGCATGATGCCCAGGATGGTGGCGAACTGGTAGAAACTGACAATGAACCCGCGGGTCTCGGGCGAGGCGATCTCGGCGTTATACAGGGGACCCACGCCGCTAAAGGTGCCGACGCCCAGACCCGTGAAGAAGCGGCCGGCGTACAGCAGGGCCGGGTTGCCCGCGGTGGCGCCGATGTAGAGGTAGCTCCCCAGCAGCGTCCAGCAGCAGCCCGAGAACATGGCGTACTTGCGCGAGAAGACCTCGCCCACGAAACCCGCCGACAGCGAGCCCACGATGCCGCCCAGCTGCAGGATCGAGGTGAGCCAGCCCGTCGCCGTCGAGGAAGCCACCACGGTCGGGAAGTTCTCGGTGAAGCGGGCCATGACGAGCGACTGCGAGAGGATGCCTTGTTGGTACCCATACTCGAAGCCTCCGAAGCTATAAAAGGTTGGAGTCAGTTTCTTTCCGTTTTTTGCCAAGAGACCCCTCCTCGGCTCCAACTTACGATGCGAAAAGTGCGATGACGATCAGCTTCGGGTTCGATGTGATGGACGACCATCTCGTCTTGACGGCGGCGTCGACCCGCTGCTGTGCTGAAAGGGTGACATCGTGAGACTTTTCGACGTTGACCGAGTCGTCGATATCGCCAATGTGTTGGGGCGCCGATACTACTTTCTCGGCCATGATGGGCTTCTTTTCTCCTCGAGATCAAGAGGGCCAGGCAAGGGGAATGGCGGAAAGAGAAACAAACGAATAGTTCACGATGCGCGGGGAAGGAATGATTCCCTTCGTGCTTCTTTATATAAGGACTACTTACTACCTACATATACCCTCCCCCCGTTTTCCGATGCTCTTATTACGTACAATTCACGCCCCAACACGTTATGTGCGTGGTGTTACATTAGAGGAAACGCCAAGACCTTCCCCCGCGAGTCAGGCGATTCCTCGTCACGAGATGCTAAGCGAGACTAGCCCCAATACCCCAAAACCCGGGGGCCACCCCGCACGCTATGGGCCCCCGCAAATTTCGCGGAGTCTCGCGCGACGGGTGCATTTCGTAGTGCTCTTGCGGGTAAACTCACATCCTCCCCCCCGCAAATAATCTCTCGTCGGAGTGTATCGCGGTGGGTTTCCCTGATCTCGTGCCTCGGTGGTAAAAAATCTGCGGGGACCCCAATACCGGCGGAGAATGCCGGGGTACGGGGTTGGGGGTTGGGGGATGTTATTCTCCAAGCTCGAAGTCTGTTCGGGGCCATTGGCTTTTTCTCCCCTCATCCCATGTTCATTGCGGGTGCTAGTCCGACGCAGCATGGATTTGGCGTAACCCTTCCTTGTCCCGGTACTTTTGTTCGAGTGGTTACGTAGTAAAATTGACCTGCGTCGGGTAGTAGCATTGAGCCGAACTTTAACAAAGTAAAGAACATTCCATTGCACGCGTGGGAAGGATGGTTTTTCTTCGGCTGCGAGATCATGCGGCTAGCCGGCACCGGAACCGACCTGTCGGTTCTCAATTCTCTCTTCGTCAGCCCATACCGGGCGGCAGAACTCCGATGCAGGACCTTTTACCTCATGTGCTTTCTGGGCTACCATCGAAGCTTCGAGGCTTTGAGTGTTTCCATCACGTACGCCATACTTGAGTGCAAAATACCCAAGTCATCTTCACTGGCAAGTATCAAGCTCCAGGCCCAGAGTCAAAGGGTATTGGGGCTTTTAGACCCGGTGAAATCATCAGATTCTATGCTCAGGATCTCTGGGCTATGTATTTGATCGCGCAGTAAGTTCCACCGACGATATAAGCGACAGGTATCGGAACCAAGAAAGCTTAGCGTCAGGGACTCTTCCAGGGTCACTACCGATAGACTGGATGTACGCCCAAATGCAGGCCCGATTATCCCCGGGATGGATCTGCCCTGCCTGTATCTGTAAGTCCGGGGGATCCTGCCGATCTGCAGTCTCTTGCTTAACCGAATATGATAGGTCAGTCAAAGCTGTTCATTGTTGCTGAGGCTTGGTAGACGTAGCAATTAGTGAACTTACATTCTTTGTACCTTTTCGGACATTTAGAAATCACTATATAATATAGGTATGGAATCAAGAAGGCCGTGGGTAGATTGCCATACCTGCCAGTATCACTGCGAATATAATATAATTTAGTGGCACAGTCCCTTCGTGGCCGGCCGTGGATGTCTCCAGCTCGAGGCCTTTACGAGCCTTCCACGCAGTTCCAACGCCTGCTTCTGGCGTATCCGAAGAACAAAGAAACCCAGCTTGTTTTTCCATGATTGAGGACGCAAGATTCGTCTAAGTACTACCACCAAGCTGCTGAGCAGCTCTTTGTTAGGATCCCACTGTTCCCTGGACTCTTTATTGTTACAGCCCACTGCAAAAAGACAATGTTCCCCTTTGTGGGCTCTTGTAGGGGAAATAGAAAGGCACCAAAGCATTGGTTCGTAACTCTCAGGCATTTAACATGCCCTGCGCATTGTATTATTGAATTTTGTACAACATTTACTTAGCATTTACTTGATCTTCCAACCCGTGTCAGTGTGGAAAGCCACCTCGCTCCATCGCCATGGATTCCATCACCAGAAACGTAGTCCACATTCAGGGCATCGTGCATACGCTAGGCCAAGATGTCGAGAAACTAAGGTCCGATCTCCAACACGCGACACCCCCCTCCGGCCCGTTCCCGACCATTCAACCAGCCAGCGCGTCAACCTCGCTCGAGACCCGCCAGAGGCGCTACCAATACATCCTGGACCGCACCCGATCCCTGCCCAAGAACCAGTTCCTCGACCTCGTGCAGGAAGAAATGCAGCGCATCTGGCTAGAGGACGACCCACGCTCCGCTATGCACCCCAAGCTGCCCCGCTATATGATGACCGACCGACTACGGACCAGAGCCGCCCTGGCCGTCAAGGACGAGTGGGCCAAGCAGGGCATCTGGCAGCCGTCCTTCGAGGGCCTCATCCAAAAACGATACCTCAACGTGGGCGTCTGGAAGCACCAGGAGCTAATGTCCCTCATCGACGACCATGGCCTCGATCTCGAGAAATACCCCAACACCTACGCACGGATGTGCCGCCATCGGGACGCTTCGCGGCCGTGTAACCAGTTCCGGTACCAGGTGGACAAGGTGCGCGATCGTCTTCTGGATGAGTGGCGGCAGTCGGTTACCGAGAAGGAAAGTGAGACGGAAGATTCCACATCAAACACAAGAGTAGCTCTTCCACCCGCCCAGATCGACACGCAGGCATACCAGAAGGTGCGGCAGGCATGGACGAGGCGGTGTGTCTGGGATAAGCAGTGGGAAGTGCTGCCCGGGCAACACTGGCGTCACGAGCGGCCGCTCGAGGAGCTCTTAACGCCACAAGAAACAAAATGGTACGCCGAGTTCCAGGCCTCCTGGGTGGAGCCGGGCTTCTCGGGGCCGCACCGCCTGGTACACCGGATCGAGTCCGAGAGGGAGGTCCTGGAGATGTTTGAGCGGCGACTTGGCGGCACCATGAGCTTCTGGAACGGTCAAGCGGATCCACATCGAGGGCTGAAGAGAACGCGGCGTTCATCGTGGCAAAAGTCTCTCCCTGACCGCGATTGGAGCGGCGACGACTCGAGGGAGGATCCCATCTCAAGAGAAGACGAAACGCCACCGAGGAAGAAGAGGGTCGCCAAGGTGCCAGACGATACAGATGGTTCATCGTCTGACGGCGAAGTCCCGGGCTCTTTTGATCCGAGCGGCTCAAAGGGTGGGAGGAGGAGGGTATGGAAGTCACCATTTGTGGTAGATGATGATGAGAGTAGTGACCCCCTAACAGTTGAGTAGAACGCAGGAAATCCGAGCCTTAGCCCAGCCTAACAAATTAGCTATGTTGAAATGGGGCTTGCTAGAGATAACTATCCAGTTTCTACTTCAGCAAAGAGCTCCGATTATCGATCTTCTCAAGGCAGAACGCAGTATATAGGCCTGGTACATATGGGAAACGGGTGCCTGGTTATCCCAGGGGCTCAATAAACAAGACCGTCTTTTATTATAATAAGAATGATATTGACTATTTCATAATCATGCTTGCAGCGGTATTACTCAACACATCGTACCAAGCCCTGCTATAGATGAGGGGCAGTAGCAATTGTTATGGTAGTACAACTCTGTAACCACCCACCTATGCAATGGTATTACAAGTCAAAAGAGGCTGAGGAGGCAAAGAGGCGCGAGATTGAAAGCACCTACTCATTAAAGGATGAAGCCCGTTTGGACTGCATGGTATTACACACCCATTTCTAGTGCCGTACGTTTGACATGGAAATGCATGCCAGAGCAGACCCGATCGGATTGGGACTCTCCGCTAATAACTTCTCGGGAAACGCTTCTTGTCAAGTAGGTGTGGAGTCCGTATCACCAAAATTCCAGCCAGGATTGTTACGCAGGTAAAATACGAGATGTTGTGCTCCCGGTTGCCCGAACCACGGTGGGTAAGGTGCATCTTTGTGTCACAGCAAACTATTGATCGCACCACGTAGAAGGCGTTCTAGTAATACAGCCTTGTCTCTCTGAGAAACAGTGTGACCAGAGTTTCTAAGATTAGAAACCCGTTTCTGCCTCGTCGGAGCTTGGTGACATTAAAGTTTAGCTGATATAACCGTACCCTTGGACCTTCGTTGGTTACGTAGCCCCTGGTATATATATATAGTCTGAAAAGCACTTATGTAAATCCGGGTTCTGACCCTAAGGGTTCTAATGGGCTATCTTTTTTCAACCGAAAAGCAACTCTTTCTCTCATACGACTGTACGAACCGTCGTGGCTGCGCTCGGGTCTACCTCCCCATGTCTCAACGTCGACTTTCAAGGGACAGCATCGAGCCGTCTCGCCTTTCAACAAGACCTTCAAGCCTGGTGGAGAACTCGTACCTCTCATCCGACTCGCTGAGCCAAGGCCTTCTCGAGACTCCGACTGAGTACCGACCCACACATCGGCTTAGTGTAGACGAGGCTGATATCGCCAGCCTTCACGAGACTCCGAATTCACTGTCCTCGTCACCAGCTGACCCTTCAGGCAGCCAGACTCGACACTTTTGGCACAAAATTGGAGCAAAGGGTCTTTGGTGATCTCTTTTGGCTCGTTTTTGCTTATTGTCTCAACATGTTTCCTTTGTTTCCTATGGTTCGAAGCTCGCGAAGCTCGGAAAATAGAAGGAGGTCGTCCTCACAAGTTCTGGCAGCAAATCGTCTTCTCAGGCTGGATCACGAGAACTGTCACTATTGCAGCTGCAGTTATACGCAGTATGATAACGACCCAGGCTACAATGATTGCCGCTATGACAGCGGGGATTATTATTGAATCGACCGGGGTCAATCTATTGCTATTACCCGTCCTATCTATTGCTCGAGCGGTCAACCTGTCCCCTTTAAGTCTTGCACTTCCCACTTTTAACCTCCAAGCTTCGCCCATATCTCCTTCCTTACCACACGTCATCATCATCACGTCGTGCGCTCTTACGTTTGGAGGCCAGTTTATCTCAACTATTCTTCTTTCGGACTTTGGTGTCGCCAATATAGCAAGACCAGCTGATGCAAAAGTTCATATGGTAAAGGCTTGGGAGTTACCTGGGCTAGATGAGCCATGGAGATCTGCCCCTCCAGCCTTCTGGCGCTTTGCAGAGTACCAAGAACCAATCAAAGCGCGAAAGACGCCACCGTATGTTGCAGACACTGGCCGCACTCTACGAGCTTCAGTTCCTTGGGTTGACGAGAAGTCTCGAGTAAATCTCAGAGCCTATGCAGGACCGGCCCAAGTATGGGATGCTCGAGTCGTCTGCTACAGCCCCGCCTTGAAAAACACGAGTTTCCGGGCGATTTATGAGCCCCCGAGTGTTTATGGTGTTGTTTCCGTTAGCGGGTCCTCTTATACTACACTTTTGCCTACAGACCAGCCGTATGTGGATGTAGCGCATCCTTCGATTACAGTCACACCCGTGCCGACGCGTACCCACTCGGGTGTCTCTGAGTCTATTTTGACCCTATCCATGACCACACTTACAGCGACGCCAACAACACTTGGGCTGCTAGGTTCTGCCGTTTACGACGAACCCGACTCTTCTTTCCTTGTAACAGGTGAAAGTCTGGGCCCGGACTTCTATAACTGCACTGTGGAGTGGTCTACATCAGTCTCCATCTGCGGCGTCGAAAGTTATTCGCGCCTCATCCCTTCTTTCTACGAGTTTTCAGAAGAACCTGTGAGCTTTCATATACCGGAAAGAATCCCTGGTTATCTTCTATTTTTCTTCGAATCAGACTATATAAGCGACACGGATATGGAAATACTCTCCAATCTGAATTTTACACAAGGGCAGAATACTGCGGGATGGTTAGCACGTAGGGAAGGGCCCTGGACCACAGTTCTCAGTTCCACCGGTAGCCCAATCCTCTCCCTAAGTCACTGCTTGACTGACGAAAGTGTCGGTGTTTATAATGTCACCATGAATGGAACATCGACCAAATTGGAGCCAGCGATCAGATGGGTTCGGAACGATGATTCGAGCGATTTGTCGATCAACGGTATAGGCGATAGTTCAGCGGATGACTCGGGCGATAACTCAACGGCAGGCGCTCTCGATACCTTCCAAGTCCGGAAACAACTCGGAGCAACAAGAGAAGATTTGACATCTCAAGAACGCGGAGTTATTTCTCTTCGCCTGCCAAAGTTCACGTTCGATAATGCTAGCGAAATTGAGGATGGCTATCCCGGTTTCTCTTCACTACCAACAAGCGAACTGCACGAGATCCACCAATCCCTGTTCTATGATATCATGGATGATACAAAGAACCCATCCCTAGCTTTGCAAGCTTTCTGCACTGTTCTAAACCAAATGCAATACTTCGACACGAGTTTCAAATGGGAACGAGGATCTATGGCGACCTACATCATCGCCGAGGATGTTTCCATACCAACCACCCAAACAGGACTTGTTGTCGTTATTACCATGATTACTGTCCACTTCATCGTGCTCGGAGCCACCTTGTTCCTGTTCCTTCGACGTACAGAAACTACAATGATAGGCAACGCCTGGCAGTCGGTGGCCCAGGTGATATCTGACGACACTCTTCCCATCTTGGAACAAGCGGGTGATTTGCGAGACAAGGAGGTCAAGAAGGTCCTCCTCGCTGAGTCCAGTGAAGGAAAAGAGATGACCGGTGTTATCCGGAGGCGGCATAACGGCAAGGTTCAGTTCGGCGAGAGGTGAATTGTGAGTTGGCTTGGGAGGTCCCAACCGCTGCGACAGCTCCGATCAGACTTGCAGTCTATCATACGAAGAGGCGGGGCACCAGTCTCCTTGACCCCGGGGGCTCTGCCTGTTGCCCCACACGAAATGTCAACGACGATACGCAAAGTAGTATGCTGGCGGGGCACCAACGCGTGTGCCCGTCAGTGTGACCCGTGTTTTTTGGCTGTCAGGGACGCGTGCGGATGTTGCCGTGCCAAGATAACCCCGGCGTCGCTTGGATATAATGACCTTGTTTGGAATATTGGGCGTGTCCGGGAAACTTTGTATGAATCGAGGAAGAGTGTACAGGAAAAGAATAAACATCAGATGACGTCTTCCACTTTAATGACCGTACGTGGTACTATTAGTTGGGCAGAGGGATTGGTATTCACCGGAGCAATTAGTATTCACAGCCATCATATGTGCCTCGATGGTCCCAGTCTACCTGTGTTGCTGGCCCCCCTTTTGCTGTGCCGCATCTCATTTGTCAACCAAACGCAACATATTCCCTTAACTTTCCATTCTACAAAATACATCAGAAATCACCAACTACTACCAAGACTACACCATTAATACCACTCCGTCTATCACCTCTCTCTCCCTTCTCAAACTGGCATCAACGCAACGAAGATTCGCAGATAATCCCACTCCCCAACCAGAACCTCAACCTTTCGCGATAACAATACAACGAACCACGATGCAACCTCTCTCGACTTTCGGCCTCGTGGCAAGCCTCGCACCAGGAACACAAGGTCTGCACGTGCGGTGTAGGTATGTTTCAGAGGAGAGAGTTCCCTCTCACATAGAAAGGGGGATGGAGGACGTCCCCTGCTTTGCTAGGCGGGTTTTGAAAGTTATGTAGGTATTGTTCGGATCAGAAAAATAAGTATGTTAGTGTAGCTGTTTCTGGCTCCGTACTCTGGGATGAGGGCATCGAATTAGTAGTAATCAATATTACACCACTCAACATTGAATCAGTGTATTGCTTTTTAAGCGATACGGGGTTTTGCCCATAAATTGCGATGAGCGAAGCAGCGCTCTTGGCCCTGCGCCGCCGGACTCAGTGGCGGAGGCTCCTCCATGATCCGGACGAATGTCTTCCACGGTCCCGTCGCGTACTTTTGAGTTGTGGAGTAGCGCAGCATCCCTTGCATTTGCCGCCATCGCGACCGTGCTTGGCTGCGAGGTTCATTTGTAGCCGTGCTGGCCCGCTTCCTTCTAAATCTGGGGTGAATTAGTGAGTGTATTGGGTCTCCGTGGGTCTTGCACCAGCTGTGCCGCAGCTAACCCTTTTAGCTTTGCCGTACCTCATTCCGGCGGCCGAGACACCGAGAAGTCACATGGTCCATGGCATTTCGCGGATGGGTTTTGACGACCGCAATCTCAGGATGCGGCACAGAGAGCCGCGGTTTGGTTCGGAGTCGTGGATTTGCCATGTAGGAATGGCTTCAATATTGGAATCCATACGAGGAAGCTAGCTGCGGCACATGAAGGATCTAGTAGGCTTGCTATGCCGATCCGTAGGACGCCAAGGGAAGTTCTCACATTTCGTTACTCATGATACCGTCTACGCTTCTTTATGAATGTTTCGTGATTGCCCGTCCTAGAAAGCGTGTCTCTCCCAGAAACCACAAGCTCACTTCATTTGCAAATCAACACAATCCACAGCTACTACGAAGACTGCACCGTTCGTCCTTCATCCGTCATCCCACTCCTTCAAGACGGTATGAAACTCAAACAACGAATAACACACATCACTTCTTTTAAGACGACGTACCCACACACACGATGCAGCTCATCCCCACCCTCAACCTCATGCTCGCCGGCCTAGCCGCCAGCGTCGTCTCCGCCGAGACCACCTACCTCAAAAAGGGCCGCAACGACAACACCTCCCTCTTCACCGTGACCGCCACAAACGTCTCCGACGTCCCGGGCACCTGCGGGGGCCTCTGGGACAACCTGCACCACTCGCACCTGTGCGAGTCGCTGGAGGACTCGTCGTGCGGGGAGACGGCCCCCGGGCAGATGAAGTGGATGTTCCGGACCTACCTGTTCTGCAACAAGGGCCACGTCGAGTCGGCCTGGTGGGAGGCCACCCGCCACCGGTTCGGCGCCATCGAGTGCCTGACCGACTGCGAGGGCCAGCCGAGCTCGTGCAACCCTTGGAGTCGGGCTAGCAACCCGCAGGGTATTCATTAAAGGAGAGGAGGTCTAATCACGTGGGGGAGGGAAGATTCATTAGGGAAGCGGAAACAGAGTCGGGTGCGGTTGGATTTAATTGGACGGACTATAATTACAAGGGGAGATACGTTGTTGCGCTGCTGAAGTTTGACTCAGTTAATGGGGCGCGTATTGAGTCCAATTGTTCCTTTTTTTTCCCGGGTGAGAGGCTTCTCCCTTTCGCCCTCCTTTTAGTCAAGATAGTTTGACAGCCATGTATCTAGAGAGAACGGTCTCTTTTAAGAGTGGGGGCGTCCAATCAGCAGCGATGAATTGAGCTCGTAATGCCCTCAAGAAGCGAATGGATGCTGAATGGCCTCAGCAATGCCAATCGTTTGAAAAGACTCGAAATATTGTGGTTGTCCTTGTTCCCCCTCTTGCCTGTTTTTTTCATCGTCTTCCCTCTTCATTACTATTACAAGCCCTCCCTACGAAGAAAGAAAAAACATCTGCGATCTATCCTCCACTCATCCGAAAATGCGCATCACCACCCTCTTCCCCACCGCCGTTTTTGGCCTCGCCGCCCAGGCCTGGGCCGCCCCCTCCATCCCCTCCACCATCGCCGCCGCGGACAACCAGAACCAGACCGCCTCGGCCGACGTCCTCGTCGCCGAGCGGGGTTTACCGCCCGTCTTCGCCCACGGCCGGTGCGGCCTGCACTTCCACATCTACGACGAGCGCTGGGACTTCACCAGCGGGGAGGACAACGAGCGTCTCCGCAAGGCGAGCGGCCAGCCGGGCTACCACATCCGGGTGTACGACGCGCACCGGGCCAAGAAGATGGACGAGCAGGGGAAGCTGGAGCCGCAGGTCGGCTGGCCCGCCGGCGCCAAAACAACCCACATGGAGAGCTTGGACTTCTGGGCCACGCCCGACGACCAGCTCAACGTCGTCACCTTCCAGTACGGCGGCGAAAAGTGGGAGTCGGGCGCCCCGGGCACCAAGAACGACCACTGCAGCGTCGGCCGGTGGGACAAGAAACGGGGGTGCGGATCCAACCTACTCATCGGTACACCATCGATATGGACTGTGGGTTCCCCTGTTAGGATTGGACGGAATGCGGGGGAAAGGGGTGGTAGAAATGGGGTTGTCCCCGGTCGTGATGCATGCTTGGGTAATTCTCTTCTGTATTCTTGCCAGGCCAATTTGGTAATACGGAGGGCAAACAAACGGTGCATCTGATTATGTTGGATTGGTCTCTATACTATTTAGTGTCTTTGCCAGTTAGCTTGTAGACCGAATTGGTAAGCTTGGCGGGCGTATTCTATTTATCTTCAACGCTTTCCCCCTTTTCCCTCCTTCTCCGACACATGCTCAGTCAAGCCACATCAGCAAAACATTACCACGGAGCACAATTATATTTCGTCTCGAACACTGAAAGAAAACAAAAACAGAAAGATTTGTATTCTTGATTATTTACATATTGGTGTTTACGCTATCCAACAACTGATCAACTCCTCTTCATCAGAGTGCCGCTGTCTCCTTGTCCGACGACGACGTCGCGACCGCATGCTCGTCATGCGCCGACACGAACCCCGCCTCGGGATCCACGACCTTTTGGTGATTGTGCGCCGCGGCGACGAGCTCGGGCCGCTCGGCGCTGAGCCGGCGGAAAGTGGACTCGGCGTCCCAGACCCAGGGGGTGGGGGCGGCGAACAGCAAGTCCATCTCCTCGAGGGTGCGCTGGTTGCTCTCCGGGTACAGGGCCCAGACGATGGGGATGGCCAGGACGTTGCAAGCCCCGAAGATGTGCAGCGTGTTCTCGCCGATGGCGTCGAACATGACGGGGCACAGCAGCGTCAACCACCCGTTCCCGATCGACCAGCCCACGACGCCCCACGCGTTGCCCTTGGCCCGGACCTGCAGCGGGAAGATCTCGGCCGGGTAGAGCCAGGGGACCGTCAACCACGTCGCCCCGAAGACCGAGGTGAAGATGAAGACGAACGAGGCCGCCGCGGCGCCGTACGAGCTCGCCTTGGCCAGGTCGCCGCTCGCCGTGGCCTGCTGGCCCAGCTTGGAGAAGGCCCCCGCGAGGAACATAGCGAGGCCCTGCCCCACGGCGCCCCAGTACAGGGTCCAGCGCCGGCCAATGCGGTCCAGCGTGAAGACGCAGATGAGGGTGGCGAACATGTAGAAGATGTTGTTGAGGCCGCTGATCCACTGGCTTTTCTCCGTGTCGAAGCCGGCGATGCGGAAGATGGTGGGGGCGTACACGGTGACTGCGCAAGTAGTGTTAGTATCGAGGTCGTCCCACACTGGGAAAAAGAATAAAAGGGGGTAGGTAGAGAGTACTAACCTCCGGCAATACCAACCCATTCCTGGATGATTTGTAGCCAGATAACCAACTGCACGCGTCGACCGGTATGCAGCTCACCCGATCCAATCCCGAAGAACATGTGGTAGTACGACGTATGCTTCGACTCCTTCGTCTCCAGCTGCGCAATGTTCCGAATATCATTGAACTCGAGATCCGCCCTCACCGCATCCTCGCCCGTCGACCCCCTGAGCCGGCGCAGGATAAACTGGGCCTCGTCGTCGCGGCCGACTTTTACGAGCCAGCGGGGCGACTCGGGCAGGAACCAGACGACGGCCAGCAGCACCAGCAGGGGCAGGATCTGGAACGCGATGGGGAACCGCCACCGGAACGCGCTCGCCCCGTTGTCGATGAAGGACAAGCCGAACTCGAGCCAGTAGGCCACCACGACGCCGAAGATGTTGAGCGTGAACTCGATGGCGATGAACTGGCCGCGCGACGTGTGCTCGGCCGTCTCGGTCGCCCAGACGGGGACGATGGCGTTGAGGATGCCGGTGCCGATGCCGTTCACGAAGCGGGCTGTTCACGTAAGTCAGTGACATGTACAGATATGTGGAATCGGTGCATTTGCCACCTACCGCAGATCATCCACTCATGGTTCATGGCCGAGCACTGCAGCGTAGCCCCGAGGATGGCCCAAGCGGCGCCGACGGCGATCGTCTTGATACGGCCAAGCTTGTCGCCGATCCAACCGCCGAACAGGCAGCCGCACAGGGTGCCCAAGTAGTAGACCGAGACGATGCCGCCCTGCAGGAGCGAGTCGGTAATAATGGGCTCGTTGGTGACGGGGTCGACGTGCCCGAACCCCATAAGGTCAATGTAGTGCTTCGCGTTGTTGACGCCGCCCATCATGCCCTGGTCATAGCCAAAGAAGAAGATGGACAGGGCGGCGACGCAGTTGATGGCGATGAGCAGCTGCCGCTTCTCGAGGAAGTTGGCGACGTTGAAGCCGGGGAGACGCTCCATCATGATGGCGGTTGTTGGTCTCACTCATGCAAGCCTCCTCGTAGATCTCTTTATTGGTGTGGTTGGCAATTTGTTGGCTGGGTTATTAGTAGCTGAGGGTGACCATAGCCGAGGTTGAGAGGAGAAGTGCAGACACGCCTAGCAAAGGGAACGACGGGTGCGAGGGCACACGATGCTTCATATACGTCACGCGCGTAGATGCAGCCAAGGCCAGGGGGCAAGGCAAAGTCGACTGACTCGTGAGAAGTCGGCACCTGGTCCACGCCAAGTCCCGAAATCGCGCCGAACCCCCCAACCTCCGGGGTAGGGGAGTGGGTAATATTTCGTCCAATGCCCCGGAAATCTCATCACGATTTTGCCCGTTATTTCCCCCAGACCCCCGCAAAAACCCCAAAGTCCCCCACTCGTTTTCAGTCGTCTCACAATCACGCGGGCGGTCTGCACTCCCCCTGTGGTGTGCAAGGAACGAACCCCGGCGGGTGCCCCATTGGCTCCATCCGATGCCGTCAGCTGATTGGTTGGCCGGGAAGAAACGTTAACGGGACGGCGCAAGAAGCTTCAGAGTTCAAGGCTTCGTCTGCTGCAGTACCATAGTGCGGCTTAAGTGTTTACGCGCTCCAATCAACGTCTGCGGGGGAGAGCTGGAATGCGGGTTAGTGGGGCCACGTTCTCCAGCGAAGTGGATACGCCATAACGTTGGCTCATTAGGCGATCGAAAGTCTGCCGATGGTTCAGATCTTTGACTTAGACGCTAATCTAGTTTCGCGTACTGGTATATCGTGTTTAGATGAAAAACATGAGGTAAGATCCAATGATGGCACGTTCTAATTCCGGTGGTATGGTCATGTTCGGCACTTGGTCGGTATCGTTTAGTATATGGTCGTTAGCAACAGATCTCGTCTGCAAAAAGCCTAAGTATATGGGACACTAACCTAGCACGTATCTCTAGACAATCCCGATCAAGACCCCAAACATGTACGTAGTATTGTAGATGGCATCCGCACTCTTGAGCTTGAAATAAGCTTAACACCCGAGCAACCTATTCAACAAGCCGATGCACCTTGACTCGCAATCCCTTCGAATCCTCCGGCATCACCGGCACGACCGTATCACTCGTAATCACCAAATCCGTCGCCGACGTCTCAAACAGCTGGCCCGGCTGCCCTTTCTTGACGCCTACATCCGCGAGACCTTGCGCCTGCTCCCGCCCGCCAACGGCAAAACGGCGCAACGCACCGCTCCCGCGGGCACCATCGCGGGGCTCTATTTACTCGCCGGCATCTTCGTGTCCGCCGACCTGTACACCATCCAACGGTCGCCCGGGTATCTTCCGGCTGGAACGGTGGCTGGAAGGCGCGAAGGAGAAGAGCAATGAGTTCGAAAAGGGCAACCCGGCCGCGTACCGCCCTTTCCTCATCGGGAGCAGGGCTTGCATTGGCCGGCACATGGCGCAGCAGAGCATCCGACTGATCGTGGAGAGCTTGCTCTGGAGGTACGACTTTGAGCTCCTGGGACGGGTTCGTCTGGGAGCGGGATGCTGGGAGCAGCCTCATCTATACCGACTACAGTCTGTTAGATAGGAATGATATTTCAGTACACAAACACTGCCAATTTCATATTACATGCACGGACCAACGAAGAATAGGAGAGAGCAACATGTCAGTGTCGACGAACCAACATTTCTTTACCAGGTAGTTTGGTAAAATGGCGAGTCCACGAAACATGATGAGATAAATCACGTATATATCCTAATAGATCAACCGTTAAATCCGGTCATTACGGACTGCGTATGCCCGAGGCCGCTTTGGGCGGGCAAACTTCCTCCCCACGTGACTGGGCCCACTCCTTGTATGACTCTGGGTACGTCTGGTCCAACTCCGTCAAGTATCTAATAAGTCTTTTCAATATGAGTAGGTGTCATTATTATTGTATACCACCGGTGCTATTCCAAGCTCTTACTTACTCTTTCCGGAAAAATCCATTTCCAAGCAGTGTAGCCGAAACTCTGGCCTCGAACGCCCTTCTTTCACCATTAGCTTCGGGGCCAAGACAGGCTGGAGACTTGTCATACAGTGCGTATAAGTTGTTCCTCCCAAGGTGATCTTCAGTCGGTGCTGATATTGGGAAGAAGTCATGATAGTTGTTGATAAAGGGCATGCCGGTGACATTTCGAGAGTTGGACCAAACCCCTATTTCCACTTTGGGGCCAAGTTAGTGGGGACGCATGCAACGAGGATATAGTAAGGGCGATAATTACTCTCATTATGGCCATAAATGCAAGCTGGGTCGAAGATTACGGGGGTTTCCGTCGGGGTCGGTGGCCATGTTTCCATCCCAAAGATCCGTGTGTATGAGCCTGGGCACGATTTCACGTCCACTAGTCTCCAGCGGACGCAGTAGCCGGGGAATGATACGATTGAACAGAGCGTCCAGGATTCGCGTGAACTCGACATAGCGCGGGCCTTGGGCGATCTCTTCGAGTCTCATGAGCACACGCATGTATCGGAAGAAGGAATCTTCCCACGAGTTGCTTCTGGCCGAACGGACAGGAAGAACGCCACCGGCGATGGCTTCATCGGCGCCGTACAGTCCATCGGCCGACAGTCCTTTGAGATAAAGCTCTGCTAATTGCCGTGTGAGTTTCATCGGGTCTATTGGACCGTCTCGCATGTGTACGAACTCGCACAAGAGGAAGTGCGCGTCTGGGTTGGAGTCATATTGACCGCAGCCGATTGGTTTCGGTCAGAAGCCAGACACCAATTTCTGTATCAGGCTCAGGCTTCCCGCCTCTCCCTTAAACACCATTGACATGAGAAAAGTGGTCTGTAATGTTGCCTCCTTTAATAATGAAGGCAACTTGGAAATTCGGAAATTTTGGATAAGTTGCCGAATACTCACTAGTCGCACCCGAATCAGTGTCCGTAACCTTGAGGAAGTATGCGACGGGCTCTCCGTCGGCCTCCGCATTGATATTGGCAGTGCGTGACCATGTACCGTCGCCATGTGGCTCGATGACCACATTGGTGGCCTCTGCGGGTAGCACTGTGTAGCAATTGATATTGAGGCACACGAGATAGGGTATTTTAAGGTCTAACTTACATATCCTAACATTTTGGTCAACGTAGGATATTAGGTAGTTAGGTACGGCATGGAGGCTTGGAGCCCAAAACGCGTTCGACACGTCCACGAGGGGAAGGAGATCGTCTTCCGGTACCGGCTTTACCCAGTGTTATTAATTAACTAACTAAACTAATTACCTACCGGTAGTTAGTTAGTTAATATTTAACGCCGAATTTATATTAGTTAATTAATTAATAGATTAGTTTAAAGAGCGATAATTAATTAATTAATTATAGTTAATTATTAATTAATATTTTATATAATTCTTTTAATATTATAATTTATACGATTCTTTTTAAAGGCGTCGAAAGGGCATCGATAAGGTATTATAATACCGGATTTAACGGTAGTTATTAATTAATATTAAGCCGAGATATTAATAATCTTATAAGCCGATTTTATAATATTTTTATAATATTAAGCTTTAATAAATATTTAGATATAAAGCTTAAATAAAAGCTTAAATAAAAACTTAAATAAAAGTTTAAATAAAAACCTTTATTAAAAGCTTAATCGAGGTATAGCCGGAGCTAGCTTAAAGAAGTATAATAAACTTAATTAATAAGGTTATTAATAAAGATTCTATTAAACTAAGAACTTTTAATAAATCTAGCTATCGAGGTTTAATATTATAGAAATATCGTAAAATTAAGGATAAAATTAATTAAATATTAATTAAAATTAATAATTAATAACTCCTTTAATTAATTAATTATTAATTAATAAGTCCTTTAATTAGTTAGTTAATTAGAATATATTAATTAATTAGTTAATTATTAATTAATTTCGGTTAGTTAGTTAATAACACTAGCTTTACCTATATACTTTGCTCCAGGGAAGGTTACAGCAATATAATCCAGATAATTCAAATAAATAAGAGTCATCATACTCCGTACACATCAATATAATGCTCCAAAAGGGTTGCGTCATGAAACCGTTTTATTCGTGGCATCCTTTTTATTAGAGCCAACTGCTGATCGCGTGTTGGTTGGCCTGAGAGGATTGGCACCGGTGTTAACCATGCATCGATGATTCGGTAAAAGCACTGCCCCTTGTTTCGCCCGAGCAATGTGGTGGGTGCAGGGGTGTCGCTCGCCCGGTATGTATCAGCGCCCATTTGATTTTCGCTCGCTCGACCTGCCTGGTAATATAAAATGCAGCAATATGTCTTGTTTTCAACGACTGGCTCCCTTACTCTCTTACTACATTAAGCTCTGCTGAGGTACCAGTCCCTCAAAGACCATGTTTCCCCTCAGGGTATATTTTTCTCAGCATGTCGGTCCTGTGGTAGAATGGAACGAATCCGATTGACATTCTGGTTTCGCGCCGCCCACCAGTAAGGCGCATGCACCCCTGTGCTATCCGTAATTCGACGCGTACCCCGCTTCCTTCATCGCCCGAGCAATGTCTCGGGAGAAGTTTCCAGCAGCTTGTCGCATTTCTCTGGGCACTCTCCTTCTCTTAACATACACGGTTCTGCTGATCCGAAGGAGTTCACCATCCTACTGTTCTACCCCTATCATCACATTATCAACATGTCGATAGGCCGCATTCAGGCTGGGTTTGCGCATGCAACTCAAGAGCTTACCGTGGCAGCCGCCAATCTCAATTTCGACTTCACATTGATGAAGTTTGAAGCACCCGCAGAGTATCAAACGATCGGAACGCTGCTTTCTCCCAAACGCGTCCGCGAGGCGGAGACCGGCCCGATCCATGTAACGGCAAGGAAATTAGGTGCTCTTTTTGAGGGTGTGTGTCCTGACACGCCCAATCTCATCAAGGCCTATGGCATTCGAGCTTCAGAGATCTCCAGAGATGTATCTGAGCACGACCAGGACAGGTCTAGTCATAATTGGATCCGATCTGAATTCGGTGGTATTGACGCAACCTCGATTTGGGCGGCAGCGACTTCAAGCAAAGCCGCTCTGCCTATTCATTTACTCGCCTGCATCATTGCTAGGCTTTGGAAGGATTCCGAAGCTGTGTCTGTCTGGGCGGAGATTGTAGCTGAGAGAAAAAATGAGATAACTTCCACGTTTGAGGAAGGGATTCAAATTCCGCTTACGCTAGCTTCGGCCGCTCGGCAGGAGATCACCCGTGACCATCTTAGCAAGTGGGATTGCAGTGCAAGAGCATGGTTACACACAGCCGATACGTCACGACAGCGGCAATACAAGCAATTCCTTCTCATAGTCAACAACCTTAGCATCGCCATCCACCAACCCAATATCTCCCTATATCAGGATGTCATCAATGTCTGGAAGTTGGCGCTTGTCGCTACCGAAGGGCTTATTTCAGGTACGCCGCATGCTGTTCGAGACGGGCCTGTTCTCTTGGGTATTTCAGCCTGGCATATCTTTCCCGACATGCTGGTTCTCAACGGACCAACCGGGAATATGAACATATCAATGGAGGACATTCTAGTTAGGCCTGGTGGCGTCTTGACATTGGGCATTTCAGATCCGGCTCGTCGAGAAAACCAAGGAGTGTATTGGTCATTATCGCTTTCGCACCATATGCACTATGGCGAGGCTGTGAAACGGACCAGAAGACTCAACATTGATGGTTCTCGGTTGACTTTGAACGAACTGTTTCTGGTTTGTTTCGGTAACCTTTTTAAACTCTGGGGTATTTCGAAAAAAGACATCAACAAGACATTCTGCGTTTTGCAGGAGGTAGGGAGAGTCGTGCCCGAAAGTCCATGGGAGAAAGGTGTTAGTAACTGGAGGCATGTCTTAGAGCGGGCCATACAATCATACACGGCCGGTGATACAGAGGCCACTCTCGCAGTCTCATTGGGGCGTCGTCGACCAACCTTTCTATCAGGTCGACTAGTGGATGCAAGTGTGCCGTTGCTTGGTCTGCGAAAACTTTCGACTCTTCTATCACTCCTAAAAGACCCGGATAGCAAGATTGAGCTATTAAGACGGCTTGCGGCAAGGGTTCAGGGATTGAGCAATAACAACAGCATTATACTATGCTTGCATAAGCGACGGATTGATGGAATAGCCCTGGAATTCGCTACCGCATTCCCCTACACAGCTGGGCATCAAGAGACCGCCACCCGACCGGATTTGGGTCGCCATCATCGTTGGACTCAAGTCCCGGGTTATATTCTCGTCGACCATAAGAACTTCGTCCAAAACAGAGCGCCAATTACCGAAGACACCAGTCATCCTCTTGAGTCTTCCTCTACAAAGTCGATTGCAACCAATAGTCCACATAGCGACGAGTGCAGACAAGAGAGTCTGCATCAAAAGTCACCATCTTTTGAGAAACAAGCTGATAAGAGGTTTGTGAAACTCTGTACTGAGTATCTGACCGCTCGGGAACGGGAGCTCAGAGCCGAAACAGTGGAGTACCTTGGGTTTGATGGGCCTGAGACGGTCACCAAACCCAACAACGATAAAAACTCCTTGTTTACGTTCAACGGGTTTCCTTGGTCTTATGATGGTCCAGCTAATATGGTGACAAATAATGAGGCGGAGGGTGGAAATGTCTATTACTACTCTAACTTCGGACAGGACAAAGAGACTGGACTCTCACCAATAGAGTCATCTGAAGAATTCGATTGTGCCGCTCTCTATGTCAGATACAGCAACACGGTGCCGCCGCAGCCTGACGTTACTCTAAATGACATATTGTGGTGCTTTAAGCACGACCTTATCGACCCCGCTCGCTTGGATGTGTTACTGACGGAGACACACACCTTTAACTTTCTGAAGGGCTTGGGCGCCATCAGCCAGATGTATCACGAGCCTGCAGCTGGGGGAGCAACTATATCGGGATCCATCGTGGAGAAAACATTCGACCCTCCCAACTTCTATTGTTGGAAAGATACTGTGACTATGAACCAGGCCACCGCAATAGCCTTGATAGGTTACTTTGAAACAGGCTACAGTATGCTCGAGACTATAGACACCATGCAAGGTAGATACAATATTATTGGCCTCAGCAGTGGTGATTCAATATTCGTTCGAACATCAGTAAGTTACCTTGAGCAAACACAACATCTTACCCCGGTTTCGCTGAAGACATCTGCCTAATCGAGAGAGAAAAAATGCCAGGTCCTAAATAATCCCGAAACCACCTACCCTGCGTACAGCTTTACACGCATCCTCGGAAACACAGGCAAAGCCGGGTTTTCCATCCTTACGACGCCTTCAGAGCTCATGGTGAGCAAGCTAGACCCAGCCGCATGGCGGATCAAGCCAGCAGTGTTCGACGGCACACCCTTAGATCAATTCTCCCACACGTCACTTCATCTCACTTTCACCGACTGGCAAGTCCCGCTAGTTCAGTCCCATTCGGTGGGCCAGCGTGACGCCGACGTCCACATACTCGAGGCCGTCGTTTCCGTGCGCAACGCCGGCAAGTGGGTCGCTGATGTTGATATCTGCCGCGCTCTGCTTAGCACCCGTCTGGTGCGTCCAGTAACGCTTCCCAGTGGGAAAAACAGAGTTTGTGGGCACTCTTGTGATGGAAATGCTGGCGACAGCGGCCAAGGTTATAGTAGCGACGAGGATGAGCTGTTGTCAATTGAGACCTGGGATCAAGTTCTTGACGAGGTAGATGGATCCGCGGTTGTGAGGTGTTATGACAACCAAGTGGCACGGTTGGCTATCATATCAGTATTGTGCCTGCATGGCCAAGGGGAAGAACGGCCGGTTGTTATCTGTCCCAAAACGGCTTGCTGGAAATGCCACGCCGAGGCCGAGACGCCGGGTCAGGACATAACATACATATATTAGATTGGTTCTCTGGTCAAAAGGGTCGCTATCAGTCTTTAGGTAGTATTGTTACCAGTCGTTGTATTTTTCCACCGCTCAGAGCTGACCCTCGACTTCCTATTGTTGACTAATGACCGCGAGTTCGTTGCAGTATATCATGTAGCTCACAAGCGTATAGTGCCGTATTGCACCACGCTTTGTCAAATGACTCGGACCCGCAGACTGCATTGCGAATAGAGTCTTTGGGCAATCACTGCTCGATTGAAGATGCTGACGAGGGATTCTGAAGGATGTAAGCTGTAGAGATCTTTGAGATAACTGTTGAATGGGCTTTGGGTACTATAGTACGATGTGTGTGATGTCAAATGTGGTATATGTATTCGGCATACTCTCTCTAACTAAGAGGGGATCTCCAGATCCCTTTCGTACGAGGAATAGGCTCTGCTATATTCGATGGAGAGTCTAAGGTAAGCGCAAAGGTGTCCACAGTTGCCTGGGTCCTATCAGCACGATTTCTGAGATACTGCTTTTTAAGCCAATACAGTTTATATAGAACGAGTGCATGGTAATGCATGAGGCGCCAAGCTGCGAGTGTAGTATTGCATTCTCAAAAAGCCACCCGCATCGGGAAATATGATGCGGTCTCAAGATATCTAGAATGAGTCACGGGTCTTGGAGCGTCTGGGCGAGAAGTTCGTGTCGAACATAATTTCAGGCTGTATGAATTGCACGCCAGACAAGTCCTGGACATCTCCTCACGCCCAACCAATGACCCTAACACAGCCACTGGATCAAGAGGAACAGCAATCCTGCTCAGTCGCACACCTTGCGTTGCCCTCCGGTACGCACCCCCTCGATTCGGAGTCGAACTTCTCTTTGAGTTGCAGACGCCGATAAGGGGGATGTCGTTAGTGCACTGGATGTACTGGTCGCAGCTGCAAGGGTTGGGGAACGCGCCTTCCGTCTCGGGGCATTTGCAGGTCCCGGATTGGCGGGATTCTAGCAGGGGCGAAGAGGCTACCATGCCGGTGGGCGAGGCGCTGGTGAGGGGCGAGCTGCCCAGGAGAGGGAGGAGCACGAAGAGGGATTGGAGACGCATGTTGTGGTTTATGGTTTGTTGTTTTTAGTTTGAAGATCAGATAATACTGGATGAACTAGCGAAGTTGGGAGGTCTGTTGACGGCTCGAGAGGTGATCTTTCTCGTAATTTTGGATGCTTGTAAACAGGGGTCCTGATGGAGAGTAGGACTTTGGCGTTAGCCAAGGTAGACTTAAAGGACTCCGGCTAAGTGAAGCGGGATAACACTCTTTAAGCTGCAGCTATTCCAAATGGCTGGCATAAGATGAATAGTCACCGGCGCATTGATATACCAAAGACCGGAGCTCCGTTTAGGCAGATTGAGGCTGTCTCACTGAGTGTCTTACATACCTTGCCTCCCCCTGCCTCTTGATCGGCTCATGCAACGGGAAATCTAGATCAAGATCGCGTTGACGCACATAAGTACGTATCTTTGACGCCTCTTAAGTTTTCCTGAATGAGTTGCGCAGCACCCGGTCAAAACAACAGCCTATTACGACGTCAACCCACGTTAATTACGTCAGCGAGATCCATTTAAAGATTGTAGGATAGTGATAAGCAATTGCAGTGATTAATAGGCTATTCAGTCAAGTCTCTTCCTGGCTGAGAACAACGTCTGGGATCTTCCGATGGGGCACAAAAGGCAGGCTGATATTCCTTACCACAGCAAACGACCGTGAATGTCTCAGTCGAAGGGGGTCTGAGCGGACCAAGTCAAGATCTAAAACCGGATCGGTAGCGGATCTTACTATTAGAATCCGATCTCGACAGCTACGTAGACACAGCCAGGCACACGGTCGAGAGTCGCCACTTATCCCGGTTCATAAAGTCGGACTTGACGATCACGAAAACCCCAAATCCGAGACGGACGTATATATCTTTATAGAACTTTTCCAAGATGGACTTGGGGCGGAACACGATGGCCACGAACGCCCGGTCGTCTCTGTCGTCTCGTTGCTGAGTCTGGATGGCACAATTGAGTAGGCCCAGGTACAGTTTCCCCGGCCCCTCTGGATTGGACCGGTCGAACAGACACGACGCCGAGCCCGCATGCGGGAGATTGTGGACTTTGAGAATATTCATCCGTAGGCCTTGCTCGGTTGTGGTCATCTTGAAATCACGGAAGTGACCTGGCGGGACCGGAGCGAACCCCGGCATCCCGTGAAGTCTACTGGCGATCTGGCCAAGGTAGACTGTGGTTCCAACACCGTCTTCTCATCCCAAGAAATGAGATCGCGGTTCGCATCACTGTTCCATAGGAGCAGAGTGCAGTCCTCGCTCTGTTTTAGGATTCTTTTGCTGGAGCCGCTGGAAGGCCTTCGGGCCCTCGCCGTAGAGTAACGGCACGTTGACGTCGGATATGCGCAGGGTTGAGTAAGTAGGCTTTGTCCTCGATCATGCTAGCTTCCCGCTTCGATGCTCAGTACATGCGGGTCGCGACGAGCACCTTGAAGAAATCCGTCTGGTGGCAGACGATGTCTTCGCTGGTCCCGTGATGGCTGATTGTTTTGACTCAGGCCGCCCTTGTGCCCATATACTGTCACATATCACCAAAAGCCCGAACGTCCGTCGACGCCAGCAGCTCTCGCATAGTCGCAGTTCTTTGGTTTATCAGAGTCCTTATTTGGAAGGTTTCGAATCTGAAGACACCCCCCTCTTAAACCCATCCGATACGGTATTAAGTGTGTATTTCTTTTTCAGGACCTATGTTCAGGAAGCTGGTGACTTACTGGGCAGACTCATATACCTCATAAGCCTCATATTTCAGCGGTGCGCGTCCTTCTGCTCTAGCTCGCTTATGCATACAAGAAAGTCTACTTGATTGCAAATCGACGCGTCCCATGAGCCAGCCAATCATACGGACGTATTGGCCTTGTTTGATGAGCGGGCAAGTCTAGCAGAGTTTTTGAGAACCTGTATTATGCGAAGGGGAATTGTGTGCCTATGGGATTGCTCGCATACGGTCTCGTTCTACCGTTGAGTCATCGTGCGTCAAAAGTGGTGAGTGTGGCATTGATCTCAACGTATCGGATGAGCTCACCCTCCATCTCTTGGTTGAGATGGAGGGTCGTAGGTGCATTCATATATTCTGTAGCGGTTAACCAATCATCGCTGAAGATGCCGGGAAAGCATGAAATTGGTGCATATCAACGTGGCTATGTTGTATTTGGTGGTCGACCCGATCAGCCAACCAAAGTATCCTTGGCATCCGCCAGCCTTGCACTTACCCGGGCCGTGCAAGGATAATGCTGATTAGTGACTTACTGATTGCTCGAGCAACGAGTTGTGGAAGATGTTACCCTTGTACGGAGTAGCCTGTGTAACTCGAGGCTGAAAACAAGTGATCCTATTAGTCCCGTTACAAGCCTCGTGGCTACTCAGATGATATGGCTAGGTTCACGTGGCGACATTCGCTTGATATAAAAGACATGCGAATGAATTGAAAAGCAATGCCGCCTTCTTCCCATTTTTGCTATGTTTCCCCACTCGAAATCTACTGAGTCTTACAGTCTACATCACCACATTTTACCATCCATTGAGTTGTGAACAACCGGCCGCACACTCTACTCTATCCTGTTCATATAGGTCTAACTATTACATACCTTTATCGATAAATTACCCTTATTACAGCAGACAAGGAATTCATCACAGTGTTATTACAATGACGGCTGAATGTAAAAGATGTGTGGTCTGTCACGCTGTGGTTACTTACAGTTATGATACTTGCTTAAGATGTGGCTCTAGAGATTTTGAGTATGACTGGGAAGGGAAAGGGAGGGGAAGTAAGAAGGATGATGGAAACAAGGATGGAAAGAAGGACGGAAAGAAGGACGGAAACAAGAAGGACGGGAACAAGAAGGACGGAGACAAGAAGGATGGAAAGAAAGAAGAAGGAAAGTAGCGAGTTTAACATATGTCGTCCCCTATAATATCTAGATAATTGTGATAGTCTCAATACCCCAAGTTCGAATCGCGAAATCGCCCTCATCCCGGACCTGAAACATGGCCACCCGTGTGTAAAGTTCTTCACTTGCCTCCTTCCTCGTCAAGACCAACCCACGAACGATACCATGATCGTCATTAGTTCTTCCAATGGCCAACAAGACTAACTCCAGTCTCATCGTGGATACTACAGGACATCCGTCCACAAAGCCCACAAACTCCTCGGCGCAATCCGGCCAGATATTCAAAGCCGGCCCAAGCCCGTCTTGTATTACAAGCCCAACCTGGGATAACTTCATCTGAACGGTCTCGGCCCCTCGCCATGGCATGCCTCTGCTCAGCGGACCTTTCAATTTGATGAATCCGTGGGCAGTTTTCCCAAACCCTCCCACAGCGTCGGCGCTAATGACCTCAAAAGCGTCAATGGCTACTTTGCTTTGGTGGATAATTACCTCGTTGTCGAGCCCGGCCCATGACCAAGATGGCGCGCGGATGGTACCTGGCCGTTGACACAACTTGCCAAGTGAAGAGGCAACCTTCCACTGCAATAAGGAGGGCAATCTCTCGTGGTGCCAGAGGCCGGCGAGGTATCGCACGCCAGTGATGCGCTGCAGCTCTGCTGCCACGCCCCCAATCGCCGCCAGACGGTCTTCCGGAAAGGTTAGTTTGAGAGCGGAATATTTATAGACAATAGCTGCCCAGCACTCAAAGATATCAGTTCTTGACGTCGGGAGGTTCCGAATGCCAGGAGGGTTCAAATACATGAAGAGGTTGTAGGCTCTAGGTTGCATGTCGGCTTCAGAAGCCGCATCCACTATTTCGTTCGTCGATAGAATAGTACCGCCGCTGTAGCCATTGGTGCATGAGCAGGTCCAGCGTGCGGTCCGCCAGCCATACTCCAGAAGCCTTGGCGAGAGCAAACGCTCTTGAAAAGCCCACGCACGTTCGCTTAGAGGCTCGGGGGCGGGAGGGTCCCACCACAGATAGGAGTCCAAGTAGGCAGTCCCGGCTTTCCCTCTTGGCAGATCTAGCGGAATCTTCATTTCGCTATACTCTGCTCGTGGATGTAGGAAGCCTTCGCGGGACGAACGTGATACGGAAGCGCATATAGTTAGGGCGGCATTCTTGTATATGTTGGGCATTTGAATAATCTCGTCGTCTACATCATTAGGATCATCCTGAATGATGCATAAGCTGTCAATCCAGATGTAGCGAAAACCAATCTGGCGAGTCACTTTGAAAACGTCCGCGAAGGCAGCTGGCATGTCGGCAAAGGGGACTATCCAACCTTGGGAGGGATTGAAGTTGGACGATGTACAGACGAATGTCTGTGGCCCACCCCAGCAATATGAAAAACACACGTATGCAGGAACGTTGCGTCTGAAGGTTGGCATTACTGTGACACTTTCACAATCTGGCTGGTCGCCGAGATCGATTAACCGCGTTGGTCGGAATGGAGAAGGGCCTGTGTCTTGAATTCCTCGGACGCAATTGCACGATGAGATCCATTCTTCTATGCCTCGGGTGGTTTCCGCAGTGTCAACTTCCAGGCTAAAGGACGGCAAGACATCTGCCGCATCGTCGCCTGCAGTCTTGTAAGCTTCCGTATGTGTAATTATGCCGCTTCTTACTTACCAGTGTAGGTATAGGTATTGAATCGAGTTCCCGTGGCTCCATTTCCACAATCAAAATTGGCAAAAGAGTGTATTGGGTCTTCGGGCTTTGGACCGTGGGGAAATGGAACGAAAACAAGCCAAAAGGGTTTCCGACCCAAGCTCTTCAGGAGATAATATAAGCGCTGCCTCGTGCTGTTACAGCAAGAACATCGACGAAGCAGATGTGCCTTCAGCAGTAACCACCAACTCCTTTGTTTGTAGACAGAAACCAACTCCTCGCATAGCGGGCAACCGTTTTGGGATGCTTCGAAAACCTGGCGGACTGTGTAAGGCAATGGCAATCGAGACAACCCATGTGGTCGCGCTTTAGGGCTATGGACTTGGAGCGGTACCTCACAGTGACGGCAGGAGTGAGAATGAAGACTGCTCTCAGAGATAGATCGAAGGAGATCTTCTACGGAGTCGGCCATTGTGTTCTTCATGCCAACTTAGAGGGTCACCTGGACAAACTTGCTGTAGGTTAGCAATGGGATACCTGCGGACTACATGTTTGGTGGCTGAGCCACTGCTACCCCGCAGATGACAGCCCTCTGCCCAGTGGGTGACACAATCCTCCCAGCCCAAGCCCCTAGAGGAATAGACCGGTTAAGTCTCTTCGAAAATAAGGAGTCCCGATGAGTAAAGCAGTTAGTTGACTCCCCTTTTGTAGTGTAGAGTGACTGGAGTTGTCAAGAGAAATAGGTGCTGTTGATGAACAAGGTACTGTTTTTCCTGCGGGCGGTTACCATCCATGCTGAGACTTGGTGAGCTTGCCGGGCCTAATCTCCTTCCCTATTTTATGAAATTTCACATTCCGCATTGGGATGATTATGAAGGACATAGATGCTTGCCATCGCAAGTATTAATGTGACCAATGGCGTGGCAGTATCTAAAAGGCTTGGCTTGCAGAGACGTTTTCAGCTTTCTAGCTGAAGTATTCACGTCTGCCTATTTGGTGCAGCTCATTTCGAGCTACAGTCGTTGAGCGAGGGCAAGTCACAGCGAAGTACACATCCACAGATTAGAAAAGTTTTATATCCGTGTCAGAGATGATTGGGTTTAGCAAGAGCAGTGATCCAGACGCAGCCAAAGTCTCACGAAGACCCTGGCTAGAGACCCCTCTGGATCCCGCCAAGTCCCAGATCCGGCTCCTAACTCTGCACCGCGGCCAGACCACAGACCCCATCGTCGTCGACCTGCATGTAGTATCGCTGGACGACGGTAACGAGAATGAATCGCCAAGCAGCAATAACTTCGAGACTCTCTCGTATGTCTGGGGCGACCCTACCCGAACAGAACCCATCACTGTCTCCGGCGTCCGCTTCGACGCGACGCACAATCTGGCCGAGTTCCTGCGGTGCCTGCGCCTTCCCAACGCCGAGCGCGTCGTCTGGGCCGACGCCATCTGCATTGACCAGACTAGCGTCGCGGAGAAGAGCCACCAGATCGGCCTCATGGCGCGCATCTACCGACAGGCGGCCAAGGCAGCCATCTGGTTCGGACACTTCACGGAGGCGTGGCAGGACGATATTGTCGCGGCACTAGCGGAGAGCGTGAGCCTGGGGGAAGAGGATGAGGGCAAAGTATATGTGCCGACATCGCACATGACGGTGCGGATGTGGGAGGGGGCGGAAAGGTACTGCGCCGCGCAAAAGGAGCGCTTCATGAGCGTGGGCCGGAAGCTCCTGCCCAAACCGGTAGATGACACCAGCGATGCCAAGCATCCTGAAGATGAAGAAGCACTGGAAGAGCTGCTCTTCGAAACCCTCCGCATCCTCGACTCCCTAGTCCGCGGCAAACACCTCTGGGAATTCCAGCTACTATACCGCGACCCCAGCACCCCCTCTGGCGTCGCCATGAACCGCAAATGGCCCCTTACGCTAGACTGCGCCCGCTGGCTCCTGACGCGCCCCTGGTGGTCCCGCGTCTGGACGCTGCAGGAGGCGGTGCTGCCGCGCTCCGACGCCATCGTCTACATCGGGACGCTGCCCGTGCGCTTCTCGCGCATCGTCGAGGGCGGGCGCGCCTTCTCGGACCACTGGCTCGGCGACTGCTGCAAGCGCGTCTGCAACCTGGCGGCGGCCGAGTACCAGAAGTTTCCGCACCGGCATTGGCTGTCGGCGCAGCAGGTGCACGCGCACCGGCAGCGGTTCTGTCCGCCCGACGACCGCAGGGGAACCCCTTCTTCTTCTTCTTCTTCTTCATCTTTGGTGGAGAAGAAGAAAATATCAAAGAAAGGTAAAGCGGGCGACGTTGAAGAAGTCCCCTTCATCAGCATCGCCGAAGCCATCAACTCCACCCAATGGCGCCGCGCCACCGACCCCCGCGACCACTTCTTCGGCGTCCTGGGCCTGCTCCCTCAGGCCTGGCACCCCTACTTCCAAGAAGTCGGGTACGGGTGCAGCGCCGGGTCGCTGTTCGCGCAGTGCACCAAGCTGCTGTACGTCAACGACAGCCACCTGGGGCAGCTCGGCTGCGCCGTCGGCACTCGCCACGCAGCGGCAGGGCCGCGGGATCTACCTACCTGGGCCATCGACCTCAGCCGCGCTTCCGGCCACGACGAGGACGGCGCCGACCGATGGGCTCTTTACGACGCGTACCCGGGGTCCGCGTACGATGACGAGGTGTCAGGGATTAGGTTTATGCATGACCTGCAGGATCCCGCATTAAAGATGCAGGGCATCTACATCGGCAGGGTTGCCGTGTGTGCGTCGCGCACGAGTACAAACAAAAAGAACAACAGCGAGGGTGCCAGCAACGCCCGGGGTGAAAGCCACCACGAGCAGCGTAGGACGACAGTGGTGGAGCGCGACGAAGCCCAACTCACCCTGGACCTCGTGACAGAATGGAAGGTCCTCCACGAAACGAGAAGAGGAAACCCACCCTCGTCCGGTATCGCCGACGAGGACAGCTTCTGGCGGACCGCCTTCATGGACCGCGATATCTGGCGCTACTGGCTCCACAAGCGCCGCCCCCTCCCCCCTTCCCAAACTGCGCGACAGCCGGGCCTGGTGGCAAAACTTCGCGACCACGGGGGACTACCGCGATCTTGTGCCGGACCAGCAACCGGGGGCCGTCGGGCGCGGGACCTACCACTACCGTGCCCTGACGCTCAACATCGAAAAGTGCCGCTTCTTCTGCACGGACGGCGGCGAGCCGGGGCTAGGCCCCCACGACGTCGCGCCCGGCGACGAGGTGTTTGTCCTGGCGGGCTGCCGGTCGCCCGCAGTCCTCCGGCCCATATCCAAAGATAATGGCGATGAAGAGCAGAGAGGACCGGAGACGGAAGAGAGCGAAGGAATCGAGAAGGACACTAAGAAGTACCAATTCGTAGGTTTATGCTTCGTGGACGGCTGGATGTACGGCAAAGCGGAATCGCGTCAAATACCACGGCAATCGCTAGAGCTATATTGATAGACTATAACCCTAGTAATAACGTACAGCCTATCCCTCCATCTTGCTGGGAAAAAAGAGACGCTGTAACCATTCATACGTAAAAGCTGGTATAAGTCTATCTATTTGCCCCTTGTCGAGCAGCCGTCCCATCCGTCCCCATTGATGATGAGCTCCTAAACGCCCCCTCCTATTTTGTGTTCCTTAGTCGTAAAACTCCTGAAAATGCTCAAGCACAGTGGGTATGAAGAATAATGCAATGCCACCAAAAACCAACAACTCCCAGTCTTCTCTCCATCCCCCAATCTGACTCAAAGGGGTATCTCGTGATGTAGTCTCGGAGACCCTCCCCTCTCTCGCTGGATAGTATAGTTTAATGCTGCGTGCATACAAGGCCTATATATGCCTTCAGTCCATGTCCTCTAAGGTCCGGTACTTCATCTCCAGAACCCATTTGTCGTCGAAGTCGATACCACGGCGCAACCTAGTCGCCGCCTTCCGCCATATGCTGGCGCCGAGCCCGATGTCCGCGAGGTAGAACTTCCACTCATCCACCATCAAATCTCCATCGTCCTGTCCGATCTCCACGGCCTTCAGGAGTCCTTGCTTGGGGGCACCCAGAGCGACCACGTAGCGCGGATGGACGTAGAGCTTGGCGCCGTCGATAACATTGACAGTACCCTTGGTCGGGTCTACGCCGCTGGGGATATCAATGGCGAGAATGAAGGCCTCGTTGCGGTTCGCCCACTCCATCAGCTCGTACGTCGTGGCTTGGTCGCTGGGGCGGAGCTCTTCGAACGTGATCGAGAGACCAAGTAGGGCATCAATGATGAGCGTAACAGAAACCTGTGAAGAGGCGGCTAAGCTTGTACTGTTCTTACTAAGGTTCTCAAAGAGCTGTGCCTTGGAGCATACAGCCCCACCAAAGTTGCGGAAGAGCCGGATCTGGCGTCGGAATTCTTCGATGAGTTCCTTCTCACGCTCAATACCCACTACGCAGACCAAGACGTTTATGCCTCGATTACGCAGATGCCGAGCGGCGGAGATAGCTCGGATACCGGACTTGTTGTTACCAGCCAAGACAACAATGGTGGGCGTGTTAGGAGGCGAGGCCGTGGCGTTGCGAAGTTTGATGGCGGGATCACCAAGCGCAGTTAAGGCCACCTCGGCAACGCTACGGCCTGCATTTTCGGCCATCAGGTCCTCGCTCAACCCGATCTCGTTGTGGGCAATGTTCTCCAGGTTCAGCATCTGGAGATGTGTCACCGTCTCTATGCGTCGATTCAAAGGCATGACGTAGAACCCCTCTCCGCTCATCGTCAGGATCGGTTGCTTTTCAGTGTTAGCACTTCTGCGCATCCCGGAAGACGTACGGAAATGCATCTGGTATGCAAGGTTGTCGGCGGGATGTCTTACATTGGAGTTACCCCGACTTGGTCCTCCCATGCCTTGTATCGCACTGGTGCTCGCCTTACGAGACTGAGATCGCCTCGAGTTGGACATTCGTGACTCGCCTCGCATACGAGAATTGCGGCCGCTGCCTTCCCGCCCGCTCATTTGCTTTTCACCACCACCGTTAACGGTTGCGTCATCGGCCTCGCTTTTCCAGAAATCGTCGGGCGTCTCCTTCAACTTCGGCGTGGTCGACGGTACTTCCAGTACGTTCTCCGTAGGGTGGAAGTTCTTGCCTCCCGCAGTACCTGGCTTGGGTCGCGGTAGACGGTTGTGCGACACAAGACGCTCAGCGTCATCGACCTTATCCTGTTGGCGCATCTCATCGAATATGGTCCGCTTATCGAACTTAGCCAAGCTTCCCTCGAAATCGAAGTCGCCGGCCTCCTGGACGTCAGTCACATCCTCCGAAGCCCACCCATTATCGGCGTTGGGCGGTTGACGACCCTTCTGACTCTTCTTAAGAGACGCGAAAGGCTGGAAAGACTTGGTGGATTGCAGTATGGGGGTCTGTCGCCATCCAGGGCCTTGCTCAGTAGGCTTTGCGCTTGAAGTAGGTGTGGCATCACCGTCATTCTTACTTTTCCCGTTACGACCACCCCTACGTTGTCGCTGTCGAGATTTCTTAGTCTTGGCATTTCCTTGCGCGTCTATAGTCTGCGGAGCGGTCGGGGTGGCCATATTGAGCGCTTCGTCGTCCTCGGTCGTGTCGTTCTGGTCCAGATCATCTCCGATGGCGGGCGACTTGCCCATCGAAGCATTGCTGGCATTGGCATCGATAGTCAGCTTGTTCAGTTCTCTTGCCAGAGGTGTGGTCTCGTGTATTGCGGTGTAAGAGCTCCGAGCTGGACTGGGGCCTGAGGACCGTGCTGGGCGAGGCGAGATGATGGACGGGGGGTCGCGCTTCTCGCTAATATTGGGAGGCTGGGAGTTGCGATTATCGTCATGGCGGGTGACGGTCGGTCGTCTTCCGATGTTGATGATGGCGGGATCTTGAAAACTGGCATTGGATGGCTTTTGGGGGCCGGGGCTGCAGCAACATCAGCAGGAGCCGCATTTGGCGGTGGCTGTTCGGTGTATGACTGATGTGGCGTCTCTCTGATGTCCTTGATTGTCGCCGGGTTCAGGTTCAAGGTCGGCACATGCTGGCCAGTGGTCAAGATGTGGACTGTAGAAAGATGTGTCAGCAGCCTCGATGCGAACAAAGGAATGTATCCAAACGAGAATTAGCTGGGCGTACCTTGGTGGAGGGCGAGCAGCTGGTTGGGAATGATGGAATAAATGGTGCCCACCAATGTGAAATCCTTAGGCTCGTTCAGGATAACCGTCATACGCATTCCCAAAAACTGCTCGGCCATGGTGGGCGGTTTGGGGGAGAGGGAGAGAGGGTGGCTTTGTTATTAAATGCGCATGTGCCGATTTCACAGATTGACAGATGGACTCGTGGGTGGGATGGATGGTGGTTGATCGACTTTGACCAGGACTGGGAGGGATTGCAGGCCCACGATGGTGGTACTGGAGGTTCAGTAAGGTACGAGTCACTTTTAATTTATCTTTGGAGCTTATCAAACCTTTTGGACGTGGGTTCCAGGGTAATGGCGGGGAACTGGGCAACTCTACCGCCTGCAACTAGCTCATCTGCTTATCGATAAGTTCAGAGGAAGCCGCTCGCTGCCTAAGTTCCTTTCCCCCTCCCTAATTTGGACCAGTCAATGGCCCCTGATTTACATCGAAGCTTAGGCTTCTGGCTTAGGTACCAATGAATACGACCTCACTCGTTTCCAATAGGGGTAACCGGTTGGAGGCTGAGCTCAACACTTCAGTACGGTGTGATCGACAATATGATACCAGTGGCAACGCTTTTCAATTCGCCTGGTCGAGTGAGTGATACTGATACTTGGACAACATAATTGGCGGTTCGGTTCCTGTGATACACACATGTAGATGATAATAATATTGTGGTGTCGACAACAGAGAGAAAGAAGTTCATGCCCTTGGTTTCAGGGTGAAATCAAACTCCTTGGAGGTGGGCGAAAGCTTCCATCTTGCGAGAAGCTGGCCATTTTCCACCAGGATATGGCGTAGCAATTCATCCTGACCCTCTATAGCGCCGTAACCTCCCTGCCGCCACTTGTGCACGTACGGCTTCATGATCATCAAAGCCTGTCGAACCCATGGTTTGGCGTCACTCGCATCAATCCTTCCTGCATTTGTGATCCGCCACTTCAGATCCTCCACGTGATGTTCCATCTCCGCCTCCGTCTGCAACTCGGCAGCCCGCATCACTGCCAGGAGTATGTGTGATCGCATGGCGTAGTCTAGGCTGCCCCCATCGTCGTTTTGGACACCCTCTGTCTCTTTCGCCGCGACTGCGGCCAAGAACGCAATTTCCTCTTCGCTACCGAGTTCGGGCTCCCATCCTCTCTGCCGCGCCGACATAATCACCCCAGCGCCGTCCGGCCATCCGCACCACCAAATTTCGCTCGGGCGTGTCCCGTCGAGGTCCGACACAAGGAAGGGTGCGTCATCCACCAAGGAGGCCTCTTCCCACCGTTCGCGCGAATAGCACGCCTCCCATGCCCACACGTCGATGGCACCTTGCGCGACCTCGAGGCCGGCTTGGTTGGGGTTCCAAGGCTCCCGGCTGTTGCTCGGAGACCGGTCGTTGGGAGAATCCAAGTTGAAGTGTTTGAGCCAGAAGCGAGCTTGCGTCTCCGAGTAAGGCTGGACGTTGTCTGGGTGGTCTCTCCGCAGTCGCGTGATGGTTTGCCGGAGTGTGAAGAGGGCTAGTTCCGTCAGGGTAGCGACAGGGAGGGTCGGCTGTCTCCGTCGCGTCCGTACGACGTTGTTCGCCCAGCAGGGAAGCTTGGTCAGGTGGCCAGTCCCCCCTTTTTGTCGCGGCTGACAAAGCGGGTCGCTCGCGTCCGGTAGGTCCCGTAAGTTGGGGAGGCGGTAGAAGCGTGCCGAGGCGGCCTGCGTCAGGAATGCCGATGAGTAGTACTCTCGCCATGCGTCCTGGTGGATCAGCGGGTGGTGCTGGGCGTAGAATGTGTCAAAGTCGTCTGCGGGCGGAAATTCACCCTCACATTGGTCGGAGTAACGGTAGATGCCGGCTGCTATCTGGGCTATGTAAAACATATCTAGTGTGCTTTCTGATTGTTAGCCTCTGTCGCCGCGTACAAGTCCCTACGTAAGGAGCTTCTCTTGCTCGGAAGTCGCACCGATTGAACCTCAACCCCCCTGACCAAATGACCACCCGCGCGCATGGAGTTTATCAACAACATCGAACACGCCGTTGCCTTCCCACAACCCATGATCCGAATAGATGAATGCTATTCGCAATACCCGATCATGGCAGTCAACCGGCACCTCTCCACTCTCGACATTCGCACGAAACTGTTCAGCACTCATTACTCAGAATACTGAATATCGTCGTGTGTATGCTTAAGATTAGGAGGTGACAGGCCCTGACACCTACATACTTAAGTCGGCAGTTTCATGCCACGTGACCACACACACTGGGGCCATCCGCAGTCCCGCGGACACCCGACGTTATGTCTGAGCTTGTTTAGTGTACTATTTAGGGCTCGAATATCGAGTGGTGATAGGCTACCTTAAGCAGCCTTGTCAATTGTTTGTTATACTTAAACAATACGGAGATTCATTATATCTACATTAGTTCCAATACTCGACGGCTACTGCAGCTGCAGTGGGTGGCATGTGACAGGTACCAACATCCTTTCAACAGCAACTTGGTATCGACTCGCTCCCAGGTATCTCGTCATTTCTCGAGCTAAGTGATGTGAATGATCATATCAAACCACAATTCCGCTCCGTCTCAAAAACTCCGTCCCTATGCTAGGTATACTCCGGTCACCGTGCTGTGTGAGTTGCACTGGACCTGCAATGCGCCCTAATCCTACGTTAACCGTACGCCGCCGCCATGGCCTCTTCATCGTCGTCTAAATCAATGACGCTCCTGCCCCTGGACGACTCTGACCGGCCCCGAGAAGTAAAGTCTGAGAGTGATGGCGTCGGCTTCTTCTTGATGGCCGTTTCTGCACTGTACAGCTTGTTGTAGAACTGAATAACGCGTGGATGCGCCATAACCCTGTTCTTATCGAAACGTAGCACCTGCAGTCCTTGCTTGTTAGTCGCACGACTGAGGGCCACGTACGCCTGTCCTTTCTCGAAGACCTTGCCAAGATCAACCTTGACTCTCTCCAATGTTTGACCTTGGGCTTTATGAATCGAGAGAGCCCAGGCAAGAATCAGTGGAACCTGCTTCCGCTGTGCTTGGATCTCGCCATTGGGAAGTTCCACCTTCCAGTCTTCGGGCAACATCAGCAGGGTTCGGTGGGTGCCATCAACACAAGTGAACTGCACAACTGGATATTCCTTCAGATCTTTGGTCGAATCAGGATCCCGGCTAAAAGCCTTGATCTTCTTCTTGGAACGGGCTTCTGAGTCTCCCTCGTCCTCAGAGCCCGCCCCTTCACCACTCCAAATCTCAAATGCGGCTTCGCACATGAAGCCCTTTACCTTGCCCAGTGAGCCATTCACCAGCGTATCATCAAGATTCTTGATCAGCATGACCTGAGCGCCCTTACGCAACTCAATGGCCTTGGGCGCCATCATATTTTCGAGTAATCTGTCTCGAATATCGGGATGGCCTGTATCCGTAGAGTCGAACCTTTGAGTCGAGCCTGGCAAATTGCGTAACCGCTGCTCATTGGATCTATCGACCTCTTGTCGCGTAGGGAATAGTTCCGTCACATCTAAACCGTCGTCGAAGGTCAGTGGTCTGGCGAGTTGTTTGAAAGTTTGTACTGTCTGTTCGCTGATTCTGCCCAGTCGCATCTCATTGAGCATGTTGGCGAATTCTGTTCGGATGTTAGCCCTCTTTCTGCTATGTGTGATTTCGGTAGAATATCTTACCTGGGTCCCGTTGACGGAAAACTTGTGTTAGACCAATGGTATGGTCGATTGACGTGGTCCAGGTCGCGGCTTCAAAGGCAAACTTGACATCCCGTTTCTGTTTATCTGGCACCGGGGGCAGTTGGAAGAAGTCGCCCGTTATAACGAGCTGTATACCTCCCCAAGGTCGTCCATTGTTTCGTATAGTCCGCGCAATTTGTGCCAGCTTGTCGAACAGATCTCCATCTACCATGGAAACTTCATCAACGATAAGAACCTTGGTGCGCAGCCAACGATTCTTGGCCTTCTGGTTGCGGCGGATCTTCTTCACCAGCGTAGGCACGTCTTCTTTGCCCAGACCGATTCCAGCAAAACTGTGTAGCGTCTGTCCTCCAATATTACATGCCGCTAGTCCCGTGGATGCCGTGACACTCACTCGTTCGGGATCGCGTACCCACTTCTTCTTCAGCTGCTCGATGATGGCTCGCATCAAAACAGACTTTCCTGTTCCGGCAGGACCAGTGAAGAACACGCTTCGACCTTGATCAATGACCAAGTCAAGGACCTGACGTTGTTCCGAACTGAGCGAGACTGCGGCATTCTTCTTGAGGTTATGAGAGTTAACGGCAGCGCGAATATCTTCTGGCGGGACAGAGCCATCTGTGTGAAGCCGTCGTGTACCGTCTGGCCCTGATTTGGTCTTGTTTTTGAACTGCGCCCTCTTGTCCTTGAGCGCACTTTGCGACGTGTCCCACGCCATGGTCTTGTCTTTGGGTTTCGGGGCTGGTGTGGCCGGTGCAACGGCATCAAGGTCAATCGGATCTTCTTTGGTCGCAGCCCAATGCTTAGGCAGCTGTCGTTTCTTTGGCTTCGGCTGTTCAGGGGCGAGACTGTCTGGCGATTGACGTTTCGGCGGAAGATAACTTATTGCCTGAGGAGGGAAGCGATGCGCCTCCGGAGATGAAGTCCAGGGTATGGGTTGCTGGCTTGTAGAAGGGACAGATACTGGCGACTCGAATACTGTCTTGGCGGCGGGCTTGGGAGGTGGCGGCAGACTCGGAAGAGCAGATGGGCACGCATAATCCAGTTCCAGGTCGTCATCGTCGCTAAAGTCGTCCTCGTCTATGTACACGGTCTCAATAGGGACGCTACCGCGAAAGGAGCCCGTTTGCTGAGTGGTGGTGGCGGGCTCTTCCTGGAATGAGTCGGCCTTGCTGTAGAGTGTGGCGAAGCCGTCGGAAGGCTTGAGAAAACTCGTCACAGACGACCCAGTATTGGTTCTTGACATTGAATTGCTCGACCTCGGTTGTAGTTGATTTTGTCCAGATGCCTTCGAAGACCCTACACTCGCACCGCGACCCTGGCTATTGCTGACCAAGTCGATAATGTTGCCATCACGCGGGCTACTCGAGGGGAAGAGCTGCTTGGAGAGGTCTGGTTTCCCGGCTTGAGCCTTGGAAACGGGCGGCGCCGAAGCCTGATACCTGTTCGCAGCTTTTCCCAGCATCGTATCGGCTTCTAGTGGTCTAGAAGATGTAGTGACTATGCATACATGCCTTGCTAAGGCACAAGCAAGCGCTCGTTGCGGTGAAGCGAAAGGTACAACCGGGGTCCGGCACGCGAGTAAGGGTCTTGAAGGCAGGCGAGTCCGGAGGGCGGTCGATAGCATGCAGCTGTTTCCCTTGTCGTATGGAGGGTGTCGTGGTGATCGGTCGACCACTCAGTCTCAGTGTTTTGGTTCTGGGTCTTCGGCCGGGGTCATTGAACCGATTTTAGGTAGCACTTAACCATAGTCGCGTGTGGGAGCGCGTAAACTAATAATTAACACGAAGAGGGGCCAATTAGATGGGTGGATTGGACATCTTCGATGACCCGTGCGTCAATGCACTGGCAGTTGGGTGACAGCGTATTTGAGCGTAGGTAACGGCTTCCACTTGATCAATTGCCCGCTAACTACCAGCAATCCGCGACACTTGAATTGAGCGGTAACTGCGACCAACCAGACGAAGTAGAGATAGGTTGTCTTTGTTGAATAAAACATACATTTATGCATCTTCGACTAGGTTAAATGTCATTTTAAAAACATCCCACTGCCTGTCGGTTCCTCAAATTTTTCAAGGGACTGGCTGACAGGTTCACTATGCAGCAATTACGCCCAGTACTGTTCCCGTGCTGGAGCGCGTGCCATCTTGGCTGCACTTAAGGACTTTTAGCAGAAGTCACCTAGCATTCCAGGCGTGTAGGCTCCCAGGCGGCTGCTGCCTGCTTGTTAGACCCATGTCAAACACCACCACCCATCAATCAAAGGAACTCCGACGAGAGAATGTTGTTTCTTACCTGTTTGCCAACTATCTCAATTTTGTTTTTTGGATGCTAGGGATTTAATCTAGAGGTTTCTTTCAAGTCGAGTCAAGGCATATTGAGCTGCTGCATCACCAAACTTCGCATTGAAGGGCTGCTCAATTCACAACCTACTGAAGCGTTCAACTCGCGGGTTGAGCTTTTGCGAAACCTTTCCTCAAATATTGCACGCGGCCTTCCCATTAAATCATCATCATGAGTCAAAATCCTCGGAGCCCCGAGGCGGTGGATGAAGAAAGACGCCAATATGAAACGGGCAACACCACACTCAAAGAACTGGACGAGGAGCAAGTAGCCCAAGTCGGCATTGTAAGACACGTCAATGCTGACCATCATCGCCAGATATCCGTACAGGCCCAAGAACCATTCTAGGACCTTTCTTTTCTCCGAATTATATCAGGGCCTATTTGACCCTCTGAATGAGAACAAGAAGAAGCCAACAGGACCTAACGTCCATCGCGCCAAGCTTGGCCCGCATGGCTCCAATAAGATATCACCTCACGAGCAGAGACGCTCCATCATCGAGCAATTCTTCTCAAGATGGCGCACAGAGGTGGGCAATGATATCTATCCTGCCATGCGCCTCATTATTCCAAGCCAAGACCGGGATCGAACCGTTTATGGTCTCAAGGAGAATGCTATTGGCAAACTCTTTGTCAAGATCCTGAAAATTGACAGGAACTCCGAGGACGGAAAAGCCCTGCTGCGTTGGAAGGACCCTGGCCAAAGGGTCAGTTCCATGGCTGGCGACTTCAGTGGAAGATGCCATGAAGTCATATCCAGGAGGCCAATACTGATGGAGCCGGGAGATATGTCGATTGCCGACGTCAATGTGATGCTTGACAAGCTTTCGGCCGCCTCCGGAGAGAAGGAACAGTTGCCTATCCTTGAATCTTTCTACCACAGAATGAACGCCGACGAGCTCATGTGGCTCATTCGCATCATCTTGAAACAGATGAAAGTCGGTGCTACGGAAAAAACGTTCCTGAATATATGGCATGCCGATGGCGATACCCTATTCAACGTTTCGTCCAACCTGCGCCGCGTATGCTGGCAACTCCACAGCCCCAACATAGACCTCAATGGCCGTCAGAGCCAAATCGAGCTCTTCCAAATCTTCCAGCCGCAATTGGCCCAGTTCCAATTCTCCGGTACGTTTCAGAAAATGGTCGATGTTCTCATGCGGAGCCACCGTACCGAAACGGACAACGACTTCTGGATAGAGGAGAAGCTGGATGGCGAACGAATGCAGATGCACATGCAGAAGGATGACACAGTACGGGGTGGTATGAGGTTCGCCTTCTGGTCACGACAAGCCAAGAATTACACGTATTTATACGGTAATGGCTTCTTCGACCAGAATTCCTCCCTCACAAGGCATCTCAGGGACGCGTTCCTCCCAGAAGTAACCAGTATCATCCTCGACGGGGAGATGGTTACGTGGGACATGGATATTGACAAAATTATGAACTTTGGAACGCTGAAGACAGCCGCGTTGGCAGCGCAGAAGAACCCCTTCGACCAGACCGGACCGCGGCCACTCTTCCGGGTATTTGATATTCTGTATCTAAATGAAAATGACCTCAGGCAATATATGCTACGCGACAGGCGCGCGGCACTCGAAAGGGCTGTTAAGGGTGTGCATCGCAGGCTCGAACTGCACCCCCATGAGACAGCCACCAGCCCGGAAGTCATTGAGCCAGCCCTTCGAACAGTTGTCGCTAATGCGTCCGAGGGCCTTGTACTCAAAGATCCCCGATCGGTATATACTCTCAATAGTCGAAATGACGATTGGATCAAGGTCAAGCCAGAATACATGGACGACCTGGGCGAGAATGTCGATGTCGTGGTCATTGGAGGCTACTACGGCTCAGGCCACCGGGGAGGCAGACTGTCGTCTTTTCTCTGCGGGCTCCGGCCGACGAAGAACGATATCAGAGCGGGCGTCAATCCAGAGACATGCTTCAGCTTCTGTAAAGTGGGTGGAGGTTTCAAGGGCGAAGATTACCAACAGATTCTCGAGATGACTGAAGGGAAATGGCATGACTGGGACAGAAAGAAGCCCCCTTCAGAGTACGTTATTCTCGGCGGAGGCGAAGCCAGGCAAGCCGAGAGGCCGGACAAGTGGATCCGCCCTTCGGATTCTTTCGTGATCTCCGTCAAGGCCGCCAGTGCCACGACATCCGACCAGTTCGCTAAGTTGATCACCCTGCGGTTTCCGAGGTTCAAGGGTCTCCGCCTGGACAGGACTTGGGACTCGGCACTCGACTATGATGAGTTCGTAGCCCTGCGGAAACGCATGGAGGAGGCCGCGGAAGGTAAGACGATGCAAATGGAGAAGAAGCGGGCCAGGGCCACCAAGCGGGTCAAGAAGGAGGTCGTGATTGCCGGACAAGAGGCCGAGACACCCGCCGTATTCGAAGGCCCGCAGTCGAAGGTGTTCGAGAACCTCAAGTTCTGCGTGCTCAGCGACTCGACAACCCCAAGAAAGTCCAAGGCGCAGATCGAGGCTTTCATCAAAGAAAATGGCGGAGCCATCTCGCAAAAAGCCGAGGTTGGCTCGGAGATGATCCTCCTCGCCGACAAGAAGGTGGTCAAGGTGGCGAGTCTGATCAAAGCCGGGGAGGTAGAGATCATCCGGCCCAAATGGGTGTTTGACTGCCTCGCCGAGGGCAACAACTATGTGCTGCCTTACGAGCCAGTCCACCTATTCCACGCGACGGATGGGCTCCGGGACTGGGCCCAGGATAACGTCGACGAGTTTGGGGACAGCTATGCTAGAAACTTCAGCCTGAAAGAGCTGAGAGATCTACTGATGGACATGCCCAAAAAGGAGATCGGCTACGAGCCTTTTGACAAGCAGCTGTTTGTCAACCAACTGGAAGAGCACGGTCACGACTTGGGGAATCTGATGTGTCACATGTTCCGACGCAACGTGGTCTACTTCGCGGCGGGCGAGTCAGTATCGCCGGTTAGGGTCCTCAAGTTCAGGAACTGGGTGCGGTTCGGTGGCGGCATCGTATCGGAAGATCTGGACGATATCTCCGTGACACACGTCGTCATTGTCGGGGCAGATGAGCAGAATGAAAGGGATCTTAGTGCCGGGGTGCGGACGGTTATTAGCCAAAGGACCCCAGTACCTCGTGTAGTTACACAACTCTGGCTTGAGGAGTGCTGGCAGGAAAGCACATTGCTAGACGAAGAAAGATATGCCCCGGCATAGTCTTCTGGAGCGGTAGAGCCGGCGAATCTCGTGAACTTAGCTAAGACTGTGTATTGATCACTTCGAATCCCCAAAGATGGGGTTTTGTCTACCTTCAATGATAATTACAAGTGGTAACAGAGAGATTGGTTTCAAAATTGATGTAATATTCCACTTCTTTATACTACCCTTTTCCCCGTTACGAGGAAGCAGCCGACGCATGCCCAAACCCCACCGAAGAGCCCCACCATTCGGTCTTCTCCAGCTTCTTCTCTCTTATTTGCCAATGGTCAGGAACAGCCGGTCACCCACGTCGCCCACGCCAGGCTTCAGCATGCCGTTGCCGGTGAGCTCGGTGTCGACGCCCGCGACCCAGATCTCGACGGCGTCGGGCCACTCAGCGGCGGCGCGCTTGATACCCTCGGAGGCGGCAATGACGGACAGCACCAGGATGCGCTTCACGCCCCACTCGCGCAGCGTCTGGATCGCGGCCGCGCACGTCCCGCCCGTCGCGATGACCGGGTCCAGGATGATGGCCAGGCTGGCGGCGGCGGCGGGGTGGGAGGAGTCCGGGGCCACGTGCTGCGGGAGGTTGTTGTAGTATTCGACCGGCTCGAGGGTCGAGGGCTCGCGGTACAGGCCGAGATGGTGGACGGGGACGGGGTTGGGGAGGAGGGTTTGGATTGCTGTGGGTGTTGGGGGGTAGGGGTTAGCAATTGTTAGGTACATGTTGCGTTGTGACGCTTGCAAGTAAGGGGGGTTCATGAGCGTACCTTCTACCATGCCCAGACCCGATCGCAGGATGGGTACTAGAGATAGGGATTGCGGCTCGATCGTGGTCGTTGTGTACTCAAATCCAATGGGGGTTTCATCCTACACCAGAACAGTTAGCCAGACATTGCCTATAAGCCAGCTCGCCGTTTGTGACCTTCACTGGGGGTAGGAGCGGTCAGGTATTGCGTTTACCTTTGGGCCGTCTACAGGGGTCAGGGCTGAAGCGAAAGCTTCCACGCCGACAATGGTGGCGATGTCATTGACGAGGGCCTTGACTTCGCGCGTTGAGGTGCTCTTGGATCGGAGGAGGCTCAGCTTGCCCAGCAAGCAAGGGTGTCGGGAGACATGGACGTTGGACGGAAGAGACATTTTGGGTCAGGTAGAATTGAGAACGGATCGTCCGGGTGTTCGGGATCTGTGTTACTACGAAGGAGATACTAAGTGGTTGAGCAGAAGAAGCAGTGCAATGATGGATGGCAAGCCAGGTGAGACGAGAGGTGTACAAGCTAAGAATAAGAATGTCTCAAGAACCAACCACTCCTCGAGTGAATACAAGTTCTACACTATCTGCTGTGTGTGCTCACGAGGGACTTCCTATGCCGGAGTCCAGCCTATCTCGCAGATGGCGGACTGTCCGTTCGTTGGTCATATGCTGCTGGCTGGGCTGGCTGGCCGCGCGCGGGGCCCCCTGGGTACCTGTCGGGGAGATAAGCGATAAGCTTGGGGGGAGCAACCACAGTGGAGAGCTACCCCTGTAGCGCTTGGCTTTGCCCGCTAGGTTATCTGGGGGAAGATCCGAATAGCGGACTAGGGGCGGCAGGGGGGCCCTTTACGTAAGCCTAGCACCCAGAAGAAAAAACCCGAAAAGCTGTATCCACTGAAGGGGTCATTACATTACTTCGCGGCTTGACAAACCACAATGCGACCAAGACTCTGGGAGAAATGACGATATCTCCAGATGCAGCGGCTATACTTTTTTCTATAATACACAATTTTCACTACTCTTGAATAGAGGGGCGTACCTTACAGCTAGTGTGCATCACATCCATTGCACTTTATTGTGCGCGCGACGTACAATGACGCAAGTGCAAGACCTGGGTGTGGTTACCTCGCTTCATCCCGACACGACGTCCCGACAAGATGATAGCGGCTTGACGAGGCCAACGCCAGGTACAAGCCCTACCACGAAAACCGGATCTGTCAATGCGGGTACCTCGAAGCAGCAGGAGCAGCCAACGCAGGAGTATGCCGCGAAAGAGCAAGGGGGAGTTTCCGCCAAGCCGGGATCCGGAGACCACCGGCTCGCGGGTGCCAAGACAGGGCACCCGCACTCATCGCAGGTCTCCACTGGGCAGGGCAGCCGACATCGCCGCGCATCGTCTGGCTCGAGGTTCGATTACGATGTGCCAGACTCGTATGCGAACGTGGCTGAAGCCTCTGCTACTGCGCCGGTTGAGAACCGGGACGATGCCGAAATCTATCGCCACCATTCGTCCCTGGAGCGAACGAGGAGTCTGGACCAGCAGTACAGCAGAGACCAGCAAAGGCGGAGGCGCGATAGTGATGTGAAAGCCGACAAACAAATTCCGGGTAAACAACAGCCCGATACCTATGAGGTATCACGGCTGGCCACCCAGCTTTACACCATCTCATACCTAATCCTGTTTTCCATCTTCGGGACCCTGGCGAGGCTCGGGCTGCAAGCCTTGACCTACTACCCAGGCGCACCGGTGGCTACGGGCGTGCTTTGGCCCAACTTCGCTGGATGCATTGTGATGGGCTTCTTGTCGGAAGACCGCAAGCTGTTCCTCAACGAGTGGGGTACTCCCAACTACCACCAGCAAATCCAACAGGCCAAGAAGGCCCGTGAGGATGAAGAAAACGGGAGCTCCAGCCCGGGGCGCGCTCAGGTCGACCTCGCTGCCGCGAAGAAGGCGCACATGGCCACCAAGAAGACGATCCCGCTCTACATTGGTTTGGCGACCGGGTTCTGCGGCTCGTTCACCTCCTTCTCCTCCTTCATCCGGGATGTCTTCCTCGCTCTCTCCAACGATCTGACTACCCCTGACGGTGGAAGTACCACTGTGCCGCGAAACGGCGGGTATTCGTTTATGGCAATGCTTACGGTTATCCTCACCACCGTCTCCCTGTCCATCTCAGGCCTATTCATTGGGGCCCACCTTGCCATTTGCCTCGAGCCCGTATTGCCTTCCTTGCCGTTCTTCGCCACACGCAAGGTCGTCGATCGAGTTAGTGTGTTTTTGGCATGGGGCTGCTGGCTTGGTGCTGTCCTTCTTTCCATCTTCCCGCCAGACCGGTCCTCACACCCTGGGAAGTCGGAGACGTGGCGGGGTCGCGCTACTTTTGCTTTGGTGTTCGCGCCCCTCGGTTGCTTGGGCCGTTTCTACACATCTATGTACCTGAATGGCCGCATCGCATCCTTCCCGCTCGGCACCTTCGCCGTCAATATTTTCGGCACCGCGGTCTTGGGCATGGCGTGGGATCTCGCACATGTGCCTTCGGGCGGGGTCATCGGCTGCCAGGTGCTCCAGGGCATCGAAGACGGGTTCTGTGGGTGTCTTACTACCGTGTCGACCTGGGTTTCCGAACTGACGGGGCTGAGAAGGCGCCATGCTTACATATACGGATTCACCAGTGTCGTTGTTGGTTTGGCGTTCATGGTCGCGATCATGGGCGGCTTGAGGTGGAGCCACGGATTTGAAGGTCTGAAATGTTTGCACTAATGTTTTCAACATTTCTTATTATTACATAATCTTCAAGTTCTATTCTGGTATATAGATTATCCCATTTCCTCCATATATATTTATACATCATAGATTTATCACCAGACCCGTAGCCATTGGGTTTGTAGGCAGTCGCTCATATCGCTCTCCACCTCCGGACAAGTATCCAGGACATGTCGGAATATTACCATTGCCGCCAACTCGGGACTCAAATGGGTAGAGTCAATCTCGAGTGTGCCGCCCTCGGCGGCCATTTTGCTGAACCGATGGATGGGAGTCTTGCCCCTCAGCCTCTTGAGCAAAGCGGCGTCCACGATGTTGCCGGCGCTGCGCGACCCTGGTCCTTGGAGGCCAACCGCTCCAGGTTGGTCGCCTCGTCGCACGACAAGACCACCGACACCAGGTCGCACCTCCTCTGCCGTGCCGCAACGATGTACTCGGCGCAGGTGGACGCGCCGATAATGTCCGTGCACTGGCTGTCCGTGAATATGTACATGTTATCGTGCGTGGCGTGGTTCTCGGTCAGGGTCTCGAAGAGGTCAAACCGCAGGGCGCGGAGGAGGGCCTGGTAGCCGTGCTCGGTGCGTTTCAGAACGGCATCCGCGGGGTCGATGAGGAGTTGGCTGTCGACCATTCTTGCCGAGAGGTTGTGGGCTTGGAAGAGGGCGACGGTGTGCTTGCTGACGCCCGGGAAGCCGTTGATGTGGATTAGGGGCCGGGGTTTGGGTTCGAAGGGGTTGTCTGCCATGGCGATGGGCTTAGGCGAAGAATTTCTATGAACGAAATGTAGCATTTTGATTATCTTCAATGGGATAGGAACCCTCTTGTAGTTATGTGATAGTACTCGGTGATGTGTTTAGTCGTTCAGGGGCACCAGGAGAGACACTCTCAATAAGTTCGTTGTGTTGGCCCAAGAGGTTAGTTCTCGAGTAAATTCGAAGGAGAAGTAATTGGGTCAATATATATACTCGCATCATTCCGCTTCCCCATTCTCCGAAGACTTGATGGGGATTTGATTGGGATAAGGTTTTTTAATGGCTTGGTACAGCACCATGCTGTTCCTGGTTGAATAGAAAGCAATTCAGCGTGAATATAAAAATCAAAATCCAATTAAAAGCATAATGGTGAATGCAATATCGTACACCTTTTCCATGAACACTCCTACCATTACCATGGGTACTTATAGTTCTATAGCTTGTATAGTGACCAACATGAGGTTAGATCAGTGTTATCTCTCTAGGCGGTACGTTATCAAAGATACGACCGCCGTTAGAGCCTCCATAGAAAGCGAATGCCCCGACTCTATAGTATCTGTCCGAAGCCACGCTGCTGCGATGGATGACAATTCCATAGTGGTGTCCGTAATGTATGTCTTCCAAGCAGTAGTGACAAGGTGGCGTGTTGCGCGATGCTTTCGCCCAAGTCTCTATGAGCGACTCGGCATCCGGTAAAGGAGGACCATACCCCCACATCTCTTTATATACCTTGCTCGTGCCTGGACAACCGACGGCGGTGAGTACCAGTCGGAGTTCATCAGTACACCCCAAACCTTGCTCGCCGACAGACCAGTCGAGGTATAAGTGTCCCTTACCACCACCAAGATACCATGGTGACTCAGCCGAAGCTTTCCACATCGCCGACCCCTCATGGAGCAAATCCACGTTCTGCCATGGGAACAAATCCCCGTTTTGAAGCGGCAACACTTTGGCGAGTAACGTGATTTCCCCTCCTCGGAGACTTCCAAATAAGCCGCCGCTTCTGGTCTCCATGTGGTAGTCTATCAATTTGATCATTGATCTCAACCGATCAAACCCGATACGCATTGCCTCAAGCATCGACCAGTATTGGACCTCGTTCCTTGAATCAACGCTGGGCTTTTCAAGTAGATGTGCTCTAGAACGCGGCCAGTCTTCAAATTCCGCCTTAGCCGACGCGCAGTAGTTAAAAGGACGTTCTTGCGAGGCCCAACTCCATGATGGCGCGATGAAGAGGTCCTGAGGTGGCGCGTTCGAGGCCAGGGTAGATTTCAAAGTACCAAAGGGATGGTCTTCCATTTTCCAAAGTAGGCCGAAGTGAAGGTCAGATTTCCATATGCCCGCCAGATAAGTGTCGCCCAGGATACCGGCACATGACTCTGCGAAGCCAGCAATGGAAGGGAATAAATCCTGCGGGTTCGTTAAAGATCGATAGCAGGCATCCATGGTGCTAGCATGCCATGCCTCCATGACTTTTACGGGGTTCGTCTCTCTTTCAGATTCGTCCCCGCTTGATTCTCCGCTGTCCGTTGTTTCCCATTCTGACCTGTCGTCGCCTGAAGCTTCCCCGTGTGTTCGCTCCTCGATTTCCTCCTCCACTGCGCCTCCTTCGACCTTCGCTATAGAACGAAGCATACACATGATCTTGTAGCATGTGTTATTGTCCCTTATCCAAAACCTGTGTTTCCCAGTTTTCTCGTAACTGTCCTCGGATCTTATAATCGAAGATTCTCTGCAAACGTAATGCAGCCTTTTTCGACCGAAGTAGAGGATCCGGCGGGAACATTGTTCCTCTTGCATCGTCCAGCCTCGCTTGGCCCAAGTGGATAAGAGTTTGTCGAGCTCTAGAGAAAAGGGGGAATTCCTAGTCCGGACCTTATTATCAAACTCTTGGGGCATGATATCGTCTGCATCTGTATCATTGTAGGCCTCAGAAAGCCTGTAGTGGCCGTTGAGACCAGGGTGCTTCAGAGAATGGAAAGGAAGCTGGACTCCCATCTCTCGAGGCCCCAGAAATCCTTCTAGACAGGAGCGCGATGTGAGGGGGCAGATGGTTAAGTGGGAGTAAAAATATACCGAGGCCATCATCGCGCTCTCCCGGTCCCAGTCATCTGAATCTCCCTGGACGATACAAAGAGCGTCTATCCAAACAAATTGGATACCGAGGGTCCGGCATGCCAGAACGGTGTCACCGACGACTGGCGGCAACTGGTCAATATCGATATACTGGCAGTGCGAGTCCAAGTTGTTCGATGTAGTTGTCAGCTGCCTACCAGCTGCGTCCTTTGGTCCCCAGCAATAGCTCAGGCATGCATAGTCAATATCTGTTCCGGGATTTTCGGTCAGGTAATCGGCGGTGATGACCAGTCGAGGTTTGGGGCCGCCATTTCTTCCCACGTTTATTAGTCTGGTTGGCAAAAAACCGTCTGGCGATTGCCTTGCATTGAGAGCCCAGGATTTGAGGACTTTTTTGAGCCGTTTGACGTTTTTACGGTGCAGAGGATAAGTTTCGTAATAGCCACTCGTCCCCAGCCATTCGCAGATACGATCTAACTATGGTTAGTAGATGTAGGCACGGAGCGAGGGATAAATATTGAAGCTGGGATGACTCACCATCCCCACTGGTCATTGAGAACATGATGGTGGCCAGCTCGCGGTCTTCATGGTCAGTCACCCGGCAAGGGAAACGTGCCATAGGTCCGCCGTGTCCGCCGTCGAGGTCGTACCCCTCATCTTGAAATTCGTACTTGTACCTGGCGACAACCCGCACAGCTCCTTGGTGTGCAATGTTGCGACGAAGGAGGGCCTTCCGTAACATGCTGCACATAGCGCATCCAGCCTCTGATGAAGCGTCCAACGAAGGATATTCAGGACATGTATCATCCCAGCTGATCAGGCCTTTTTGCCCGGTACCGTACTCATTGTCGTCTTGCAGTGGTACTTTGATCGAACATGATGCGCATAGATTGGTTTGGTCAGAATGGTCTGGTCCCCGGTGCTTTGTTGACGGCATCCTGTTGGAGCCAATGTCTGGCGTTAATAATACGTTGGCCAGAAGAGAGGTCACACGGGAGAAAACAGTTAGGCAATAAATATAGTACAGGACGCTTCCCCGCATCTGAGAAAAGCGAGGTAAGCGCTATGCGAGGCAAGTACAGGGGTCCAAAAGCGTGCTGGGCCGTAACCCCCTAATCTGAGAAATCGCCATCTCGCTACCACAAGCAAGCAGGGGAACATTTCCTGTAAGATTAAAGATGCCGCGCACAATATATATAAGACTCCAAGAAATTTGATGTTGAGATTGTTTCAGTCTTATTCGGGGTTTGTTTCCTTTTCTGCTTTTACAGTTTTCGGTGATGTAAATAATGCTAACCAGGATATAAAATTGTATACGCCATGGGTGGTTCCAAAGCGGCGCCATTACTGATGATACGAGCAGAGATACAAAGTACAGCCAGACTCACGTTGAACTGAAACTACCGGAAAAGAAGGAAATATTGGTTACTGGTCTAGATTTCTCATAGCCGTATTCTCCCGTCTTGGCCCGACCTGGCATGCAACGAATAAATAGAATGAAGAGAAAGTACTATAAATGACACATACACGTACATACCCCAGGGCATACTCGAACCGAGTTGGGTAAAGTCGACATTGTCCTAAAACATTGCTAAGAGTCGTCCACAACGCCATTGTCTCAGGGAGTTGGACGAGACCGGGTCGGTTCTTTGAGCCCCCTGACCTTTGTCATAATATGTCAAAGAAAGATGGAATTATCCTCTGTACAATGGGTCCCAGAAGAAACCGAATGCGTTGTCGCCGAATAAGTACACATCACGAATACCTTTGTGACATTTCGCCAGGAACGCAAGAGACTGGGCTCGGCTCCCTGGAAAGCATGAGTTGAGCATGCCGAAGTCGTCGATCAAGACTTAAGCCGTTGGACAAAGACCATGGCCCTCTTCGCTAAGATGTATACCATAAGTGCATCGAGTTTAGCAGTATCTTCTGCTGTTTTCTCGCCCTCCTGTTCCCAATTAGCTAGTACACCGACAAGCCCCTGAATCTACCCGCCATGAAGTCTAATATAGTAGTAGAAGAGACTGCCAAGCAGATCGAGGACCGCCTCGGCATCAACTGGTCTCCCGCTCAGAAGCAAAAGTATCTGGCCTCGATTAAGACAGTATATATCAAAAGATTGGAAACCCCGTATCCCATCAATGACTTCTATACCGCAGGGACGCAAAAGGCCCAGGATGAATGGGATGCGTATTGGGATGGCAAGCCCCTGAAGGACCCACGATACAACAAGGGGCAGCGGCGCGGGACCAAGACCATCGACTTCTCCCAGCTCCAGTACGCCATCGAGCAGGACGAGAGCGTGCGGTTCGTCGACGCGGACACCAAGGAGCTCGTGATGATCGTGATCCGCAACTTCTTCCCCGACGACGAGATGCGCGAGGCCTTCACCAAGATCTGCCTCGAGGTGGTGGACCGCCGCCGCGACGACCGTCGCGAGGACCCCGGGCAACTGTGCCACTTTGGCTACACGTGCGGGTCGCGGCACCAGCCGGCCCTGCGGATCGCCACCTGCAACAAGCGGCTCAACACCCCTGCGCGCAAAGAGTACGAGCGACGGCTCAACTACAAGGCGCAGGGCATGGCGAGCCTGGGTTGGAATATGCTCAAGTCCCGGCTGCCCGACCAGATCATCCAGGACTACGAGAACGCCATCGCGGACTCGGGGGCACCGCGCATGGACATGGAGCGCGCGGAGAAGAACTTTAGTTTTGCCTTCCACGGGAAGTCCATCACCTTTAACGATCTGGACCTGGCGCCGCCGTCGGGGCTGTGCTCTATCAACTACTCGCGCTTCACCCACAAGGAGAGCAACGGGAACCGGTTCTTTATCGCGTGCACGACGCAGGCGCCGGCCGACCCGACCAAGGGCGGCAACTTCTACAATGCGTCGTACGGAATCATGCTGAAAGGTAAGCTTGTGTGTAAGCACGTATGAGATGAGCCACACTCGTGACTCATCGTCCGTCGTCGTACATGCAACAATACGTCGTAATCAATTGGCTGACATAATAATTCTTGTGTGCAGCGGCGAGCAACACGGTCACGTCATGGATGCCGTCAGACTACCACGGCACGACGCTGTACGAGATGCTGGAGGGGCCGGAGAAGCGGATGGGCTACGAAGTCCGCCCCGACGGCGGCATCAACACGGGCTTCTCGTTCGAGGTCTCCAAGATGATCCGCAACGCCGTCAAGCAGGGCAACAAGCGCAAAATTGGTGATTCCTCCTCGTCGTCATCAACATCGGGGGCGGCGACGACGTCGGGTTCATCGGCTGAAGAGATTACGGTGCGCGAGCCGAGGATGAAGAGGCGTCGCGGGGAGCGCCGTACCCGGTTCCCGGCGGTGGGCGACGCCGGCAGTGATTTCAGTGTCAGCGACTATGATAGCGATAGTGATTACAGGCCGTAAGGATATGTACGTTTTGATGGTCGTATTGCCTACTTTCTCAATAGATATTCCCATACCTATATGCTTTAATGCCTTCAAAGTCAAATTGATAAATGTTGATGTGCGCAAGGTATGCCCGCATGCCGAGGCAAGGTTCTGATATGCGATGCATGAGTGTAGATCAAGCTTGCCAAGTCGGCGCAATGTTTTGACCTAAGCCAGAATGTGAAAGACAGGGTTACGCTGGCCAATGTGCCCTAGCCTTGGTTTATTTTAGTGGCGGGTTGGGACAAAATCAGTGGACAATTGCAGCACCTAAGCCACTGCCAGAATGGCGGGCGGAGACTGCTCCTCTTGAAACGCCGCCGTCCAAAACAGTTGTCCCGACGGACTTTGAACTTGTTCTATATCGGCCGTTATTATTATGGGCAGCATTTGTTCAAGTGCGTTATGTGTCAATTAACTATTGACAGCCGCAAAGTGACCAGTCAGCATGAATCCCGACGTCGTATTGATTGACAGCCTGCCAACGTCATCAGAAAAGGGAAATGTTCGCCGCGTGCTTCCAAAACTTCTCCCGAGCTGGCCGACTCACCGATACCGAAACCGACCACCCCAACACTGATCCAGGCCCAACCGACCGGTTACCACTTCCCAATCTGGCCTGCCCAGTGCCCCTGATTCGTACAGTTCGCTTTCGCTTATCGAAGATTCGTGTATTCTGAATGCCAAATGCTCCTTGATATGGGTAGCCAAGCTCTACTTAACGTAAGCTGCTGCAGATTTCGCCCGACTGCATGTGAGTTAGTGGAGCACCTGCCACCTTGTCCCCTGTCGCATCTCAGTAGACCAGCCCAGGACCACCAGCACCAGCCGACCTCTCCGACGAGCCGAGGCGCAAAAGAGTTTCTATGGGCCACCGGCATGGCAACCGTCCCTACAGAACCCCGTTATTAACAATCGTCATGCCATTGACGACATGGGTGCGTTCCTTCTGCTCCATAATTCTGCCCTCGTAGCCATTCTCGAACCTCCATGGACTTCTCTGGGCAGGCACCACAGCTAAATCGTGTCGGTGTGTGATACGATCTTGACGGCAATGTTACGAATGGCCGGCTGAATAATCACGGTACTTTTACTGTATCCAACCATGTTTGGACTGCACAGGAGCCCGCCCGTCCGCTTTTTTATCTTCATCGCCAAGAGATCAGTGGACCTGGGACCGGCGAAAATGGTTCGACAGCGACCTCCGCGTCGCAGCCCACCGCGGGCAATGGCTGTGGGCCTGCCGACTCCAGGGTCTCTGTGGCCGCTAAAAACTTAGGGGGAGGGAGTAGCCCAGCTGCCAGCACCTCCGGAATGCAGGATGAATGGGCAAAGCGCCACATCTATAAATCTATTTCATGCCCATAGACTTCTGCGACAAGCCCATCCCAGAGCTGAAGCAGCACATATCTATATTTACTTGGTTGCAGATCCGTTCAAGCTGGATCCCTCCTTCCTACTACTTATTCTTCCCTAACCACCCTCTTCTTTTGATACCCATTTCATCAACTAGTACTTTCTTCTCCAGCCGACTCTCGATCGACTGGCATATATCAGTTTAAAAGTCTTCGACCTTACCCCACATCTGAATCGGTCTACCGGTCTTCAGCATGTCGGAAAGCACTCCGATCCCTGAGCCTCCGGGACTGCCCTTCATTGGCTGGAATGTGAGCGAAATCGACCCTCGGTGTCCTCTGAAGTCTCTGAAGTCCCTCGCGGACAAGTATGGCGAGGTTTACAAACTGAACCTCCCCACCGGTCCTCTTGTGGTTCTCTGCTCCCATCAATTGGTCGATGAGGCGTGTGATGAGAAGCGTTTCATCAAGATCCCGGATTCCGCTCTGAAGGAGATCCGCGATGCCGTCCACGATGGTCTTTTTTCTGCCTTCATCGATGAAGAGAACTGGGGCATTGCCCACCGAGTATTGGTGCCCGCGTTCGGCCCCGTGAGCATCCGAGGCATGTTCGATGAGATGCGAGACATCGCCGGCCAACTGGCCATGAAGTGGGCCCGCTACGGCTCTAGCACCCCCATCATGGTGACAGACGACTTCACCCGTCTGGCCCTCGACACATTAGCGCTCTGCTCCATGGACTACCGCTTCAACAGCTTCTACAAGCCCGAGATGCACCCGTTCGTCGAGGCCATGGGTGACTTCCTCGTGGAGGCTGGCAACCGATCCCGCCGTCCGGCCGTCGCTTCGTGGTTCTACAGCAAGGAGAACGCGAAGTACTACGAGGATATCGAGACGCTCCGCAAGACTGCGGACGATGTGCTGCAGGATCGCAAGGCTAATCCCAGCGATCGCAAGGATTTGATGGGAGCCATGTTAAACGGCACCGACTCGAGGACTGGCAAGAAGATGACCGACCAGTCCATCACCGACAACTTGATCACCTTCCTGATTGCCGGACACGAGACCACCAGTGGTCTTCTCTCTTTCACATTCGCGCAGCTGCTGAAGCATCCCGAAGTCTACCGCAGAGCCCAGCAAGAAGTCGACGACGTTATCGGAAAGGAACAGATCACCTTGGACCACCTGTCCAAGCTTCCCTACATGAACGCCATCCTCCGTGAAGTTCTCCGACTCGACGCGCCCATCCCGGCGTTCGGTGTCCATGCCAAGGAAGACACTCTTATGGCTGGCAAGTACCCTGTCAAGTCCACCGACAGACTGCTGCTCCTTCTGTCCAAGTCCCACCTGGACCCCAGCGTCTTCGGCGACGACGCAGACCAGTTCAAGCCCGAGCGAATGCTGGACGAGAACTTCGAGAAGCTGCCGCGGAACGGCTGGAAGCCCTTCGGCAACGGTGCTCGTGGCTGCATCGGCCGGCCTTTCGCCTGGCAGGAAGCGCTGCTCTGCATGGCCATGCTGCTGCAGAACTTCAACTTCGTCATGGACCGATACGATGGCGATATCAAGCAGACATTGACCATCAAGCCGGATGAGTTCTACATGAGAGCCATGCTCCGTGACGGCATGACACCCACTCAGCTGGAACATCGCCTGCAAGGCACGAGCCCGGAGAAGGCCGCCAAGACAGCGAGGGACGAGGCACCGGTTACCGGTTCCGGTGCCGGAAAGCCTATGACCGTCATCTACGGTTCCAACAGCGGCACATGTGAAGCGCTGGCTCAACGCCTGGCTTCGGATGCGCCCCGACACGGCTTCAAGGTTGAGAAGCTGGACTGCATGGACAGCTCCATGGGAAGCCTGCCCAAGGACCAGCCCGTCGTCGTCATTACTGCTTCGTACGAGGGGCAGCCTCCCGACAATGCTGGGCTTTTCGTGAACTGGGTTGAAAGCATCAAGGACAACACCACTCTCAACGGCTCTTCCTACGCCGTGTTTGGTTGCGGTCACCACGAGTGGGCCCAGACCTTCCACCGCATCCCCAAGCTTGTCAACGAAAAGCTCGCAGAGGCAGGTGCTGAGCGACTTGCCCCCATCGGTCTTGCTGATGTCGCTAGCGGCGATTGCTTCACCGACTTCGAGGCCTGGGAGGATGAGCAGCTTTGGCCCGCTCTTACCAAGCGCTTCGGCGCTGCCGAGAGTGCGGATGAGCCCTTCCTCGCCTCTAACCTCAGCGTCACCGTGGACAAGCCCCGTCTGTCCACCCTCCGTCAAGACCTGATGGAAGCTGAGGTGGTTGAGAGCAAGTCGCTGACAGCCGAGGGAGAGCCCGTCAAGAGACATCTCGAGATCAAGCTGCCCAGCTCCTCGACCTACCGCGCCGGCGACTACCTGTCCGTCCTGCCCATCAACCCCGCCGTCACCGTTCAGCGCGCGCTGAAGCGCTTTGGCCTTGCCTGGGACGCCAGTCTCACCATCAAGACCGAGGCCCAGACCTCGCTGCCCACCGACATGCCCGTTTCCGCCAATGACATCTTCGGTGCTTACGTCGAGCTTGCTCAGCCCGCCACCAAGCGGAACATCGCCATGCTGGCCGAGGCCACCATGGACGAGAAGGTCAAGGCCGAGCTCCAGCGCCTCGCTGGTGACGCTTTCGCAACCGAAGTCATCGCCAAGCGCGTGTCCGTGCTCGACCTGCTGGAGAAGTACCCGGCCATTGGCCTGCCCCTGGCGTCCTTCCTGACCATGCTCCCGCCCATGCGCGTGCGTCAATAGTAAGTTTGCCTCACATTACCCCGCTCTAACTACCAAACGTTCCCAACTAACCTTATTTCCCTAGCTCCATTTCGTCGTCACCGCTCTGGAACCCGTCCCACGTTACCCTGACGTTCTCCATCCTGGACGCCCCGTCCAAGTCGGGCCAGGGCCAGTACGTCGGTGTCGCGTCCACCTACCTGTCGGCCCTGAAGCCGGGCGACAGGCTCAACGTCTCGATCCGCCCGTCGCACACGGCCTTCCACCTGCCCGCCGACAGCGAGACGACGCCCATCATCTGCGTCGCGGCCGGCACCGGTCTGGCGCCCTTCCGCGGCTTCATCCAGGAGCGCGCGGCGATGCTCGACGCCGGCCGCAAGCTAGCGCCCGCCACCCTATACTACGGCTGCCGCGAGCCGGGCAAGGACGACCTGTACTCGGACGAGCTGGCGGACTGGGAGAAGGCGGGCGCCGTCACGGTGCGCCGCGTCTACAGCCGCAAGCCCGAGGCGAGCGCAGGACAAAAGTACGTCCAGGACGCCATCTGGGAGGACCGGTTCGACGTCAAGACGTCGTGGGCCAACGGCGCGCGCCTGTACATCTGCGGCTCCAAGAGTGTGGGGGATGCCGTCACCGAGGTCGCCATCAAGATGCACATGGCCAAGGAGAAGAAGGAGGGACGGGAGATCAGCGAGGAAGAGGCCAAGGTGTGGTGGAATGCTTTGCGCAACGCTCGCTACGCCACTGACGTTTTCGACTAAACGCGAGGCCTCTTTCATCCCGGTTAGACCAAGTGGATTGGCAAATCGGCAAATTGTTTTCCCCGTCAACAACAACATTTTGGCATGGCGTCTCGGTCGGGCATTTTGGCTTAGATAAATGAAGGCGAAATTATGGAGGATGAGCACCCGCTTCCTCACAGCAAGTAGAAAAAAGCCCTGGACTTATATATAATTATCAACACAATACCAATTCTTTATCGCATTATATCTTTCTCTCTTTACACCTTGGCAACTATGGTCCACTGTCTACCCAAGCACGCCCACCGGCTGAAGACGAAGCTCAGTAAGCTCAAGGCCAATACAGCACACAGGAACACTACGTACGCCGTCGGCCCTACGCTCTCGACCAGCTCGCCGCTAATGGGAATGCACACGAGCGTCGCGAGCGAGGCGACGAAATACATGGTTCCGTAATATCGTCCGAACTCGTCGGCGCGGCACAGCTGGCCGACGCACGCGGGCGTCAGCGCCATCCAGCCGCCCGTGCCGAACCCGAACAGGGCCGCGAAGGCGTACAGGGCGCCCAACGATCGCTGGCCGAGCGGGAGCCACAGGGCGAGCATCCAGACCAAGGTGAAGATGGTCATAAGCAAGAGCATGTTGAACCGGCCGGCCTTGTCGGCGAGCCAGCCGGGGCCCAGGCGGCCGAGGCAGCTGGCGCCGTTGAGGATGGCGATGAGGTAGAAGCCGGTCGTTTCGATGGGGTAAGAGGGGTTGACTAGGGTCGCGTAGGTGGGCAGGATGCCCAGGGCGCTGAAGAGGACGACTTCGAAGCCGAAGACGCTGACGGTCAGGAGGCTGAAGCGGAGGTCGCCGAAGATGGCGAGGGAGATGATGGGCTGCTCTTGCTCTTTCTTCTCTTCTCCTTGAACTTGAGAACTGCTTCGTCGGCGCTGTCGGGATCGCAGCGGCGGGATCCGCGCTTTCATCAGGATATTGCTGATGACCAAGCAGCCCGCGAAGATGAAGCCCAGGATGCGGATGGACCAGGCGTACCCGTACCGCGGCAACGTGGCCTGCAGGATCAGGGGTAAAGTGAGTCCGCCAAATGAAGATCCGATCATGACGACGCCCTGCGCGAACCCGCGCCGGCGCTCAAACCAATGCGCCACGACCGCGAGCGGGGTCGTGGTAAGGGCGGCCGCCGACACGCCGCCTAGAAAACCGCAGCACAGTAAGAAATGCCAGAACTGCGTGCACTCGGCCAGTAAGAAAATCATCGCCAGGTACCCCGCGGACCCAATTAGGGCGATCCAGCGGGGCCCGTACCGATCGAAGAGGGGTCCCACCCAAAGGCCCAGCGCGAGGCTCAGGTACGTGAAGACGGACGGGATCCAGCCCACGTCCCGCGAGGACATGTGCGATAACTGGTGGGTGTGCCAGTAGTCCTGCAGCGTGCCAATGCTCACCATGAAGCCGAAGGAGGCGAAGGCCATGCAGAAGGCCGAGGCGACGACGAGCCAAGCGCGGAGGCCGCCTTCGGGGAAGGCGTCGTCGGGAACCGTGTATGTGTCGAGGGGCGGCTGTTGTTGGCCGGTCTCGAGTTCGTTGTTGCCGGCATCGGCTCGTTTCGAGCCTCGCGATGCGACGCGCGACAAGCTCCGTCTCAGCTGCTCGAAGGTCTCATCGGGCTCCGGATGCACCCCGGGCGGCATGTTTTGGAGGTGCACCGTGGGGTTCGCCGCTGCGTCCATGGCCAAGAAATCTGCTTATATTCAAAATTGTCGATGTGCTCTTTTCACATCCCTTGGCATGTATGGGAAAGCAGACACCACTCATCCTGGCGAATAAAGGAGGATGCAATATATATTTGACGTAGAAGATTATCAGATCTTATGCCGGCCGATGTAGGCCCCTCTGTGAGTAATTGCCCTCCGCGGGCCGCGCCAGGACACGCCGCATGGGCATTAGCATGAGGTCGAAATGGGGATAGGGCGTCGACGGACGGTCTAGGGGCCGAACCGGCGGGAATTGGTGACCCATTGGTGGTGTGGAGGTGGAGAAAGAGCATCCCGCAAAGAGCATTCCCCACTCTCCGTTATCTTTCTCCCCTATTTTAACCGGTGATTTCTGCCTGATAGAAATATAGCTGTGTGTCGGACAACAAGACCCCAGTTAGAGTCCAGTTTCTTGTGCTTGATTGTTAACTCTTGTACGTAAGGATGATCGTGAAAAGGGGCGTGTGTCACTGGGGTTACGGGTATACCAAAGTAACGCCAAGAGGTTCTTGGAGCTCAATTTTCAAGTGACAAAATACTTGCTCACAACCTTACCCGAGCGTGGGAGGCCGTAGCCGATTGCGCACAATCAGGCTGGGGAGTTTCTGGCCGCACAAATTGCCACTGTCCCTCGAACCAGCACCATTTCAGCGAGACGTCAACATTTTGCGCGACGTCTCGCATCGTGACCGCATCCGCCGGGCCGTCCCTCTCATCCAGGACATTGCGATGCAGGCCGAAGAACAGGAGGGCCAGGGGCGTGGACTTGAGGAATCCGATGCGCGACGCTTTGGTCTGGTCTCCGGGCCCGTGTTCTCGCCAGCGAGCCTGCAGAGTTGCCATGACGGTCAGGCTGATGAAGACGGGCACCAGCACCAGCAGTGCGGCCGGGAGAGCGAGCCACCACCAGTTCACCTTGACGCAGGTCCGGTCGAGCAGTACCGCGCCCTCGGCCCAGCTGGCGGGTCCACGGTGCCCCTCGGTCCGCATCTGGGCTGTGATTGAATAGGCTAGGGAGCCTATGAAGTGCCCGACCGAGCTCATGTCTGCAGCGCCGCCTCGAAAGAGGATTTTGAGCCACTCGCCGGATGAATCCGAAGGCGCCCACTGATAGAAAAGACCTTTATCGTTGAACATATCGCCTAGCAATTTTTGTATTTGTAGAGCAGGCAACCTACCAAACTCCCTATTTCCGTTCAAGTCAATAAATCGCATTTTTAATATCTCCAGTCCCCCGGGATAACCAACCCGTTGAGATAAGCACGGATGTGTCACGTACCAATAACAGTCTTCGCTTGTGAAGGCCAAGCCGACCCAAGTCGTGTTGGCAACCTGAAAATTGTGAATGTCCAAGGCAGCACCATTGATCAGAGAGAAAGTGTTCTCTGCCGTCGAGTTTGCGGTAGTAGAGCAGTTGTACGACATCCCATTGTAAGTGACGTTGTTCGATACCATCGCGAATACACTCCGCTCCGCCTGCCACTCGAGGGCCTCGCTGGATAGCTCGTGTTCCTGGAGAATACCCCGCGAAATCTGCGCCCCGTACGTTTTAAGACAGGGTACAAGGCTACAGCGGGCACCGAGGACATGAGAAAACTCCGTCGCTGCGGAGTCTTTCCTCAACCCTGAGTTACTATTATTGGTATACATAAGCGTTTCAAAATAAAACGGTGGATCGAAATATGCCTTGGCGGTACTATTTCGGATCGTGACGGCGAGACTGTGGTTTCCAGTCAAATTGACCCCGCTAGGCAGAGTGTACATCGACCTGGGGATATTAGGGTCGGTGTTGTCAGTCGTGGCCTTGACGAGATCAGTGATATCATCGCATTGGTGGCACATCGCGATAGTCCGGTAGGCCGACCCTTCGTGTTCGGGGAAGGTGCAGTTGCCACTTGAACAAATGGGATTTAGGATAGAAGACAGATTATCGGGAGGGGAAGCAAGGCCATTGTTGATGGCCGCCGCCAAGGCCGGGTATATGTCGGTACTTCCCGGGAATGGGCCGTTTGCAGTGCGAACAGTTTGGTTGTAGATGTTGGCGCGGGGGATACGTGCGGCTTCTAAAGGGTCCTGCAGCTTGCAAGGCAGCGTCTGCACGATCTGCTGCGCGAAAGGGTCGACGGCCATGGCGAGGATGGTAAGGAACGCGCCGAAAGAAGCGACATAGTGCGAGCGAAAGTCAAGCATCAGCATCAGGCAGCCCCATGGCCCACGACTTGCGTCATCAAACGCTTCCATGTCTTTCAGAGGGCGTGGCGTTTCGTACCAGAGCCATTTCGCTTGCGAAATACCTCCGGCCAGGGGCAGTACCACCGCCGCTTTGAAGATCGAGGTCAGCACTGACACCAGCGCGTTGAGGGTAATATCGTACTTCCACTCAGGAAGCGGCTTGCTGTCGTGCTGACGCAGAACGCAAATAAGGGCCACAAAAAATCCGAGGGCGACCAGGCAGCTTCCAACCTCCGTGAGCCAGTACTTCTCATTGGCGTGCCACACCTGGCGCCCTTTTACGCCCAATTTAGATGGGTTTGAGCTTGTCAAAACACTGGCAGTATTTTTCATGTCGTCTTGACCCGAAAAGGCTGTGCTGTTGGTGTCGCTGGCGGGCGAAGATCGTGAGCCATAGGTTTCAGTTTGGTGTTGATGGACGAAGCCATGACTCTCTGCTCTGGAACGTTGCCGGTTCAGCTTTTCCGTCGAAATAGGTCCATCCTGGCCTGACTCGCCCCCTGTAGCATAAGTGAAGACATGATGGCGAGCCCGTTTATTATCGCCACGACACATATTGGATGCCTGCTATTCGCAACTCGCGAGTGGAATAAAAGTTGTGATGTTCATGTACTGACAGGAGTTGGATTCGTGAACCCTCTCTGCCCAGAAAGAGAATTGATCGAGATTTTACGGCAGCTGTTAGGCTTAATTATAACCAACGTAATTGTCGGTAGTTTGGAGACCCCCGGCCTGTCAGCCCATGCAGCTTATGTGCAGCGCTGTGGGGGCCAAGGGTTTCTTGGGGGCACACCCACAGCGGCATTCAACCATTTACTATTTGCCTATCAGTCACGCCATTCTACACAGCCGACCCTGACGGTGGGTGGGACAGCTGAGACTAACGATGTGCCAAGATACCAGTCTCACCAAGCGAGATATAAGAGGGGCTTGGGTTTACATATTAGAGCCTTATGCCACCTCGACAGCAACGTTAGCACACCATCATCCTTATAGCCATTTTTAACGTAAATATGCCAACTGGGCTGTGAAGTAAACCATAAGTTACAATTATCACTTCGGTCAAAACGGTAAAGGAAAACTTCAAGGCTTGATCCATTGAACTAGACTAAATTATGATTCCAAGATGTTGGCTGCTTTCTTGACAGTCCCTTGTCTACTCGCAGCACTGTCAACAACCATGTCTCCCCTTGCTCGGACAAACCTGCACAGCGAACTAGTCAATAGCAATACGAACAGCCATGAAGCCCTTCTTGGGGGAGGCCACGATACAGTCATGGTGGTATTCCACGTCGTCAACGGTTGTGTTGACAAGTCTGGACCGAGGCAGCACCCGCAGCACCAGCTCGGCGATCATCAAGTACATCTCACAGTACGCAAGATCCATGCCGAGGCAAATCCGGCTTCCGCGGCTGAACGACAACAGCTTCTTCTCCAGAGCATAATTCTGCTGTCCGTTGGAAAGAAGCCAGCGCTCAGGCTTGAACGCGTCGGGGTCCGGGAACAGGGCAGGGTCCCGATTCTGTATCATAGCACTCATACCAATTGGGGTTCCCTTGGGGATGGTGTAGTGGGTTCTGCCCTTATTGTAGACCAGCTCCTCATCTGGTGCTTTTCTGGCAGATCTGTGGGCAATTCCTGGGGTGAGGCGCAAGGCTTCGTGGAGGACAGCCCAAAGATAGGGGACGCGCTCGAGACTCGTCCACTTGGGGTTGGTCAGATCTGTTGGACAATTAGCCATGTCTTCGGGTGACCAGAAGCTGTAAGAAACATACTGATGCCTTCGAGAGCTGCCTGCAGACGCATCAACATGATGGGCTCAGAAAGCATATGGTACACAATGTACGAAAGGGTGGCCGCAGTAGTCTCTGTGCCGGCCATGAGCAGAGTGAACCCTTCGCCGGCAAGTCGCTTCATGTACTTGTCTGACTCGGGGAGAATGGGCGATTCCAGCAACTCCGCGAATACTCTGCCGTCTCCCTTGTTGGAGATAGCTCTGCTGATGTAACGTGGGATGTGTACCTCTTGCTGTTCGAACACGTTACGGATATCCTCGCCCATGAATCTCATGAAGTAGGGGGCCGTATTGGCGAGAGCGCCGAATCCAGGAATAGACCTGTTCATGTGTCTTACCAGGTAGGTGGAGCTCAGAAACGATCTGCAGGAAACCGATTAGCCTCTTACCGACGACTAATAAACACGGAAATTACGGGGTGTCTATACTTGACCCAAGTTCCAAAGTTTGGCTCGAAGCCCTCCTGATCTGTAAAGCCCATGGACTCGCCAAAGCAGTATTGAGAAATGATATCAGCAGTGACGCAGTTGAAGGCCTCTTTGACGTCGAACTCGCTACTGCCAGCACGCTGTATCATCTTGTCCACGGTGCGCACAGTGAAGTCGCGAACCTCGTTCTCGAGCTTCAGAATCTGGGCGCGGGAGAAGTAACGAGCCATAGCACCCTTGCGGACACGATGGATATCGTGGGAGACGGTAGAGAAGCCTGCGAGTCCAAGCGGCCCGATCGTGGCCCCCAAGTAGTGTTCCCACTTGTCACGAGGACGGTTGCCTCCGGCATAGATCTCGTCAAGCATGTCCGGGTCAGCGCAGTGGAGTTCATCCGGATTGATTCTCACGATGGGGCCTAGTGCGTAGGATGTTAGCATCGGTGTCAGTATGCTTGTCATTTCGATGGAGCTCACCGTATTCCTCATGGATTGCCTTGATCCTTCGGGTATACATTCCATCGAGCCAGAGATCGTAGTACGCCTCGTACGCATAGGTCATAGAGGCGAGACGGGGACCCGGGAACTTGTACAGAGGATGGAATGGCGAGATGTTGTACAGAGCGATGGCCAAGCGATAGAGCACAAAGACCCCAGCAAGATGGACGATGGTCAATACAACGGACTCCATTTTGCCGACTATGTTGAACACGAAGACAGTACTAGTGTAACAAACTGTTCAAGATCGTTGAGGACCTTCGCCAGAGTGATTTCTCGGCGAAGTGGATGGAATAGGGCGGTTTGCTCTGAAGACTGATGTCAGTGGGAAATTTCGAAGGCACGGGAAGCAAGATGTTACTGGCAGAGCTGCAGAGAATGCGTTCTTGTTGACGCTGACTTTTGTTTTTATTAGGATGCCTGGGAGAGAGAATCCTGACAGCCGACTGAAGAGAGGAAAAAGTTTACGGGGCAAGTTGGGGGTTAATATTGCCCAGACAAATTGAAGTTAGACTCGACAGTAGCCACCCCATTTAGCGGAGACGCATGTACGAAATATGAGTACTGGCTTCCGAATGAGGCATTGATGCAGCAGTTCTTCATTGGCACTGTAACGGTCCTTCCTAAACAGTCATACGGTGGATGCTGCGTATGCGGCACCCCGCATTCCCTCGTCGATTTGTTGCAGATGGATAAGGCAGGAAGGTCTTATCTCGATGTTCCCATTCGCCCCTGCTTCAGCTGACATTCAATTAGATGGATTGATATACCAGTTGCATCGTCACAAAACACAGGATTCTTTCTCTGTACCCCGTATTCCGAGTGAAAATTGACGACTGATTGGTCAACATCATTTCTTTCCCTTGCTTTACGGATCGAGAGTACGCGTGATATGCACGCCTGTCACTCTCTCCCGGTACTGATGGCGTCTTCCAAGCGTGTGACCAGGCAGGGTCTGGAGTTGCACATCAGCACGTATCCCATCATATCAAGCCGCCTTGCTTGCATTCACGTGGCAGTTTCATGTAACAGAGATGCGGATAATAATTTGCGACAGTATTCACTAAACATTTGAATTCTATGGAGACTCACGACTCAACCACATGTATGTAATCTTGATTACTTAACCTTGCCTCTCTCATGGCCAATATCTGCGAGCCCGGTCGTAAAGTTCATGACTGCCAACTCTTGTGTGACAAGTCGTTTTGATAATCCAGCCGAGGTGCAAACGATGGCTCTTATTCGTCATTCTTGACGCCCGTTGTGCCCCTGTACGAAGCCAAGTCCGAGCAGCCATTAGTTATATCAACGCTTGGCGTCCATTGGCGTCTGCTTATACACCGGTCAATTGACACTAGTAACAAGTGGCTGCCTTCTAGACATGAAATCACACCACCAAAGTCCTGGCGCTGGAATGATTGCAATGCATCCGGCAAATCCATACCCACAGAAGGTCTATACGAACGAGAACCTCAATGCAAGAGTTAATTGTTCCCTTGGAAGTGTGGAATGGAAAGGTTAAAGAAGTAATGAGTCCTGGCTAGGGGAACCGTAGGGGTTTGGGGTAGAGATTGAGCTTATGGAGTTCGATGCAGAAAGGCATTCTACATATTGAAACAGCACCAATGGCAGCTCTGAATAGCTCAGCTAATCGTCATCTACCTACGGGAAGATAGTGCACCTCTTGATTGGGCTGGCATTGTATCAGCGTTATATTCGCTGAATACGAGTCCGCTAGCCGCTGTCACCGATGCGCCGTCTGGTAAGAACAGTTGAGGCGCCCCCACATTTTCGGGCTCAGCGCAATCATTCCCCGCACTCCAGGCCTAATTGAGCACACTTTTTACAGCAACAATCCTTACTCCTCTGACCAAACAGTCGAAGCAGCAAAACTGACATGCTGGGAACTACCAGGCGGTGGAGAACCAAAAAGATATGGGAGGGAGAAAAAGGAATATCGAGCGACGCGAGCAGGATTTGAACCTGCGCTCCCGAAGGAAATAGATACCTAGAATCCGACTTATGGACTCAAATTCTAGTCTATCGCATTAGACCACTCTGCCATCGCGCCTCGTGAAATGTATTGAATACCCAATCGATAAAAATTAGTTGTCCTATGGATAACTATATCGTATCACAGAAGGGGAATCTGGGATATTTAACAGCATGTGAAGAGTCTAGGAAGTGGCACATTCTCTGAGTATGTATGTTGTAGCAAGCTTCTAGAACGTTGGAAGGTTGGGCTGTGCGCAACACTATTTCAACTTCGCTTTGACCCGGCCTTGCGCGCACACTTGTTCCAGTCTCAAGGTAAATAATGAATTAACAAATACAATGCGAAGTAAGATGCCTTCTCGTAACCTATCTTTTCTCTACCTATATACCAGCGAACGGTGATTTAGGGATAAGGGTGTACACTTTAGCTAAGCAGAACATTTCTTCCCGGTGCCGACGGGATGCGTGGCTGTCAGTCCCTTCATTGTCCAGGGTACCCAGGGTTGCATGACAGCTTTGACAGGTTCGGCGTCTTGGCGCGATTCCGGGTCGTCCAAGCATCTGGGCAGGTGGTAAGGTTTCGGTTTCGGAAAAGATCCGCAGCGCCCCACTCTTCGGCCACCCCCATTGGACCAAAGAGGCCAATACGAGAAATGGGTGGATAGACGGGGGTCCCCAAGGGCCCTAAGGGGTGCGAACCGAGACTCAGCCTCCCGCCCAAGTCTCCTTTCTGGAAAGCAGCGCCGGCCGAGGCACGCACGATCGCTGTCTGTCTGTCGGATCAGGAGGTGCTCAATTGCTATATGTAGTGGCCGCCAGCTCCAGCATTTTGTGAAGATCTTTTTCCTTTTTTGCTTCACCAACCAACTATTACACTCGTTAGATAATAGAAAAGCTATTACCCTCGTTAATAATAGCATCATCCGACATCATGTTGGCATTAGGCACTATCCTCTTGTCCTCGGTCTGGCAGGCCGCCACGGCGGTAGGCCATGTGATCCCCAGGGAGCTCGACGACATGTCGATGCAATCGGGCAACGACACGGGCAACGGCACTGAACCGGAGCGCGGCGACTACACATGGACGCCCACCTGCCACCTGCCGTCCCCCAAGGACTTCATGTACAGCATGGGCTTCGACTACAACCCCGGCTGCGTCCCGGGCACCGGTACACTGAAGGCCTTTATGCTGTTTGTGGATTTCCCCGACGCCGAGGCCGGCAACGAGAGCGCGCAGGCCATGTACGACCAGATGGCGGTCCCGACGGCCGAGTGGTACGCCCAGGCCAGCTACGGCAACCTTCAACTCAACATCTCGGCCGACACGTCGGCCTACTACCGCATGCCCAAGACGGCGGCCGCCTACGACTGGATGGGCTCCACGTACCGGCAGGACGCCTACGTGCAAGACGCCCTCGACGCCTTCACGGGCAACGGCGCCCGCCCGCCCCCGCCCGAGGTCGACGTCCTGTACGTGGTGCCCACGAGCGGCGCCGCGCCCTGGATCTCGCGGTCCCAGACCACCTTTGACCCCATCTCCACTCGCCAGGGCCAGAAGGTGACCAAGAAGGCCGTCACCTTTGGTGCCGACCCCGCCAACGACCTGATCCACATGACCATGGTCCACGAGACGGGCCACACCTTCTGCCTGCCCGACTACTACTCCTTCAACAACTACGCCGGCTTCTACGTCGGCGGCTTCAGCATCATGGCCGAGACCTTCGGTGGCTCGCCCGACTACTTCGCCTGGGACAAGTACCGCCTGGGCTGGCTCAAGGACGAGTCGGTCGACTGCATTCTGGAGAAGGGCAGCACCGAGCACGTCCTCACCCCGCTGGCCGTCAACGGGCCGGGCAAGAAGGCCGTCGTGGTCGCGGCCAGCGAGACCCATGCCCTCATCGCCGAGGTCCGCATCGCCTCCGGCTTGGACGCCAAGACCTGCGCCCCGGGCGTCCTGCTCACCATAGTCGATACCCGCATGGCCGGTGGCAATGGCCCTATCCGCGTCGTGGACACGACGCCCGGCTCGGGCGGCTGCGCCGGCCTTCTCGACGATATGGTCGACGCCCCGCTGTCCCTCAGCCTCGAGGGAAGCAAGTCGCTGGCGTATACCCCCACCAGCTCGTTCGACGTGCCCGGCTGGGGCGTCAAGGTCACGCTGTTGAGCGTGGAGGACCAGAAGTACACGATCCGCGTCGATACCGAGCAGGGGCCTAGGACTACGACGTATTAGTAGAGCACCTAGTGTCGCTAAAGCTCAATATCAAAAGAAGAAATTTCCCGTTTATATGATTAACTACCCTCCAATTGCCGTGAAATTTAAAGATGTGTTTGACCTTCCTTTCCCCAGTGATCCATGTGTTGGTTGAACGACACGGAGTTAGAGATGTAGGCAGAAACACGCTGCACCTTTGCATCCAATCAGGCATCGCGCGGCTTGCTTACCCCTGTCAGCTCTACCCAAATAGATCGTCAGCACGTAGGCGGATGGCGCTGGTCAATGATGCAGACTCATGTCGCATCCTGAGGGTCTAGCCAACTGACTGGATATGCTTCCAAGAACATGCTGCAGCGATTCGCGAATTCCTTCTACCTTGAATCAAGCACAAGAAACCATCTTTTGACACGCACTTACCCCGCACCTCCTGCGTGGACACGTCAGACCCGAGATTCGTTTCCCATCATGGATACATCTCTATGTGCAAAATGCAAATGCCTCGAGCTAGACGACGCCAGCCTCGGCGGCTTTGACGGGGCACCCCCCACCGAAGGCCGATCCTTCCTGGTGTTTGATACAGGAGACGATGCCCGCAACATCCCTCTCGACTACCGCTTCGAAGACTGGCTTCCTGACCTCCCCGGCCTGGCCGAGTTGGGGCGCCGCACCGACTGTGGCTTCTGTAAGCTGCTTCGGCAGTCTCTTGTCGACTCGGGAGCGGCGGCCAAGACCTCGGGGGCGGCGCGGGTTGTTATTAGCATGGCCTATGTCTGGAAGACGTTGGATGTCGACGGCTACCGCGTCAACTTCCACGGGTATCCCGATCGAGGACTCGTGGCGTTGATGGTACAAGTCGACTTCATGCCAGGGGAGGCCCAGTAGCTGGCCAACAGCCTCTGTCGGTATCCAAGATCTCCTTCGATGTTGATTCAGAGCCTGGTACGTCTCCAAGCTCCGTACCGAGCTTTAGATCCCACGGGAACCCTAGCCCTACGCGTAACTAACATCGCTTCATCCAGGCCCTTGCCAAACCTGGCTACGTCTGGAGACATCGCCCTGCCCAGATGTGCTTGATCCAGCCAATGTTGCCATGATGCGTCAGGTTATCGATAGCCAGAAACCACTGACGCTGCAACGCGGCAAACCTACCGACGAGAGCCAGTTTCCAGCCAGGCTGATCGATCTGGGAAACGACGGGAATGCCTCGCGTTGTCGACTCGTTCTGACACATGCAGAACAAAGCAGCCCAGGCCCTCAAGAGTCAGGCTATGCCGCGTTAAGCTACTGCTGGGGCAACGCAGCCGAAGCCGCCTGCCAGTTCAAGACCGAACCACATAGTCTTGAAGCTAGACTGGCCGGATTCGATGTCACGGACACAACTGCCGTGGTGCAGGATACCGTCAAGGTCTGCCGGGCCCTGGGAATACGATACCTGTGGGTAGACGCGGTATGCATCGTCCAAGGGGACAAAGACGACTGGGAGCGCGAGTCGCAGAAGATGAGTTCCATTTACCACAACGCCGCCGCCACCATCTGTCCCATCTCATCAAACTCTTGCCTCGAAGGGTTCTTGCAGCGAACGAGCCAATCCGTTCAAGTTGCTTTTCGCTCCAAAGTAAAAAAGGGTATTCAGGGGGAGTTTGCGCTGAGATACACCAATACGAAGTTCAGCTTTATGGATGTAGGCAACCCTGCCGCCGAAGACTTTGCCGAGTGCAAATGGAAGACGAGGGGATGGTGCTTCCAGGAGCTCCATTCGTCCAGGCTCATGATCGTTTTCGGCCCACGGAAGATTCAGATTATGACACCGGAAGGTGTGATAGTCGAAGGCGCGAGCGATGGCAAACTCCAAATATCTGGATTCGGAGACCCGGTCATCCCAACGCTGGACCAGTATGCCCGTGACGGGGCGGACCTCGACGAGCGCGTCTATCATGACCACTGGATGTCCATGGTGGAGCTCTACGGCATTCGCGAACTCAGCTACGAATCAGACAGGCTTCCGGCCCTCTCCGGGCTTGCCTCCTTGTTCAAAAAATACTTGCCCCTGGACAAATACCTGGCGGGACTGTGGGAGCGCGACATACACCGTCAGCTGTTTTGGAACACGTCTGGGACTTCGTACGGAAGTCTCGAGGACCTCGTCTCGTCTTTCGGGCAGGTCGGCAACGGCCTCTACATTGCCCCCTCCTGGAGCTGGATGCGGAAGAAAGATCTCATTTCGTTTGGCTACGACAAGTTCAACATGGACGACTATACGGACTACAGATCCGAATGCAGCGACGTGAGGTCCTCGACCACGCCGGATGGGTTAGACCCAACTGGGAAACTTCGAGATGCGTCGTTGCTGATCTGCTCTCGGTTCATACCGATCTCGGACGCGGCAATGTTGGACCGCAAATCTCCACGGTGGCAATTCATGGATGATCACCTGGGGTACATAGCAGATTGTGAGCTGGACTGGGTCGAGGAGACAGACGGCAAAAAGAAGGGAAGTGACGAGGCAGGTAGCCGGAAAGGGGAAGTAGACGAGAACGGCGCCAAGATAAGCGGAGAAAGGAATATGGCCCTTCTCCTTCTCGGAAGCTGCAATGAATCGGACGACGACGAAGGGCTATCCGACGCGAAAGAGCGATATGCATGGGGTATCGTTATATGTGCAGCCCCGGAAATCGATCCAGTAGCTTACGTCCGGGTCGGGGCTTTCTATACGGACCCGACAGATAACGGAGGGCTGAAGTTGTTCGAGAAGTGCAAAAGGGGTGAATTTATGATCAAGTAGTAGTTGAGATGGTCAGCAAGGCACATACAAAATCAGTTGATATGCGCGTTCGAGCGGCAGGGCAACCGAGAAGTGTGCTTGCATATGACTGACTGATTCGTCGATTTTGCCCAGATGGCAAAATTGGTTTGGCTGCGTATGGTGTTGTGTTTCACAGCCTCCGAACCAGCGCTGATATTTACAAGATAGCTCAACTTGTTCTTGCGCAGCCGGAATGCCGTGTAGCTGTCGGGCGTCTCGAGTGTGTCGAGATAAAATGCGCGCACCCAAAAGATCCGTTAGACCAGCCGCCTTTCCACACCTTCCAAAATGCCGTCGACATACTTCTAAAAGCTTCTAAAAAGTTAAGTACTTCTTAGAATTTCTTAATAAACTTAATTAAATTTATTATAAGGTTATAAAAGAAAAGTTAAAAACTTATATTTAAAATATAATCTATATATAATTATTCCCGACGAGTTAAATAAGCGTAATAAAAAGATTCGGCATTTACTTATGCAGACTATAGATTATACGTTACGCAGACCCCTAGACTGGTAAAGGATTTTATCGCCAGTCGTGACGACAATGGCATCAAAACCACCATTACGATATATCCTTATGGGATAGTTCACAGTGGGAGCAGGAGTGCTGGGTCTGTTGTAATATTATGGGTTTCCATGATGTTATTCGTGCCTGGCTAAGAAGCGGCTGCCTAGACCCCGACGCCCGGGATGACTTTGGTAGTGCCGCGCTCAGAATCGCAGTTCAGGTTGGCCATGAACACCTCTGAGAGCTTTTGCTTGACGAGGGAGCTGACGCAAATCTTCCTTCTAGAGATCTCGGCAGTGCGTTGATTCCGGCGATATACAGAAATCACCTTGGTGTCGAGAAACTCTTGCTCACCAAAGGAGATGCAGACCCAGATTTTATCAACCAAAGTCGTAATAAGATTGCCCTGATTACCGCCACTCAACTTGGTGGTTATCAATTTGTCAAGACGTTGCCAGAGCACGGCGCGCCTAAAAGGGGTATCGCGCACGGGCCATCATATCATCCTACGAAAGGGATCTGGTGATCGCCTCTCAGATAGGTATAGCATGCAACCGAGTATATACCAATTGGATAACCGTACTACGTAGGATCGTACAGAAATCCCATTCAACAGCGGTGGATATGGTGATGAGCCTTGGAAGGCACTTGAGTGCGCTGTAGCCGAGGACAACATAGAAATTGGCTAATTAACTCCTACCGGTACTCAAAGCCGGCGCTGATGTAAACCTACCGGAGTGTTAATTATTATTGCTTCGAGCCATATTCAAAGGCATGAGAAAACACGGAAGAAGATCCCAAGATCGCTTGCTCATGACAAAGTTGTTGATCGCATGTAGGCCCAACGTGAACACTCACTGTGGGTCGTATTATGGGACACCAAATCATGCTGAGATCCTAGCATCGAGATCCAGATCTTGTAAGAGCCCCCCGGGATGCAGGGGCGGTGTACGACAAATGTAATGTCCCTCCTGGAAAACTCAATATAGTGCTGCGTAAAATTATAGGTATTGACGGTGACGATTATGAAGAGTCTTGGGGCTCGGATGCTTCATTGGGAACTAATGATGGTAGGTTAAGATACTTCATGCGAAGGGGCACCCCATAGTCATGTATTAGTACTGTACATCTATTCCGTCGCATGCTATCTTTATGTCCCAATGGTAAAAAGCTAAAAAGCTATTCCATACACCGTGGAACACCATGAACCTCGCCATGAAAACTAGTATTGAGCTATGGATCCTTGACCTCAACCACAAGGCGTCTGTAATTTCTTTGGAATAAAAGCATTGACGCAAAGAGCGCATCGACAGGCTACGCACCTGAGAAGGGCTCACAATAAGTACATTAAGCCGAGTGAGCAAACCCTCGTCTAAGTCAAAGCACCCCTCAACGGCCACACCCCTCAACGGGCACCTAATAATAAATTACCCCTGAATCGCGCTTACACACTAATCTAACAGTATATAAGTTAATTTTCGTTATATTTTCGTTTAAATTAGCTTAATCGCACCCTTTTCTCTTCCTTTTTATTATAATAATATAATTAACGAATTAAAGCTTTAACGTGCGATTTAACACGTTATTAACGGTATAAACTTAAAACAAGCCACGTTAAAGAAGGGTATTAATCGTACCACCTTAAAGGCTCGGATCGAAGGCTAGTAGATTAAGAAACGTTATAATAAATCTTAACAAGTATTATATAACGATAATAAAAAACATATTATTTAATAAATAATTATTTAAATTAAGCTTAGCTATTCTCCTCCGTATATAATCCTAAAAATATTCGCCTAATATATATTTAAAGTTAATAATAACCCTTATATACTTAAGAAACGTTAGATAAAGAAATTATTTAATAAGTATAAGGTAATCGGATCTTTTCTTTCTTTTAGAATAGATTTTAAACGCGTTACGAACACCTCTAAGGAGAATATCTGAGATTTTTTTAATCGATTTAATCACGAATTTATCCGATCCATCCCCTATTAATACATTTAAAACTATAATAAGGTCGATATATAATTAGGTATTAAAAGTAACTAGATAGTAATTAAGCTAGTAGGTATAAAAAGAATTATTATAAAGGACTTTATTAACCGAGAATAAGTAATTATAATAAAAGTAATTAATATTAATAGCTAGTTTATCGCTTTAATATATATCTTTAAAGGTATTTAACTTTAGCTTTAATAATTCCTAAAGGAGGAGGATACTTTAATTAAGGTTATAAAGGATTAAGTCTTTATTATATCTTTTAAAGGTTAAACTAATTATAAATTAACTTTACTTTAATTTAAAAAGGTGTTTTTACCGTAAACTAAGCTTAATAACGAGGAGTAATAACGGTTATTTATCCTTAATAGCTATTCCTTTTATAATATTAAAGAGTTTATATTAACTTACTTAAAGTATAAAGTATAGCTTTTATATCTATTAACTTATATATCGTATCTCTTTTAACCTTTAAATATCGATATATTTAATATATTAAAGGGGAAATATTATTACGAGGTAACTCTTTATTATTTAAAGTTTAATAATATAAGGATAAGTAAGAAAAAATTCCTTCGGTATTATAAAAAAGCTAAGACCTTTATGTTTAAGCCTAAGGTTATCTATAATAGATAAAAAACTTCCGGCATATTCCCTCGTAATATTAATAAGCCTTTAAATAATCGACTTAAAAGGTTTAAGGCTTAGTAGAATACTATAACCCTCGACCCCCCTTTTTAAATCTAAAAGCTTAATTTTCGGCTATTTTAATTCGCACTCTAAAGAGCTCTAGGTAATTAGTAAAACTATCCGAGAAGTTAACCGATAATATAGTATAATTTAACGGAACAATTAAAAGGGTACTATTTTAAAAGGTTTAGAAAAGTCTCGACGATTTAAACGATTAAATCGATTAACTAATATATAAAAAGGCTTAATTAAAGGCTAACCTTAAGAAAGAGAGAGGAAAAAAGAGAAAGAGATTTATTCCGGCGCCGAATAAGAAATATACTCGTATAATAAAAATAGTAATCGATATAAAGGAGGTAATAAGGTAAATACAAGCGCGCCTTATTATAACTCGGTTAAAATCAATAAAGGAGGTCGAGGGGGAGGTATTTAAAGAGGAATTTAAAGCTTAGAGCTTAATTAAAGTAGATCTTAATTAATTTTATAATTTTACGATTTTTCATTGATTTTTAATTAATTTATTATTTTATTATTATATTGTTGTAATTTTGTTTTTTTATAGTGACCGTTAAAGGGTGTGGCCGTTGAGGGGTGCTTTAACTTAATTTTATAAGTCAAACAGAGCTCATGTCACCCGTCCCCAGGAGCTTCTACCGGATATCGTGGTTCATCGCAAGTTTGTCGTGCGAGGTCTATGAGCCGCAGTCAGGGGCTGCTCAGCTCCACCGCCAGGCCGTGGTGCCACCGACCACGGACTCGGATTTGGTGAAGATGGCCGCGCGGTCTCGGTCTCGGCTTTCGGCGTGTTACGCGTTGGAGAAGAGGAACTGGCTGGACGACAGCGCGCAGCTCCGCTCGGTGCAGGGGCATGATTACCAAGACCTCGCCGGCTTCAACAATGTCGGTCTTCGGCCCAGTTGCCGGGCCACCCAGCTCGGGCGCATGCATGCGCCTGCGTGCCAGGAGGGCTGCTAGAAGTTGACAATTCCTGGTATCTCGAAGATTGAACATGACGCGCATGCGTCCAGATTTGCGTGCATCAATATTGTAACACATCAAATGATAAACAGAACGTCATATGGTTCTTATGATTGCGGAGCGCACATTAGTATCCCGAGCCCTGAGTCTCTTGCAGGCCACACAAACACGCAGCTTTAGCAATACTACACAGGAGTTAGGTTGAAACAAACCCCCATAAATGGGAAGCATTTCGTCGTGGCACCAGCCTGGTTCATATTGGAAGCATTATTGTATCATTTCCGTAAGATGACAATGTCACCGGCTCATGGACCAAAAGGAGGGAGGTTGATTACGTCGAGGATTTAAAGTCGAATGAGAATCATCAGGCAAAACTGATCAGATGTTAGGGACACCAGTTTGAGCTTCTCGTCCGAAGGCAAATGGGACGGGATAAGCATAACTTGATTTTTCGGGCCGGGCCTCTAGTCAGGAGATGAAGGCAAATGCGAATTGTCTAAGCCATTTTTAAATACATGGGACATGACACAAACCCGAGGTTCAGGAACGCATTGAAACAAATAATTTCACCGCTTCAAATGAACATTTCCAACATCAATAAGCCTGAACAGAAAGATGTAGAATCTTGGCGACTCAGATGTATAAATATGTCTCCACCCCGTCGGGCTCGGGCCCGGCTCCCCAAGGATCCGATGCGCCTAGCTCAACCAGCTCAACCAAGCCTACGAACTGAAGATCTGCCGTCGCGCTGTGCCATATCGGCTACAACCTCGGGTAGTCGTCCGCTGTGGATGCTGATTTACATCGTGTCCCAATCCGGGCAACACGCTGCAGACTTTAAGCTTACTATTAGTTTTCTGTACGTAACGAACCTACCCAATACTGGTGAAACTTAGTCACACGCCCTGTAATTGCACGACAATGGCTTTAAAGGTGCAGGGGGCATGAATCAGTGGGTTGGAATTGCGGCGGCTTGCAGGTGCGGGGAGACGGTGCCATGCTCCCGTCCCGCTCCACTTGGGCCCCTTTCCGGATTGCGTGTGGCGAACAACAAACAAACACTGGGCATGCCGTATAAGTCATGAGTGTATATATATGCTGCGATCAGACATCGAAACAGGTTAATTCAGGTTCTCGGAGCCCTTTACAAACTCACACTAGGTCCCTCGTTTGTCACTCCTTGTCTTCCATCGAACTTTCCAACCTTCACCATGCGTCTCCTCCTCCCCATCGTGTGGGCCGCCCAGACGGCATCTGCCGTCGCCTTAGCCAAGCCGACCCCCTCCAACCCGGCCTGCGACGCCGCGTGCATGGCCGCCTTCGAGGGAGCCCTGGCCGGCGAGCGCGCCATGTGGGCGACGCCCAACTTCGCCGACGACCCGTTCTACAACACACCCGCCAACTTCACGGGGACCAAGCCCGGCGACCTGCTGAGCTGGCAGGACCCCACGGCGGCGCAGCTGGCCACCAACTGGACCAAGATCCCCGGCGGCATGTCGCTCTCGCGCTTCCTGTACGTGACCGAGGACGTCGACGGCAAGCCCATCCCCGCCAGCGCCTTCGTGCTCCTGCCCATCGCCCCTCCCTCCGCGTCGGGCGTCTACAACACCGTTGCCTGGACCCACGGTACTGCCGGCCGCGCTCGCCAATGCGCCCCTAGCAACAACCAGCAGCTCTACTACGAGTGGCTGGGCCCCTTCTTCTTCGCCGCCCAGGGCTACGCCGTCGTTGCCCCCGATTACGCCGGCCAGGGTACCGAGATCAAGGCCGGCTTCCACTACGAGGCCGGCTACATGCACGCCGCCGACGTCGCCTACTCCCTCGTCGCCGCCCGCAAGGTCATCGGCCACCTCCTGTCCGAGGAGTGGGTCGTCGCCGGACACAGCGAGGGCGGCATGACGGCGTGGCGCACCAACGAGCGCCTCGCCAAGCCCGGCCAGGAGGAGCTCCTCAAGGCCGGCAAGTTCCTGGGCGCCGTCGCCGGCTCCCCGGCCCTGCGACCCACCCAGCTGATCCCCCGCTCCATCGAGCTCGCCAACGGCGGTCCCCTCGGCGCCCCCGTCTCCATCTACATCCTGCAGAACCTGGTGCAGATCTACCCGGAGCTGAAGCTCGAGGAAATCCTGACCGAGAAGTCGCTGGGACTCCTCCCGCTGCTCGACCAGGGCTGCCTCGACACCGGCGCCGCCCTGTTCGGCAACATGTCCGCGACCGAGACCTACAAGAGCACGGAGTGGCTCACGAGCCCCCAGTTCAACGACTGGCTCACCAAGTACAACGGCGCGGGCCCCCACCCCTTGGCCGCGCCCATGCTCATCGTCCAGGGCGAGGCCGACTCGCTCACCTACGCCGAGAACTGCGAGTGGGATTTCAACCAGACCTGCGGCGCCTTCCCCGAGTCCAACGTCGAGCTGTACCTGGTCCCCGAGCTCGGCCACGGGCCCGGCTTCCAGGCCGGCCAGGGCTACATGAGCGCCTGGATCGCCCGCCTCTTCGAGGGGCAGGCGGCGGCGCCTGCCTGCAAGAAGACGGTCGTCCAGCCGACCAACTTCCGCTACCAGCACGGCCGTACTGGTTAAAGTCACTGAAAGAAATACACTCGTTCGGTAATTACCCTGTCTGTCGAAGGGATGAGCCCTATTTATTATGGGGATCATTGCTATCACGTGCATCGTACGGAAACGATAGGATGCAATGTAGCATGCAAAGGTGTACGGATAATAGCTACAGGTAGTTTGGATACTACACCGACATGTATAATAATGTAATCATTCAAGTACCTAATCAAATCATGCTACGCAGTTTCATATTTCAGCTTTAGACTGCCAGCTTCTCTGTCACTAAGGGGAGGTTAGCATCCAGCGTGATGATGTGGCCAATAGAAAGAAACTTTACGTACACCTGATCTCGCGTTGGTCCAAATCAAAGACACTAAGAGAACAACTGTTAGTCTCCACAGACTTTACTGAGCCAGGGGTCACCGACCTGTAGAAAGCGCGAAGAAACGGAAGTCCAAACAGCAACTCCACGCCCCCGTCCGGACGCGGCGGGTCTAGGACTTGGTCAATGTCCATCATGCTCAACACGCACATCTCGCGACCGTCCTCCCGGACCACTGGCGCCGCGTACTGGAACGCCTTGATCCGGAACTCGTGGTCGCCGAGCCCGACCACCACGTCCGGCATGTCGGTGCGCCGCGCACAGTCCACCTCGCACTGCTTGTCCATTGCATCGCAGCCCAGGACCACGTCGCTGGCCCACCGGCGCTGGAAGGACCGGGGCACTGCCACATACGTCTCGGTGGTGAGGACCGCGGTCGCCCCGGCCGGAAAGTCGTGGTGGAGCGGGTCTGACGCGTCGGCCCACCCGAGCGAGCGAAGAGGGACGGACCAGGCCTCACCATTCCCCACGAGCGGGATGGACCGGAAGGGGCTGGACGCGTAGGCAGGGTCGATGCCGCCGAAGGTAAGCGCACCCGTGTTCCCGGCCGCCTCGTTCGGGATGGACATCGCCAACAGTTTCCTCTCTAGCATACCTCGTCGCACCATGGTGAACCACGGAGAAGGGAACGGCGAGGAGTCGTCCGCCGTGTGAGGGCTGAGACACAACACGCCGTCGTATCCTGTCATGAAGAAATCGATCATGAATGCATCGTAGCTATCCGCGTGCAAGAACGGCTGATGCGGCAGGTCGAGACCCGCGATCCGCAACGTGTCCGTAGCCAGGGGACCCTGCACCCAGAAGACCCCGTATTGGTCCCGAAACTGCTTGGGATCCCATGATGCGTAGGTTGTCGACCCGTTACCGAAATAGATTCTCGAGTCATCCCCGATTTCGCTGTGGTAGGTCGCAAGCTCGGCGCTCGGCAAGAAGAAGGGTCCTTCCAGAAGATCGATCAATAGCCGGACGGGCTGTGGCGGCGTCCCTACGGCTGCGAGGGCTACAATGCCAACTGGATAGCCTGTGACTTCCTACAGGTTTGATCCAACGAGCACGCGTCAGCCGAGCGGAACGAGGAGGTCGGTTGGAGTCGGGATTGTATATTACCCTGAGCTCGACTGTGGGCAATGCACTTTTGGGCTGAGAAAGAATCTGCTGCAGCTCATCCCGACCCTCAGTAAGAGACAAACCCAGTATACCAAAGGCAAGTATTGAAATGAAGAGTCTCATTGCTCAATGTAGGCCTGAATGACATTTCTCGGTCTTAAAAGAAAAGGATGCAAGGGCAATAAGCTGCTAAAAGCTTTTGGTACGAAAAGAAATACGCCATTATCGCCGTCTGACTCTTTTTGCAAAAAGAGTCTGGCTCTCGTAAGCACAGGACTTTGCACCCCCTCCTCTTCCCCGCGAATTCACTTGGCATCGTGACGTAATATAAGGGGGTTCATTAGGGGCCTGGGCCAACGTTTGATACGTTCGCCACGGTGGTGGCCATCTCCAAATAGACAACGGAGAAGAAAACAGCATTCATACGCAGCGTCATACACTCAATCGTGAGTAATTACGACTTACATCACGACATTTTCAGAGTATGAGAGGCATTACATGGCTGGGTTGTATTATGTACCGACAAGAATGAGGGTCGAAAAGAAATTGTAAATCCGACCGGGTGATATGAGAGCAATTGGGTTGGAGAACAGCTGTCAATAAGGGGACGAAGTGCATAATCTTCCTCCTGAGCGGCATAGTGGCCAACTTTACGCAATTGTCGATCATCTTGAGCGTTTCTGTGGCAAAGGCCAGGTCGTGGAAAGAGTCGATGACAATAGAAACTGTGAAGCATTTTTATCTCCATCTGCCAATAACCATATCTTCCTTGTCCCGGGATCGCGAGCCTAATTGCTCTGCGAGGCAACGCATAGAATACCCAAGGGCGATGACACAACGAAAACATTCAGCGTGTTGGACTTCGGGACCTGTCGCGCGGATTTCACGTATCAACAGCCATAGAGTATCATACCACTGCGCAACTCGTCGAGCGTCATCTGGTCAAAGATAGCGTCTCACTGAGAAGCCCCTCACGACGTCGTGCACCAACGGAGAGCCTCATGAGGATCCGGCAAAGATCACTAACCAAAGCAACGTCGAAGCTGATGCCTTGGAGTGTAACCTCTCAGGTATTTGAAGCACGGGATACATGTATCACCTCGTCCTTCCCTCACTTGATGCGAACTGAAATAACAAGTTGATATCAAGGGAGATGCACCATTATGTGTACCAAGATATCCGTTCCAAGATGGGGGAGTGCAAGGGAGGAGGCCGGATGATTTCTAGGTCGAACAACCTCAGCAGCAAGGACAGCGAGGATATATATTTTCGTGGAGACCTTACCTCAATGGAAACTTCTCCTAAGGGTGTCTTACACTTCGACGACTGTTTCAGCTAGAAGGCAAGGAGAAGCCACCAATACAGCAGCATCTTCTATGCCTGCCGATGGCGCTGCCCTCGAGCATCGAGGCGCAATTTGCTTTGTCATCGCAAACACCATATTGTAATCATTACTGTCACATCATACAGAGAGCCCGCCCTCGATACGAAGCGTCATAATGTCTTGAAACCTAACATGATACTTGAGGCAACGCATGTAAGTCAATCATCAAGCACGGTCGCATTCGGCCCCGACAGTGTCTTCCTGACCACAGATCGGGGGCTGCCCCCGCAAACCCTGTCAGCCTGTCAGCACGCCTTGCATCTCGAATCTCGCAAACGAACGCTAATGTAATCATGGATTGACGTTGGCACAACCCACCCGCCGTCGCGGTGTTCGGCAAGAACCATGATTGGTTGCGGGGTGTTTGTAGAGTTGTAATAAGGTTGAACAACTAAATTAGCTGAAGTGTAACGGTCAGATGTAGCCAGGGGAGGAGTTCATCCGATGTCCAATTTCGTCGTTGGTTCGTGGGTTTCAAGGTTCTGGGGCGATGCCGCCCGCGATGGCCTAGGGGACTTTCTGGCTAGTGCCGTATTGCCTACCTTGCATTATGCCTTGTGTCTTGGGTATGCATGTTTTCTTCGGGAGCTTCGTTGTTGGTTGACTTGCGTGCTGCGAACTACAATATTCTCAGAAAGAAGGTGAGCGGGCATCAAATGTTCTCATGATCGAGAAATTGTTGGAAGTCCTGGTGATCTACTTGCCTGCATTGAGAGCAGTCAGCAGCAGCGACTCGGACGCAGTTGTCGCAATTGAGTGAGTACACACTAATGCAAGCCCATTTACTTGAGGAAGCTTCGACCCTTGCCCCTTGCAGCTTCCCTTAGCAGTCTGGATTTTGAGGTAACACCAATCAAAAACAGCTGTGGAAGAATTCGCGGGGGTGCAAATGACCCCACCAGCTGTCTCTCAGACCCCTGTAGACCTTGTGAGTCCCGAAACAAAACACACCTAACCCGTCAGCCGTTGTCCATCCAGCCCTCCAGCAATCAGACATGCATAGCGATGCAATTTTCAATACAGGATTTCCAACGTGCAGCATAATGAACCAAGCAGGGCCTGTGTCGACGCGACTCCAAGGACCGGCTGACTATTATTACAGGTAGCATTTGACAGCTCGCGAATGCAGGGCGCCATATGAAGCAGCCAACGTCGATGATAAGATCAACCAACGGTCAAAATGAAAACGAAGCGAAATTGTGACTGCCTCCTTTGCCCATGCAACGTCGATAGATGCATGTATTTCACGGCAGATGGCAGTTGCATGAAAATCAATGGTCTCTTCTATTCAATTGTTTCCTTTCCAATTTTCTCCTATTAATAGAGGGTCCGGCTTCCCACAGTTTGCCCATCCTTTCCTTTCCAGAACTCCATCGGCATACGCAACCCATCCCAGACCCAGTGATCTTACATACCACCAGTGACCACTGATCATCAAGCAGCCTCTGCTGTCACACATCCCCCCATAACATCAACTCGCACAAACCACTCTAATCAAAACAAACTCAACAGGGGTTCTTGATTGCAACATAAGTCAATTTCCTTTCGTCATCTTTCTGTCTTTCAGCAACCGCGATTTCTACAACTCCATGTCTTGAAATCCAACCACATCAAATATTTAAGGTTTTGACAATCCTCAGCTCAGATCAATACCACCAAGACCACAACCCTCTTCACCACATTTGTCACCAGACTCAAGACAACTTCTCAAGTCAACACCCAAATTTCCTACACCGCCAAGATGTTCAAGACCGTCCTCTTCGTCGTCGCCAACCTCTTCAGCCTCGCCGTGCTCGGCCTTCCCGCCCCCGGCCTGACGGTCAACGCCGGTGGCATCGTCGCCGCTGGCTTCGACTCTCCCGGCGCCATGCTCACCCTCTACACGTCCTCGGACTGCAGCGGCACTGCGCAGGGCTCCTTCTACCTGCTCAGCGGCCAGCCCATCTGGAACAACCCTGACAGCGGCACGATGTCCATCTCCGTCGGCTCCAACAAGGACAACACCCAGATCAACTACTTCAGCGCTACCAACGCCAGCGGCAACAAGCTGGGAAGCTCCACGGGCAACAACGTGTGCGCTCAGTTCGGTGGGGAGATTAAGAGCGCCGAGCTTGTCCTCTAGATCTACTCGTGTCCACGAAGTGGGGAGCCAAGTCACTTGTCTAGTCTTATCCAACATTAACGATAGCGAATCTGGGAGGGTGCATAGAAAAACGATGGCATGCTCACCCTAAAGAGAGGCAGCGTTACAGCCGACTTATTCGGAGTCCTCGAATTGGGTAAAGAACCGGAGGGGAGATTTAAACACACCAAGGGGAGACAGCGTTACGGCCAATTTATCTGGGCTCCTCGGACCGGGCAAAGGACCGATGAACATGTTTGCAATGTGTTACTTTCATTCATAGTTAGGGCTAGGGATGGACTTCAAGGCGTTTCATCAGGTGCAAGTACCCTACAAGAATCTAGAACGAATTCACCGTCAAATTGCACTATTCTAGTTCCTCGCGCTTGCCCGTGCCCTGCGTGACTTGATGAGATCGGTTCCTAAACCGGTAAGACTGACCAAAGGATTTACAGTGCATATGTTTGTACGTACTATGGAATCGATATGCTGGTACCCAAAACGAGCGTGTGCAGGCCCACCTCTCAACTCGAGCTCAAAAACTCATAACCCACTCCACATCATACGCAATCTAACTGTAACTTCTAAAAGCTTGGGAAGCGATGAAATATGGAATATAATGCTTGGCATTGGAAAGCAAAAACGACAGAGAAAAGTGGACGGGAAAAGATATAGTAGCAAAGTTACATCATCCAATCCTGGTTTTCCTTGAGCAATTTCCCTAGTCACATGCCACCCGCGGTGTTATTGATCTCAAATTGGGTGGGCTTCCTACCCGTGACGATATACCTAGTTGTTGATGACAGTCCTGTCAGCAGTAAATTGGGCAACGTCATTCGCCTCGGACGGAAGCCTAGACTCACGCGGTATGGTAGATGTGGTTATTCTGGTCTAGGACCTCAGCCTTGGCGTCGTCGATCAGCGTTTGCGCCTCGACGGGCGAGAGGCCCGCGGCCCGCAGCATCTTCCAGGCCGACAGCAGGCTGCCCTCGCAGATGCTGTTTTGTTGGTAGAGCCCGGCGCGCCGGAGGCGGGGATGCGTGGGCCAGGGGTTGCAGGGCCACATGAGCTTTTTCTCTTCGACGTCGACGACTTTGGCATCATCGTTAGTGAGATTTATGCTGGGTAAACACATAATAGAGGAACATATGATAGTTTCCTCCTTGGAATGTGCGATTTGAAGCGCATAATTGTATTTCACGTACAGCCAGCTTCGACCAACCAGTCTCGGTAGCGGTGCGATACTTGGATATCTCGACCCATGCTGGCGGCTCCGGCGATGACGGCGTCTGCCCATCGTCGCAGCGCCATACCTAGAATCACGTATAAATCAGCAAGGCACCGCATACCCAGCTAAAACTCTCGCTCAAGATGTGTCCGTGTGGCGCCAGCAGTAACTTATACACTCACTCACCCTCAGTAGATCCGTCGACCCGCTGGTGTTGAGCTTCGGTGTCGTGTATCTCGATCCAACCGCCGGGTTTTAGGTTGTCGAACGCGGAGCAGAACACCTTGAAGGGGTCATTGAAGCATGTGAAGATGAAGCGCATGTGCACGTAGTCAAAGGGGTCCGAGAAGACCCACTCGGCCTCGGCGTCGTCTTTGAGGAACTCGCAGTTCGCCGGGGCGTTGGCGGGCTGGATGGCGCTGAGGTCGGTGCCGATTACTGTGGTGTTGGGGTGCTGCTTAGCTGCACCCATGACACCGTTGGTGAAACGAATATCATAGGTAAGCACATAGCGACTACACATACCATATTCTACAGCCCATATGGCCGTTCCAGTCGCCACATCCAATACGCGCTTAGGTTCCTCGGCCATGGGCGCGAAAGAAAGGTTCCCGACTGTTAGAACCATCCAGCCGGCGTGTTGGAAGTCTAAACGATCTTGTTCCGCCTGAACTCATATTTAGTCCATGATATGAATGAACACCTTTGAAGTAGAAGGGTCCGAAAAGGAATCATTATGACTTTGCCAACTCACAGGGTCGTTGGGAAGGAAGTACCGTCCCTCTTTGTAACTCTGGAACGTGCGCCCCAGCTCTTCGGAAACGGAACCCGCTTCTAACACCGACCCACCGGTAGATGTGCGCTCCAGCTCCGGTGGCCAGTAGAAACCTTCCGGCCAATCCATGCTGCCGGAGACCAGCTTAAGGGCTTGAGGCGGACTGGGAGAGGAGGTATTAGATGGTGCCGGCGCTGCGCCAGGAGCGTCCCAGGGGCTCGGATTTGCGGAATCGAACGGCTAGTTTTGCGGCGGTGATACGATTGGCTCGGGAGCAGGCGGCACGGAGACGCTAGCAGGATATAATTTTCCAGGCTCCGGCGAAAAGTCCGACTCAAACGACAGACTGAGTGGGACTTGCTCTTGGCCAATCAACCCTGCTGTTCCTGTCCAAACCCGAAGGAGAACGTGGCAGGTGGGTCTGTGTAAATCAAGTTATAGTTACCCTCTTGCGTATAATCAATCGCCGGGCCACTATACTGTGCCGCAGGATTGGTAGAAAGTTGTCCCGGTCGCCGTGCTCGAAAGTCTGGGTGCGATTCGTACGAGGCCTCGTGATTCTCCGCTTCTTGCTCCTGCGGCATCCACCCTTGCCCAGGTTCCCCGCCGCCGCCTGGGCACATGCTCGGATCATCATTGGCTGGACGGCCGTGCGGGAAGCTGCCAGACCAGGAATACGACATGGCGCGTTCCGGTTCTAGAAAGTTGAGCCTTTGAAGAGTGGTATTGCCCCTCTGTGCCTGGGGCCCGAAGATGTTTCAGCTGCGAGGGACTTTTTGAGATTGCCGGTTCAAGAGAGAATGGCTTTGTTGATGAATATGAGGTACGTCCCCTGGCTGACGCGATTGAACCAAGAAGCCAATCACTTTACTTACATCGACCGCCACCAGCGCACCTCTACCAGCGCGCTGGGTCATCCATCTTCAACATTTGGACGTTTGCCCGCATCTTTATACAGATGCGGCTCTTCCATCCCACGAGGACGGAGCTATTTTTAGTCAGGGCAAAAGGCCAGAACCTCGTGTACCGCGGCAGAGACCCGCAACTTGGTTTTATCGTACGAGCTAATGAAAGATTCCCCATTAATAATGTCTGGTTTTAACTGCGGCGTTGCATTTGTGCAACCCTGTGAGCCCCTCCTGATCAGTCAGCACCCGACTTCATGTCGTCACGTATGGGTATTTATTGCCGGCTCACCATGCTCAACCTACTAGTCCCCCCTTGACCAACTTTGACAAATCTCCCTTTCCGCAATGGCGTCTACCCGAGAATCCGTGATCGCCAGCCTCCAGGAGGCGGGGCTTGGTGATGTCCTGCTCCTCGCCGGAAAGCCCCTGTACAGAATGCGAAACGACACATACTGGTCCCTCGGCGCCCGCCTGAAACCCTGGGCCATCGTGCAGCCGCGCAATACGGACGAGGTCTCGCGGGCGGTCAAGGCCATCGTCGCGGTCCCCGGGGCCCAGTTTGCGATCCGCAGCGGCGGGCACATGTGGGTGCCCGGCGCCAGCAACATCGCCGACGGCGTCACCATCGACCTGGGCCGCTTCAAGAAGACGACTTACAACCCGGCGACGAAGCTGGCTTCCGTCGAACCGGGTGCCAGGTGGAACGACGTATACCCCGTGGTGGAGAAAGAGGGGGTCATGGTCACGGGCGGCCGCGTGGGCGACGTCGGCGTGGGCGGGTACCTGACGGGCGGCGGGCTGTCGTTCCACAACTGCCGTACGGGACTGGCGTGCGACTCGGTGGTGCGGTACGAGGTAGTCCTGGCCGACGGCCGCGTCGTCGAGGCCGACAAAGACAACAATGCCGATTTGTTCCGCGCGCTCAAGGGCGGCGGCAACAACTTCGGCGTCGTCACCCGCTTCGACCTCGAGACCTTCCCGGCCAAGACGTGCTGGGGCGGCTTCGCCATGTATTCGGACGAGGCCGGGCCGGCCCTGATTGACGCGTATGGGGACTACATGCGCCATGCGTCCGAGGAGCCCGACGGGGCCTACATGCTGTTCTGGACGTACGACTCCTCCAGAAACGAGGTGTCGTGGATGGCCGTCGTGATGCAGGTCGACGGCGATGCGGACTCGAAGCTGTACCAGAAGACGTTGGAAGTGCCGTCCAATTTCTCCCAGATGGGGCCCACTTCGATATACAAGATTGCCAGCTCCATCAAGGTGCCAAACGGGAAATAGTAAGTCCACCTATCACTTTGTAAAGAATTAGAATGCATCGTTTTATAGAAACTAACATGATTGACGCGCAGTACCGCATGGCGGACGCTCTGCTACAAGAACGACGACCGAGTCATCCACAAGACCCACGAGCGCTCGGCGCAGCTCACGCAGACCATCCGCGACCTAGCCTCCGCCGACGCCAAGTTCTCGCTGGGGTACATCATCCAGCCCGTGCTGGCCAACATCGGCAAGCAATCGAAAGCCAAGGACCTCGACACCATGGGCCTGGGCGGCGAGGAGCAGGACTCGGTCATGTTCCTGATCATGGCCGAGTTCGACACGCCGGAGCTGCACGCGGCGGCGGCGCCGCACATTGCCGCCGCGTTTGGCGACATCGAGGCGTTTGCGGCGGGGCTCGGGGCGGGCACGCGCTGGTTGTATCTGAATTATTCGGATCCGGACCAGAGGCCGTTTGCGAGCTATGGGGAGGAGGCGGTGGGTAGGTTGAGGGAGGTGTCGGCTAAGTACGATCCCGAGGGGGTGTTTCAGACGCGGGTGCCGGGTGGGCATAAGGTGTCTAGAGATTGAGGTGACCTTGCTAAAAATGGAACCACGGGAATTTCACTTTTTGTTAGGTTTCTATAGCATTTAGATAAGAATCGAAAAATATCTTATAAAAATAGGTATATTCGGTAATTATATTACGATTATAATTATTATCTATAATAAAAAGGTATATTGCGTCGCCTTTATTTTAATCCTATTATCTCTCGAGGGCCTGCAATCCGCTCATAATAATGTTCCGGCTTCCGATGCTGTGCAGTGACTATGAAGCTAATGAGATAACTAAATGTGGTGGTGCGAAATGCGTAACGACTCCCGGGGCACCTTGAGCATCCTAGGTAACTAAGGGTAACATCCCGAAATGACGGAATTCGTAACAGAGTTACGAGATGTTTTCGCAGTTTTTAGCCTGTAGCTTCTGCTCGGCCACCCACTCCGCGATGTCGCGGCATGCTCCAGCAGGGTCGTTGCGATAAGGAAGCAGGTAGTTCCCCAACTTGGCCGGGGTGATGAGAGCTTCGGGGATGCTCTGCGAGAACTTCTCGGCCATCTCCTCCAGCGCTTTGTTGTTACTTGACTTTCCATTCTGGTCGTCGGCCGTGTCCTTGGTGTTCTCTTGCCCATCTGGCTCGATGTTGTCGTGATCGTCACCCAGCTGGTGCAGGAACATGTCCTTGGCGCTTTGTTTCGTGGCGTGGCCAATGTAGAAATGTTTATCCGCACGACCGGGCCGCTTTAGGGCGTCGTCAAGCTTCTCGATATGGTTCGTGGTCATAATGACGATACGGCCCCAAGCCGAAGCAACACCGTCCAGGACGTTGAGCAGACCCGCCAGAGTGATGTTGGAGCCGTTTGAGGACGTTCCAGGGGTCTTGCGCGACTCGGCGACTTCGTTGGTGTCGATGTCCTGTGTTATGGTGTTAGTTTCGGGCACACCAACGCTTGGCGGTTATTCATCTTCTCGTCTGTTTTAAAGGGATTCGTGTTACAGACCTCGAGGAGCACAATTGATCGCGGCTTAATCGACTGAAACATCCGCTCGAGGCTGATATCGTCGTCGATGACGCTCAGCTCAACTGTATATATAGGGAGGTCAAAATGGCCGGCGAGAGCATTGACCAGACTACTCTTGCCCGTGCCCGGCGGTCCGTGCAGGAGGTAGCCTCTTCGGTAAGGTTTACCCTTCTTATTATAGTACTGCTCTTCCTCGGGACTGAGGAATTTAGCTATGTCTTTCAGGAGGTCCTGCTTTACCTTCTCGTCCAGGTAGACCGTGTCGAGCGGCCGCAGGGGTATGTGGACCGCGGTGCTGAACAGGCTGTACTTGGTCGTCTTGTGGATGCGGATTTGGCCCACCGTGCTCTCGCTGGCGGCGGCCCAGGCACGGCAGTCGTCGAGGAAATCCATGATAGGTTGGCAGGAGAGACCGAGGGTGCTGATGCGCAGCTGCAGCTCGTGTGCCCCCGCGCCGCCGGCGTTCTTTGGCACCTCAATCATGAAAAGACGCCAACCACGGAAGAACCAGGTGCTGTTTAGGCAGGGGCAAAACTTGATTACGTCGTGGCCTTGCGTGAGAGACTTCTGCTTCTTCTTGCGGTTGTTCAGGTTAAAGTATAGGCCGGATCCACTATTGCCATTCCTCTCTCCGCCATCGAGGAACGGCGGCATGTTCGAACCGGCCAACAGGTCCTTGGGGCGACGGGGGACGACGATGTGGACCATCAGCCATTTCATGACATCGAGGGCCACGGCATCGGTTTGACGGATGGCGATGGAGGAAGTGACGAGACCGGGGATTCTCTCAGGGATGCTATCTACAAGGGACGAGTTGCTGACCATGATGTAGAGGCAGGTGGTCAGGACCATCGTTGCCAGGGGGTTGTGCTTATAGCCGCTGACGAAGGCCTTCAGCCAGGTCTCGGCGAAGCGGGCAACGATGGGGCCGAATCTAGTGCCGATACCTTTGATGATGGCCGGTGGGACGACATTGACTCCGCCGAGGAAGGTAGTGGCAGTGGTGGGAGGAGCCATTCTCGCGTTTTCTTTGCTGGTCTATGACTGTTCAGTGTTGGTTGGTGTGTGATGCGGGTTGGTTTATTTTAGAAGGAAGAAAGAAGTAGATTAATAGAGTGAGGGACACTGGTTTAAAAGCCATCAGCCCCGTTTCTTCGGCGATATAACAATCTTCAATTTGTACGTATTATTGTCTCTTAGTTACTAGTAGCCTATCAGAGAAACGTGGGAATGGGAAAAGAAAACTCCAGCGCACCTTACAAGCCGCACTGTTCTTATGTGCTGTACAGAACCTCAGTGTAATGGGGTTGGTTCATTGCCCGGCTTCACTACTGACTAGGCAATAGCCCCGTGAGTACGATTCGTTAGCAATTTAGTTAATCGAATGGAAATCATGACTTTTCAGAGCATCAATGGACACCTAACATCACTATAGAATCACCAGATTAAAGCCAGTGCTTTGCTAGACAGCACTTGTTATCAGTTAAGCTATTACAAGTCCTCAGTAACAGTTCTGTTGAACCTACTGTACATCCTCGCTAACCAGTTTCTATTGACATAGGATAATCTCCCGGTACTACTGAGGCTTCATACTTCCTCATAAAGGGTTAGACATAGGATGATCCCCCTTGCCATCTTTGCACCGATTACATGTTGGGTCAGCTGCGTGTGCTGCATTGCATTATAATCAACTTACGCCTCTTCATGGTTTGACCTCTGACTACAATATTACTTCAATCCCAGTCTCGTAATGGGCAGTCCTTATACAAAGCGGTGGGAGTCCTGTAGTGCTCCTGTGTGAGTGAATGGCAGTCCAAAACTGACTTGACAGTTTGTATTGAAATTTTTATCAGAGCTTCAAAGAGATCAATTTTGACATACATCTGGCGAAAGCATTGAGAAAAGTAATGTAGTAAAAGCCCAAAATGGTATTCGTCTTTGGTGGTTGCCAGGTGGTTAAAATTTGGGTTGCAGCGTGCGCCACCCCCTGTATGACCATTTATGGCTTGAATTGTGGCGCTTCCCACAAAGCTTAGTCACATAATCTAGCCCGAGTTTATCTCAGCTTCAACCCACCCTCAACACCAAATCCGCTCTGACAGTGAGAGATAGGCCTTTGAAGTTCCACCCCCGAGCCCATCTACACCCCGCGGGTAATGATGGACGCCAATCCCGGTCATTCCCACCAATATCATACCCACCCAGTCCACCAACTCGCGACCTCTCAAGCTTTCGCGACGCACCCTTACCAACAACAACAACTTCCGTCGCAAGCCTTGTCGTCTTCCGCACATGTTCTGACTGTTCCCGCGACGACCGAAAGCAATGGCGCAGCACCGACTGGACCCGGCCGGACCAACGCCATCGTAGTCGAAGAGGCCGACGGTAAGAAGAGGAGAACGAAGGCCGATGAATTCCGACTTGAGGTCGAAGAGCGAACGCGCAATGGAGAGAGCTGCGAGCAGATATCCGCCGCCCTGAACGCGCGCGGCGTCCAGGTTACGGACAAGACCATCAGTCGTTGGAGGATTACATGGGGTCTGCGCAAACGGGTAGGCAATTTCCAGCCCCCTCCACCGTGTCGCAATACTCCTCACTACATGACGCTAATTGTAATGGTGACAGGCCGTTAGGAAGCAGACCAAGCCCCTCAAGCCCGACCATCTGCGCCTCAACAATCAGATCCGACAGCAGCGTCGCAAGGTCGAAATCACACGCATGTCGGAGCAAGGTCTCACGCCCGAGGAGATTGCTACCATCATGGCCGGCCGCGGCATGAGCTTGAAGGACGGCGCCAAAACGATCCTCCGACTACAGACGGTTTGGGGACTGCGTGAACTCGACCTGACGTCGCGGCGGAGGAATGCACGCCACAATGCCCAGCGCCAGGCCAAGAACCAGCAAGAGAAGGAGTTTACGCAGTATGCGCGGGAGTTGGGTCTCTACAACCCCGCCGAATGGGTCAAGCGCAAGATGAACGAGCCGCAGATTCTCGAGAAACGAAAAGACCAGACCATGAAGCTGATGACGGAACTGGCTCCCGAGCTGGTCGCCGACTCGCCGGGTTCTGGTCGTGGCAGACGATCGACCGGCGCGAACAGCACTCCTAAAGCTGCACAGCAAGCCAGTCAAAACCCCCACAGTAACGGCAATAGTGGTGATACTTCTATCAATCGAGACTCTAGTAGCCCTGATGCGGCACTCCAAAATGCGACGCGGAGAACTACGAGGGCGGCACTACATCCTACTGTGCCTGCTTCCCAGCCGACGTTTGCTGACAACGAGGACGGCGATTCAGATGATGCCGACTTTGAACCGGACAACTTCGACTTCGACCAAGATTCAGTCCCACAAGGTATAGAGCATGATGACGACTCGGACCCAGAATCTGACGATGGAAGTGAAAACGCGAATTCCATGGAGATAGATGCATCTGGACATGCGGCGCAATCGGCACAAACCACCATGGCCAGCTTCGTCCCCACTGCCTTGCCGGCCAGAGAGCTTGTCGCGCTTGCTGACATGGTCAACTCGGCAACTGCTTGTATCAATGCGGCCCAGGCTGCTAAGGATACCCTCGAGGCCAGGATTGCCATGAGGCCGACTGCCTCGAGCCTCACCGGCATCCCACCTTCAGCACAGGAAGTAGAGGCTGCGCGATACAAGCTGAAGGATGTCGCTAGAATGATACTTGAAAAGTTTTGATACCCCCTTTTAGCACCCAAATGTAACATGTCGGCACAAGCCGTACATACAGAGTTCAGTGATTTTCAAATCCGACGCCTTCATACTGCTGACAAATGTGATATTCTTATACTAATATATATATAACATCAAAATGCATTGAGACGCGGTTACGGTACCAGGTACATATCGTGCATCAGTAACCACGCGACACTAATGCGAGCCACCCGCCCAGCAACTCGGTAACCCCAAGACACGGCTACTACACGTAACTTAGTGCACCTCCATTAAATATCTATTGAGCGTCAACACTAAATAAGGGAAGAGGCAAGAGACAGCGCGCCAACAATACTCCTTGATTCAAGGTCTGATAAGCTGGAGGGCGGGTGGAATGCGAATGCGGGGTGTTTTGGCCTGTTAACCTTGACGTCCATGGCTTCTAGAAACCAGTTGACTGGTTGCACTGTTGAAAATGGTGGGAAATTGAGCGACATTGAGAAGTTTATCCATCAGCTGATGCGCTAGATATAACAACCAAGATTGGTAAAAGTCCATTTGAGCAGGTAGTTTGCATGTCAAGTTCGGATGATGACTTGTTCGCACATTACAGTAGAATTTCCCTTGATCCAGTTTGTCACGATGGCTGCTCATATGGAGTTGTATGAATTGTCTTAGCCTTATTACCTACCTTGACCGTTGCTGGTTCTTCATGCCAAGAATAGCGAGCCACCAAAAGACGATTTTCAGACATTAACAAGGGGGAGCTCCTGGAAAATAATGCAGACTGCCACAATGGCGGAGGACCAGAGTATCGTCAATAATACCACACCTTGGAACACCATTTCCTCGCCCGACATAGTCTGCTTCCTCGTCCCCCGATCCTCCGCCGCCCGCCAATGCGTGGCCCACCTGGCCACAGAGCCCAGATCCGTTTCGAAACACGTACTCAAGAGACCGCACTACGACGACGAAGCCGACGGACAGCCGCCCGCCCACGCCATCGCCTTGCGTCTCTCCTCGCGCCTGAGAGACCCGCTCAAGGGCTTCAAGTTCGGCCGCCACCCGGACCGCTGCGACATTTCTTTCGTTGGCACCAAGTCGCTGGACAGAGACCCCATGGTCAGCCTGGAGCACTTCCGCATCTTCCTCGACGAGGCGACGGGCGCGCCCGTGCTCCAGGACCACTCGGCCTACGGCACCCTCATGGACGGGGAACACCTCATACCCGTCGGCGACGGGGGGCCGCTGTCCGCGTCCGCAGAAGAAAGGAGCGGGCGGAAGACCCTCAAGGAGGGGTCCGTCATCGAGCTCAAACTGTCGCCGCTGCGCAGTGTACTTTCATTTTCGGTGCGGTTCCCGCTGCACCGGACGGAGGAGGAGACGGAATTTTATGAGAGCAACCTGCGGGCGTACCACAAGCGGCTGGTTGCGTTGGCGGCGGAGAAGAAGAAATTCGAGACGGCGGTGCTTAGTAAACGGGTATTGTCTACCAGTCGTCAGCACCAGGAGTTCTGGGCTCTCCTATCTAACAGCTAATTGTAGATTTGGAATGGCTGGCGGCGGTCTTGAGTTGATTCTTTCCTCGACGCCCACTTGATGCTCGATCCGCACCCCCGAAAACACGAAAAATCAGACAGTGGTCACGAGCGGATTGATCCGTTCTTTACGACGGGGTGCCAACCCAGCCGTCCATAGGGTGATGGACGCGAAGCACGTGGAGGTAGCTAGAAATATGAAGACCAATTCCAAGCCGGCGAACCCGAAGGCGCCCTCCGCGCCCGCAAGGATTATTGGCGCGATTGCGCAGCTCGTGTTCAGCAGGCTTGTGGCTATCCCGAATCCGGTTGTCGTCAGGCCTTCGAGGCTGTCAGGCTGGGGGGTTTCATCATCGCGAGAGGCGGTTATAGGCGGCTGTTGGTAGAACTCTTCCGAGCCGAGCAACAACGGCGATTGGTCTGTGGGGGTGGCCGGGGAGGAAGGGGGCTTAGACGTACGTGTGGCGACTATTAGAGTGCGCGCGACGCCGGCCCAGTACGCGGTGCCGAACAAGGCATTGGCGGTGCCGAGGGAGAACAAGGGCAGGGCAGCACCAGATACGTGTAGGCACAGGGCGAGATGAGCCACGCCCATCACCCCGCTGGACAAGATGAGACAGCCAGGGATACTGAACCAAGGCATCTCCAAGATGACGCCGGTAAAAGGAACAAACGCAGCGGCGATGAAGTAGCTGAAGCTGTAGGGGGTAAGGGTATCAGATCAGCCAAGAACCGTATACTGACTACACCCCTGATCCGGGGTACCCAGTTATGTACTTAACATACCTTAAGCTCTTTCCAGCGGCCACTTGATCCCCACCAAAATACCAAGCCGCCAGGAAGCGCTGGGCACTGTTGCCAAACGAGTTCATGCAAGCGTAGCCCGTGACACAGATCAATGCTAGTTTCCAGTATGCGCGCGACAGACGCCGGACGGATGCCAGGCTGGCGCCGGCGGCGAACGGTGACCCTGGATCGGCGGCGGCTTCGCCCAGCAGGGGGGCCATGTAGAGGGCACTCAGCACGGTGAGGGAGAGCGGAACCAGGCCGAACGCCCATGTGGCAGCCGGTACGCCATATCGCTCCACGAGGGCCGGCAGCACGGCGGCGTTGGCCACGGCCCCGAGCCGCGGTACACCGAGGGCCATGGCGAGGGCTAGCGAGAGCCTCTTGTCTCTACCCCCGTGAAATGTCCATCTGTCAGCAAGGGCTTGCCGGTTCAAGTAAGCCTGCCCCTACGGAAGCCTGAAGTGAATGGATAAAAAGAGCCACGCGAGATAGGCAATACGTACGAATACCAACGGGTCACGACATCATAGCTAAGCACCCCGATGATCTCGCCGCCGAGCCCCACGACCACGCGCCCGAGGACCAGCATCCAGACCTGCCGCGTCTGGATGCCGACGGCGCATATCAGCTGCCCGAGGACCAGGCAGGCGGCGGTCATGCGCCATACCTGTCGCTCCCCGAAGTGCAGCGTCAACGGTCCCGAGAAGAAGGGCAGGACCATGTTGGGCGCCGAGTAGACCGTAAACAGCAGGGATATGAGGTACGCAAACCGGGGCTCGGAAAGGGACAGATGCGAGCGCAGCGGCTCGGACAGGGAGCTGGGCAGATCGTAGACTGTTGCATTTTGGGGGCCCTCCCCCAAAAATGTATTGGTTAGTATAATGGATGGATGCATGTAACGGAGAGATGGGGTTTGAAATGAAACGCGGGCTTGTCTTACCGCAGTTGACTGCCCACATTGACACGCATGCTGCGATGAGGACGCCCACGTGGGTGGGAATAAGTTGTGTCATGGCATCATGGTATATTCAAAAAGAAACAAGTGGTATATGTGTAAGGGCGAAAAAGTTGGAATCGCGCAATTGAGTAAGTACATAAACAAACTGATTACACGAAATGGACGATGGCAGAAACCGTATTGCGGAAGACAAAGATGTCATGCAGCTCAGATGCTACCACACCATGTAATGATTACCGTCCATGTCACCGACGGGATTCGCCTGCATAACCGTTTGAGAAAGGGCTCACCGAGATGGGTCGCATGGGCGACTGGCTGCAGTCGATTGGCTGCAGGTTCCGGCCGGTGAGAAAACTGCCAAGAGCTGCAGGAACATGTCGTCATTAAACGTAGATTGAATACTGTCTCCACAGCAGAGGAGTTAGGTAATCGGCTTCAAACAAAGGACGAGGTAACCACGCAGGCATGGTTAGGTACCCAGAGATATTGCATGTAATTGCGCACATGTTGTCGACTGTTAAGGGTTCGGAAGTGTCCGCCATGTGGGGATGGAGTTTGGGCCGGTGCGCACTACCTCGATCTCCGAGTGCGACGACACCATAGCCCTTTCGAGCATGCGTTTTGAGTGCGAGGTAGTATCTGTGTGATGATTGGTCGAATTGATGCAGCCACCAGACCACGAGTGCGGCTTTATGCAGAAGCAAGGATGCACCTCCGATCGGGAGTCCTGATTCACGGCCGCTGCTCACACAGAGAACATGATCCACCAATCATGGTTCCGGGAACCTGTTCCGATCATTTACATCTCAAGCAGTGAGCCAGTCGTTAGGTGGGTCAACATGGAACACCTTCCACGCATCGTCTTGGTTGGATATGTTGTATGTCCAAGATATTCGAGGGGTAGACAAGGATACTAGGACTTTACCCCTCTAATAGAATGTATCTATGTCAATATAAATATACCGTCATGGAGTAGACAGGATAGAAGCTTCATTTGGAGAACAGAAACCTCGCTATCGACCGCTACAAATTTCCAAGGACGCCACATCTTGTTGCTTGCTTACGTGAACAAAACTTGAGAGCTTTGGTCCCTCTTACACAAACCCATTATGTCTATTGCATCCTCATCGATCCTTGGCCGAGTCGATTCAATCTACCCACACGTCAAACCCGACTGGTGGGCTTCCAGTTTTCAAGAGACGTATCTTCGTACCGATGGCGACGTGGTGGAAAACGCATCCATCACGGAATCCGAGTGTGATGCTATACTGAACCATCCACTTGTCAAGGCACTGAGCCAGTCCAAGGGAAAGGAAGGGACCAGTGGTGCCACACCACTTCAGGTCCTAGATTTGTGCTGTGGTCAGGGCCGCCACACTATCTGCCTAGCACAGCAATTCCCAGATGCACAGTTCCATGGACATGATCAAAGTTCCTTCCTCGTCGACCTAGCCCGGGAACGTGCTTCAACTGCGGGCTTCCAAGACAATCTGGCGTTCACCACGGGCCGCGCCGATCACGTGCCGGCTGAGCCAGGAAGCTTCGACATCGTGATTCTGATGGGAAACTCACTGGGCTACGGAGACAAGAGTGACGATGTGAAAATCCTGCAGGAAGTGTATCGAGTCTTGAAGCCTGGTGGTGTGTTCCTGCTGGACTTGCCGGACGCCGATGAGCTGGTCGACAGCGTCAAAGACCGGAGCTGGGAGTGGATCGACGGGCGAGAGACGGCAGCCCTGTTGGCCAACGACTCGTAGTTGTCCCCTATCCATGGTGCCAATGACCGAAAGCTTCTCGCCTGCCGGGAGCGGGAGCTCAGCGTCGAGAAGGACAAACTTGTCGCACGAGAACTGGTCATCGACATGGAGAAGGGTGTGGTAGAGGACATGTTCTACTCGGTCAATCTTTACAAGATTGAAGACATGGTGGATCTTCTTGAGCGGTGTGGCCTTGCTGTCAACGTCGACGTCGACGCCGGCGACCGCACTAGCCAGGCGCGGCATCATCGCATCGGCCGCCCTGAAAGTAGCCGTGATGAAGACCTTGGGATGATGGAATACCGAAACATGATCGTCTCCCAACGACCCGACTTTGGCACCAATTGGGGGGTTCTCCCAACTAACATCACCAATGGCGGCCGACTGGAGGTCTTTTCCCACCCGTCCCTGACCATCCGCTCCGACCCACAAAAAGGCACAACCGTTTGCGCAACAACACACATTCGCGCCGGCACGCTGCTGATCGTGGACACTCCGTACGCGTGCGTGCCATCGATTGACCCGGTGCCGGGAGACTGGGTACCGTGTAGCAGACCTGAGTGCAATCGGCGCATTCCGCGCGGAGGTGTCACAGATAACGCTACGGAGAACGAAGAATCAGGAAAAGCCGGGAGGGTTTGCCACTGCCACTGCCATGCCGAAGTTGCATGGTGCGATGCCAACTGCCGGGCGCTGGACGAGAAACGCCATTCTCTTGAGTGCTCGTGGCTGGCCGCCAACGCCGCCGAGATTGTGGAACAACACGGGACGTACGTCTTCAACATGCTGTGGCTGGTCACACGAATTCTTGCTCGGCGTTGGGTGGAGCTCACGGCATCTGCACCTGAGGGGAGAGCAAGTCAAGACACACCGAAGAGTCCTATCGAAACTGGGTCGACGGCCCGCAGGAACGTCGAAGCTCCCTTGGGCGACAATACCTGGGCCACGGTAGAACACACTCTGCTTTCGAATCGGGACAAGGTCCACGCTCAACGCATAGAGCACTGGTCCACCCTAGCCTCTACTTACCTCGCCTCGCAACCTTTCTCGAGCTCCAATTCTGGTTCGGCCTCGTCTGCAGCCCTCGATCTCGATGTGCCATCGCTTGTCGACCTTATCTGCAAAGAAGAGACAAACAGCTTCGCACTCTACCCCAAGCCAACGGGGGTGTTCCCCGTGCCTGCCAGCAACGGTGAAAGTGACAACAGTGGCCACAGCGGTGCCAAATCTCACCAAGGAAAGCCTGGAAGAGGCACTCCGTATGGAATTGGGTTCTACACCGGTGCCACTCTAATCAATCACTCATGCCTACCAAATGTAGGTTACGACTCCTTTCTTCCTTCAGGGACTACTTACTCATGTCGCCCTTCTGATGCATAATCCCGAATTGACCCCCAGCTTACTCTTCCTTTCTCTAGATTATGCATGGTCCAGACAGCGATAGCAGAATGACCATGTACGCGACGCGAGACATTCTTCCTGGAGAAGAGTGTTGCATTGCCTACTTCGACTTGGAGGAACGGCGGTCGCTGGAGGCTCGACAAGAGCTCTTGGACCGGTATTTCCTCTTTACGTGCGACTGTGGGAGGTGCACACGGCAACGCGCCAGTGCGAGCGCTGATTCCATGTAGAGAACCATTATTTCGGGGGTTGCTGGAATTTATAAAGAACCGATCAGTATTTGCTTCGAGTTGAACTATGATAAACACATATAGGAATTAAAACGATGATGGCGATTCTAATAAGAATATTGCAATGCTTACCCACCTACTCAGCCGCCCGGCTTACAGACATTATATTATATCCACCAACCCGGACATCTACTAGACATGCCAAGCAAGGGCTGAATCTCGAAAATGAAGGAATGCCAAGCATATTGAAGCCTTAGCTGTCTTGGCTACATGAAAAAGCTCCGCTCGGGTTGGCTTACTTTCGATAACGCCGTAGCGGCAGGGTAATGGTGGTAAGATGAAGGGGTCATATGTTCCCACCTCATCGCATGCATTCGTATTCCAGGCTGTGCTTAAATATGAATGTGATGCCCTCCAGTTGCTTCCTATTCTTTTCCACCCTTGTAACCCCAAAGACTTTGACCCTTAACCATGCCGCCAACCGTCATTCGGTATTCAGGCCTTGGCTTGGCGTTGTGCCTCCCTCTCGTAGCCGCTAATAGCTACACATATGCCGGGCCCCTAAATTTCACAGAGATGGGCTGGGACGCGGCCTTTGGTGACTCCGACATAGTCCATAACGACTGGTACCAAGCGCCGGGCTTAAACTCCTGGCTGAACATTGCCGCCGCCAACGTACCCAGCCCTGAGCACGGCGGAAACGTATCATCGGCCATTGCACTGTCACTCGAGCCCTTCGAAGACGACGACGACGACAATTTGCAGTCTCTATCAAAGACCAGTCGCCATGGCCTAGGCCCGAGAGATGAACAGCAAAAGCCCCTGAGCCCCAACAAGCCCACTCAGGAGGACATCCAGCCATTGTGGGGTCCAGATCCTTACCTCAAAGACCTATGCGTCACAGTCTACCACCTGAGCGAAGAAGCGCAAGCGAGTGCGCGTTACGACCACGGCGACTGCCGGACCTTCCTCTCGGACTGTTGCATCGACTTCATGGTGTTGGAAGCCAAGCAATCCTGCAAAGATACCGCTGGGTCGTCACGGGAACCGCCTCTTGTGAGAGGGCCTCCTCCGCCGAATGCGTGGGAAGCGATTCGGCAGTCTCATTTCATCGTAAGTGTTCCCTGCTCCTAGAGAGTGCAACACTACGTCGACTTGGCGGGCATTTTGAACTAACCATAATTTGCGTCACTACACAGACGTGGAAGATGCGGTGGAGTGGGACGCCTTCTGGGCCTACCACGGCGACGCCCACGATCCGGCAAATAAGTCGGCGCTCGTGGTCGCGCAGGAAGCCGTGGTGCCGGTCGTGTGGCATTCGACTCGTCAGCTGATCGGCGGCCGCGACGGTCAGGTGTACACGAGCACCAGTGTGAGGTGCTATCGGGCAGGGAGCGTTCCATCTCGGCCTAGGCCCGCCCCTACCCAACCGCCGCCGGTGGTCACAGTCACGGTGACGGCCGCGTCGATGCCTACCGCGACGGGGAGGGTGGGGCAGGTCGTTGGGGCGGCGGCTTTGGCTGCGGCTTTGGTGGCGGCTTAGTAATTACCGCTGAAGAAGCTCTACTGAGATGGTATACGTAACAGTCAGTTAAATGGACGCAGAGATATCAGAGAATAAGTCTCTGAGCATGTAGCAAATACTAAGTAATATAGCAGAGGTAATCAAGTAACCTTAGGATATGTTTGCGGTACATCGTAGCCGGTTTCTATGCACTATGGTTGAAAAGTAGTCGATGACAGCTGCTATGAAGTAGCGGTAGGACCCGAATCAGAAATGACTTGATGTAATTGTTGTTGCATTTCAAACATCCGATATCATATTGAGGACTTTAAATTGGTTAAGCGCTATTCTAGTCAGCACTGATTTGCATCAGCCACAGAAAGCATTGTGCTAGAGGGCGGTGCAATGGCATTTAAGGGGCTCATGCTATTGGCAGGGGTCAACAGCCCCACCGGTTTTCGCTTACAGAGACTCGGCATAATAAATTACGCCCTTCAGATCAGAATGGGAATGCTGACACGACGCGTCAACTCACCTCCTTCACTTATCATTACCCTCATTCCACTTTCCCGCATAGCTACGTTGGCTATGCTACACAATGGTTGACACCTATGAGCACACCCCTCTCCAATCCGACGATTCAATCCGTCTTCTCACACTACTCCCCTCCCCAAAACCAGACGAGCCTCTGCGATGCCAGCTCCGCCAAGTAAGGCTCGGAAAAGCGCGTTCGAAGTATGAGGCACTGTCTTATGTTTGGGGAGACAAGGACGGCAGCCGCCCCATCTCGTGCGATGGGCGCGAATTGCTCGTGACGCCGAATTGCCATGATGCTATGGTGCAACTGCGCCGTCGTTACCGAAAGCGTACATTGTGGATCGATGCGATATGCATCGACCAGACTCCGCAAAGGGAGGCAGAGCGCAATCATCAGGTCACGAAGATGGGTCAAATATACACGAACGCTTCGATTGTGATCGTTTGGCTCGGGCCAGAAGGTATTTCATTTCCGACGAAGGATCTGGTGTTACTCTATGGGCCCACAGCCCTCAGAGTAATTGCTTCTATCCCATATATACTATTCCAGAAGGCTGTCCTCGAGGAGGTGGAGTACGTAAAGCGAATGGACGAGGACCTCAAAAAGCTATTGGAACTTGCAGGTACGCAGTATTCACTAAAACAACCAACTGCCCCACGAGTTATTAATAGTTACTTGGGCAGAGCCGATACAGAAACGTTTCAAAGCTTTCGGTCTGAAAGTAGCCGAGCACCCTTGGTTCACAAGAGCATGGACGGTTCAAGTATGTCGCTCCGTCTATACGCTTGCGTATCACTTGCTCACACAACCTTATGAGAAGGAATTTGCTTTCGCACGCAAGTATTTGGTTATGTCTGGGCCAGAGCGAATCTCCTGGTCATGTTTGACTTGGGCGGCAAGCTTATTACACAACGACAAGGAAAAAGAAGGGTCGGACAGCACCCACAAAGCAATCAGCCGGATACAGCTCCGCAACGATGCGCGTCGACTGGCGACCTCCAAGGGTTCATACCCCAGCTACTCAAAGAACGAGTGGTTGTTTCTGAGACGCATCGGGGATCTGGACGCGAAACTACCGCACGACAAAATATACGGTCTTTACTCCATTCTCAAAAAGATGCAGATTCAGCTGCCAGAGCCGGACTACTCCCAATCCATCCAGGAAGTGGTGCAAATAATCATAAAAGCAATCGTCACTAGCACAGGGAGCCTCGATTTGATCACGATGGACCTTCCGCCCACCAATTTTCCGGGGACACAATCATGGATCCCCAGCTATTTGGTACCGCGGACGACCGAAGAAAAGGGCCCTGGAAAGTCCATCATGCATTCGACCCTACTCGTGACACAGACTGATCGAGCAACCAACCGGTCTAAAGCGCATGCCTTACAAGAAGAGGCTTCACCCGAAAAACTCCGCGTGCAAGGCAAAAAGGTGGCCGTGCTGGGCAGAACGATGGCATGCACCACTCCTGAGACGGGCGACCCTGGGGATTGGGGCAAGTTCCCTGAATTTGTCAAGCTGTGCCGGGAATGGTGTTTGCTCTGTAGAGCCTCGCCCAACAACCGTGAGACGGTCCAGCACGGCTTGGATCGTTGGAGCTACACTGACGATGCGATACCGAAATGGGAAGACGTCATGTGCTATCCCATGTGCCGCCAGATCCGACCGGAAGAAGTCGCCCAGTACTCCGATCCCAGCGAGACCAACCCGGTGGTCGTCATTATCAACTATCTGAAAATGAGCCCGGCTGAAGTTGGCGACTTCGGCACGAGCGTCCGTTCAGTGCAAAAGCGATTTAACCAAACCGCGCATTGGGCGTTTGTATTCACCCACACGGCTCTTTTTCCAGACGACTCGACACCTGGGCCTAAGCAGTACCTGTCTGGGCGAGCATACCACACGTGCCAGGAAGGTGACCAGCTATGGCTACTGGCTGGGTCAAGGGTTCCGGTGGTGCTAAGACCGACCGGCGTTGCAGGCGACTTCCATTACATTTCGCCTGCCTACTTCTATGGGCTGATGTTAGGAGAGCGGTGGCCCAGGTTTGGGATAGTAGAAAGCCTCGAGGTAATTACTCTAGTATGAACACCGTCAGCGGAGCACTCTGTAATCAAATTGGGCCATGCCAAGGTATCTCTTGTCCCGGGTTTGGCTTCTGGTATCAGTGGCAAAACCTTTCCAGGAAAAGTTACAGAACGAACTTCGCACCAAAGTCATTTCCCAGAACCCCCTGGAAAGGTCGGATACGGCGTATAGCTGGCTGTACGTAACCTCGGCACGTACCCAGGGTACATGAATCACACAACCTACGACCTCGCGACCAAGCTCGCCTCCGTGCGCCCCGGCGGCACCTCAGCCGGAGCCTACGGGACCCTGGCCCCCTACAACGTGACCGTGACGGGCGCGCGCAGTAACAAGGAGTGGCGGGGCTGACTTCCTTGTCGACGGCGGTAACTCGCTGCACACGGCCGCGTAATAAGAGTGGGGCTGTCAGAACGTCGAGAACTTCGAGGCCGTCCTGGCCAACGGGGTCCGTCATCAACTCCAACCGCCACAGTCACTCAGACCTATGGCTGGCGCTGAGAGGCGGGTCGGCTACCTTCGGGCTCGTGACTTGCTTTGCTATGTGCACCATCCCGGAGCCGCCGGCAGTCATAGTCACGGCGACGGCCACGCCGATGCCTTAGGTACCGTGACGGGGAGGGTGAGACAGGTCGTTGGGGCGGCGGCTTAAAACCCTGGAGAGAACTCTGGTTTTTGGAGATACACAGTTATTGACAAGAGGTGTTAGGTCAAGAGGTGTTAGGTTAAGAGGTGCAGGCTATATACTAAGTTGCTGTGTCCGGCTCCGCCATCAATCAGGGGTACCGATGTCCCTTCTTGATACTTGACTCGGGGCTCTACCGACCATACAAGGGAAGCCGAATAATGTCGACCAGTTAACACGATTTTTAATAAGAAAATATTCTAGCTCCTTTTTATTAAAATTATAAATAGTCTTTAAAGAAAATAAAGCGGAAATCTCAAGACGAGGAAGATAACGAGCAGGAGGAGGCTGATGATATAGCGACCGCCATGGCTCTCAGCAAGAAGGAAGCAGGAAAGGCCAGGAAATCACGAAAGACCGCGGCTAACCAAGACGCATCATCCAAACGGTCCAAGGGATGGAGAGACACAGATTTCCGGGACGAGCACTTCAACTACGGATATACCTCAGAACCGATAAAGGAAAGCAAAGGAAGGTCGAGGCTGCGGAAGTCATACCAGAAGCAGGCGCACCCATCCCTTTGGGAAGGAGACTTCAAAGGAAGATCCAAATGTTCGAAGAATCTTTTAAGAAACCCAAATTTCGAATTACGTGGGAGGCGGTTCTGGTTATACAATATATCGGATGCTATTGGAGGCGACAGTCAAGTTCATGAATACCATTGAGAACCACTTGGATTGCTCGGTCGAGTCGATGTTTGGTTGTGGTCCTACGAATACCCAGCAGCCGGGTGGCATGTATGCTGTTGCGCCCCTCGACAACGTGCGTAATAAGGCGTTCTCTGGAGGCTTGAAGGGCTTGTTGGCTATTGAGGGGATCTAAGACGACTTCCTCGAGCATGAGACCGTATTGGACCGCACCACGTTGGGTAATGGTGTGAATGGTCTTCAAGTAAGTAAATCATGTGACCCACCCCTTTGTTTTATGGGGCCGCCCAGAGACCCACCCTCAACCCGTGACAACTCCCAATGGCTGTTACTTCTCTGTAGGGACCTATGGGTAACCGGAACATACAACAATGCCATACGTATCCTTCGGTACTGCTCGAAACGGTTCGCACAGCTCGTGCAAGAGCTCAAGGATCAGATTGAAAACCCGAACGACAAAAGCGTGGGTGCACTGCTGCAGTACAAGCCGCTCACCAAGTCAATGATCCGCAACGGAACGTGCCTAGCGTCCTCAGGCTGGAGAACCACTTCACCCAGGCCGGTCCTAATAGCATGGTTATGATCTCGGTCGTACTGCTGCAGGTGGCTGAGATGCCCTTTTGATCGTGTAGGAGCGGGTCGGGCATCCATAGGTTCCAACGAGATATGGATGAGTACGCCACGGGGTTGGGGATTAACTCGAGTTAGAAGTAATTGAACTACACGGACCACTTGAGACAGACTGGTTTCAAGATCTATGTAGTTCTTCTCCTATCTATCCATGTAACTCTCTTCTCTGAATGATCGACGAGTCCATACACAATAGATAGTAGGGTGTTTATTTATTAGGTAAGATATAAAGTAACAAGGATTGGATATGGACATCAAGTAAAGGAAGAGACCAGAAACCAAACAATAAAGCCCTACTCAGACGCATCACCCGTGGTTCTCAGTTACCATGAACATGGCAAAGGGGCTTTTTCAGTCTCGGTGGGAGGATAAGGCCATCTCCACATCAATAGACTTGTCGTTTTGATACTCCCGCCTTCCCTGCCCCAGCATGGTCACTGGAATTCCTCCAGGACCGTGGGTGTGGCGCAAAGCCACAGCGGCCTCTTTTGCCTCCTTCTCCTCTGTCTTCCTTTCTTTCGCCTCCCTATCCTCTCGATTCCGTCTGTATCTTTCATTTCTTGCCTTGTTGAGCAACTCCTCCGTTACTCTATTCGCGTCTTCAATCATGTTTTTCTCAGGCTTGCTGAATCTGAGCCAGAGGTCGAAAACCCTGGTTTTGACGACAAGCCACGTGGTCATGCGCTTGTAAATGGACCATAGCGCGACACGAGACCAGTTGCTGTATGCCCAGAAGAGACTGACCAAGATGACTGCGGCCGATACAGGGACTAAACACGCTTAGCGAGGGTAAAAGAGAAGATGTTGTAGGTTTCTTGAGAACTTACACATCAGCCGTAACTCGTCCCGGATATCCCAGCCGCCACCGGAGAACTCTTGGTTGTTCATACCAAAGATACTGGACATAAATGATAGGGGGAAGCTATTTTCTGTCAGCAGGTATGCGAAAGAGGGTGAAAGATGTGAGTGACGTACGAATACGATGGTTACCAGGGTGAACATCATGATCGAGCGACCTTGTTTGATGGTCTCGGAAGCTTGGTTAACGGCTTGCCATGCTTGTACGACCCCCGCCTGCTGTTGTTTCAGCTCGAGGAGGTTCTTGACCTGCAACGAAGATTATCAGCCAGTGTCCCATGTCTTGAGGGTAGAATTGGTTTTGGCTTACACTGTCGGCCGTGCTCACAGCGCTCGCTCGTAGCTCGCATAGCTCCGTAATGCGGCCTTCGACGAGCTCACTGAGCTCGTCGGCCTTCAGCATGAACCAGGTGTAGTCTTGACGTTCGTCACACTTCTCCTTTTCCTCCAACAACTTCTTCTCTTCCATCTGACTCTTCTTCAGTGCTTCCTCGTTCGGCTGTTTCTTTGCTTGCTCGGTCTCTTCCCGTTGACGCTTGAGATCCTCAGTGAGTTCCCTGTGCCGGCGGAGAGATTGGTTGTGTAGAGAGAGGCTTGTGTCCATCTTTGAGTGTGCGCGTCCACAGTCACCGTACGGGTCGAGCATGTTCTCCGCGTTGTCCTTGTACTGCTTCAAAATCCGGCGGTGGCACGTAGTGATATGGAGCATAATGTCCAGCTCCTCAATGATGTCCTTGATCTCGCGCTGTAGTATCCCCTCGGGATTGATGTCCAGAAGGGGGATCTCAAAATGCGAAGACACCAAGTTCTTGGACCGGTACGCCTTGGTCGCGAGTTCGGTCCATTTCCAAAGACGGTCAAATGACGCCGTTTGCTGATGCATCTTTGAAGTTGATGGGTCAGCACTGTCTCCTTTACCTGACCCCTAAGTACACACAGGAGGGTATAACAGGTACTCACCACGTGTCCGATGGCCTTCGAGAAAATGTCAATGACTGCGGGCTGGCTTGGATCGACACTGGTTCGGTCGAAGAAAACGTTTGAACACTCATCAAAGATGATGAGACCCAGGTCGAACACGGTCCTAATTTGAGGGTTCGCTTCAAGCCGCCGTCGGATGGACTTATGGACCCCGGATGAATCGTGCTTATTGACACCGTACCGCTTGGGGAAGCACGTGATGATGGTCTTCTTGTCCAGGACCCACATCCAGAGCTGGTCGACCATAACGACACGCGACACCTTCTTGATGCGCGATGTGCATTCATCACAGTCTCCCTCGATATTAAAATCCTTGTGCTTGGGCCACATCCCCTCCGTTCGGTGGTAAATGTGGTACTTGTCAGACGGGATGGTGGTGGCCCGGTAGACTACCTGGTCTCTGTCTCGCTTCTTGGTCGTGTTTAGCTTCCAATGGTACGCCTGGTCCAGAGTCCGGCGGGGGTGGAGAGGCGTGTCCCCACTCAGGTACTTCTCTAGCAGCTTCTTGTCACGGTAGTTGGACATGCCTTCGAATAGCCTGGCAGCGTCCAGCAGATATTGTCCGAGTGGCTTCTCGATCTTGAGACGGTGGTTGTCTTCAAAGCGTAATGCATCTTTGAAGTATCTCTGGGGGACAGTGCCCGGGAAAGAATCGATCCTGATGTCGCTCCTTTTGGGTGATGCCGAGATCTGGGGTCTGACAGGGGCCGGATCAGCGACATCACAGGCAATACGATACTTCTCTTTGCGTTTCTCCTTCATAAGGTTCAGATACTCCTTATCCTCTCTTTTGCTGCGCTCCACTGTCTGCATGATCGTGTGTGCGGATTTTTCACGCTGTCTACTCGTCTCCCAATGAAGGAAGGGCATCTAAGTGCTTCAGCAGATGAGTCGAGGGCATTGGGGCTGAAGGTGTGGCTTACAAATAACACCATGTTCTCGGGAGAAGCGCCCGTCGGATTGACTTCTAGATGGTACTTAGCCCTCATTATTAAAGAATGCCGTTTCTGCACAGACTTACCTGATGATGTTGTAATACACATAGGCTCCATATGCCTGGCATGTGGCGGTGCCTTCTGTCCTCCGTGCAGCTGACTTCTCCAAAACGGATCGCGAAGCAGCATGTAGGCTCGGGTCTTCGGGCTTCTCTTTAGCTCTCTTCGTATAGCATGGCGATCGGGACGCCTCTCCCCAAAGTACCGGGACAATGCATTCTGTATCAGCACAGTTAGAAACCTGTAATTTTTTATTGAACAGCACAATCTGCTTAGTTACCTCAGCCCACTGCCAAAATAGTTAGCCGCTGCATCGTTCCGGAGGATTTCAGGGCTGACTCACTATCATATTGTTCGAGGGCAGATGGAAGTACTTGATTCGATCAGGATGTCGATCCTGGTGCAACAGATTGACCGTCGGGTCTTTGTCCAAGACATTCAGCTTAGTCTTCTGATCCGGGAATTCGCCCCAGACTCGCTGTTCTGGGTTTGTCTCCTTCCCCCAACCTCGGTCATCTTCACTGCGGGCCGCCCCATTGTCTTCCCCCCTCAATTGGTACTGGATGATGGGAATGCTGATGTCTCTTTCCAGGTTATATTTTGGAGCCTCGGGAGTTTCGTTGGTCGGTCGACGTCCTCGTCGGCCGATGTAGTGCATCCATTCCTTGGAGCTGGCTCTAATCGATTCATCCAAATGGCGGTCATGTTTGTCGGTCCGGATGGCCTCACGTAAGATTCTTACTCGGGTGAGCTCTTTCTCGCAGTCTGCTTTCCAAGCCTCTCGCTTCTTTCCCACGCGTTGTTCGGGTGAGAACTTTGGTCGGGGTCCTGAGTCCTGGAAAGTGGCATCTAGCTCTTTGAAGTGACTAATCTCCTCTTCCCAGATCTCGTTATTTTCATCAAAGAGCTTTTCGCGTTTATCATATGTGAGGCAACCGGTATAATGCAACAAATGATCGCTTATGTCGTGTGACTCTTCCGTGCTGAGACATGTCCCGTGCCTCACACGGGCAGGCGGCGACGAGTCCCTGTTACCCGGCTCTGCGGACATAGTGAATAAGCGCCGGGGGTGGACAGTCTTTCTACCCACAATAGGAGCAACGCTGTCTTGATGAGCGCAAATTGAAAAGTGAGAGCCGGAAGCACAAGGAACGTACGGTTTTGTGCAGCAGTCTCGATGAATCCCGAGCAAACTGGGCTAGAGAGACTGGCCGTGCACTTATAATACGACGCAATAGACTACATCAGTTACAACATGCACACAGGGGTTCAGCCGCACATCAGGGTAGACGGGGACAAGAAATTGGGATCCTTGAAAGTCCTCGGAGAAGGCTGTATGGCATGCAGTCATGTCCGTCATATCAGTGACCCTAGGATCGTCGTGAACCGCTCTAAATTCGGTGTGCGACGAATCTCCTTCCTTAAGAGGCTGGAAGAACATTGGGGGCTGATATTAACCCTGTATTTAACGGGGAAGTGGTGTGATAAGACAAACAGCGGGCAGGGGTTACGATATGCCACCCTAGATCAAGCTATATTTAGGGCCAAGCTTTGTAGGGCTGTAAGAAGCTCATCTCCTAATCCTGTCATTTTCCTCTCCCCGCTTCTTTCTGTGGCTGCAGCGCTATTATTTTGCGGTTTTCGTGCTGCTGTGTCGCTTGCGATACAACGGTCGGTGAATAATGCTACTTGCTCCAACTCTTCGGCTCCCAATTCCCTTTGGTGTATAGCTGATTTGTACACACAGTCGAAAGGGTGCATAGAAACGATTGTCTTTTAGCTACGGTAAATAAGTAGGCTCTTAAGGGGTGTTTACTTTTAATTATCCTAAATAATTTAAGATAGGAGTTAAGGAGTATAAATATTTTTTTTAATATATATATATTAGCTAGTAATATCGAATTGTATTTACTTTTTATATTAGATAATTATTATATAAAGTTAAATTATTAACGTTTTATTATTTAATTAATTATATCGTTAGCCTTTAACTATAATAATTATTTAGTTTAATCCTCGATAATTATTAAATTATAAACCTTATACTTTATAACGATAGGCTTTATACTTTATAATAATAACGTTATAAGAGGTATAGGATTACTTGTATACGGCTCGTTTAACCTTTAAACCGGTATATTAAAGGCGTGCATTAAAATTAATACGTATAGCATTACTCGCGCTCGTCCTTTAATACTTTAAATAAACGTTATAACTCTATTTTAACATTAATATAAAGGGGGCCGTCGATCGATTAATAAGAATCTTAGTTAATTAACCGATTAGCTAGGTAAAAACTTAATATAAAAAAAGCTATTAATCGGCTAAAATTTAAACCGGAAAATCATTTAGATAATTAAAAGTAAACACCGCCTTAGTGGCGCCACTATATTGGTTTAGCTGCATATAATATCCCAAGCGACTGGAAGAACCCGTATTACTTCACTCTAGTACCTACATCAATTGATCGTTCCACTTCGGAACGTTACGGCAGAGGAATCAATGGATTGTTTTTAACCTTCCGTATATTCCCAATATAATATTCCATGCTTTTGGTAACTACTACTTCGCTGTGGTGGTCTGTTAACTCGAATAGTTGACGATAATGTCAGGAAGTGGACCAACTTATTCTCACATGGGCTTTGATACCACATGCTGCAGGCTGAGGCTGACGTTCGCGGGTTGAGCCCCACTATTGGGGGCTATCCCGTGCATTAGAGAGGGGTAACAGGCCGGCAATAAGACATTGGTCACCAACTGATGTGTGTGCGTGCTTTACGACATACATACATACATGGCATGATAGGGGTGCGCCAACTCCCAGGGGCGGTTCATGGCTAGTGCTTACCTCATGCCCTGCGAGACTTCGAGTCTCCATTCCTGCAACCCTCCGTCTCACACCGGCCCAGTTGCCAGGCCAGAGCCTCAAAGGTTTCCATTATCGATGTTTGCTGGGCGTTCCGATCGTCTCCATCATAACAGTATTACAACGATTTGAGAATGGTCTGGCCCGTGAAGGAACTCGGCAAGAAGGTACCGTCATCGAGGACCTCGAGCTAGGCATTCGGACAACCTACATCAACACGATTGCCGCCGACGGCATCTCCCAAGAACATCGCAAGCTAATGGGCCAGGTAGTATCAAGGGGCCCTGCTGGTCGAGGCGACTATGACACCATGGAACCGAGAACGAAAGAAGGTACAGTAAATGTTTTGCAGAGAAATCGCAAGTCAAGGATTGGCTGAAATATGTTCCCGGTACGATTGATATATGATGAGTAGATGGTATCTGTATTTCTTTTATGTAATTGTGGCCTATTATTTACCAGACAAAGTCATCTTGAGTCAATACAAACATACCATCCTCCATACAATAACCCAAAGTCAGCTTAGAATCAGTGAAACATATGTTTTGGATGGGAACTATAGTACTAGGACAGCCAATCTTCCGTTACGAATTACATCTTAGCATGGGTCCGGCTCAAGTAAACCTCCAACACCCCCAGTGGACCATCGTCAAAGACGTTCCGGATCTCGTACCGGGGATCCGCTTCCTTCAACAGCGCCTCGAACTCCGCCCGAGTGCGCTCCTTGGCGCCGTGCACGGCCATCATGGCGATATCCATCTGTCGCGCCAGCCGCTCTTGGTGCCGCGGCCACTCGCCCCGCCCCGGCAGGATGATCTCGTTGATCAGAAGCGGCGTGTCCGCGCGGGCGCTTTCGAGGCCGGAAACCAGAGCCTTGAAGATGGCGACGACGTCGGGATCGGCCCAGTTGTGTGCGCATTGGCGGAGCAGGAAGGCACACGCGTTTACCCCCTGGATAGGAGGCTGGGGCTCGAAGAAGCTGTGCTCCATGAACGACACGCGGTCGCGGATGTCGTCTGTGAGCTCCGCTGCGCCGTGTCGAAGCATTTCGCAGTTGGTGTCTTGCACGATGAATGTCAAGTGGGGATAACGCTACGTCATAAGCATTTGGTTAGCTATCCATATACTTCACCATGCCCCCAGTATCACAGGAATTAATGAGTGACTGAGTACAGATGATGTGACTTACGCGAGCAAAGTCCCTGGATATGTGTCCATTGGAGCCTCCCACATCGATCACAGTGCCTTTGCGGTTTGCCCAATCGAAGCTATCCTGCAGTAGATCATTTTGCTGAACATTCACTGTCAGGTGTTCCAAGTACCTTAGTTAGCACGTGCTTCAGATATACCCATAAGTCTCCACTCTCCACCTGCCAGACCTAGTAGGAGCAACCCAGTTAACTCGAACATGGTCCTCGAGACAGGCAAGATGTGTACCTACTGTTTGACGGGATTGCTTACACTTCTTCCATCCAGCCATGGCTTTGGCAAAAATCTCACTGTGTTCGGGATCTTTTGCGACTTCCTCGTAAGCGCCCGTTCCGTGGTGCTTTGCGATTGAGTCTTGGTTGACGTTTGCTTCTTCGCTTGAACCGGACTGAAGATAGACCCCATTGGCGGCAGACGACTTGAGCCTTTCCCACATTCTATAAAACCAAGGTTAGAATGATACAAGCTTATTATGGACTACGCAGATTTGGGGAATTAGAGACGAACGAGTAATGGACAAAGCATCGAAATTCCTCATCCTGCATAACCAGAGACGCGGGAGTGTGAGACACCATGCCCGATTCGTGCTCGGCAAAGACGCCATAAGTGACCAGCTGGCGCACGATGCGCCCAGTTCGGTCAACGGTATCCCCGGTCTTCTTGGCCAGGTCTTGCACCGAGAGACTGCCACCGGCTGGAATCAAGGTGAAGAACTCGGAGTCCAGCGCAACCTGGAACGCTCCTAGATCCCAACTAAAACCGCATAGTTGGCGCCAGAACCGCTTGGGTCCATCAACCAGGAGAGTAAGGTCTTCAAGCGAGGTCTTCAGGTTACGGTATAGGTCCTGGTACTCCTTGGTTTCTGGTGGGCCCAGCGAGCTTGGATCCAATGAGGGGGCAGAGAAGCCGTTTCCTTCCAGGTACTTCGTAATCTCTTCCGTCTGACGCAATACGTCCCGAGCGAGGGAGAGTAGGGCAGGCGTCTGGGATGGATCGATAGGCCGATGAACCATTGTGAAATAAAGGAGGGAAATAGAAAATGTAGATGGGTGGATTCGAGTTGCGTGTTGCGCTTCTGGCTTTCATTGGGCTTATCTAGACTTTATTTGTTGACCATCCCAAGGGACACGGTGAGATAACAGGTATGAAAGCACGGGGCTTCTCCCTGGAATTATATACATCTGCTATAGAGTGTACCAAGTCCATCTCCTCACTTCAGTCAGAGGATGTGATATTGACATACGCATTTCAATGCTGACGTAAAACAGGAGAACATCCATACAGACTTTTGCCAGAGCTTTACCAAACCCTACAAGGAGATGTCAAAGGTTAATCGATGTGGCGTGGCACTGAAAGTTCGTCCGGCGTGAGGTGAGGATTTGCCTTCCCTTAGATAAATACCCAGATTGGCTGGATGCAGGCTGGTAAGTTATGCCTCACCTACTCAGTCTAGCACATCAGCAGCAAAGTGAAACGTTGGGTGAATTGGTACCCTTTATCAAAGTTGAGTACCGCATGGCGCACCGTGTTCGTAATTTTATGTCGGCCCCTGCATTGCGGGCTGGTCAGTGCCAATGACGACCTGTTAACGGCGTCAAAGGCAGAGACGTTTCACTAGACCCCACTTCCGTTCGTGAAGACTCGGCAGATGATAATTACCAGGTCCCAATCACATCTATCCGTCAAGGCTTGGGATATAATTGATCGCCAAATCCCCGTCGGCGCCGGCTCCAAATTCGACTTAATTATAAACTGCCGCTAACATCGCGAGCGTGTTGGGTATTCTGTTCTGTAAGTTTCAATTTTGGTAGCATTGAGCCCACGCCCCTATTAATGATATTCCATAAACAAGATATGATGTTGATACTGACTGAACGCCCCACTGCTTGCCAATCTTCAAGGTCGCCGAAGGCGCCATTAGTCACGCCGCCGTCCAATGCCCTTGGTTAGCAGCATTCTACCCGATCCGCAGACGAACGCGCCCGAAGTCGACCCAAACATCATCGTTGTCAGTGGGGATGACCGAGGACACCCGCAGCACATTCACGCCTGAGCTGGCGGAAAGCGTGCTCTTGGTGTGCGTGTCTGGTATCAAGGCGACATTTGCGATTGCAGTGGGATTGGTGGGATTTGCTACCATGAGAGGCTTCATCAGTCCCCCGAAACGTCTTCACGGTCAAGGCGACAGAAAGGCATCGGGATCAGCAGAGTAAGTAAGCTTCGGAACTATTGTTGACGATTGATATGCTTGTCGGATCTTAGCTGATATCTTTCAAAAAAGCTAGAAGTAGCCTGTCCCGTGTCATCTGACTTCGTTTTGTTCAAAATCAAGACGGCCAAACCACATGCGTGTTGTATGCTGGCTGTCTCGTAGTTACATTAGGTATTCCGGGTGCGGAGTAGTGACGGGACTTTGGCAGCCAATTGCCATAACAGAGGCGCTGTGAAGAGCTTCGCTGGTTTAAATGCATCTCTTCGTAGATTCTATAAACGCATATTCTTCTACACACACAATTGTCAAGTGACGAATCCCCACTACAACTCATCCTTGACCCTCTCCGTGGGCTCAGCCTCCTCCTCAAACCGGCGACTCTTGGGGTTCTTCTCGACAACCACGTCCTCTCCCTCCTTCTGCTCCCCGAGAACCTTCTGATCCGCAGCAGCATCTGCCGCCTCCCCAGCCTTGACAGTCCCCTCGCCCGCCAACTTGCTGCGGCGGTGGACGGCGGCGATCTCGTCGTCATACACAGTCCACTCGGGTACCTGTCTCCTGGCGCGGTCTAGCTTGGGCTCCTTGGTCTGCGGGTTGTTGCAGAGATCAATGGTGCGCGCCTCCTTCTGGCTCTCGTCGCTGCACCATGTCTCGCACCAGAGCCAGTTCTGTGGTAGACTCTTGATCGGGATCTGGAACTGCATGTGGTTGGGCAGGTCTTGGTCCAGGTTGCTCAAGGAGTTAGGGTCGGCCGACAAGGTGTGGTACGTCTGGCGCAGACGGTCGCCGGCCGCGAGCTCGCGGAACCGTCTCAGGTCGACCACGTATAGCGCCGAAATGTGGTAGGGCAGGCCGCGGAGGTAGTTGGCCCAGTAGCCCTGCTTCCAGAATCGGAAGCCTTCCATCTCCGTCCGGCTGTCGCACATGGGTGTGAAGCCGTACGGCGCACCCTCCAGGTCGAGGTTAACGAGGTCGATCATATCAGTGCGAACGATCTGGTCGGCGTCGACGAAAATGACCTTATCCAGGGAAAGAGGGAAGAGAACATCGAGGAACAGGATCTTGTAACCCCAGATCTCACGTTGCTTCTCCTTCTGCTGGCGAAGCCAATGCGGCCACTTGTAAGTCACCATTTCGTACTTGAACCCGTACTCGGCGGCCAGATGAGGAATAAACTCCTTGAACGAGGGCGAAAGGAACTGTTCGATGAACCAGAACTTGACCGTGTGCTTGGTGTTCTTCATGACCGAAACCATCATGATATCCAGCATACGTTCGTAGAGATGACCGCTGGCGACCGAGAAGATGTTGATTTCGGCATGCTCTTCGGCAGACGACTTCACCCCCGTCTTCGAGCCGCCAAAGAGTCCTTCGGCAAACTTAAGGCCGCGGGAGAGGAAGTCGTTGCCACTGTCAGCTTCTTTGAGCACGTCCTCATTTTCCATACCGGGCTTGCGGATCACACGTGGGTACAGCGTGGTACCTTGGAAGTCCATGAGAGCAACTTCAGTTCCTTCATCGCCCGGGACAGCATTGAAACCCTTGGCCCCGACGCTCTGAATCGTGTTGATTTCGGAGCTGCGTCCTTCCTTTAGCTGGATGTTGTAGTACCCAGGGTTGGCCTTGAACTGGAAATAGCCAATGTTGGCCATAATGATAGTGTCTGCAAAGTTCGGGTCCTTCTCTGTGCCAAGGGTCAGCTGGACACCACGTGGTGGGCTGCCTTGACCATCCCTCGAGTGACCTTCAATTAGGATGTTCTCCAGCTCATACGTCGCGTCGATGTCAGACTTGACCGAGCCTAATTTGACGTTGTCCAGGTCATGAACCGACTCCTTTGCGGCAACAAGCCAGGCGGGCGGGACATCCATGCCCAAATTAAGGAGTGCTTCGGATGGGATACCTTTGAATGTCGCTATAGGCGATCGTACCTTTCCAGCAGCATCGAATGACGGAGATGACTCCAGGACATATCGGTAGAACCGCTTGACAGGAAGTTCATCGAGCTTATCTCGCGGATTCAAGAAGATGCGCAAGTAAACACCATCCAGTTCGGAGAGAACCTTCAGAATAGGAGCCCATTTTTGGCCTTGTTCACTTGCTGGGTTGAGAACAGCAACGATGTGAACACTAGCAGTGGAAGGGTCTCCGACATTGATCGTCGTATGAGACGACTCCCAGTCATCGTAGGCTGTAGTTCGTATAGTTGGCGCAGACTCAAAGATACCCTCTGGGAGATCGGAAATGGTTGACATCGCAGTAATAGAGGTGATCTTGGCAGCAGCGAGCGGACCAGTAACCTTGGCAGTGAGGTTTAACGCATCAATAGCCTTTAAAACTGGCAGGATCCGGTGCGATTGCTCGAATTCAAGCAATTGCTGGAAATCTTCCACCTTGAAGTGGAAAGCAGTAGCAATAGGACCAATAGCTCGACCGTTGAGAATAAGAATCTGATCGCCTGCGGCAAAACCCGTCACTTCCAAGAAACGTTGGAGCGAAGCATCAAATGAAGGGGTGTCACCAGACTCGGCTTTGCTATCGATGGCGTTTATCAGCGAGTCAATGTCTTCAGTCTCAAGCAGCTTGTCCGAGCTCTCTTTCAAGGCAAAGTTGAATTTCGAGCCACTGCTGCCATCTTGTGCATTATGCACAAAATCCAGACGGACGCCGGGGTTAGAGCGCCGGAACTCAAGTGCTGACAGAAGCAGTCGCAGGCCACTCTCGTTGCTGAAGTCGGCCATGACAGTCAAAGTTGCCCAAGTCTCCTTGCTCGAATCCTCATTGGCTTCAATGACGGGGATAATACTGAACAGATCACCATGCTCGGTATGGACCTTGTGGACGTCTAACACAGTAAGATCGTTCGCGTTCTCAGGAAAGATGTAAACGTTCCTTCTGGTAGGCTCGCCATCGATGAACAGACCGGGAATCCAGGTGTCCTCATCGATACTGCCCATGAATATACCTTGTTGGATCATTTGAAGATCACCACTGACAGCCATACTCATGGTTTGAAGCCAGCCCTGGCCTCGAGGAATGGCCTGTCCGTTGATGAAAACCGGGGGAACAGTACTATCCGCGCCGAGTCTTTCGACCCAGTGGTTCGCAAGCTCAAGTTGCTTCGAGTGATGTTCGGATTCCACAATTTGCGGGAGGGACAGAGAAACGGCTTCTGCTCGGAGAGTTCGCCCCTTGATAACCTTGTCCAATTGAGCTTGGTCTGCCTTGACGTGCGTGCCGGAATGCAACGCATCTAGGTAGGCCATGAGGGTGGCAAGTCCGTAGTTCTCCAGGAGGTAATAAACGACCTTTGCTTGTTCAGTGGCCTCTTTCGTCGGGGTCAGTGGGACAATACCAAACCGAATTGGCAACAAGCGCTTGATGAAACTTTGCAGCTGCTCCACGACAACATACAAGTCATCAGGTTTCGTGAAATCCAGGGGGACGATTAGATTGAACATATCCTTCCTGACGGGTGGAATCTGTCCAGGCATAGTGCGTTGCAATAGCTAAACCTGGGTCAGTATGGTATATGTGAGTTGGGATATGAGTCATCCAGTAACTTACAGACATCAGACTTGTGGGATACTCGGCATATCTCTTGTCCTTTTCAATGTTGTTGAGCCAGATTATAACTTTGCCCTCTTCGATCTCGTCCCTCCAATCGAAACGGCGGGCATCATCTTCGGTCTTCGCCTGGGTGATCTCACGATTTCCAAGCAACGATACCGCCTCTTGGCCCGTGAGCCCAAGATCAGTGACGCCTTGGATGAATTTGCGTTCCCTCCGAACCATGTCGATCAGAGTGTACGGTGTCATTTGTCTCTCGATTAATTGCACGCCATTCATCCAGAGAACGTTCATACCGCTGGGCATTGAGCCTCTGTTCATGTAGAATTCTGTGAGGAAAGCTGTAGACTCGTTGTGCGCCGCAATGGACGTAGAATACTTGGGGAAGTCTTGAGTCAACTTCAACAGCGCTTGAAATGGGTCCTCGCTCTGCATGATGAACGAGGCTGCCTTGATACCAAGGGAGGAGAGCTCGGAGTTGGAAAGAGGTTTCAGATCGGCCACCTCTTCTTCATCGTCAAGGACAAGTTCCGAAGCCGCAGGTTTGGCAACTTGCGATCCCGCTTCACGATCGTCGATAACAATGTAATCCGTTCGCTTGAGCTGGAGTTCGACACCATATCCGTTCACGGGCAATGGTTCTGCATCTTTTCGGTCTGCGGCACGATATCTTAAGCGATAAGATATCTCCCCTTTGCGTGCCATATCCGCCAATTTCACGTGAAATGGTCCAAAGTTGGGCGTGGTAATATCAGCATAGAGAACAACCGAAGGCCCCTTACCCAGCGTGCGATCAAAGGGTAATGACCGAACCTGCGCATGGCCGTCGACCGGGGATTCGGCCTGGGCGAGCGAAGGTGAGCAGAACCGTTTCTCATCCATCAGGACCCAGTCATCACAATTCTCCTTTGTCTCTTGGAGCAAGGGGGCGACTGCGGTTTCATGGTATTGGTAGTGCGCTTCAATCTTTGGCGCAGCAGCCCGCATCGACAAAGCTAGCTTGAATGTAGACAGCGCCGCTGGGCTCGTGATGAGGCCATCTGTTTGTAAAGTCTCCAAGAACAGTTCATAAAGTCCCTTTTCTGTTGCGGCGGCAGCAAAGTGGCCACTAGCAACTCGATCGAGCAATGGGAAATAGGAATCGGGGTTCTCTCCGGCGGCCGACTCACTGCATTGAATGTTAGTAACAGTGCTAACCAGTGCATCATGCACAACGGAACAAAGACACATACAGGAGCTCAAGTATATACGGCGGCGACGGGAATGAAGCCTTCATACCCACGTTCACTGAAGGCCCTGCCGCAACATGCTGAGCATTGAAGTACACAGCCGCCAGCAGAGTGGCGATGCCACAAGGCAGCTTGAGGAGCTGTATCATTGTCGCAATCGGGTTTCTTGTTTATTCGTGTGTCGCCATGTAGAAGTAGGACAGATATGCGTATCGGCGACTCGAAAATCGTAGGGCTCGACCAGAGTAATGTCCGTGGGATCGTAAGCGATATCGACTTAGAAGTTTGGAGGGGCACTTCTTGGCCAGCTCTCTGGTAACTGAAGCTTTCGGTAAGTTTTCTGGTTACGTAAACCAGGCGAGCCAGATGATGCTGGAATTATCTGTCCAATATTGCTATAGAGGTCAGGTATATGTGGTATATACCTTTCACCTAGTATTTCTGCTCCAGGCAGCGTAAATGAGCAGTTCTGTACCTCGACTTGAGAACAATTGGTGATAATAGCATCAAGACACAGGATTACATGCAATTGACACCTTGCCAAAACCCCATAACGGCAAGGGAAGGAAGCTGTACCAACGAGGACTAGCGGCTGGCGGCATGCATGCTGCTTCCAACAACCTCTTTATTTAGGCCAACGGCCTAACCTACAGTGGTACCTAGTGGGGGTGCAGGGGCCCTCAGGCCTGCTCAGGGGTAGGTACGTGGTCCATCAATCGCAGACTCGCAGCTCCTGCCCCTCAATGGGTGTCGGGGCTCTCTCAATTGAATTCAGTCAATCCAATGTTTAGCTGTTGCGGACGGGAACAACCAATTTTCCCGGCGACTTTCCAATGCAGCCCACCCACTAAAAGACACGGGCCAATCCCTGTCCAGCATCGATTGGAACCGGCCACGAATCGACATGAGAATTGTGGATGCTCTCCCTTCAAGTCAGGCTGGCTTGATTGATTGTGTGGTGCGTGAAGTCAATCAATCAACTTGAACTGGACTCTTTGGACAGCTTGCAGGTCAGCTCTCAGCCTCTACCAGTCCAACAAGGCTGCCCATTAATGACCTCGTCACGATAGATCCCCATTCCTTTTACTCTCTATTTGCATATTGCAATTCCCCTCGCCGGCTGATTATAGAACGGCATTCAATTGCGACAACGCCCGTCCATTCATGACCTGAGCTTAGGGGCCACTCCCGCCTACTATTGCGACAATGGCTTCCTCGGGGATGTTGACCAAGGTTCGTGGATCCTGCATGTGAAGGCCTTCTTCTAGTACCCAATGCGACCATAACAATGCGACTTTGTGGCTTTGGGACTCGATATTGACCGTTTTCTAGTTCGAGTCCAAGTCCTCGCGGGCAAAGGGCATTGCCTTCCACCCCAAGCGGTAAGCAACACCCCCAGACAAGGTGAACCAATTCGCATCTTATGCCCCAGGCTAACACGAACTTCATGATAGACCATGGATTCTCGTCTCCCTTCATTCCTCCACTATCCAGCTGTGGGACTATCGCATGGGTACACTGATCGATAGATTCGAAGAACACGATGGCCCGGTCCGAGGTGTCGATTTCCACAAGACCCAGCCGCTCTTCGTCTCCGGTGGCGACGACTACAAGATCAAGGTCTGGTCATACCAAACGAGACGATGCCTGTTCACTTTGAACGGCCATCTCGACTACGTGCGAACCGTCTTCTTCCACCACGAACTCCCCTGGATTATATCCTCCTCGGACGATCAGACCATTCGGATATGGAACTGGCAAAACCGATCCCTCATCTGCACCATGACCGGCCACAACCACTACGTCATGTGCGCCCAATTCCACCCCAAGGATGATCTTGTCGTGTCAGCGTCCTTGGACCAGTCAGTCCGTGTATGGGATATCTCTGGCCTGCGTAAGAAGCACTCGGCACCAACCTCGATGTCATTCGAAGACCAGGTCGCTCGATCGAACGCTCAACAAACAGATATGTTCGGCAACACTGATGCTATGGTCAAATTTGTGCTGGAGGGCCATGACCGTGGTGTCAACTGGGTGGCCTTCCACCCTACTGCACCCCATATTGTGTCTGCCGGTGACGATAGACTCGTTAAGCTGTGGCGATTCAGCGAGACCAAAGCGTGGGAGGTGGATACTTGCCGAGGGCATTTCCAGAACTCTTCAGGCTGCCTGTTCCACCCTCATCAGGATTTGATTCTGTCCTGCGGCGAAGACAAGACGATTCGTGTCTGGGACTCACAGAAGCGCACAGCTGTCCAATCCTTTAAGCGAGAGAACGACCGATTCTGGGTTATCGCTGCCCACCCCGAAATCAACTTGTTCGCTGCTGGTCATGATAACGGTGTGATGGTTTTCAAGTTGGAAAGGGAACGACCGGCCTCTACAGTACACCAGAACTCGCTCTTTTTCATCACCAAGGAAAAGCACGTTCGCTCCTACGATTTCCAGAAGAACCAGGAGAGCCCGACACTACTTTCTCTTAAGAGACTGGGAAGCGCCTGGGTCCCCCCTCGAACTTTGTCTTACAACCCGGCCGAGCGATCTGTTTTGATTACTTCGCCCTCCGATGGTGGCTCGTATGAGCTGATCAACCTCCCTCGCGATGGCTCTGGTGCTCTGGATACAAACGACTCGAAGCGTGGCCAGGGTAACTCGGCTATCTTTGTTGCTCGCAACCGTTTCGCTGTCCTGAACACGGCTTCCCAGACCGTTGATATCAAGGACCTCTCCAACAACACCGCTCGATCGTTCAAGCCCCCCGTTGGAACGACCGATATCTACTTTGGTGGTACCGGCAACCTGCTGATTATCACTCCTACGGCTGTCCACCTCTACGATATCCAGCAGAAGAAGAGCATCGCCGAGCTGGCTGTTAACGGTGTCAAGTATGTGGTTTGGTCAAACGATGGTCTCCACGCCGCTCTGCTCAGCAAGCATAATGTGACCATTGTGACCAAGACTCTTGAGCAAGTCAGCACCCTCCATGAGACGATCCGTATCAAGAGTGCCACCTGGGACGACGCTGGCGTTCTTCTCTACTCGACCCTCAACCATATCAAGTACACTCTGATGAACGGCGATAACGGCATTGTCCGAACCCTCGATCAGACTGTATACCTTGTGAGGGTGAAGGGTCGTAGCGTGTACTGTTTGGACCGCGGTGCTAAGCCCAAGGTGCTTCTCATCGACCCGACCGAGTACCGCTTCAAGCTGTCTCTAGTGAAGCGCAACTACGAGGAGATGCTCAACATCATTCGCACTTCAAGTCTGGTTGGCCAGTCTATCATCTCATACCTGCAGAAGAAGGGTTACCCTGAAATTGCCCTCCAATTCGTCCAGGACCCCGCCACTCGCTTCGAGCTCGCCATTGAGTGCGGAAACCTCAACGTCGCAGTAGAGATGTGCAAGGAGCTTGACAGACCAGCACTTTGGAAGAGACTGGGCGACGAGGCCTTGGCACATGGCAACCACCAAGTTGTTGAGATGGCCTACCAGAAGCAGAAGCAGTTCGATAAGCTTTCTTTCCTCTACCTCTCTACTGGTGACCACAGCAAGCTGGCTAGGATGGCCAAGATTGCAGAGCACCGTGGAGACTTTACTGCACGATTCCAGAATGCGCTTTATCTTGGAGAGGTGGAAGATAGGATACAGATGTTCAAGGAGATCGACCAATGTATGTTCTATTGTCCCCCTTTCTGAGATGCCCGACTAACCTGTTCTCAGACCCGCTTGCATACATGACTGCAAAGGCCCATGGCCTGGAGGAGGAATGCCAGTCAATTCTCGAAGTGACTGGCATTACCGAAGACCAGCTGACTCTCCCTGAAATCGGAGAGCCTATGGCTCAGCCCCAGCCTGTTGTGCCCACATACAAGGCGAACTGGCCGACAAAGGCCACATCTCAGTCGTTCTTCGAGAAGGCCCTTGCTGGCCAACTCGAGGGCATGAGCTTGGAGGACGAGCCTGCCGCGGCCAATGGTCTGGATGACGAATTCGCCGAAGATGACGGCGTTGCTAAGAAGAACGGCGCAATGGATGTTGACGAAGACGAGGATGTCGCGGGCTGGGACATGGGCGATGTCGAGATACCTGAAGCCGACGCAGACTTTGTCAACGTCGAGAGCACAGATGCCGGCGGTGCAGCTAGCAGTGAAGCAGATATGTGGGCTCGGAACTCGCCCCTCGCAGCGGACCATGCCGCTGCAGGTTCTTTCGAGAGTGCCATGAACTTGCTCAACCGCCAGGTTGGCGCTGTCAACTTCGCGCCGCTCAAGCCTCGATTCCTGGAGATCTACTCGGCCACGAAATCTTACCTCCCTGCGACGGCTGGTTTGCCACCTTTGGTCAACTACATCCGCCGGACACTCGACGAGACGGACCCCAGGAAGGTACTCCCTATCATCCCCCGTGATCCCGAATACATCACGACGAACGATCTGCAGCGGGGTTACGATGCGATGAGAAGCAACAAGCTTGAAGACTGCTTGGCCGTCTTCAAGGGCGTCTTGCATTGCATGTTCCTTAACGCAGTGTCTTCGGAAGCGGAGGCAACGGAAGCGAAGAAGCTTATCAACTCTGCTGGCGAATACGTGATTGCGATGATGATTGAGCTTGCCCGGCGACAGCTTGGCTCGCAAGACGAGGTCAACGCAAACCCGGAGTTACTAAAGCGCAGCCTAGAGCTTTCGGCATATTTCACAATTCCCAAGATCCACGTCCCCCATCGTCAATACACCTTGTTTAGTGCGATGAACTTGGCCAATCGGAGCAAGAACTACAGCTCTGCGCTCAGCTTCGCCAGCCGTATCTTGGCAAATGGCGGTACTGGCAGAATCACTGACTCGGTAAGCCATCTATTTCTCACCCACAATGAACTGAACTAAACTAATTATGTAAATCACAGGCCAAGAAGATGAAGGCGGCGTGCGAGCGTAACCCCCACGATAACGTCGAAATCGAGTTTGACCAATTTGCGGAATTCGATATCTGCGCAGCATCACATACCCCTATCTACAGCGGATCGGCATTTGAGGAATGCTCCTTTGACGGTGCCAAGTACCACTCCCAATACAAGGGCACCGTGTGTGTTGTTTGCGAGGTGTGCGAAGTTGGTAAGCACGGAAGCGGACTCCGGCTCTTCGCATAGATATGAGTTCGGAGCAGATGGTCAGCGAAGTAAGATGAGATGAGAGGGTCAAGCAAATAGATCGTTATGTAGATCGAAACTGTGAACTCTCTGCGAGTCGGTGTAATTCTCAACAGCAAGCAAAAAAGAATAGTTACTTACTTTAGACGCGGCAAAAAGGGAAGATGTGGGGCGTGGGCTGTTTCATGGCCGGCGGCTGCCTGCTTACCTGGCTTCCTGGGCGCAGTGGTGATACAGGTGGTACCACTATAAAAATCTCTGGCAATTCTTTAAACGCTCTTCACATTTGATGATGGTGATTGATATGGGTGGTGACTGTTTTCGGCGTCCCCATTCTCTTCGACCAGTACACCCACCCACCAGTCATAGACATATACTAGAAATGTGGTTTACTTTGACCTCGATATCTGGATAGAATTATCGCGGAGGGTTTCTGTTTTGAGAATATTACTATTTGCTCTCGTGACGTCAATTGCGAGTTCTTCGGTATTAACAGAAAGCCAGCCCCTTGATGTTCGTTGTAAGTCGGAAGTTGAAATTGAATCATGAGCTAGTAACACAACTGCAGACATGGCCATGGCCGACTTGTGACTTTGACAAGACCGAGACATATCTAGTTTAAGGTTTGAAGTCACTGTTGGTTGTACGGAACTCACATGTCAGGTGGTAAATCTGTCGGTTAGGGATTGGCGGGATATTCTCCAAAGATGGTGTTTTGCTTCAGTCTCTACTGAACGTACACAGGCAATATGATACCATTACAGCAATATTCATTGATCAACGTTGGGGCTATGAAATAATTATGCAGTCAAAGAACAGTTTTGGGGATAGCAGTGGTTCTATTTTACGAAGAATACTGGCCATATGCCCAATCACCTGCCTCGCTTCCGAGTTCTATGCGAATCTGGCAACTCTAAAGGTGTCTCGGCTTTGCCACATTCAATGCCATATTCGTGATGTTACAGCTAAACAGCAGCCTACCGGCGTGCTAGCATTGTGCCCCAACGGGTATCTAAACCACAGGCTGGGCAGCAGTAAACTCCAGGACGCATGGTCCCTTTCCGGACTTTTGCTTAGACGATGGTCTCCAGCTCCCGTGCGTAGCCCAGCGTGTTCTCAATGACCATCTGTGAAATATCCTTCTCCTCCTCCTCGCCTGCCTCGGCCGCTGTGGGGAAGTAGATGGTGCCGTCCCGAACAGCCCAACCGCGTTGGCGGGCGAACTCCACAACAGCGCCCTCGGAGTCGAGGAACAACAACGACTTGGTACTACTAAGAGGCAAAGACGGGTATGCGCGCTCGGAAGAGGAAGCGATTTCGGATCGGATTTGGGAAGTAAGGATCTATTTACGTAATCTTGTTAGCAGGGAGCAATGGGGACCCCGGATGAGATGGGTATTGAGACGCAGATCGGCAAAAAGTAACGTACTTCAGAGAATACACCGTACTCTTCGCTCGGTACCTCGCCCTTCTTCATGGCCTTCCACACGCGGTCGTAGCTACCCTCCATGAGCCATCGCTCCAGCTTGACGGGGTACCCCAGAAACCGGTCGCTCTCGATGCGGTCGGGCCCGTCGATGCCCTCGCGCGTGCCGAGGCTCTCGAGCTCGCTGTGGAACTCGGCGTAGCGGCCCTGCGTCAGGAGCAGGAGGAGGTAGAGCCCCGTGACCTTGTTGCGCATCTCGGCGTCGGGCTTCAGCTGGGACGAGGGCAGCTCGTAGAAGGGCTGCAGCTGCGAGAGGTAGCGGGTGAAGGCGTCCGGGTTGCGGGCGCGGATCGAAGCGAGGGCGCCATACTCGTAGACGCTGCGGGCGAGCAGCAGCAGGTTCGAGGGGGCGTTGGCGGTGGGTGTGAGGGCGTTGAGCTGCAGCAGCGACAGCTTGGCTTTGGAGAGCAGGCTGCTGGCTTCGTTGTAGGGCAGGGAGGGATTGGATTTTAGCTGGGTGATGATTTGTTGGAGTGTGCGTTCGGCAGCCATCTTGGGCGACTGTGGGGGGTTGTTGATTGATTTAGGTGAGGTGGTTGTTGGGATATCAAAGGTGGACGTGGATTTGATCGGGTTGACTGTCGGTGTCGTGGTGGTCTTTCCCAAATGCCCGAGTCCTGGCAGTACGATAGGCACGCTAGGGCTGCTTTCACAATGAACTGAAGATGGATTTGGGAGTTGCGCAGGAGTTGTCTCGGCGTCCGTAATTATTAGCTGTTGAGTTGTTGGTGATTTGGTGTTTTCGGATGTTCCTAGTGGTGATGATGATGATCCCCGGTTGGTCGAGGCGAGGCGACGCAACCAAGCTCTCAGCCTGGCCACTCCATGCCTTGAGCCCAAGTGGGCCCGGGGCCTTAGCCATTGTGGGCAGAGAGCTGGCTGAGCTGAGCTTGATGAGCCACACTTAGTGGGGTGAATTATTTGTGGCTGATGCTGGCGCATCGTTACCTGATCCCCAAGTTCAATGTTCGATCTCAGCTCCGGGCTGTCTGCAATGCTTCATCAAGGGAGCACCAAGTTACTCCTCGGGAAATTGTTATGAATGTGTCACACCCATCTATCTATAGATACTTCCTGAACCACAAGAAGATGGCGTCACATAATGACTCCCGTGTCTCATTAGTAACATTTTGTCAGATGCACTTATGGGTTGTCTTCTGATAGGGAAAACTGGTCACATGCAGCCTTTCGATTGCCCATATGTTTATTATTCCCACCACCGTTCGTTCAAGTACATAGCATGATGGGAGCCGCGTTAGTCAGAAGGACTTCTACTCTTGGAAGGGCTCGTCTGCTCGAAATAGACCAGCACAGCCCGTGTAGGTATATATAGAGCCATGTATGGGCAAGCAAACGTGGTGCAGTCCAGACGGATGCCAGTTGGGCCTCAATCCCAAGAGCTGCCTTATCTCTCCATCCCTTCGGACTTGGGCCGCAACATGATCAAGCATTGCTGCGACTCAACTGGCGAAAGAACGATGCATACTTATACAGATGCAAGGTTATCACTTTTGTCGCGCCGTCACCAGTAAGCTGACGGGCTGCACACAAGACGATTAAATTGCGGTAGATCCCGGAAGGATCTTGATGCAATCTCCGGAACAACTAGTGGGAGGATTCAAACAAACGTACTCCCACAAACTACACTGTATTTGTCATATACTCTCTGTAGCGAATGTAGTAAGAATCTCGGAGTATCCCAAAATAGATTCATGCTGGGGGCTATGACTTGAGTGCCATGTGGGCACTTTGAAGCGCGAGCGAGAAGCAACAGTGTTAGTAGTAATAATACCCGTTGGTGTCAATAAACAAGCAGCCATTGGCGATGCAAACCGCAGACCCATCCGGCCGGGTCTGGTGACATTGGGAGCATCCAGTACGAACCGTTCATCTTCCAACATGAGCAGCTGTAAATAGAAAGTGTTCGTTTGGAATAACCCGGTTTAAGGCCACATGAACTCCGGTGGCACTTGTAATATTCCATGACAGTTCGTACTTAATCCAATCGTCAAGCATCATTGCTCCGTGGCTCATGTATCATCTTCGCAGCCCTCCTCCTTTGTATGTAGCCTCCCTTCACCTGACACTGAAGTCCAACAGTTGTTCGAGACAGAAAAACCGCTTGCACGAGAGACGTCCACCCCACATCTATCTCCAAATGACGTCTTGCCATCCCACATAAAGTGCACCTGAGCAACGCCCGACACACAAGAACGGTTCAAGTGAGACGAGAGAGTGGTTTCCTTGATACGCTTTTAAGCAAGACAGACGCTTAAATCCCATCATCGTCAGCGTCAATATAACAGCAAAGGGACAGCAGTGCAGTGGCTCATCTCAAAACGGCATATTCCATTCATTTCGAAGGAGGAATTATCTGTCATCAAAGATCAGGTAAGCTTATTTGCTACCAGTCCCACTTCCAATATGCATGCACCAAATTGGGGTTCTTCGCGGCTCGTTGCAGGGGTTCTTGGCTCTTTCTCTTAGCGGGTTGCAGCGCACGTTTACAGGTCTGGCCTTCCTCTGTCTCAATAGTCAGCGGGGAAGCAGCGACCCGAGCCGGAACGGTGTATCGCATCGTCAAGCATCTGATTCAAGTTCGTCTGATGGGGTGGCGGAACCATGTGCCATGTGTATTCATTGAACTGCTCAGCCAGTTCATGAAACATGAGGTTTGATTAAAGATTCAGGAGAGATGCAGCTAGTTGTCTGCTTCGTCCCATGCCACTTTTGGAGCATGTCTATTGTTCGGCTGCCTGGATTATCGGACTCCGTAAAATCGATAGCTCTAAGCCCACCCAACGCCCTCAGCGACGGCAGGCATCAACTCCACACCCATCATCTCCTTTAAACAAAGGCCGCTGGGTTTCTTCATGCAACTGGGACAAGAGAATGCGAATGGCGACGGACGGTCCTGCGCGTCCAACCCACCAAAACCCACTTCAGGTTTAACCGCTTCTTACTGCTGCGACTGGAATTTGGCCTGAACAACCAGCTGCCCCAAAATCCCCAAGAACGTGGTTGTCTCTTCACTGGCTGAACGCGGAAAATAAGCCACGCGAAATCTATTCAACCAACACTGAGACACCAACGTTCGGACGGCAGACCTACAGGCTACAGCGCCCCAAACCACAGTTGCTTCGCTTGATTTAAAGGGCGGCCTCATCATCTTACCTCGCCTCCCACCAAAGCTCCGGGGTTCTTGTTGCTCGGAAATCGGCTCCAGATCAGGGCTGAGCTTCTTTATTCCGGGCTGACGACGACACAGCCATTGGAACTAAATCCCCATTTTCCAGGTTTCTTAGTGTCTCCCGCCGAGTAAGGAGAGGCCTGTCCAAACCCTCCAAGTCAACACGCAGCGCCGCCCAACTATTTTAGAGAGGGACAGAACCCACCCGCTTGCAGCTCAAATCCAGACCCCGCCACCATCTCCTCTGACTGCCTCCATACATACATCTTGTATACATCCCTTTTGTACATTAGCTGTAGGGGTCGTAACGAGGCCGTCAGCTTTCTTTCTGCAGCCGCAATACCGTTTCTTGGATCATCATCCTTCCAAAGAAGACGATTGGCTCGGGACCATTGTGCTGACAGCTTGATTGTTTTCTTTCTTTATGCAGGATCGGAACAGCCGCAAAGACCAAACCCAATCCCGCCAACATGTCGCATCTAGGAGCCACCTTTTATCCTGGGACTGATGACTATTATATGCCCGAGGTCGTCGCCCCAGCACCGCAAAGGTAAGAGACTGTTTGAATTTGCATCTCATTATCAATCCCTCCTGTGACACCGCATCGTATCGCATCCTTTTCTTGGTTGCGTGTCATTTGGGGGCCCAACCCTTGCTGCCCATCCTCTCGTATTTCGATCCCATCGATCAAGGCGGGGGTACCCGAAAAAGCTAACAAAAAGTGCCGCTACCGCAGGGTAATGCCAGAGGTCCCCCAGAACATGCAACAAGACCTCCAGCGAATGGAACTTGAAGCTCGCTCTCCTGGATCTAGAAACGGCAGTACACATAGCTCATCGGCCGGCGGTGCACAGTCTCGGCACGGTCGCGAACCCTCTCTCTCGACCGTGCTCCATACCGGCTACGGCCAACAGTACCAGCAACAACAGCAACAACAATCTAGGGACATGCGCGACCAGCCTTCCTTCTCACCCTTCCCGAAGGTGGAGGGCGAGCACATTCCACCTGGCGATGACGAGAAGGAGGCCGTTTTGGCCGAAAGCCGCCAAACTGTGCTGCACTCGAACGACCCCGACATGCAAATTTGCTGGGCTCGGGATGTCCTCGCCTACGTCGAAATCGCTGCCGAATGTGCCGCACGAGACTTCGAGTTAACGCAAACGCCTGGCAGTCGCGAGACTCGACCTGCCACCCCCAAGATCGAGCACGAACTCCGCATGGATGCCTTGAACATCATCAACTATCTCGCCGAACAGAAGCACCCGGAGGCTGTCTTCATCCGAGGAAAGTGGTGGGAATTCGGCAGATTTGGTTTCAGACAGGATAAGAAGCAGGCATGGGCCGATTACGACGAAGCGGCACGAGCAGGATGGGGGCGCGCCGACTACAGAATCGGTATGCTCTACGAGAATTCCAACGATGCTGAGAAGGCCCTCAAACACTACGAAATGGGGCTGCAGCAGAACGACTCGGCAGCATCATATCGGTTAGGCATGATTTATCTGATGGGACAGCATAACCAACCCCGAAATGTGCCGAGGGGCCTGGAGCTTATTCACGACGCCGCCAGCACAGCCGATGAAGACGCTCCTCAGGGTGCCTTCGTGTATGGCATGCTTATCGCTCGGGACCTCCCCGACGTAAATATACCCGAGGGCTTGCTGCCCACCGATATCAACGCGGCGCGGAAATACATTGAAAAGGCCGCATACCTAGGATTCGGGAAGGCCCAGCTGAAGATGGGCCAGGCCTACGAGCTTTGTCAACTAGGATGCGAATTCAGCCCTGCGCTTTCTCTCCACTACTATGGACTGGCAGCGAGACAAGGTCAACCAGAAGCTTGCCTTGGCGTCAGCAGATGGTTCCTGTTCGGATACGACAACACGTTTGCCAAGAACGAGCAGCTGGCCTACAAGTATGCCCAACTTGCTGCCAAGCAGAAGCTCCCTACTGGAGAGTTCGCCATGGGATACTACAACGAAATTGGTATCTATGTGGAGAAGAACCTGAGAGAGGCTAGTAGGTGGTACGAACTGGCAGCGGAACACGGCAACACGGACGCGGTCGGGCGATTGGATGGTCTGTCTCACGAAAAGACCTTATCCAAACAGGATCACGAAACAACAACCCTGACGAGGATAAAGTCCCAGTACGGGTCGCAGCGAGGCAAACGTCCAGACAGGTTCAAGCAACCCGTTGCTGGAATGCCTGCTTTATCCGAACGCGAGTCACCGCGGCCATCGCCCGGTGCTTCACCTCAACCCTCGCCCAGAGGAGCGCCGTATGATACTAGTGATCCACGAGGGCCAGCCTTCGGCGTCGACCTGGCCAGCCGCCCCAAATCGAGTGCACCCTATCCTGAGGATGACCGACCAAACCCCCTCGCGCTTCCGCGAGCTAGGTCCGCAGCCCCTTACCCGGAAGACGACATGAGGCAACAACCACTTTCTCCGCACTACAATGGTAGCGTCCGTCCCTCGGCTGATCGGCCAGGGAGTGCCTTTGGCATTCGGACGCAGCCTGGCCCTGGCGGTTCTGGCATGCGCCAGTCACAATCCACTGGCCAAATGGGTGGTAACCTTATTCCTCCGGCGGGCATGGATCCAAACCGGAACCGACCTGCTTCTGCCGGCTATGGTGGTCCCCAAGTGCCGCAAGGTTATAGGGGCGCGAACCCTGATCACCGCTCGCAATCGGCCGTTTACGACCAGCGGATCCCAGGTGGGCCTGGCAGCCCGGCACACGGCCGACACAACCCACATATGCCGCCGCCTCAGAACCAGTACCCGCCGGGTGGCGGCTACGGGCCCTCTGGCGGTGGCCACCCGGGACAAGGGTACGGTCAACGTACGTCGTCACAGCACCCACAAGACAACTATGGCGGAAGAGGGTCGGCTGCACCCAATATGCCATCGCCCAGTATGAGTGGGGGCGGGGGCCCTCCTATGGGCAATGCCAGGCCGCCACATCTTCCCTTGAAGCAGCATACGATGGATGGTGGTGGTCGGTCCAGTGCGCCCCCGGCTCAAGCGCGACCCAACATGCCGTCGCCAGCTGCAAGCACTAGCACAACCAATTCGGCTGCCACTGCCCCTGCGGGCCCTCCTAAACCCAAGCCCAAGCCGGGTCCTGCCACCTTTGAGGAGATGGGTGTCCCAGTAGGCAAGGCCGAATCTGACTGCGTAAGTCACCCTTCCCATATTATGACTGTCGAAGCAAATTGCTAACTCTATGTTTTACAGTCTGTCATGTAATCTTTGGTATACCGTAACACCTACGATAGATGGATAAACAAGACTAGCATTGAGTGCGGCCTCAGGCTCTTTCCTGTTGTCAAGCATTCCGGGATATCTTTGCTTTTTATAGTGATACCATATTGTTCGGAGAGGAACCTGTCGCCCACGTCTAGAAAAAGACAACGAAGGAGAGCACACCCAGGACGCTCGTTACCGTTGGATAAAGAAACATATAGGAAAGAAAAGTGTGGTATATGCAGTTCCCTAGAAAGATATGAATCGAACCCCATGTCTTGTATTATATATTGTTATCATGGAGCTTCAGTGAAGCCTGGTTCTATCTAACCAATGTATAAGCTGGTACGAAGCAATATGACTTACTGTGATGAGCAAAGCCACCCAGCATCTGGCTCTCAACAGTGGAAGAGAAATATGATAGTATCTTGGATTGGCCATGAGCCGATAATTGCCATGATAGGACAGGTAGAAATAAGCAACAGCCGCGCTAAAAAAAAAGGGCCAGTGGGTTCGGTGGGTTCGGGACGATCTGGCGTCAGGATGACCTTTGGCGGGGGCATCACGGCATGGAGCCAATCCAAATATGATGAGATCGGCAAACAGACAGTCTGGGTAGTAGAACAACCCAGTCAATGGTCTTCATAGTCTCAGCGGGAGCCAACTCTCATTGTTGCGATATTATTTAGTCTATAAGAAGACGCCGCCGACATTGCGACAGATTTATATATGTTGTGCACATACCTGTCTTCACGTATGAAATCTCATTAAAGCTCATAACTTGTCAATAAGTCATGCCTGAGATAGGTACTCCAGAAGCTCAAGTCGGAGCTCAAGTCAGGGCTATACTCCTCGTCCGAACACAACGAAAGCTCCGGCATGAATAGTTCCCGGAAGGACGCACAGAGTGCTGCGGCACCGGGCACTGATACCGGCTTCATTCCTGCCAAAGACGATGTCTCTGGGCTGCGTGGACAGTCGGCAGCGGCCCAGAGCGACCGGCAGACCTTGCGGGAGGCCGCCGAGGCCGAAGATGCAGGAGCCGGAGCCGGAGTCGGGGCAAACAGTGGAAGCGACAAGAAGTCTACCGGTGGTGGTGCTTCAATGGCCCTGCCGTCGGGTGGCGTCATTCGCTCGGAGGAGGCACATGCGCGGGATCACATGACATTGAGGAAGGCGACGGCGCATGATCGGGGGGACGACACGGGGCTTGGGGCATGACTGGAAATGAACAGGATCGTCTCTTCCTCGGTGCGCACTTGTACTTCCCCTTTAACAAGGACAGTTGGGCCACTATGACGCACGGTAAAAGCTGTTTAGGTTGGTCATGAAGCACATAAGGATGGACCATGTACACATTTCGCTATGCCCACGACCACACTGTTCTGGTAAGAGGTCTGATTTAACATCCACTCAATTTGGACATGGCCTTGCCTCTAGCTTAAGGGGCGGGAATGGGATGGCTTCCAGGTGCGGTGATGACGGATTGCATTCATCTATAGAACAGGGGCTGGACCACAATCATTGGGTTAATTACAGCCATGTAGGTTCGTTCTGCAGCGCATAGATAAAGTAAACTCATGTTTTGAATGACATACCCCATAGTGAGTCTGCCACACTAAATGCCCCCCCCCGCGCCCCTTAGTAAAACGCCTTCGTGCTAGAGTTCATGGTCTTACAGTTCTCCTCGAGTAACTCGACAACCTTAACATATATCTCGCGGCGGAACTCATCATCACCCAAGTCGAGGGTGGGGTGCATGAATTCACACTTGATGCATCGACGCACGGCATCGTAGTAGTTTTGACCAACTTCAAAACGCACTGCGTCCAGATGCTGCAAGGCAGTTTCATAGTCGGAGAGTACACTCTGTTGGCTGCTCGAAGATTCGGCTTTACCGGCATTGCGTATAGATCCAAGCCGCTTGCCCAGCGCCAGCTCAAGCAGTACAATACCGAGACTGAATATTGTACTATTCTGCGTGATCTTTTGATGCATCGAGTGGTCCGACGCTGAGTGGGGTTGGTTCTGCTGGGTCATTCTCTTGGAGACGAAGGCGTCATCATATGAAGGGCCTCCGTCCAGATTGAGAAAGTTGATGTCTCCAGCGTCAAACACCTCTGCCAGCCATGGTGACTTTGCCAATTGCAAGACGTTGGATGCAATGGTGGCAGCAAGCATCTGCTTGTGGCGGAAAGAAAGGGGTGGGAGCGATTTGTCGCTTCTGTCGAGAACCTGACGTAACGATAGAATTGGCCATTTTTCGGAAACATCGTGCCCTGAATGTTGCCGATCAGGATAGACACCGAATTTGTTGTATGTGGGAGCAGATTTGTCGGTCACATACCCGTAGCAGGCGGCACCGGACAAGTTCACCGAGCCTTTGCCCTCTTGGATTGCTTGGCGCAGGTCGACGATGTCGCGGGCCTGTCCCTTTACTCCTGGCATCCCGAGCGCAGCTCCAACACTTGTGCTCGTCAGCGTGGCTCCCATTGAGTTCTGGGGTGCTCCAAGGCCACCTGTTGCCTGCGTTTTCATCCCGAATCCTTGCGGCTTGGATGGGGTGAATGCGAAATGGGCTCTCTTTTTTCTTGCACATGTGAAATCGGGTTACCGGTCACCACGCTCGGGTCTTTGGGCGGCTGTTCCCCCTGGGCACGTAGCTCCACGTTGTCCAACTGCCATGTTGGTTGCTTGGTTTTGTGATCTTCAGGATTGTGCATCAGATTCAAGCGGAAAGGAATCTGTCTAATGACGGTGTCATCATCTTCGCACGGAGTGGGATGTACTGAGGGGAGTTGTAGCCTCAGGTTGGCGAAGTGGGATACCGCTGCATGGCTCGAGAGACTGTAACGTACGGCATTGAAAACGTTTGGTGAGATCATCCTCTTGAGCGTAAAGAACCTAGCAGTCGACCGGATACGACGGCTTGATTCCACATCATGGCTGGTTCCCAGACTCACTAGCCGATGTAGCGTGGTGTTTCCATCGCCCAACACCTTGAGCATTTCAGCGTATTGTGACCTGTTGAACGCAAATTTCAGTCGCTCAAGCCCTTCCGCTATTGAGCTTGATGCAGACCTGTTAACCTGTATTATACTTGTGAGCTTCCGATGGAACTTTTGAAGTGATGAACCTACCTGGAGGCTGCCCAGCTTCGTGCTGAGCTGATCCAGAGCTTCCACCATGTCTTGCACAGTACCCTCGAAGCTTGTGTACGATTTCCACAGCCTCAGGCGGATTCGTTTGTTGATCTCCTCGTCTTGCCATAGGGAACCGAAAGGCTCGCGGATCATATTCTCTATATCCGTATCTGCGACCATCCCCGTCAAGAGCTTCTCACAGATACCCTCGAATATCTCCAACTCGGCCGCAAGTGATCTTCGGAGGCTATTCAGCTCTCTAGCATACTTTCTGGGCGATCCTACCGCCTTATACTTTTCAATGGCGGATATAATGAGAGGGATCGTTCCGAGTACAATCCCTACAACTTCAAATCCGGACATCTTGATCTCGTTGCTGATCGATCTATTACTAGGGCGGTTTGGCTGTCAGAAAACATAAAGTAAAAGAAATGATACAATCTAGACAAACGAAGAAAGAAGATACGAGACAAAGTTGGATATAGGCATCAGAGGCCTCCACATTTCGTGCGGGGACAGTCCCTCACCGCGAATATATGCAGCCTAAAGTGCAGTGTCACCCAATCGCCTGAGTATTGGGCGGTTACTGGCCAAATAGGCGACCCCCAAATCTAACCGTTGGGGCGCAGCATTTCACAACCAACAAGCCCGCAGAACCCATAAAAATGCGAGAGGCCGTGTCCGAATTACATCCGTCAAAATCGTAGATTCTGTAACGAGATTCTGTCAAGTATCGAATCATCGATATCAGGGGCATGTTGGATACCATCCGGAGTAGCTATCATTTGTTCACATTGCGAACAGATCTCAATAACATCTTATTGAGGGGTAAGCTTTTTGATCATGGGAATGATACCGGGCATTTGGGGGTCGTCAATCTAGAAGTATTTGAGATCATTTAATACATATACTCTTCCCAGATTAGGCACATGCAGTTTAAATATATGTACTTACCATGATAACGTGGGCACCACCCTCCTCCGGGGGTCGAAGGGGTCCACCCTCGGAGAACTAGTAGCGTTTGGCATTGTCTTGGGATCCACTCGGTGATGTTGGACATTTCCTCCTTGGACAGGAAGGCACGGAATATATCGCCTATAACTCTGAAGACGATTCCGTATCTTCCAACATAGACAATGGAGTGGCAAAGCAGCAACATATATGAACACAGTTTCTAAGCCCGTACTAAAATATACGCTCAACATGTCCAAGCAGCCACCCTGTCCGCCAACCAGCCGCTGACGGACTCCAGCTTCTCCTTGCGATACCGCATGCTCTCCGGGTAGCCGTGGCCCAGCCAGATGCGGTCGTCGAGCTTGCACTCGTACTGGTAGTAGTACCACTGCACGCAAGAGCGCCAGCCTGTGCAGGCCGCCTCGCAGTCCTTGTCCGACTTCCACGAGTGGCTCCAGAGGGAGCTGTCGCTCGCGTCCTTCGGCCTCTCGACCGTGAGGACGGACTGGGGCGTCAGGTGGTAGCGGCCGGACTGGTTGTCCCACCAGGCCTTGCGCCTACTTAGCGAGGGCGCTATCGCCAGCTTGTAGAAATCGCCGTAGGTTAGGGATTTCTTATCACAGTGTTTGTTAGTTCGCTTTTCACAGACATACGGGAGTGTATAGGAGGAGAATGAATACACACCTCTTCGAAATTCCACGACTTCTCCAGCTCATAGTACATGGCAATGTCGCGGCTGTGGGCGTGGTGCCAGGAAAGCACGGGCTTGCACCAGTTCTCCTGGGTGAACTCGTGGCGCCAGTGGGGCAGGCCGTTGAAGCCCCAGGCGCCGCCCTCCTTGCGGTCGTTGGTCTTGGGGTCGCCGAGGTGGACGCCGAAGTCGTTGAGGACCTTGCCGAGGGCGTAGTCGCCGAAGGAGGACTCCTCGACGAAGGCGTGGTACTTGGCGACCAGGTCCTCGCCGGCCTTGTTCCCAAAGGACCGCTCCCAGGCGCCGCGCGACAGGGCGAACCCGGAACCCCCGTGCGCGAAGGTGACGCCAAGCATCTCGCCCAGCCCGCCCAGCCAGTGGGGGTCGCGGTGGTCGTAGGCCGACAGGTACCGCAGCACGTTGGGCAGGAACAGGTAGGTGTCGTCCTCGGTGTAGATGTACCACTTGGCCCGCGGCCAGTCCCGCCCCGCCCGCTGCATCAGCGGCAGGAACTTGTACTTGTCCAGCCGCCAGCCCCCCGGCGGGCCCTCGCCCGCGCCCACGTCGCCGGGCAGCCCGGCCTGCTCCAGGTAGTAGTTGCTGGCCTGCCAGTCCCGGGCCTCGCGGTACGCCTCGAACGAGGGGGAGCCGTGCGCCGACTTGGGCAGACCGTCTAAGACATCCACGATGCGGTGCGGGCCGATCTTGGCCTCGATATCGGCGTAGATGACCGTGTTCTGCGGGTTTATACGCTCTGGCGCCAGCGTGGTCGAGAGGTGGATGGGCAGTCTCCTCCAAAGCACCGTAGCTCCTGTTTTCAGGATGAGAAGGATGTCATCCTGAGTCAGATTGGCTGATGTTCCTGGTTCTGCTTTGGTTCCTGTTTCTGCTTTGGTTCCGTATCCTCCATTTATTCCTGGTCCAGATTTGGTCAACCGTGAGTCCGGTCGAGCCTTTTCCGCTACATATACCGGTTTGATAGGGCTCTGGGCAGTATCGCCATGTTGCTGTTGCGCCAGTTGCTGCCTGGCAGTAGGGTCCACGAACCACCAAAGGAGGCATATAGTGAAGAAGCAGATGATGGGTGGCACTATACGATTATTCCGCCGAATGCTAAACGTCATTGTGCAGTGTAGTAAATGGAACTATTAGATAGTCCCTCAACCGGAATGTTTAGTTAGTCTGAAGACTTCCTCAATATGAGTGAGTAGTTTTGTTTTCTGCTTCTTCATTTCTATGTGTCTATCATCGGCTGATAGCCAGTTGCCTTGAGTTACGGAAACATTATAGTTCTAGACCCCGTTCCGGGCCAGGGTTCATGAATCGGTCGGTCTGTGTTTGTCGCAGACATCCCTGTCTGGTCGCTACCGACATTGAATCCCAGCTGGATAGGGGTGATCCGCAATAAACTGGACCCCAAGGTTTATACCAGAAAAACTTTAAACGTAAAACATCCTTGGCATTAAAGTCGAATGTCAACGTGATGTTGCACTCTAAGCTGAATTGGGGGAATACCAAGTATATACAGCTGATTCTATATAAAAGTTTTCACCGTCACCGGTACTGTATGACATTTCTCCACATCAGGTACGCGCCCACAAGTGCCGTGACCAAGATGGCCAGGGCCCTCTGTTCCGGCGCCAGGTGCAGGCGAGCCGACACCCACTTGGCCAGCAGGGCGCCGATGACGCCCGTCCAGACGACGAGGAAGCCGGACTCGTACCAGCGCTTGGCGAGCCCGTCCTTTTTCGCGAGCTCGGCGCCCGACCGCATCGACGTGCCCCAGGTGTCGGCCGTGAGCGTCAGGAGGCCCCAGGCGTGCACCGCCGGCTGCGGCACGTTGTAGAAGAGCATGCCGGGGATCATCCAGAGCAGGGCCGCCACGGCCGACCCCCCTCGGGGCTGCGCAGCGCGCTGTACGTGGCCTTGCCCAGGATGTGCAGGCCGAAGTCGCCCATGTTGAAGGCGAGCAGCTGCTTGTCGAGGAACAGGTAGGCGAAGCACTGCGCGAAGATGGTCAGGAGCGTCAGCTCCCGCCGCAGCGCCGAGAAGAACAGGAACGGGTGCGACACCACGTAGACCTTCAGCGGGAGCAGCGTCTCGATGTGCTGCGCCCGCGCCCACCGGACCTGCTGCTGGGTCCAGCGCACGAGCGTCGTGGGGTTCTCGGTCTCGGTCATGATGTCGCCGGCGTAGATGATGCGCCAGCCTCGGCTCAGTAATAACGTAGTCAAGTGTCGGTCTTCGTTGACAATCTGCACCGTTCAATTAGCATTGCGATCATGTTTCTTGGCGGGTGAAGTGAAGCTCACCATGCGCTTGCCCAGGACCTTCTGATTATACCAAGACACCAATATGGGCCGAAGGGCAGAGAGTCGAAAGGCCGCACTCGGGCCACTCTGACAGTCGCTCACGCCGACCGAGGCTGGCAGGGCGTGGGTGAGATACTGATCGCACCAGTAGACCGACGAGGACAGCTTGGCCACCAGGCTCTCGTCGGCGTTGTGAATGACCATGCCCGAGCTGGCGCCCCCGGCTCCCGCGTCGGCGGCCATAGTGGCGATGGTGCCCTCGACCGAGTCGGGCCGCACCATCGAGTCGGAGTCCGACGTCCACACGAACCGGACGCCCAGGTGCTCGGCAATCACCATGGAGAAGACCAGGCACGTGAACATGATGCCCTTCTTGTGCAGGTGGCGCTGCGACACGAGCAGGTGCTTGATGGTGCCGCCCTGCTGGAGATGCTTCTCCAGGTGCTGCCGCGCAATGTCCATGCACCTGCCCATGGCGATTTCGTTGATGGTGTCCTCGTCGAACCGAGTCGTCGCTTCCGACTTCTTCCGCTCGGCGTATTCCCTCTCCCGCACCGCCGTGGCGACCTCTCCCAGAGGCTCTTCAATGCGCAGGACGCAAGACTGGTCAGGATAGGCCTAAAGATAGATGGGGTTAGTAATTAAATGTTAAATGACAGTCCAGTCCACAATGCTTAACTCGATGCATCGGTCCGGTTCATGATTCATACCTCTTGAAAAACGTTGATCATCTCCTGGTCGTCCGGCTCGTCGCCGTCAATTCCGACAATCAGAAAGGCCCAGCCAGTGGCCGTCTTGTAGCTCTCCAAGCACCGCCGCCACAGTTCCGGATCTTCGCGCCAGCCCACGATCATGGCCACAGCGTCATCGCTGGGACCGGCGGGCTCAGACGGGGCGAGTCCCAATGTGGCCTCCTCGTCGTCGACATCTCCCCCATCGAGAAGTAGATCTGGCTCTTTTCTGGAGCTGGCCAATTTGCGCTCGCTGAGCGCGATCCTCCGGCCCTCGTTGGTGAAGCGGCAGTACTCGGCAAAGAAGATGCTGATCAGCAGATCGACCGTGGCCGGATACCGCGTGTTGACGCCGGCGGCACGGTAGAGCGGGAAGATGCACAGGCACCCAATCACGTTGACCACCTGCCTCAGCAGGCTGACCTTGGGATGGTCCGGCCAGACGGACGTGTGATGGGCGAGGTACTGCTGCATCATGTATGGAAGCCGGCTTCTGTTTCCCCAACCGTTTAGAATCTCTTAATCGGGGAGGCTAACAGGCAGTAAACTCAAAACCGAAGTGGTGTGTAGTCGTAGTTTGAAGCGCAAGAGCTTAAGCACCAGGTAGGTACATACATGACGATAACCTGGTTCTATTAAGAAGTAGCCCAACTTGGTATGACGGGCGCTGTCAGCTACTGCACGATGGGAGTCCACTCTTCGATCGACACGCCCACCGCTTTTACGCTAGTTTGGAGGCGACATGACGGGAGCCCCGACAGGACCGAGTGAAAAAAAAAAAAAAGGGACCATCTCTTCGCTTTGCGGCTCCCTATGCAGGAAACTACATACCGCTGCAACGACAGGGGTGTAAATCGCATACTACGTCGACTTACTCGCAACCGTCAGGTCCCCGGATAGTATGTACCACAGTTAGACTGCCTCTTCAAGTGGGGCGCTCGTGTTTCTAACGTGGCGCAGAGGCAGGGGGTTTGAAACATCACATGGAAGGTAGTGCGTGTGCATTTGACTATCATACAGGTCTATCTATCACAATGTGGCGTCTTGGGCATCTATCAACCCGGCTTTGATGCCTTCCATGACGAGGGGCCAAGTTGCCAGGGCGTAATTGCTGTCCCGGGCCAGAATGTAGGGCACACTCACACCAGTGTACCCCGTAGGATTCTCGACCGAGTTGAAGATCTTGTGCAGGAAGATGGCGTCGCTGAAATCGTACACCCATTCCTTCTGGGCCGCGTCCTGGGTACTTTTCTCCCAGATCTCGTAGGGGTCAATGGTACTCTTGCTGGTACTGGTGCTGGTGCTGTTCACGCCCGCGGGTTTCGGTATGGCCTCGCCCGCATGGCGGCCCAGCAGGAGGTTGACGCTGTCCTGCTCCCAGGAGAAGGGCGAAAAGGCCTTGAAGTCCATGATGAGCACCTCGCCCGGGCTGGCGGCGAGGCGCCCCGCGACGCGGGTCAGCAGTTTAACGGAGTGGGTGATCCACTCGCCGTCGAATACGCGCGGGGTCTCGCGGGCCAGGACGCGGACGACGGCCGACTGCGGCGCGGCCAGGATAATGCCGTTGTTGATAAAGGCGTCGAACTGGCGGCCCACGACGGCCCGGAACCCGGAGGCCAGCAGTGGCGCCAGTGGTTGCAGCGTCACCACGTCCCAGTCCAGGTAGACGCCGCCGTGGCGCTGCAGCTGCGCCAGCCGCACAAAGTCCGACTTGTGCTCGACGCGGAGGATCGGGCGGCCGTTGGCTTCCGTCGGGGCCGTCACCCTGTTCAGCCGCAGTAGCGAGGGGAAGGCGCCGAGTATCTTCTTGGTCCACGAGGAGCCATGCTGTGTCGCGTTGGCGATCTCGTCGTCGCTGAAGTCGTGGTGGATGTAGATGGCCGTGGGATGGATGTGGTGGGAGGCCGCATAGAGGGCCAGGAAGGCCTCGAAGGAAAAATGGAGCTCCGAGTCTGGGTCCTGTTTGAGTTGGACGAAGTGTACGATGGGGGGAATGGCCGCCCCTCCTCCTCCTCCCAGTGTTTTACCTGGTGAAGAAGGGGCTAGATACTGTTTGATGGCATGCACCGACGACGACGAGGAGAACTCCAACGCCGGATGGTACGAGATGACCAACGTGGCGAGAGAGCCGAGGACGAAGCCACAGAGCAGTGGTATTAGAAAACGGTTGGCGCCGCGAAGGTCTCGGATAGTGTGTGACATTGACATCCCATAAGCCGTAACATGGATCGAGTTAGCACATGAAATAAAACGATAAAATCCAGCGTAGGGGTGGTCAAATGACAAAGTGCAGAGGATATGATAGTTCTAGAATTCCAGACCGCCCCATGTTGCAATGTCAATCTACCGAATTGCTGGGAGCCCCTGGCGGCCTGGCCCGAGACTCGAAAGATGGTAAAGCGATGATCATGGGAAACTGACTCGCACAGGACTCAGCTGGGCCACTGGTTAGGTCTTGGTACTCCGTATGGAACGGTCAGAAAAAAAAAAGGACTGACTCGCGCAGGGATGAATAGTGAATGTTGGCGCATTGCGAATGCCGACAGGGACTGGGCAGGGGTCAGGGGCCGGGGCCCCGGGGTGGCATTGGCGTGGCGGGGACTTGGGAGAGAGGGAAAACGGTTTTCCAGAAAAGGAGCAAACCTTATTGTGACCCCCATCCCTGCCGAACCCCTGTTGCCACCTTTTACGCTTCGGGTTTCATTGGGATGTGCTATGTAGGATGTGCAGCAACAATGCTTTTATGTAATGAATATCACAGCCTCAGAAACCCGACCGAGCCTGGAAGGAAGGGCCAGATGCTTGCATGATATCACATATCAGTACAAGCCGTGCACTCAATGATCATCATGTCGCCCAAGAGACGATATATTCTGGGAGTCGCTTGTATCGCCCTACTCTTCGTTATCAGTCTCAGGGCTCTTAGTAAACGTCCTCCAGGCTCCGGATACAGCTGGGAGCCTGCAACATTCGCGCCATCTGGGCTGGATACGGTCTCCGGAAAGGATGATCATCGGGTTGCAGAATCTTCCCTTTCACTTCCAAGCGAGTACAATGCCGCCATCTTGTCCAATATCTCGGAGCCCTTGTCCGACTTCTGCAGGGACCGGTTCGGTCCACAGTTCGTCGAGCAATTCAGCCGATGCCGAGCCAGCTACTGTTCAAAAGACTCGGTGTCAGATCTTACGTGTTTCCACATCGTGAATCCCACAGGCTCCAAAGACTCGCTCTGTCTAATCAGAGATGGAATATCTTTCGACATTGGTCGACGGAAGTTCACCTTTGACTGCCAACTCCGGAACCCTTCGCCTCTAGGGGAGGCAGAGGCAACCTGTGCGGTGCCATACAGGGACATCACATCTTACGGTTATCTCACCGGGCCTAAATACATTCTCAATGAATGGATGAGCCTAGAGAAGACGCTGCCACCCTCGGGAAGCCCAGAGAAAGCCCCGAAGAATGGTATGTTGCAAAGTGATACCTTTGTCGTATTGCTCAAACGTGAGGTCGATGGCAATATCTGGCACTGCATCAACGAGATCATGGCCCTCATGACCACTTTTGACGTCTTCAGGATTACGCCACGGTCCAACTCTGGAGCTGGAGCTGGAGCGGGAGCAATCTTCGGCCCCGGAGCGATGCCCAAGACGGAAATCATCATCCTCGACGATCTCCCGGACGGTAATTACTTTGAGCTCTTCCAGATGTTTTCGGGGTCCAAGCCCAAACGGCTGGATGAGTGGATAGCGAGCAAGAAGAGTATCATCAGTAAGGCGGCCGAGTCGTCGGTAATACCGTCTGTCGGCAACGTCATTGTGCCGTTTGCCGGATCGGCCAACCCCCTCTGGAGCGACTGGAAGCCGATGGACTGCACCGACAACACCATGCTGCGCGTCTTCGCGCAGCGAATCTTTGACTTTTACGGCATCCCCCGCACGCGCAAGCGCACTCGAGGGAATACCGCCGCGTCCGCCTCGCCGCCCCGCCTCCGAGTCAACATCATCGTGCGCAAGGGGTCGCGGCAGCTCATGGGTCTGGACACGTACCTCGCGGCCGCGGTCCGCGCCAAGTTCGGCGGCATCGCCGATATCGGGCTGGTGGACTTCGAGGGCATGTCGTTCCGGGAGCAGGTGGAGACGGCGCGCGACACGGACGTGCTGGTGGGCATGCACGGGGCCGGCCTGACGCACACCATGTTCATGGAGGAGGGCCGGGGCGCCCTGGTCGAGATCCAGCCGGACCGCCTCTGCCACTGGGGCTTCCGCAACGTGGCCAAGATGACGGGGCACGCCTACTCCGTCGCCGGCGCCAGCAAGATCGTGGGCAACTGCTATCCAGGGGGGACGGGGACGGGGAAGTCGAAGTGCTGCCCGACGACGGCAAGGGCGCGGCCTACGACCCGTCGCGCTGCTACGTCCACACCACCGACGCCGCGGCCTGGTCGCTGGGCTGCTCGGACCCCAAGGTAACGGGCGGGGAGCGCTCGTACTGGGTCTGTCGGAACCGCGATGCGGATGACGCGTGGTACCAGACGTGCAAGAAGAAGGAGGCGGCCGACATCTGGTGGATGACGAGATATATCATGGAGCAGGACCGGTTTGTGAAGTTGGTTGGGGACGCTATAGAGACCGTCCATCGAGCCGAGACCGCTCGGTACCTGGGCAATCACTTCTAGACTTATTATGACAATTCCGAAATTCTTGAAGTCCTTTAAACGGGTCTAGATAGAGAAACCATAGTTCAAGCCCACTACGTACTTCACGTGCTTCCTCCACGTACAGAATTCATACCACTGCCACGTATTCTCATTCTCGGACCAGACTACAGCAAAGTCCTCGTAAACACTGTGTCGTGAACATGTTCGGTAGCCGATCGTACCCGGTAGTGCTCGGTGTCACCCTCCTTTGGCCACGGCATTAATGGGGGTGCCCACAATGCGAGACATGCCGGCGATCCGTAGGCAAGGGTTGTCCGGTTGGGGGTTCCGGACGCTGTATGCCTTTTGCGTAGTCCTCCCGACCGCCGCACCGCGCAGACGCCGGATGGTAGAGGTGGGAAAGCCTGTGCGTATAGGCCGCCCAACCATAGATCGCTAGAAGTCGACCGCGGTTGTCTAGGGAGGGCCTGTTGGGCATCAGCGACCATATGACCAGGTCGTCGCCCAGGCGGATGGCGTGGCGGTAGATGGGTGCTGCTCCTGCCGCATCAGAGAGTTCCTATAAGATTGGCTTGGTTGCTCTATTCTTGGGCATGTCCTTATACCTCGCCGACTGCTAGTGTAAATATGCTGCTGTCAGTACACTCGTCGCTAATGCCATGATCAGGGCACTGTTAAGCGCGTATTTCCCCCTTTCTTTCCCTGAGATGTATGGAAGACTCTGGGCGGTCTGGGCACTCTGGCTTGGCGTTGTTGCCTCATCTTTCCTATTGATCCAGACCAAGCATCCAGATCCGGTCCGTATTCACCAAAGAACCATAAGAGAGCGGTAAATGGATGGCAGCCTGACATGCCATGATTGACTGAGGCACCTCAGTCTTAACGAATAGGCATATCGTTTCTTCAAAGCATCTAATAATAGATTATAGATGCCCATTAATACCCTTACTAGGCCCCTTATTAAGCAGAGCCAAGGCGCTTAGTTTATTTAGATCGGCAACCCCCTTTTGAGAATAAACAATATTCTCCAACAAGCACTACTTTTACCGACTTCTACGTGAACTCATATACTTCTAGATTCCCGAAAAATTGTTCCAAAGCATCTACGGCATTGGCAAAACGCCGTATTTGCCCCTGAATAGTCTTGAACACGTGTGACAGGCATGGATACCGCTGTCTGTTCAAACCCTATTTTGGCGGACGCGGCGAAACCCGAGATTATACCGGCAGGATACTATGCAAAAAGGCAGTGCAAGTAAGCCTTGGCAATTGGTGATTCCGGGTCTATTGAACTATATAACCGACCTCCTCAAGTCCGAGTCGCTCAACCAGTTTGTGAGTATTAGATCAAGTCGAGCTCTTCACATTCTTTTTCACATCACAGTCGCCGACATACGCTCTTTAATCCATACATACACTCATTTCAAACGGATCATCTATCATCACCATGCGCTCTTACAGTCTCTCCTTCGTCCTCCTCTGCTGCGCCGCCAGCGGTGGGATGGCGGCACCGTCGGCATCCGCATCCAGCAGCGTTAAGGTTAACACGATCGGCTCGAACGGCACGGTTTCCAACGGCTCCGGCTCTTTATCTGCCAGCGGATCGCTGGCCCCGTTTGGAGACATTGGCGTGGGGTGCGGCATCAATTGGGCGGAGGGCACGAGTTTTGGAGGTAAGTCGGTGTCGTCATCGAGCAAACAAACCGCAGCGCGTTTGTCCCGGGACCCCCACCCCCCCTGTTATCTTTCCCCCAACCATCATACTCCCAGCCCACATCACGGAACAAGCCGCCAAACCCAACCCCGATTTACCCCTGAGCTAACTTTCGGATAAATAAGGTGGACTCCAAGCCGGCTCCCCCGCGTTCGGGCTCGGCGGCGGCTACACCATCTCCACCAGGAACATGACCATCGGCCTCGGCACGGGCAACACCAAGACCAACACCAAGGCCGACCTGGCCCTGACGCTCGGCTACGACGGCGCCGCCGAGTTCAAGATCACGTACTCGGGCAAGCTGAGCTGCAAGGAGAGCGCGGACGCGTCGGGGGCCAGCGTGTTCACCTGCACGGGCGCGTAGGTTTTGTGACGTATTTCAAATTGTCGCGGGAGCGGGCGTTGGGACTTTTGGAGATTTGACTTTTGTGGTTTTGGCTTCCACCGTTAGGGGAGCTCCCAATGCTGTTGATTATGTACGACTTAAGCTTAACAATTTGCTAGCCCGTGTGCCTTATTCGACCTTTGGCCTAGTTGAATGAGCTAAATATTCAAATACGTTATTTCCACCTGACTTTACGATAGAAACGCACGATTGAACAATAGCAGGGGGCACAGACGGCAGATGGTATCCGGCGCATCCGTGTAGCACAGTCCTTGGTTCCTGTTACCGAAAGAAGCCTGTGCCCACCCCTTACATTGCGCCTCAAACGCGGACCGTATTGGTACAGCCCAACATGGCGGGCGTGCAGAGGAGTCGACGACCGAATGGACTAGGTAAAGTTTAGAGGCGTGTAGGTTCATGCATCAGTTTCTCTCGGTGAGACTTCAGCAAAATATATTAATCCGATAGTTCTTGGTGGCAACAGCAACTCGCTCTGAAGCATTTCAATATTTCGGAATCCTTTATTCCCGCTGTTCCGTCTTCGCAATGAGTCTTTCACATTCATGGTTCACAACTACATCCCCGGGCCAGCCCCGTGTCATATTAGCAACCACCACGTTTCCCTTGACGGTCTCCATACTCTTGCTCTCCATTGCGGACCGACTGTTTCACGCGGCCAGGCGCATTATTAGATTGATCTCGCAGGTGCTGGACACTGAGAACAAAACCGCCTCTGTAAACAGCAAGGCAGGCAACCACGCCTCTCTACCACCATAGGAACAATAGACATCCGAGACGTTCGCCTACGATCTCAGAAATGGCACCGATTCCGCAGCAAGTTACCGGGCATGGCGGTCCGTCGCAGCTGTTCCACCAGAGATCGCTGCAGTCTCTACTACAAAGACGCGACGGATCCTTCACCCCGGACGGCCAGTTCTTCTTGTTACTCAGCGTAGCCACGATTGCTTTCGTCATGTTTGTGGGGTTCGGCGTCGCTCTTTGTCTGCGTAGGCGAAGATATGAGAAGTTCGACGACCTCCCGAGCATGGACAACGGCGGCGACCAAGGGGACATCAGGATCTGGAACCGCTGGCACTGGGTACGTACCTCATTTTAAAGACTTACACGCGACCCACTTGGAAACCCCATCGAGATTGCCCTAGACCTGGAATACCAGATACTATATTTCGCGAACTAACTTCACGTTGTGACCCAGTTATCTGGCTACGCACCCAAGCGCCTCTTCCGGTCATCATCCCTCGTCGAAATCGCGCCGGCGAGGACTATTAATGCCCCACCCCGAACCACCACCGTCAGCGTTCGCCCACGTGAGCTGTCCACTTTCGTGTCCGCCCCGACGAAGCGACCGGCGGCTGTGCCACAATCAGAGGCGTTGCCCGCGGGGGCAGGTGCACAGCAGTTGGCTGCCGTGCCGCCGGCAACGGTTAACCCCGAAAGATACTGGAACCCTACAAGGCAGTCGTGAACAGTGGGGTAACAGGCTACCAGGTCAGGGAATTTAGCTAATACTAAGACAATGTCGGTGGGCCCCATTGCGCGGGTACCACTGGTATTAGAGGAAAGAAGACGCTGAATGAATTGTATTATGACATTTTGATTAATGGCCGATTGGTGTCTTGTCTGAGGCTACTACACACATGCATCTATCAACATCACAAAGATGTCTCCAATCCGTGCCCAAGGATTTAGACTAAGACTGGGTTCCGTTAAAGTAGTAGCACTTATCCACGATCGGGACCTCGGTGTCCCAGATCTTGGAGCTCCAGTACTTGGTGATGAACCCGGAGAGCGCGAACAGGAAGTCGGACTGGAGCTGGACGCCGTTGCCGCAAGTCTCGGCGGTAGTGGGGCTCAGCGGGTCGAGCCCCGTGTGCATGTCGGCGCCCTGCGCGCCGTCGAGCACGAAGTGGTTGTGAAAGGCCGGCTCGGCGGTCAGGCCGCTGCTGAGGTCGACGAGCCCGCCCAGGAACTTGAGCGCCAGCTGCACGGTGACGGACGCGCTGACGTTGGCCTGCACCTCGCCCTTTTCCGAGATCCGCGCGAAGCTCGTGTACTGCGGCTGCCAGCCCGACGTCGCGGCCGACGCGCCGGCCTTGAGGTCCAGGTGCACGTTGCCGTCGGGCAGGGAGATTCCCGCGCCGGCCGTGATGTTGACCCCGGCCGAGGTCGCGAGATCGAGGCCGATGCCGAAAGCGACACCGGGGCCCAGGGACACGACGCCGGGGACGTCGACGAGGTTGTAGGCGAGGCTATCAGGCTGGTACTTGAAGCTGTTCTTATACCCGGCCGCGACGTAGGCCGAGAGCTGTAGGTCCGCGTCGAGGCTCGTGTCGATGTCGAAGTAGAATTTCTCGAGCTTCCAGGTCAGGAAGCTGTACTTGAAGGTGCCCGAAAAGGTCACGTTGGCCGCGAAGCTGGCCTCGTCGGCGGCGATCTTGACGTAGGGGTCCAGCTCGTAGAGGGTCACGTCCTCCCATTCCTTGTTGAAGGCGATGCTGACGCTCGGGTCGACGGTCAGGCGCTTCTGCAGAGAGGTGGTGGGGATGGAGGTGAAGGTCATCTCGACGGAGTCTGGGTAGGGGGGATGCACGTGTTAGTCTCCATTTGTATCTCCTAACTGGCAACAAACAAGAAACCTGAACAAGAGGGGCCCACTTACCGGCGATACTTTGCATCTGCTCCTTGCTGGCGCTGCAGGAGATGGTGTTGGCCGCGGCCCCGGCGGCGATCTTGTCGACCTTGAAGAAACCACGCTCGAACTCGACGTCGCAGTTGCCCAGGTGGTTGGTGATCATGAAGAGCGTCTCCATGGCCGACCAGGAGTCGAGCGCGGTCTTGTAGGACTCATCGTTGCCGAAGGACACAGTGAGGCTGTCGTCGCCGCAGTTGACGTTGGTGATGGCGTCGATGTACTCGAGGGCGACGGCGCCCGTGCTCACGGCCAGAGTCAGGTTGACCAAGCCGCCGTTGTTGGACTCCCGAAGGTTCGATCCGCCTTGGGCGGCACCATAGTACAGCGAGACGTTGGCCGCGGGGACGATGTTCTCCTTCTTGGAACTGTCCAGGCCGGGCGGGGTGATAGGGGTGAAGGTCCGAGTCGCGTTGACGATCGGGGTGGCGGGCACCGACAGGGTGAGGGGTGCGGAGTCTGATACAGCGGCGCCGTTAGTCACGGGCACTATGGGCTCGGCGGCGGCGGCGGCGACAGCGGGAAGGGCATGAGTGGAGATATTGGCAGGAGGAGGGGTAGGCATGTCCACGACGATGTAGCGGACGGTGGGCTTGTCGCAGGCGCACGATTCATCCTTACCGAGCGTGGCAGCCAGGACTGTCTGCAGGAAGAGCGCAGCGGCTCCGACTCGCCTGAAAGTCATGACGGGGAAGGGTTGGCTGTAAGGGGGTCGAAAAAGAGTGGCTATGTCTTGATAGTGACACGGTAACGAACGAAACGACGGTGCAGAGACGACTGGCGAAGCAGTCTTGTTACTCAGGGGGGGGATGAGGTTGAGCCTGGGGACCAAAGGGAACGACCGGGCTACACACCACGGATTACGGTCATATCTATACTGGCCAGGCCATGACAACATTGAAGGTCTTGACGGCTGATAAGACGATTCTGGGCTGCATAGACAAGCCCTATACTCCACTGAGCCGATGGCCCGATGTGGCTTGTGGGGCCCGCCCTTGCCCATAATGCGCCCCACATCCACTTATCTTTCAACGGTGCACCGCCTATAACATAGACTCCTATAGACCATATAGTAACCTACCCCCCATCAACAATGCAACCACGTGCCGTAGCCATTGGCTTCTCCTTGACTCGTGGCGTACACCACATCAAAAGAAGCCGTAAGTGTGACAAACGGTTGGCAGCTTCTGGATCCTGGAGAAATCAAGAACGACAATATTTGTTTCAAGGGAAAGCAAATAGAAACTGAGAATGTTAACTGCAAACATGATCGTAATAATTCCATTCTAGTCGACAAGGAAGTTCTACAGTTCCAGAGGTGATCTTTGTAAGTCGTCGGGTAGCAATAGCATCGATTTCAGCTGCCTACAACCCATATCAGAAGCAAAAGATCACAAACTCGGCTACTCGGCCGAGCTCGGCAGCAAGGAGAAAAATTGTCCTGGAGTGTCAAGGGTCACCACATTATGGCATATCAGGGTCAGGGTCGCATCGGGCGCTAAAGCCGGCAGCCACCCGATCTTTACACTCCAATAATGCATGCATACTAGCGCAGGGGCACGAGCCTATCGGCAAAGGATTGCATATGCCAGTAGTTCTTTTGTCAAAACCGACTTCCTGATTAGGCAGGTTCATCTGGTCTATGTGGCTTGGTTTATGGCATCGGATGGAATCGGCAACGGATGCACCCAAGGATACCTCGTCGGGAGATCAAGAGATAGTCCACAAGGGGGGACCTCGCATCGCAATCCGCGGAATTGCGCATTTATGCGTTTGAATTTTTCTGTTCACCTACTCTCAACTGTGCTTCGATTCACCTTGTAAGTTGCGTTGGCCGGTCCTATTGCGCGCAATATGACCCTTTTCGCCTATCTGTGCCACGCAAGACCGTGTGTGGCTCATCGTCGGTTACCCAAGCCAAGTGGGCACATTTCAATGGTGGTCATCACCCCTTCTTCACAGAGCCAGACGTCCCTGCCACCATTTTGAATGCCGACTCGGAGAAACATTGCAATACTAGGTTCGAATTGTCCCGGCCCTAAGAGCAACGTTTCCCTGATCCAGCGCGGTGGTGCAACTGTCAATCCAAAATCGGCGCGCTACAAGTGTGTGCGTACGAGTCATGACGTCGCAGTGGTAATTTTTCCACGGCTTGGCGTACAATGGGGACCCCGGTGTCACAGGCTTCTTTGGTGACTCCGATCTTCCACCCCCCACGTTGAAAATGGTTATCCGAAAACTGCCCGACGGAGAACCTCACTTGGCTCCACTGCAGATGACTGGCCACAATCTTGGTGCAACATGGTGCACTTCGCTCTCTGATCCTGTCATGATCAACACCTTACATAGAACAATCGCAGGTAGAACGTCGATATCAAGCTCCATCTCGACCATAGCAGCCAGTTTCTGCCTCGGGTGCTACTCTTCCTAGCCAGAAGCAAATCTAGCAACCATATGATGCTCAAGATATAAGCGATGTTGTCTCCTGGTACACTTGAGCGTTGGGGACACTAGTGTCACAGTTAGCAAACAATTAGGCGAGCAGCAGCGGGAGCTCTTCTCAGAAGCTGGAGGTGATGAGAACTGCTTAGTTTGGAGCACAGGTTAGAAAGCGAATATGCTTGTCTTGAAAAGCCTCTGGACGCTCACCTGCCTCCCCAGGAGACTGGCCTGGTTTGAAGATTTCTTCGACAACAGAACCAACACTGGAAACAACGACAGTTAATGATATCCCTATTGTACATTCGCAGACCATCAGAATGTATTTCATCTCCTCTCCCTGGATTTACCTCATGATGGTCCTGGTTGCCCAGGCCATCAGCGGTTTGCACCTGCCGTTGTCGGCCAACCCCTTCCACCGCCTCTACCAGCAGCAGGCCGCTCCGGTGGTGGAGAGGACCCCTTGCTGCGCGGCCCAGTCCGTGTTCCAGCCCACCTACAAGGCGCAGTACACTTGCGGCACGTCGACCCTCGTCAACCACACCCAGACCAACTCGCCCCTCCTGGCCGACTGTCAGATGCTCCTCCAGAACGTCACGGGCACCCCGGGCTACTACAACATCAGCCACTGGCCCGGGGACTCGGTCCTGAGCCCCTTTATGACCAACAACACGTGCCAGCTCGTGGTCGCAAAGATGGGGTCGGACCTTAGCATAAACGCGACGTAGGCCATCTCCCTTTCAATAATTTTCACGCTGTCTTCGTTGGTGACTAGAAAGGCATAATTACTGACATGTGGCGCTCAACACACTTCCCGTCAACAGAATTGGCAATGGAGACATTGAGAAGTTCATCTCCGCTATGCTCAATCATAATAACGGCACATGCTCCCAGACTGGAAGGTGCTCGGCTTGGGGGTCACTTCGTGCTACAGCTCGACTGGTGAGAATGTGGGTATAAGCTGGGAGCTCATCCCACCCATGCCTTGACCATGGAGCTGGAGGCCCCGGCCGACTTTTCATGGTTGACAACCAAAACCCCCATTGGATTTGTGAATTTGATGATTGAATTCTTGTTCCGCTGCTACCGCCTCTCGCTTTTGATGTTACAGTTTGTATTGTACATGTATCTCGGTTTCGCTGAATTGACCTTGATTTCAAAGTGCCGTTCATGGTCCTGAAGTGACTCCAATCAACTGTAGATGCCCAGCCCGGGCCCTTTGCCCAACCTGTCCTTCCAGCTCTTCTTCATACTCCGGGACCGCAACGGGAGACCCTGGGCTCTCCTCTCCAGGTCCTCGTTCTTCTGGTCCCAGTCCGTGCCCGCGTGCGCATAGCTGCTGGCGCCGCGCGCGCTGGCGCGTGACCGGGCTTGCTCTTGCTGGGTCTGGACCTCCCACGTCCGCATCGAGTTGACGTTCTTGGGCAAGGCCGTGGTGGAGTCCCGGATGGGGCCACCGCCCTGGGAGGAAGAAGAATGATGGGTTGTTGAGGAATATTGACTGTCCATTGACGTTGTTGATGATTTGGAGCCTTGCTTGGTGTGCTGCTTTTTGAACAACATCTTGTCGCTCTCTTGAATGACGTCTGTTCCACCCGTTATGGCTGATTCGTGGTGGATGACGGTATCGGTGGGGCAGGGGTCCAAGAAGTAAGCTAAGCGATAGAGTTCCAGCTGTCTCTTTTTGACGGTGATGAGATTCACGATTGATATTTCGCGGTTTTAAGTATAAAAGAAATGAAGAAAAGAGAACGAGTTAGTTGGATGGGATGAGATTGATCTGAGGAGAGATTTGTACGACGGGAAAATCTTGCTTTCTTCATTTCTTTTGACTCCCGGCGTGCATCCTTTCCGGACCAGCCAGAGTGTCCGAAAGGGATGATGCAGTGAGTGGGCTATGTCACTGTAGGACTTTTTTGGTTTTAGCGGTTGGCGGCCGCGCATGCAATTCCATGGTGGGGCCCTCCCTGCGCGCTTTGACGTCATGGGGGACCCGGAGCTGTGGTTCAGGCTACTCTTTAGGGGCCCTAAACACTGCTAGGACTGCTAGGGCTGAGGTGAGGCGTCCACTCCCACACTGACGGATCCGACAGGCTCCCGTTTTGGTAATCGGAGAAAAAAAAGAAGGGGGTGGTGATGATCATTCCTCTGCTGCTAGTGTCTCCGCATGGACATGGTCGTTTTCGGAGTATATTCCTATTTGTTCCGCGGGTTTTGACACTGACGCTACGGGTGACACTACTGCATGTTCAGAGCATTGTCCGAACTGTCAAGGATGGTAGCGTTCCTGAGACGACAGCTTTATTATCTTCGTGAAGTCTAGTCTATGCAGTTGATAATTACACATGGGCCATCTATGGGATTAAGTAGCGCGAGCATCCGATATATAATTGTGAAATTTTCCCTAAACCAGTTTCGAAGATTTCCCTTGGCTAAACACTGTGAGCCTGTTGTCGGGCTGTAGATAAATAGATCCTTTCTTAATAAGTCGGATCTAGCCGATGTGAAGGTAGTGTCCTAATCGACTTGGGTAGGCTCGGGATTCTGCGATGAAGTGTACTATCAGTATATGGCCTCCAGGACGTAGCCATTGGCTTTTATACACAGAAGGGAGGGGGAATTTCTAGCTTACAACAGCAGCTTGGAAATGTCTATGATCCTTGGGTCGTGCGACCAGGGTGACAAAGGTGGGTTCTTGAGCAGCTTGAACAGGACTGTGGTCCTTTGCAACAGGAGCCTGATGGGGACTGATGATTAGCCAATGTGATCCTCGAATATATGTCGGAAAGGTCTGTCTTACTCGGGCAGCCTCAGTGTGTTTGTGATCCTTCGCGACGGGGGCCTGTATCATTAGTCAGTATGATATTCTATAGTTCAGGAGAAATCAGGTAGCTGTACTCGAGCAGCAACCGTGGCCTTGTGGTCCTTCGCGTCGGGGACCTGCTATGTGGTGGTCAGTTTTGCGTTACGTAGTGGAAGTGATGGAATAGAGCTTCGGGTAGCTAGGTGACTTCGAGGGGGAAATAGTGAAATGAGTTTCCAACGTACACGAGCAGCAACCACACGCTTGTGATCTTTGGCCGCGTTCAAGCGCGAGACGGTTCCGGTTCCGGTTTCGTCTTGGGAAATGGCCAAGGTGCCAGCTACCAAGCTCAGGCAGAGGGCAGTGGTAAGACTGATGGACTTCATTGCGAATATGCTTGTTGGTATGAGGGAACTAGTCAATGTTCGACTTTGGTCGGGCTCGGAAGACGTTTCGGCTTTTACTGGTTCCGGCTGGAAAATTGGTAGAGGATGAAGCTTGATCAAGTAAACTGAATAGAGTGTTCGTAGGAGAGGGTGCCATGAAGATATTTGCATCTGTGTTGGAACCGGCTTTATAACCTCACTCGATCAAGAAAGACTTGGCGTCAGCATGTTTGCTTGCCTTCCTTCAAGAACGATGTCATCACGGCTGGGTTGTGCCATAACCCAGTTGTATCAGATACAAACTCGGGCTCGGTCCCGACAACCTCATGAGGTCTCGCTGACATCCTGAGCCTGTCAACCCGGCGTCTGCTATACTCGAGGGCTCCATCGGCTACCCCCGTCTCATAGGGCTGGCTGCTGTGGGTTCATATCACTCAAAGGCGGCGTAGCTAGACAGGTACTTTCTGTGTCAGCCTCGTATATAATTATCACCCTGCGAGGCGCAGCAATAACACCTGCACTTTGCGATTAACTCGTGGGGTAAATTGACCGGATACCCGTCACATCCTCCCAGGCTGTCGCCAAAGAGACGCCACGTGGAACTCGGCTCTCAGCGGCCCCCACGAACCTATGCGGTCGGATTTCCAACGTGAACATCTACAGGAGGTGATAAGATTTCCTGGGGCAGTTGGTAAGAGCAGTTGGTGATGTTGGATCAATCTTCACATACCCCTGTAAGCATCTATTCGCTGATTCGTCCCGGTATCTCGTCACATCATCTGATATTGACTTGGGCGTGCATTGTAGTTCCACATCACCGGGTACCAATTGCTGCATTGGGTACTCACTTATACGTACCAATGTTACGGCGCATTTTGCTTAGGCAGCAGAGATACGGTGTACTCCGCTTGTCTATAGTATTGCTGAGATATGGCTTTCAGCCCTACGCGGTCCTTTCTTTATTTTCGTCGATGTCTGCCAGCTATTTACGGACGAAACGTTGACTGATTATGTCAGTCAACATAAACGGAAACATACGGAGTGCTCACTAGAACATGTCGCTTACTTGCTGACAACCTAGCCCCTATTCATTCTCACCTCGAGGTGTGCCCAAATTGTTTGCTTCTAGACTGAATTCGATATGGGGGGTGGCCATTCTCTTCTGCATGGCACTTTGCGTGTGGCTGACTTCCTAGAATATGGCGCTAGTGGATATATCCAATTGGCGGCCGGAAACTCGGTAACGGCCGTGATTGGCGTGTTTCCTGGTGGTTTCTCGCCCTTGTTGATCTCCCACTACGGTCCAGGCATTCGGTTATGAGAACCCTGGTCAATAGTTCGTTTGAAATTTGAAGTACATGTACGCGATGACCGTCTGTGCCTCACCGCATCCCTTTCAGATCCAAGCGACATACTTTTGTGACGGCCGAGCACACCGACCTGACCATCGTCGATGGATCTCGGCGGCTCAGTCAGCGCCATACGGTTTTTGATGACGATGGATTACTCAGATCAACACACCGAAGTCCGTTTTCTATGAGAAAAGATATGGTTTAAAACGCGAGGAGCGTCTGCGTGATCAGCACATCACCTGAGACTGACCCAATTCCACGAGGGCGAGAATAGACTATCGTGCGATAACCAGAGATCATTACTGAATCAATCTGATCATGCCCAGACCTAGATCTACCGGCGGGCGTTTTTAGCGAGTCCCTATTGTTACGGAATGAAAAGGTCTTCTTCCAGAAGAGGAAAATGCGAATCAGTCAGCAACGTGACTCGGCTACGCCTCATGGATGGGTCGATGTGACCGGCAAGGTATGTGCAGTTGTGTATCACATCCTTCACCTATGTACCTATGTTAGCAGTTCAAATGGGAATGCTCATACTTACAATATGTCCCCAATCATGATGCTTGACCGATTGAATGGTAGATTTCAACGATGCAGTCTTGGACACACCAAACGGGCTAGATCTTGAGCGTTTCGTTGTGAGGAAGTGGCGCTCTGCTGCTACGGAGACAGTGATATCACTGAGATGTTGTTTGTATATTCCTTGTATGTAGTTGGCCATCGTCGCGTAAGCGGGAGCCACGATGGGGTCTACCAGCTATGTCTACCTATGGCTCAACTAACCATGGTGTTTTTGATATCCATGGCACTTTATCTTACGTATTCCCTTGGTGGCGAAGGCGCATTTTATTATATGAAACGTCACTGAAATGATCGGTAGACCAATTTAAGAAATCAAATCCAATGGAGGTCTACTCAAGATAAACGATCCAGCACTTTCACTTAAGGCAGTAGGGGCATACAAGATGAGAAGCATCTCATTCAAGATTTACTGTTGAGTTTCTGGTAATCACAAGTAGAGATGGCTTCGGGTCAAGAGAAATACGGCAAGTTAGGTCGGACTAATCAGTTATTCCGTGTGTATTCCCCGTTTCACCAAGTCTGATGCACCCTTTGAGCTCCCTCAAAACGACGGTAATTGATTACTATATTCTTTAGAAATATTTAATTACTCTGAAGACAGTCGAAAATTAGCTAGATTGCCCTTTTACTGTCTATCGCTTGACCCCAACGTGGCTTCCTGCGCACCGCGCCGAGATATTACATGCTGGCAGGCTCAGGACTCAGTGCGAATGTATGCTTCGGATGCGTCATTACCTATTCTCATGTGGTCGTTATAAGATGGGTGGTAACAGGAATCATGCGGGAGGCTGGACTCAAGTTTCAGCATTTTTACGTTGATATTTAAATCGAGCACCTACTCTGTACCCTAATCGATTCAATGGACATGTAGGTAAAGGACGCTGCGCGCGTCTCTTAATAAACAGATAAAAGACGCGATGGAAAAAAAACCAAGTTGCTAGTGATCTGATTGTTAAAGCACAAATGGCAGCTCTTTCCCATTGTGATAATAACGCACCAAACATTTCACTTACAATCAACAAGTGGAAGGTCTTGAGCAGCTCATACAATCTTAGGAAGGCACCCAGTGACCTTCCCTAAACTGGCCTCGCCATCTCTCCTTCCTCTTTCAATGCTCGCAATCGTTGGAGCTGTGATCCAGAACAAATCACTTGCAGTCCGATCTCACTGCCCGTCTACGTCTTCCACACATCTTTCACCACTACCTTCCACCTGAGGCTTACCTTCTCGATTTCAGATAAAAGTCGATTAGCCACAACACAGCTACCACACCCGACACCAGCTCTTTGATCTTTCATTATCAGTAAGCAAGATCTTGAATAATGTCTGGAAAAAATAACGCAACTCCTCTGGCGATGGAGGTCAAACCTGACGTGAGTACTCACCAACTGGTGGAGTGCGATATGAGAACCCACCATGGCCAATGTCAACTCTTAGCTAATAATAATGCTCCAGCACAATGCCAGCGATGATACACCCTCTGCGGGCTCGACGAAGTCCAAGGTACAGAGCGATGTCATTGACCTGATCTCCGACAGCGAAGACGATGGCACCCCTCCGCCTTTGACCACTGCACTGAAGCGCCGTGCGAGCAATATTTCTGGCTCTCGCGAAGCGAACCCGCGCCCCATCAAGAAGCCTTCTCTTACTCGTGGCGACACCACACCTCAGGTCCGGAAGCCATCTTCCATGCCCACGCCTCAGACCAAGAAGCCATCTTCAATGCCCACACCCCAGGCCAGAAAGCCATCTTCGGTACCCACACCTCAGCCCAGGAAGCCGTCTTCCATACCCAATAGCAAGACCGATGGCAAGATCGCACAGGGAAACATGAGCGATGCTAGTCGACTCGAGGTTGCCCAGAAGCAGACCCGGCTTGCTAACGGCAAAGTGGCCGAACTCGAGGCAAAGCTGAGGGATGTGAATGCCGAATTGCTTGCGGCGAAGAACACTCTCTCTCATAGAGATGCGGAGGTCACTTCTTATCAGCACATGGAAGCCGAGCTCCTGCGAACTAAGAGACTACTCTCTTTCAAGGAGAATGAGCTCGAGGCAGTTGCCAAGAGGGATATAGAGCTCGCCGATCAGGTTGAGAAGGTGACTTCAGATAACCAGAAGCTCTTGACACAACTTGCGGATACAGCTCGAGATACCGAGGCACACGTTGCTAGCCGAGCTGGTGAAGAGCTTGCAGCTGCCCAGGCAAAGCAGCTCGAGACAGAGGCTCTCCTTCTCGAATACCGTGAGAAGGCTCCCAGAATGGCTGAGATGGAGCAGGAACTGGAGGACTTGCGCAAAGCGGCAGCCGAATCTAACGCACGCTACATCTCACACAAGGATGAGTTTGACCAGGCTCGGGACGCCCATCGTGACCTCGTATATGAACGAGACGCGGCCATTGCTTTAGCCGACTCGCACAAAGAGCACATTGGTGCACTGAAGGAGAGTCTTACTGCAGCTAACGTTTCTCTCGAGGATGCTTCCACCGTCGAGGAGGCTCGTATCGCACGCATCACCCAGCTTGAGGAAGAGATCCATGATCTCGAGACGGTCCGAGACGGAATGGAATCCACCAACGAAGAGATCATGGCCAAGCTGGGCAACGCTGAAGCGGAAATCAAGGCTGGCAAGGAGCGCGAGAAGGTTTCCGAGGAGAAGACGAAGGAGGACATTGCAGAGCTCCTCAATGAGATTGCGGCCGTCAAGGTTGAAGTCATCCTACTTACCGACCAGCAGGAGGATCTTGAGACTCATCATAGCCAGGAGATCTTGAAGGCAGCTATGCAAACAGACTCGCTCAAGGAACAACTCCTTCATAGCGAGGAGAGAGCTGAGAAGCTGCAGAACAGGATCGATCAATGCAGCATTTGCCGCATGAATTACCAGGAGCGGGTGGGATTATGGCAGGTGTGCCAAGATATTCGTGCGATGATCAGATCGCATCGAGCAGAACTTCTTTAGCTTGCTTAGGGGCCTCGGATTGCGATATGTATTCAAAAGTAGGCATCAATGAGGGAGCCCGACATAGATTTTCGTTAATGGCAATTTGAGATAGGACAAATACCATGGCATGGGAGTTTTAAAACAGCATGGCTAACTGATGCATTTGTCGAATTGTGAAAGCTGGCGCGCGCTGACTGCTGCAGGGTAGGAGCGCCACGGCTGGGACGGCACTGGAGACTCAGGTTTAGCAGTCTGCCAAGGCCAGAAGATGACGTCGCCCCTCCCCGCCAATCAACAATTCCTAAGGGTCCTTGGCTCTACAGTTAGAGTGGACTGGCACCACAATCATCAATCAATCTACCTGAAGGAAGATTCGCAATTAGATCCAAGTCCGCCTGCGACAGTCGATAGTGTGTTGCGATCTACCAACTGACTTCTTTAGGAGACGTTCAGGAGAGCTAGGTTTTATCTGTTTCGCAAATTCTCGTTTTGCCAGCCTTGTTCGAACGGCCAGCAACTTGACCACCACATTCCTTTGATTCGCGACCCGCGACTTTCACCACCAAGCCAAATCACCATGGCGGGCTTCTTGCGGGGCAAGCAGTCGGGCATGTCCAACGACCTCTCCCCCAAAGTGACCCCAGACCTTTTTGCGCCAGACGACCGAACTCGCTACGGAATCAATTCTCAAATCAGGTACGCTGCTGTGGTAGAGCCGGGGCTCATTGGTATTGCTGCGCTAACTGGTCTTCTCTCTACTTGCAGCTGCATCGCTTACGAGCCAGTCCAATCCCTCATCGCCGTCGGAACCAGAGAGTCCAAGTTCGGCCCCGGTCGCATCGAAGTGTTTGGCCAAACCCGCGTTCACAAGTTCCTCGTCCCGCCGCGACCCTGCTCATTTGCCGACGTGCAGTTTGTCGCGAATCGCCTCGTCAGTCTCGACACCAAGAACGAAATCATAATATGGGATCTGGATACGGGCAAGCGCGTTGCCGGCTTCCACTGCCCCGGCGTCGTATCATGCATGGTGACCGACCCAATGCTGGACTGGTGCTTGCTCGGGACACAGTCGGGTGAGGTCTTTGCCTATGACTTGGACCGAGAGCGCATCGCGCCGCTGCGTCTTCCCAACTTCTGGGCCGAGAAGGACCCAAAGGCGAGGGCGGTCGCAATCGTCAGCATGCAACTGCACCCAAGAGATATCGGCAAGCTTCTCATCGCATACACGCACGGCGCCGTTGTCTACTCGTTCAAACAGAACAAGCCGACCATGTTCTTCGAGTACCAGGTCCCTCCAGGGGCCCCCGGCGGCAACTGCCTCGCGCCCGAGACGACGAGGCAACCCAGGCTCACGCAAGCTCTATGGCACCCGACGGGAACTTTCGTCCTGACAGTACACGATGATGGCAGCCTCGCATTCTGGGATGGCTCGAAGGATGGCCGCCTTGTGACCGCCCGAACGCTCTACGACATGAACGTTCACCAACCCGTACCGAACCCAGGACATTCCTTGGCAAAGCACCCATACATTCGTATCACTTGGTGCTGCAAGGAAAACCCCGAAGACAGCGGTCTCCTCATTGCCGGTGGTCAGACTGTCGACATGCCCCCTGACGGATTGACGTTCATTGAGATGGGCATCACCCCCAACTACGCCACTTCGACGTGGTCAATCCTTTCGGAATACTGCAAGGGAAAGCGCCAGAATATACTACAGACCCCTCCCATGACGGAAGTCGCCGACTTCTTCATGATACCACGACTGTCACCACATTTCAATGGTGCGCAGGATCCAATTGCTGTCATGACCCTGTTGTCGTCCGGCGAGGTGCATACCATGAGCTTCCCCAGTGGATATCCTATTTCGCCGACTAACCAGCTACACCCATCCATGTCTTTCGTCCACCCGTTTGCAGTCAAATTTGAAGTCGCCACTATTGAGCGAACACGGTGGTTGGGCATGGTGGAGACGCGCAAGCAAGGTGAAGCTCTTCTCAAGGGTGGAAAAGAGGCCCCTTTGCAACGCCGCATGTTCGAAGGACGCAGCGTCATTCAAGTTGCTCACGCCGATGGCACTGTCCGTATCTGGGATGCTGGCCACGGCGACGAGCTCGAGAACCCCTCACAGCTGCAGGTTGATGTTCCCCGTGCGGTTGGTCGGTATGACGATGTCACAATCACTGCAATGAGCATGGCTTCTAACACTGGCGAGTTCGCCGTCGGAACAAGCAAGGGTGAGCTGGTCATCTACAAGTGGGATGGCAACCGATTCTTTGGCCGTGAGAATGACCAACAGATCGAGCCCAACCCTGGTGGCCTTACGGACATCAGTGGGCGAACCGAACCCTCGTTGAAACAGGGCCTTCAGCCGTTTCGTCTATACGAGATGATGCAAGGCCCAATAACCGCGACAAAGGTCTCCGATATCGGGTTCATTGCTGCTGGGTCGGAGAACGGCTTCTTCAGCATAATCGATATGCGAGGCCCATCTGTAATATATCAGGTTACAATGACTGAATTCGCCAAGCAAGACAAGCGCTCGTCTTTCCTTGGTAGAAGCTCTAGCACCTCAGCTGCCAAGGAGTGGCCGACGGTTATTGAGTTTGCTGTTCTCACACTTGATGGCGATAAGTTCTCAAGCATTTGCTGCTTTGTTGGTACGAACCTGGGCAAACTCCTGACCTTCGTCTTGCTACCGGAGGGCAATGGGTATAAGGCAACCCCAATGGGCGTTGCGCAATTGAATGACAAGGTCGTTTCAATCTGCCCCATCGAGACGAACACTGGAAGCCCAGCTGTTGCCACGGGTCAATCCGTCGCCGGCCTACGAGAAGGCAAGGCGACCCAAGGAACACTTGTTGTTGGTCAGTACCCACCATCCCTTAATTTACATACCATGACAAGAGTCTAACTTATGACGTAGTGACTTCGACCGAGATTCGGCTGCTCCGGCCAGGCACATCCAAGGGCGCTTCCAAGTCATTTGATGACTATCTGTGCGAGTCTGCTGCCGTCACCAAGGTCAATGTTTATGGCGTCGCCCTGGTTGCCATATGTGGTGATCGTAAGGCCCGGGCTTTCTCCTTGCCGGCGCTTAGCGAGATCAACAACGCCCCTCTTAATATGATGGACGGCAGCCGCTGTGAAGATGCGATCGTCGACTCGGACGGTAACCTGTTCTGCTGGACTGGTCCCGCTGAGATTGCCATCCTGGGTGCCTGGGGCGTCGGCCGCGAAATTGAGAACACAGCGGATGTCTTGATCAACCCGAACCTCGTCATGCCCGCGCGCCCCACCATCTCGAACGTGCAGTGGCTTTCCGGGACGCAGTACGTGTCGCCCCTGGACCTGGATCTCCTCATTGGTGGGCCGGACCGCCCTCCCAGCAAGCGGATGATGGACGCGGCAGCGGCCGAGAAGCGTGGGGCCCCGCCTGCCAGCCCGCGCGTGGCGACGGGCGAGGCCGAGGGGTGGGGCGACTACCTGACGCGGCAGCTCAACGAGCGCACCGAGAAGCTGAACCTGATGGGCGACTCAATGGAGGGCGCGGCCGACTCGAGCAAGAGCTACGCGGACAGCGCGAGCAAGTTTATGAAGCAGCAGCAGCGCAACATGCTGCTTGGGGGGCTCAAGAGCAAGTTCTTCTAAAGCGGGTTTAAGGCTTAAGCTGCTGGCTCGTTCGCTTTTACCACCCGGGCGTTTGGGTTGGATCTGTTCCAATGTCTTTTCTTATAACCTGTTTTCAAGTACGATACCAGTTTACAATTCATTTATATCCATGTCGTCTGTTCCTGTGATTGCTTGTGACCCCCACCATGACCAAATGAAGGGTGAAGGCCTAGGCTACCATTCCAAGTTTTCTTTTCGCCCTCTGACTTGATCAACTTCGTGAGCTTCAGGGGGTAGACAGTCCGTGTACAGCTTACGTACATGGCCACCGACCCCACTATTCCCTTTGCCTGATTGTTTCATAGTAACCACACAGCATAAACACTCTGCCACTGACATGCCAGGGCATGATAGGGTTCGGCCTAGTGCCGAAAGCGCTAGCGGCCTTGCTATGTTACAACCCCCATACTCAAATGCAACGCTGTTAATCTTGTCAGGTGGATGATCAACAGGAACACGAAGGCCGACGCGAGTCGGGCATCAATTTGCGACACGATAGACCAGGTGCTCGGACCCCAGGATCTGGATCTGGTCGTCTTTTATCGTGCCTACAATCGTACAGGGGGTGTGCGACATCTATGCGCCCCTTTCCTATTGGCTAGCCTCCTTACTTTTCCGGCTTGGAGAGGGTATCGCATTCATTTCATTCGAGCTTAGCCCCAGCTGGAACCACAGTAATCAGTCCTATCGGATCTCACGCAGCAGCCATGCCTAGGCTGACGGCAGTTGTTGGTAAGAGTGATGTGATGTTGTTTGCTTTGCTGAATGCAACCATTGTAGCAAAGGCAATGGCTGACGAGGAGGAATAAGCAAGAAACACGACAGACCCCGCACGTACTTTTACGTTGAGTGCATAAAGGAGGTGTCATGGTCTTTTCCACGCTCGAGATTAGCAACGGCAAGAAAAGTCCAGGGGTGGACGTTTGCATATCATTGACTACTTTAGTTAGAAATTCAGAAAACGTTATTTTGTCACCCTCTCGGCCGCGAACCCATTCCTCTCCTGTCCTGTCCTGTCCTATTACCTCTCGTTGTTTTCCCGGTTTCCTTCCCATTCTGTTCTTAGAAAACGTTGATCATTACTACTGTAGAGAAAGCCATGGCGATATCCTTGTCTCTGCCCAGCAAACCCACATTCGTCCTCGTGTCAGGGGCGTGGCACGACACTAGCTACTGGAACAAGGTCGTCGCGTGTCTAGCGAAGCAAGGATACAGGGCCGCGCCAGTTGCGCTGCGCTCTGCATCTGCAGAACCTACTACCACGTTCATCAATGACGTGGAGGCTGTCCGCGAGGTGATCAGGAAAGAGGTCAGCCGGGGCTGCGACGTCGTCGTCGTCGCGCACTCGCTCGGGGCCGTGGCCGGGGCTAGTGCTATCAAGGGCTTCGCCCACTCCCATGGCTGCCGCGGCGACGAAAACGAACAAGATACGACAGCCACCATTTCTGTTCTGAACGAAAATGGAAAGGGGCGCGGCCACGTCATAGGCTTCGTTGCCCTCGCCACTGGCTTCCTGCCCACGGGCGTTTGTTTCCTCCAGGCCGTGGGCGGGAGGCCGCCGTCGCTCTGGCGGTTCAGCTCGGAGTCTCTGGTGACGACCGAGGAAGACGTCGAGGACGACGGCGAGAACACCACCAGGGCGTTTGCGACAATCCGGGTCTCGGCCCGTGAGGCCTTTTACAACGACATGCCCATTGAGGAGGGCAAGCAATGGGTGGAGCGGCTGTCGCCGCAGAGCGCGGCTACTATCACGCAGGGTGGCGAGTTTGTGTACTCTGGATGGTTAGATGGTAAGTAGGCCCTTCGATAAAGTTTTTGATTGATGGTTCATCTCAACTGCTGAAGCACTTAACGCCAAGTGGCAGTGTTGTTTTTTTTTTTTTTTTTTTTTTTGTTGGAGCAGAACGTTTACTAACCAAACAATTGTGTTGCTAACAGTACCATGCTGGAGTCTGGTCACTACCGAAGACCGGGCGTTCCCCCCGAGGCCCAGAGGGCCATGGCACAGGCGGCACGCGACGCCGGGGCGGACATCTGGAGCGAAGAGATTGCGGCGGGCCACTCGCCCATGTTGAGCCGGCCGGCTGAGACGGTGGACTTTTTGCGGAGGGCCGCAGTGGCGTTTGGGGACAAGGCTTCTGGCATTCGGAGAGAAGGCCTCGTCACAGGGAATGTGAAGCACGAAACATTTTGTCTTGAGGCTCATGAGGTACACATACTCTGAGGCCGAAGCTACCCACCGACGTCTGCTGGCGCCCTAGTAGACCTTGGATTCTCGTACAACGGGTCGGGCCAGGTTGTAAGCGTGTTTGTCAAATTTTATTGTTGTATTATATACCCTTATCCGTACAAAGAATAACATAATAGCCACCGCAAAGTGATACCTGGGAGTCGATGCACGACAGTTCAAGTCAAGTGATGTGATCGTAGTCTCCCGCATCACAAAATGCCTTTCTCGTATACGCCGTTTGTCCATCACTTTCCGTAGCTATTATCTCTGATCATCCAAGTCCCGCTCGACCTCAGACATTGTCAATACCAAGACACTTGACAGTTTCTATTTCGACCTTGTCCGCCCATGAAGGATTATCGAATAGGACGCTTTAGTACTCCTAGATTCTTAAGAGATAAATCAAGATTATTAGGTAACTCCTATTAGAACGAGTTAAATTTTAGAATAACTACACTCTATTTTTATTTATTTCGTCTTAGAACTACGATACCCCTAAAACCTGATTCCAATTTATAGCAGGTCAAACCAGTTTCCTTCTTCCCACCACAAGGTCTAAACCACACGTCTGCAATTGCTAACTGCTGCAACCCGGCCTAACCCGCAATTGGGTCCCCCCTGCCCCTACATTGACCATGTCTGGTACTGCCTTAATCATAACCAGGTCCCCCGAGCCCCGTACTAGGGAACCCTGCACCTGGCTCCCGGGATAGACGCCCTGAATCTCGCTGGATCCACAGAGACCCAGTTGGAGAAGGCGGTTCGTAGATTGATGTCGGTACTCTTTGAGGTGCGACATGTTATTCATACTCACAAATAGCTCAATCTATAGCACTTTCTGGGGTCTATGAAACATGTGTTGTCTATGGTTAAATGTACCTACAGAAATCTACCTACAGGCGTCCGATTACGCCCAGTGAATATGCGTTATACCGCCTCGTTCGGTATCCGCAGCCAAAAAAGACCACCGACAACTAAGCCAGTCCACCAGAGATAATATCTCTTTTTACTTTCTTCTATCCTCTCTTTTCGTTTCTTTTCTTTTCTTTTTCCTCCTTCTTCAAGCTCACTGACATCTAAACCAGTCCACCGGATATGTTGAATCTCTTTTTCGTTTCTTCTCATGAAGCCCACTGGCATTGAAGCCAGTCACAGCCGAGATGTTGGATCTCGGCACTTCTTTTCTGTCTCATCATCGAGCCTTGTCCATACTGTCCAGTCTGATTTTGTTATCAATCACAGATCCTCATCTGAGTCTGTAATATCCTCCAAGTCACCAACTGAAAATTCGTCGAGCTCCCTCTGGTACGCCTCATCTGAGCCTTCATCTGAACCTTCGTCTGCCTGCTCATCCGATCCCTCAACTGAGCTCTCATCTGAATACCCATCCGAGTTCTCATTGGGCGCCTCTTCCGGTTCCTCATCTGAAATCTCGTCTGCAGTCTGGACGGAACCCTCATCGGATGAATCCTGGGATGAGTCATTGTCTAAGTCGGCGTATGTAGTCACAAGACGAGGCCCGATAGGGATCTTGCGAATCTCAATACTCTTGGCAGTCTCTGTTTCGACCTTTCCAACCAAGGTACGTGACTCGCGGCGAGAAATCTGGTACAACAGCGCCTTGAAGTCTGGCTGTTGCACCTTGGCTTGCAGTTTAGGGAAAGACGCAGCGTCCCAATGGTCTGTGAAGTATTGCTGCGTCACCTCAAGGATCTTCCAAGGCTGCCACTCAAGGTGTACAATCCTGGTGTACACGACGTTCTCGATCTGGCTTCGTACCTCCCACGAAAGGGGAGCGGTCATGTGGCTACGCTGGAATTCATGCTGGTGCAGTGATCGTTTCCCGAGAAGATCCGCTTTCTAGGCGATTATCGTCTGATAGGTCAACAGATCCGGTTCCGGGTCCCACCACAGGGCGGATAGGACATCGCTCGAGAGATCGTATTCGTTCACGTAATCCTCCACCAGTTCGGAGTGGGTGACGTCGTAGCTAAGCACGAGGCGATCACGCTCGGTGCTGAGAAGCATTTGGCTATGCTCCCGGTGCTGGCCTGCTCGAAAGCGCCCAATGAGCCGCTCTGCAACCAGTCCGAGCTCATGGGCAGCATACTGATACCAGTATCGCTCACGAGGGGTCCGGTCGCCATGCTTCTCGGTGTCTGCGTATTCTCCATACCGTACCCCTGCAGTCTGGACGACCCATTCATCGAAGCGCAGGATGTGCTCAATGTCCTGCTGCGTGATCTCAGGCAACTCGTAGACAGGGATCTCGACATCGTAGTGCCTGAGAGCCCTGGCACGAGCTCGAGGGTGGGCATAGTAGATCGAGCAGATGTTGTTTCGAGTGGGCATGACTCTTAGAGTGCGCTGGTGGACGAATACGAGACGTTCCTCGAATTCGTTGTCGAGCGCATAGTCCCAGACCATATCCTGGAGCTCGAACGGGAGCCGAAGGAACGGGTGGAACGCCATTATGAGTTATGAGCAGCTCAAGGGTAGATGGTCCGTGGGTAGGGGACGACGAGAGTAGATGGTCCGTGGGTAAGACGTCGAGTGTAGATGGTCCGTGCGAAGGGACGGGGATGCGTTGAGGGGTAGAGGGCGTCTTGCTGATGTTTCTGTCAGTGCTGAAATCCTGTAAGAGGTTTCGTATACGTAATTATAAAAACTTACTGTTCTGTGTACTATATACGTGTGTGGAAGTGTGAGTGGGAAACCTGGTGCGTGCTCACTTGGCGATTGTGTGGTGAGTTTCAGACCTATTATCGAAAAAGTCCCAGCAGGTTGGGCAATAAAGGCGTGGGGTGAAATTCAAAGCACACTTTTCCTTTTTTTCTACTTTTTAATTCTTTTTACGTGGGTGGTGGGGGCACTGATAGCAGCCTGATAATGTCGTCGATGTGTCCCTTAAAGAGACCACTGCCCTAATCAGCTGAGCATTGAAAAACAGGGCCTACCGAAATTAATCTTAGGTTGGTTGCAGTCGGCGACGAGGTCTGTGATGGCTAGTCGCCAAGGAGCTTTGCCGTGGGCTGGGCTGTGAGAACTGTCAGTCGGCGATGCTCAGGTGGTGTCTTGTCATGACTGAAGCCAGCCTGATCATGGCAAGGGTATATCGCTGAGTTGCCCCTTGATATGATACTTGTAGCAGTATATACCCCTTTTGTTTCTACTAAATACAGACAACTGATGAACTAGAAACAAGGGAGTGAGGACCACGCATTGGTCTTCACTACACTTCAAGGGCGTTTTGGCACGGGGAGGTATCGCTACCCCTGAGAGCCATGGCTTGATCGGAACGCCGATGGACTGTCCAAAAGCGCTGATATCATCCCCATGTCAAGTTTTATATTTGGTCTGATGAATTACAGTTTCATCGCAGTTGTTTGAAGACTGGAGAATTATGGGATGAATAGTTGTCGCTTTACGTATAATGGATATCAGAATAGAATCGGTGTAATGTAGTAAATAATATCTTGGCAGGAAAAGGGGCAATCCATCGATACACCCACCTCTTTCCGAGTGAGCTATCACTGTCAACCCATCATCATGGTCACTGAGATGGCATATGGACAGACTGGCTTGAGAGATAGTGAAGACTGATGGCTGTCGCCGGCTTATCTTACTTAGCCTTGTCATCGACTTACTTATCCGCAACTGACCTAACTGGGGATTGGAGCTCCCTGGCTAATAGTAAATTCTGGCTAGCCCACAATGACACTCGGGAAATCCATGAAATTCCTCATTTAATACTTTTGAGGCTTGCATTTCTTTCATGCAGGACGTCAAACACGATTATTATTGTCCTACTGGTCAAAGCGAGGTGCACGTTATTTTTTTCTTCCTGGCCCAGCCACCATCCAAACACCTCTAAAATTATTTAAGGAAGGCGCCTTTTCTTCGAGGCCCATCTTTACCGAGGTTACACAGATTCTGACGACGATGGCTTTTCACAAGTTCCAGAAGCTCGCACCCGAGCTCCGTCAATGGATCTGGAAAGAGGCTATCCTGGAGGAAGCCGATGAGCGCATCTTCTTCGTTCATGCCGAAACCTTCCGTATCCTGCCCACCCAGAACATCATATGCGACATCTTCCGCGTCAACTGGGAAGCTCGACAAGTCGCCCTCAAGCATTACCCTGTCGAGATGCCCATTTTCAAGCTGCCCAGTCTGAATGGGCCCGTCCTGACCTTTGAGGAATGGGTCGTCCAGACGGCCCACGTGCAGTGGGGAAGAGGAGGACCATGGGGAATAGATTCGGAGGAGGGGCGCGAGAGCTGGAGCAACATGGACCGATATTGGCACCACTACGCGATGCCCAAGCTGGGCGAGGCGGCCAACCAGCTTATCAAGAACACCCCAGGCAACCCCCAAACCCAGGACAGTGGCTGTATTCACCTCAGCCCGGTTACTGATCGATTCCTCCTCAGCCACGCCATCTCCGACCGCGATAACGCCGATGAAATCGTCTCCTGGCCTGCCTCCTGCAACGATCTCGTCGTCCCCGAGCCGGATCCGGATCTGTGCGCTTATCAGATGATACTCGACTACAAGTGGTTCATTCTCGACGATACTGAATATGCTGAATACACATACGAGATTCCGCGCCGCTACATGTCTCCCCCCTCTCCATGGAGGTGCGACGCAACATCCGCCGCGTCGTGTTCGCCGACGTCCAGGACGATGGAATAGAGCCGTATCAGGAACCCGAACACATCTTCGGTGAACGCTTGGCCCTCTTCCCCGGAGTTGACAATTACGAACCTCTGACGCAGGACGAGGCGGCCGAGGCCTGGATGGCGGACGACTTCCCCCAGATCCGCCGCTTGCTGGGAAAGCCACAGCCGAAGTTGTTGTATCTCTCACTCCCCGCCTCCGAGTCGCGCACATTGGTTGGCAAGGTGGAGACGAAGACTGCCAAGTGTCTCTGGATCACTAAGGTCGAAGTCGAGGATGTCACGAATGAGGACGACTAGAGGCTGCGAAGAAGGGTGGAAAGGCAAAGTGGCCACTTGTTGCCCAGATAGAGGGTTCAATCGATAGCGACATTTATGAATGCTGTCAAGAGCACGCTATCTAAATACGTCGTCTGCTGTGTCGGGCTGCTTCTAGGAATTCACCTCTCATCATAAATATCGTTCTTCTCGTCCCGTGACTTCGAATACTCAAGAACAGACTTCATATTATTCAAAATGCATTCTGCTATAGATACATGAGCATATCAAGTGGCTAATGACTGTGCCACCGGGTCGGGTCCTCTCAGTCATAGTAGTATTTCTCATGTAGCATGGCAATCCAAGGTGCGTCGCCCAAATCAAGATTGGGTCAACAATGCTAGACCCCATTGATCTTAAGCTGCTCCCAGCTTATAGGTGCCTTTTTGGTCTTCTCGCTACTGTTACTGCTATCGTTGTCGTTGTTACCGCTCGTTGACCCTGCCCGGTAGTCGAGAGTGTCGGGGGAAGCCGGGAACTGCAAGTAACTTCTAATGTAGGCCTCCAGATGGTGCTTCACGGAGTTCCGGTGCTTGTGAGGGGCGCCCCTCTTCCCGACGCGGCAGATCCGGTCCGTCACCCGACGGCCCTGGGCGTCCTTGAGCCCCGTGCTGGGCCGTAGCGCCTCGAGGAACACCTGGATCGCCGGGACCCGGCGAAGCACCGGTTGTAGGGAGCCGTTGCCTGCGTAGGGTAGGGCGCGGTCGTATAAGTAATCCGTGAGCGACGTCTTGTCGCACGCGATCATGAGCACAGTCTCGCCGCGGGCGTTCTGCGCGTCCACGTCGAAAGCTATCTTGAGCAGCGGGCCGCCGTGGTCGGCCTGAGCGCCGCAGGCGACGACCGGAGGATACGGGTTCGGGTTCATCAACGATGCGAGCGCTTCAAAGGCGCAGATGAAGACCTGGCAGTCGTTTTGGGCCGCCAGGTGCAAGAAGGTGTTGCCTGTACGGTCTTTTGCGTTGGGGTCCACAGCCCCCTCGGTGATCAGGGCCTGGATCAGCTCCACCAGATCCTGCTTCGACCAGTTCGTCGTGGCGTAGTTGTGGGAGTGGACGCAGAGGTGCAGCAGCGTCCTTCGGTGCACCGTCTTGAAGTCGGCTTTGGCGCCCGCCCGGAGGAGGACGAGAGCCTGGCGGTAGCAGCGAACGTCGCACAAGTAGGCCAGCAGGGTCATGTGGCTGTTGCCGACTTTCTGGTTGACGTTAGCGCCGAGGCGGATCATGCAGGGCAAGATCGCGTCGGACTTTTCCGACACCGCCGCGTAGAACGTGACGGTGCGAGTGCCCCTGGGGCCCTGGCCGTCGTGCATCAGGTCTCTATCTCCGATGCTCATGCCCTTTTTCGTGACGAGGTATTCGACCATATCGGGGTTTCCGAACAGAGCGGCGATGTGAAGAGGTGTCCATCCCGAAAGACTATGCTGTTGCAATATAGATGTACAGCTGGAACACTTCTTCCGGTTCAGGAGAACCCCATCTAGATCGACAAGGCCCTCTTCGAAGATTCCGCCGACGTAGTCGGTCTGTGTGAAGTATTTGTACATATTTCCGTTGGGGTATCGTTTCCAGTCGCCCCAGCACACCGGCGACATCAACGTCTCCAGGCGGGCGTCAAGCCCTAAGGTCTGGCCGGGCGGAAGGTGATATGACAAGCGGTCTAGCGTGGCCACGGTCCCGCGCTGGACTGCCCATCCAACGACGGATGCAGGGTCATGTTGAGCCGCTTTCCGATAGAACTCGCCATGTATTAGGTCGACCAGTTTCCTGCATGTAAGACCGACACTGAAAGCGCTTAGGTGATCGCAGTGTTCCAAGAATATCAGCAGAAGTAAGTCGTCCGATAGCTGGAGGAGCCCGCACATTTCTGCGGGGCTATCTGGCAAGATATCGTCAAACTCCTGAACATTCTCTGTTGTGCTTGGGTCTGGTCTTTGCGACTTAACAGTTCCATCTCTTATTTGGATCGTGTCAATACCGACGGCCATGGTTCACTGCAACGGAGTCGTCAGTTCTCGTATGTTGATAAGGTGGCGACTAGGTCAAGATGGACGACCAGTCTCCAAGAGGCTGGATTAGGTCAGAGGAGGCTGTCGAATCATATACCCAGCATGACTTGCAGCCGCCTCTCACAACCCCGCTCTTGTCACACGTGAGCACCAACAGGAGCAACAACTCAGAAACACCATTTCTGGCCAGCTGCAGCGATCGGCAAGGATATAAGCGTGTTTGCTTTTTGCCTCTACTATATGATACACCGCATCCGCATCCAACGTGGCTAACCGGCTTTTGGTGGCTCCAGCGAACGACTTCCCTTCAGCCACGTTGGAGTTGGCCAATGCAGAAGCTATTAATCGCCTGCGGCGTATATGTTGTGTCACCACACCTGAAATTCCCTCCTGGACTTTGATGATGAAAGTTCACCGTTTTTACGCCGATAAGGGGGGGATTCGAGAATGATACATGAATGATTCCTACGTAGTAGGAAGTGTGTATTTAGCTTTGAGGCGCGCGAGGCGGGTACACGCCGGGTGCACGTTGGCGAAGCTAAATTGGGAGAACTGACTAGAGCGGGGAAGCTTTGTCTGAGACGTCAGGATAGATGGAATATGGTTGTTTGTTCGCATGCAACTACTAAAGAAATTATTACGTAAGATGAGTCCTACCCGCCATCCGACCTGGGCGTGAAATCAAGGGGTGTGGTAACGTCCATGGGGAAGAAATTGAACAGATCCGTAGTCATGACATCCAAGTTGAAATTCGAAGCTGCGTTGAGAAACGAAGGATCGGCGCCAAAGCCGTTGCCCGGAGCCGCCGTGGCGTACGGCCCCATCGGCGCTGCTCGTGCTGCTGTGGGCTGGGCGTAGTTCCGTTCAGTCAAAAAGATCATCTGCTCAGCGCCGTTCTGCGTGAGGTGGTCGAGGGACGGGAACTGAATGCTCGAGTAGTGGTTCTGAGGCCCGGAGTTCGGCGTTACAGCCGTCGAGGCTTGTCCCCGGCTGTTGGGAGTGGTTGCGGACTCGGCGGGGGAAGCACCCTGGTTTTGGGTTGCTATCGAATCCTCAATGGTTCGAAGCACCCGGTTGATGGAGTTGATTGCCGAAGTGACCGGCTCGTCAGCTATCATCGTGCCGAGCGTCTGGAGGGCGGTGTGGATGTATTCGATGTTGTAGGTGTACTTGGATGGCTGACATAAGATATCGTAGATGAGCACCGCACAGCTACACTCTATGAAGAAAGCCTGATAACGATGGTACTGTGGAACTTGTTAGTCGCCAGCCAGACTGGAGGAGAGAAAGCGGAAAGCTTACTTTACAGATGGCAATCCTTGGAACAATACTGCTCATGAAGATGATCGAGTCCTGCGCTGCATCAGTAGCATATCGGCACGCCTGCCGAAGCCACATCTCGCCGTTGTCTCGTTGGTATTTGCCAAACCGCATGGCATAGTTGGCAATCAGGAAGGGTCGGAACGTCAAGATGACCCCGAGATAGTAACCTGCATAGGATTAGTTCGAGTCCGCGCACTCTAGGCCTCATCGCAACTTACAGTTGTGTAATGTGAGCGTCTCAATTGCCTCAGCCGGCGACTGTGTGTGGTTAGAGTGAGCCGACGCGATGTCGCACGACTCAGCGAACCGCCTCAATTGACCGTATAAGCCCTCGGCCGTGACATAGAGTTGTCGCAAAGACTCAGATTTGCGCCCGTAGATAAGTTTGGCGCCGTCCTCCATGATCTTGGCGACGCGGCACAGGTTGGCGACAAAGGGGGGTCGGTGGGGAAGGGACAAGAGATGTCACTTATGCTCATGGAGGCCCTCCGGCCTAGTGTTAGGGCTTGGCACGTCTCGTAGAAGTATAGGAGCCAAAGCGTGTTCCGGTGCTTTGCGAGGCTCCCTTCGCCGTTTCGAAGACTCGGGCCGTCTTTGTGCAGACCCAGCGCGAACGCCTTCCTGCATGCGACACCAAGATGCAGGTACGTTGAGTTGGGACGGCCCATGTTAATCTGGTAGTCGGACATCAACAAGGAGAACTGCAACATCTGAAGGGTCACCGCATCGTCAAAGACGACGGCTTCGCGCTTGGCCTGGATGTACAGAGTCTCGGCCAGGTTGGTATGCTCTGACCATAAAGCGCCGATAGCTAGCATGGCGAGGAAGCAGGCTTTGGTCTGTGGCGGAATCAGGTCGTCGGCATGGTACAATTGCCGAAGTAGATCGTCTAGTTCCGGTATGCTGTAGAACGCCATTCTGCTATACGACGATACTTTGAAGTTTGCCAGAAACTCCTTGGCGCGATCGAATGTGATTTGCTGCAATTGGACCCTGGGCGATCGGATGGCCTCAATATCTACCCGCGAGGGCGTGCCGAAGAATAGGGATCTCTGCATGAAGGTGTCCAGGCCGGACCTGTCTCTACCCCGATGACGTCCATACTGTGGCTGCGAATGCGAAACTTTGGATAAGATACCTCTGTGGACCTGCTGCAGGAAAGCGAAGTTTGAAGAGGGACCGTAGAAAAGCTGAGAGCTATCAAAGTTCGTCGGAGCCAGGTGCGTTTCTGTGACACCATTATCGATGTGGATTGGGTCGGACTGGCAGCGCTGCTGTGCCAATGGCTTTTCCGATGACGCGCCAGTCATGACGTGGCCATCACTGGCCGGGCTGCCGACGCCCTCATCTCCATCTCCAGACGGAATGCCACGGTCGCTTGCGGCGCCGTATTCAACTTTCGCGGCGGGCTGGTTCAGGTCGCTAGGCCCGGCGTCACGTCGCGCAAGAGTGGCATTGATGCGATCGGGGTTCTTCAGGGATTTCCGTATGCGGGCTTTGGCGCGGTAGACACACAGCGAGGGGTCGGCGTGGCAGTTCTGACAGGCCGGTCGCGATCCGTTGCATCGGATTTTCCGGGCCCGACAGGGCTCGCAGGCCTTGGAGATCTTGTTCATCCTTTGCCGGAGAATGATGTGATCGGAAAAGGAATAAGGCCGGAAAAGATCACAAGGAGGGATGGGATTGAAAAAGAGAGAGAGGTCGGGTCTGGGAAAGGAAGAACGGGCGCGGATTAAGCTAAAGGGCGTTGTCCGCTATTCTCCGTAAGTCCGAGGCCTGCAGGACTGATTCTGAATGGCTGAGTCAGTCGATAGCGCTGTCTCAATTCGCGCAGACAGGTTTAGTGCATCCGATCCGAATTATTACTGATCAAAAAAGTTGGCTCGGCGGCAACACTTAAGCAATCACAGATATGGAATTGGAAATGTGAAAAAGCACGCGATTCAATTTCACATTCGTATGCAGCAAATTAAAGGTATCCGGGGTGTCGTAAGATACGTCTAGTTTAGGTAATGGCTGTCAACGACGTTTCAGTAATGAGCGACGAAGTTGGAGCGGGGGGCACGTGCTGTGGTGGGCTAGCCGTTCGCGTGTCGCTCGCAGTGGGAGCTTCAACTTCTAGATTCGTTAGGAGTTAGGGACATGCAAGTGTGCCATGGCCTGCTGGTTGTGCTGAAACGTCCAGATTTGAGTTCTAGCTCGGTGTTTCGGCATGTATTCATCATCGACGGCAAGCAGCAGCAGCAGCTTACGTCTACATATCCCACCCGGGAAAATCAACCTCGACGCGTTTTTGAAATCGTAGTTCCAGCCCAAGCACCGGTTACTCCGAGCAAGACACGGTACCTACTCCGTAGTTGGCAACGCATTCAGAGTATTGAGCTTCGACGTTGATTACCAATAAGGCCAAATATTTGTCCCTCCAGTGTTGCGCTTGCAAGTCCCACCATTCCCGGCAGTTTGAGTCCCTTACTACTAGATCTTGCTGTCATCTGAAGCGTGAGCCAGGTCGCTGGGCCAAATAATGCAACCCCTTTCCCCAAAACAGCAAGCCGCCCTACCGCACACTACCCTGACCGACACTCGTCACCCAGTCGCCATGCAGTTGTGGATGCTCTGATCCGCCAAGGTGGCTTATCTACGATGGAGCCTTCGTCGGCGACAGCTTACCAAAACTCACACGCGGCCGAGTGCCCGAACTCCTATCGCCTAGACGGGATGCTTTTTCAATGGGGCAACGGGGCGCACCCACCCCAGCACGGCAAACCCGTATATCCGATCACATTTACAGCAACTACATAAGGACAATGGGTGCCAGCCAAGCATCCCGACTGTTTGGTGAGATGGTGAGGTCATCGCATTTCTAATATCATCTATCCAAGATGGCGGCCTTCCAGGTATCTGACAGCGACAGCAGTGCCAGCAAAGTCGACCACGCTGGAACGGGCGTGACCCGCAAACAGATCACGGTCACCTTCGAGGACGTCGGTATCGAAGTCTTCGGGGCTGGTCAAGATTATGGTTCCAACTGCCTTTCAGTCCTGGGCGACTTAGTCCCAACCTTTGGCAAAAACAGCAGGCCGAAAAGGGTGAGTGCACCCGCGATCACTACGTCTAAGCACAAAACACTAAAACACCTTAGCACATCCTTCAAGGTGTAAGCGGCCAAGTATGCCCGGGCGAGATGGTAAGTTGACCCCTGATACATCTGGACGGCGTTCACTGCGGTCCCGCTAACATGGCCCCAGCTTCTCGTCATCGGTAGACCCGGTTCTGGATGCACTTCCTTGTTGAAGATCCTCTCGAACCAGCGTGATGAGTTCCATGAGGTTACCGGCCAAGTACGCTACGGAAACGTCGGCCATGAAGCGGCGAAGCAGTTCCGCCACCAAATTGTCATGAACACCGAAGGTAAAAACAGTCAACAGACACATTTTTGTGCGGACGCCCCCTGACTGACGGTGACCAGATGACATGCACTTTCCCACCCTGAAGGTCTCCGAGACACTGGACTTCGCAACCTCCACCAAGCTGCCCGGATCCAGGCCCGATCACCTGAAGAACCCCAAGGACTACATCACGCAGACGTCCGACGCCGTCCTCAGCTCCCTCGCCATCGGCCATACCAAGGACACCATCGTGGGCGACGAGTTCGTGCGGGGTGTATCAGGAGGCGAACGCAAGCGCGTCAGTTTGGCCGAGGTCATGAGCACCCAAGCCCCCTTACAGTGCTGGGACAACTCGACACGCGGTCTCGATGCCAGCAACGCCGTCGACTTTGCGCGTGTCCTACGAAAGTCCGCCGACGAGCAGCGGAAAACCATCATCGCGACACTGTATCAGGCCGGCAACGGTATCTACGACTGCTTCGACAAGGTACTCGTGCTTGCCGGAGAGGGCCGAGAGATTTACTATGGTACCACTTCTGAGGCTAGAGCCTACTTCGAGGAGATGGGCTTCAAGTGCCCCCCTGGTGCTAACATTGCCGATTTCCTCACCTCTGTCGCTGTCCACACGGAGCGCACTATCCGTCCCGGCTTCGAAGGCAAGGTGCCCAACACAGCCGAGGAGTTCGAGGCGCGGTTCAAGAGCAGCGAGATTTACCGTCGCATGAAAGCTGAGGCAACCGCACGGTCTTCCGAATCCTCTCTTGTTGCCGAGATTGAGGATCTCAAGCTTGCAGGACACTCGGAGAAGATCCGCACTGTTGGGTTCCTGTCCAGAGAGAAGAGTCCCTACACCGCCTCATTCCCCAAGCAGGTCTGGGCCTGTTCCAAGAGGCAATTCCAGATTCTCTGGGGTGATCGCTTCACGAACGGCCTGCAACTGGCCTCCTCTATCGTCATGGCACTAGTCACTGGCAGTCTGATGTACAACCTTCCCGGCGATAGCAGCTCCATATTCCGACGACCTGGAGCTCTTTTCTATCCCATCCTCCTCTGGGGCCTTAACAAGATGAGCGAGACCGTCGCATCGTTCATGGGCCGCCCCATCTTTACCCGACACAAGCGCCTCGGGCTCAACCGCCCGGCTGCCTACGCATTCGCCTGCGCTCTTACCGATATCCCCTTCATCGTCGTCATGTTCAGTCTGTTCGACATTGTCTACTACTTCATGGTGGGCTACCAACACGACGTGGGTAGATTCTTCACCCAGTGGCTCATCTACATTCTCATCACACTGTGCTTCTCATCCCTGTACCGACTCATCGGCGCCTGGTGCCGTCATTTTGGCCTGGCGGCGCAGATCAGTGGCTTCATGACCATGGTGATGATGGTTTACGCGGGCTACCTGATTCCCATCCCCAGCATGCACCCCTGGTTCCGCTGGATCGCCTACATCAACCCGGCGAGTTACGCATTCAATGCAGTAATGGCCAGTGAGATGGGCAACCGGCAGATGACCTGTGTCGAACCTCAGTTCGTCCCCTTTGGACCTTCCTATGACAGCAACCAGTACCGCAGCTGCACTACCGTCGGCTCAGCTCCTGGCGATGATCTCATCAATGGTGCCGAGTACTTGTATCTCCAATACGACATCCGCGGTACGGAAATCTGGAGGGATGTTGGCATTCTCATCGCGTTTTGGGTCTTCTTCGCCACCATCGCCGCAATTGGTTTCGAGGTCAACCTGGTCGCCGGCGCCGGATCCAAGGTTCTCTACGATCGCAGAAGTCAACAGAAGGAGTTGGCAGGACGCCAGGATCCGGAGAAGACTCAAGCTCAAGGTCTTCCTGAGCAAGGAGACTACGCTGCAGCAGGATCGACTGTCTTCACTTTCAAGGATATCTCTTATTTCGTGCACCACGAGGGTAAGGAGAAGCAACTTCTACAGAATGTCTCGGGTTACGTCAAGCCAGGCCAACTCGTCGCGCTTATGGGCAGTTCCGGAGCGGGTAAGACCACTCTCATGGACGTTCTAGCGCAGCGCAAGGACAGCGGTCGCATCGATGGCTCTATCATGGTCAACGGCAAACCCCAAGGCATCAGCTTCCAACGGACCACAGGTTACTGCGAACAGAACGACGTACACGAACCAACGGCGACAGTCTTCGAATCGCTGATATTCTCCGCTCGTCTCCGACAAGACTACTCCGTGCCCGACGCTGACAAGATCGCCTACGTCAACCAGATTATGGAGCTCCTGGAGCTGACTCCTCTGAAGCACGCGCTCGTCGGTATCCCCGGTTCCGGCCTTTCGATCGAGCAGCGCAAGCGCCTCACGCTTGCCACGGAGCTGGTCGCTAAGCCTTCTCTCCTATTCCTCGACGAGCCCACCAGTGGTCTGGACGGCCAAAGCGCCTACGAGATCTGCCGGTTCATGCGCAAGCTTGCCGCTTCTGGTCAAACCATCATCTGCACCATCCATCAACCTTCCGCTGCGCTGTTCGAGGCCTTTGACGTTCTCCTGCTTCTCGCCAAGGGTGGTAGGACCACCTATTTCGGACCCACTGGCCAGGACTCCTCCATTGTTCTCGACTATTTCTCCCGTAATGGCGCTGCCGCTCTCCCTGACGTCAACCCTGCCGAACATATTGTGGATGTGGTCCAAGGACGCTTTGGTACCGATATTGATTGGCCCGAGGTCTGGAATGCGTCGAAAGAGCGAACCGAGGCCCTCGCCGAGCTTGCACGCCTTGACAACAATCAGATTCTGGAGAAGACGGGTACAACCTCCGAAGCTATTCCCGAACCCACCGAAGCCGAGTCCAAGGACTATGCCACACCCGTCATGTACCAGGTCAAGCTTGTCACGACGAGACAGTCCATCGCACTTTGGCGCAACCCCGACTACATATGGAACAAGATCGGCCTACACGTCACTAATGCCTTGTTTGGTGGTTTCACCTTCTGGATGATCGGAAACGGCTCATTCGAACTGCAGCTCCGCCTCATGGCCGTCTTCAACTTCGTGTTCGTGGCGCCGGGATGCATTAACCAGCTACAGCCCCTCTTCATCAAGAACCGTGAGCTCTTCGAGACGCGCGAAAAGAAGTCCAAGGCCTACCACTGGCTCGCCTTCATCTCGGCTCAGCTGCTGTCCGAAATACCCGTCCTCATCCTCTGCGCCACCGTCTACTTCGTTTGCTGGTACTTCACCGCCGGCTTCCCCGTCAAGGCCAGCAAGTCCGGACAGGTGTACCTCGAGATGATCCTGTACGAGTTCCTGTACACGTCCATCGGCCAGGCCATCGCGGCCTACTCGCCCAGCGAGGTCTTTGCGGCGCTGGCCAACCCCGTCTTCGTCGGCGCCGGCCTCATCAACTTCTGTGGTGTCGTTGTGCCCTACTCCCAGATCCAGGCCTTCTGGCGCTACTGGATCTACTGGCTCGACCCCTTCACTTACCTCATCGGCGGCCTGCTCGAGCCCGTCGTCTGGGACGTCAAGGTCCAGTGCAAGCCCACCGAGCTCACCCACATTCCCGTCCCGCCCAACTCCACCTGCGGCGCTTACCTTGCCGACTTCTTGGCGACGAGTGGTGGATACGTGGTCGACCCCGAGTCGTCGAGCACGTGCGAGTACTGCGCTTACACTTCGGGCGCGGATTACATGCGCACCATGAACATCAACGAGAGCTACTACGGGTGGAGAGATGTTGGCATCACTGCGCTTTTCTGCATCAGCTCGTATGGGCTGGTGTTCCTGATGATGAAGCTACGAAGCAAGGCTACGAAGAAGGCCGGTTAGAAGAACGACTTAACGAAATTGAATTAGAACCCATTAGACATAATCATATAAAACTCACGTTTTGATCTTAAGAACCCAGCTCCTTATTTGCGCGCACTTGTTTGATTAGTAAATGTAACATGTATGGTGTCTTGCTTGTTGTTGTGCCGTCCTCCCACGACACCAACACGGCTAACAGTGACCGCAGGCAAACTCACTTACGACCTCATTGGCAGACTGCTCCGACACCTGAAAGTATCTTGCTTGTAAGTCCTGGACACAGATACTCAACTTCAATTGGCTATGAACACCAAGCGTCTACACGAAATCCAACCTGGAGCAATTGAAGTCCTGCAGTCTTCGGTTGGTGAAAGCAAAACCATCATCACCAATGTCAGTCTCCACCTTTTGTCGTTGGCCTGCTCGACTCCCAAGTCGCCTTACGAGGCCATCGACCGGGTGCGACACGACAGACATCGCTTACCCGCACCCGCTCCTCCACGGCGGAGATGGACCTTCAATCGTCGCCAAGGCCGAAGTAAACACTGCGGATGCCGTATAACGATGGCTCCACCTTCCGCATACAGAGCGCCAATCTATGGCTGCCTAGACTCTTGTGTTCACGATGCTATACGAGTATACATTTCTTTTGTTTTGTTTTTTTGTACAACACCATTTCAACATGCAGGTGATTTTACATACTGCTAGTATATGCAAACACAGCAGTGCTGAACGCGATGTATTGGCTGCGACGGAGAGCGCGCCGCTGCAGCTTATTCGCCTCGTAAGTTTTGACCAATCAACCTGCTCGTTGGTTATTGCGTCCGACTAAATATACGCAACGAGCATCTTCTTGCAACCGAGGCAAGTTTGAGAGGCTCGGTTAAGGAGGGAGCAGCAACGAGTTTCAGACAGAGTGACGATGTAGAAGGCTTCAGAGCTTCACGTAGGCTCCATGCCGTGCTCAATGCAGCGTCTGGGAGCCTTTGAGATATCTATAAAAGACTATTCAAGTCCTCGTCCAAGTCCTTCTTTTTTCTCATCATCTCATCCACTGTCTCATCATCCTATTCACCTATCAAACCATCATTTCAACTTCCAGGCCTACTCGCAACAGTCCATTCTTACTCATCCTTATCCTTCAAGATGCACTCCGTCCAGATCCTCCTCGGCCTCCTCGCCACCAGCGCCTCGGCCATCGACATTTACGGCTACAAAAACAATGATAAGTGCAATGGCAACAACTACGTCGTGTCGACCAACGTGAACCCGGACGTCTGCGCCGTCACCGCCTCGGGCAACGTCTACCGCAGCATCTCGTTCCGCGCCATCCCAACCAACTGGAACATCATCGGCCGCGCCTTCAACGGCGGCGACTGCAAGAACATTAACTACGTCGTCCAGTCCAGCGGCCGTACCGACATCTGCCTCGGCGGCAACGACTACTCTGGCGGTAGCTACGGCTTCGCCAACAAGAAGCGCTCTGCTAAGGAGGGCGTCGCTGAGGAGGCTTGCTCTGCTGTGGAGGCCGAGGGCTGTGCTTCGGTTGCGAAGGCCGATAAGATGGTGTTCGAGAATGGGCCCCAGTACAACCTAGTCGACCTCGACGAGGCTCTTTACACTGAACTGGTAAGCATATAATACCCCAATTCCTGTCTCAATTGCACTTATACTAACTTTTCCTTCTAGTGAGCTATAATAACTCCTTGAACCAAACTCCCGTCAAGTATCTACTCTCACCAGATGAATAATTACTGATATCGTTTCTGTGACAAATAGGATCGAGCTGTTTCACAAAGGTGTCAACGCAACTGACATCCCGGCCAAGTTCGATGCGCACAAGACTGAGTAAAGAAGCTAGGGAGATGCTCTACTCAGGGGTTGAATAACACTTGGATTAGTGGAGGCGTTCAAGGGATATGTCAGTCGTATCCCTAGCTCTGCCAGGATCAAGTCATGGGTAGTTCACTCTGGGCGAGGTTCACTTCTTTCTATGTATGTTTCTCGACGCTGCGGCGCCAAAAGTCGAGTTGCATAGCTTCGTTATTAGGTAGCCATTTTAACAACGCTCTGCCTACCGATTTTTAAGTTTGTTCTTGATGCCGCCTTTGAAACCGCGGCCACGACCCTAGCGGTGACGATAATAGCCATTCCCCTTGTGGGCCAGCCTTTCCAGGTGTTCCGGGGTGAATCAGGGGTTAGCATTTCTCTGCTGATAGTTAAGGGCAAGGGGGAATCTCAGATGTAATCTGCATTTACGGCATCAAATCTGTCGTCTTTCCTGCGACAGTATATTACTACGATTATGTGGTTTCGTTCGGGCTTGCGTATTAACGTGTCTGATTTGATTTTATGGGGTAACAATGTATCATGAGGAGGGTAATTACACGAGGTCGTTTAATCCGGGAGAATTCATATCGACTGGGCACTCAAGCAGCGGGGTTTGCTCTGTTCGCCGTGGGATAAAACTATATCACTAACATAATATTTAGAGTCTATTGCAAATTATGTCACCTTCACACCTCAGAGATAGGTTCGTCTGAGTTGTGGTTGAGGTCCCGATATATTAACGTTTTAACAAAATCTGGATCAGCATGTGGACACCAGATATTTGACTCGAACGTTGTCGTCTTTTCTTTCCTATCTAAAATCAGCAATCAAGTTTTTTTCAGCGTGTTCAACTCGGTTCCTCATCCAAATAATTCATCCATCGATATACTCTTCAAAAAATGGCATCGTTCCTCGATCTCCCCCAGAGCTCCGACGTCGCATCTACCTCCAAGCCAGACTGCCGGTGAATGCCGACATCATCCTACCGCCCAGATACTTTCGACGCGGGGACTTGAGTACGAGGTGCCATCTCGCCTACAAACTTCTTCGGACACATCGCGCCATCCACGACGAGGTCGCCGATATCATCTATGCCGAGAACCGTTTCATCGCCAGCGGCCGATACGGCTTCTCCCCGCTCCGGCGCCTGCCGCCGCGGACGTGCGCGAGGCTGTCGAGTCTGACCATTCACCTGTGCGTCGCCAAGGCTCGTAGCCCATTCTACTGGAGGTGGGAGGACGAGGTTCCGCCGTTCCCACTGCCCGTGGGCTGCATTGCCGCGTGGCAGGCGGCGGCGGCTCACGTCCTCGCCCATGCGAATCGCGAAACGCTCGACTTCCTCCTCATCTGCGATACGGGGGAAAGTGCGGACACACTGGACGCCCTGCAGCCTCTGATAGATCACCCAGGCAGTGTCCGGCGCTGCCACATTCGCCTCGGTCAGGTTTGGAGCCGTCGACTGTGCAGCTTGGCACGGGACGTCGCGCTTCGGGCACAGGGGCTGCACCGCGAAGATGAGAACAACAGACCCTTCCGGTTCATGGACCTCCCGCCCGAGATTCGATTGCAGATCCTCGAGTACACAGACCTGGTGACGCCCCTGAAACAGGTGGAGTGGAGAGTTGGCCGGGGCTTTAACACTATCTGTGACATTCCGGCCAGTTGCGGGGCGGCCGGCCTACGCGATACAGCAATCTGGCTACGATTTGCCTGCTGCAGCCCTGACCACGATACACGCCACACCAGTGAAGTCTGCAGCGCCAGCCAGAGCGGATATTCTCCCCGCTGTCAGTGCTGGAGGCCCCCCGGAGCTGACATCATGCTGGTCAGCAGCACCATGTACGATATGGCCATGACCACCCTCTACGGACGCAACCGCGTCATTGTCATGTTTGAGGAGAACGACATCAATCCGCTCATTGCTTGGCCCAGCACGGGGTCGCCCGACCCGGACGTGTCGGACGAGTCGGACGAGTTGGACGTGTCGGATAACGGGTCTGACGGTTGGGAGCTCGAACTGTTCCACCGTGGCAGAAGAGTGAACCCGGTCCGCCCGCCTCTAGTGCGACGGCAGCTGGGCGCCGCCATCTTTCTCGGTGCGCACCACCACAAGTTTCGGCCGGCCGCGCTGTCCCACCTGCGCACGCTCGAGGTCGTCTTCCCACGCCAAGGGCGCGGGCCGTTCGACGCCGGTCTGCTCCGGGGGTGGCGAGACGCCGTGCGCCACCTGCGGGAGCAGGGCGCTGCCCAGTCCCTGACGACGCTCATCGTACACATGCGGGTAGCGGGGGACTCGCCGGACACCAACACCCAGGCACCAGCCGGTGGCTACGGCCGGGTCGCCTTCGAGCAGAGGCTGCGGGAGGCAGGGGACCCGTTGCGGGGCCACGCGGCACTGCTGGAGCCGCTGCGGGAGCTGTGCGAGGGCGGGCTGCGCAGGTTGTTCGTTTTCTTGGAGTCGGGATGGCACTGGACCCCGCCCCAGGGCTGCACGCTTCAGTCCTGCCAAGGTCGACAGACCGGCGGAATCCATGGTCGCGTGAGGGACATGGAGCAGTTTTTGGAGAAGAGTGTCATGGGGCAAGAGTATGACAGTTCGAACGAGGGAAAGATGATGGAGCGTCCTTCCCAATGGATGCACCATATGCTTGACTAAATTTGATTATGTTGGCGACGGTTGGAGAATTGCTGTCAGAGGGCTGTTTTGCTGAACGAGTAGTTGGTGATGGCTGCGGCGAGGATATCCGTATATCAACTCAAGAGCACACGAGCACACAAACACGTCCCAAAAGAGCGTGACACCTCTAGATAGCTCTTGAGATATCGCAATATTGTATATATAAAGACAGGGTATATATTACTCTTATATAATAACAACATATGCGCCTACACCAAAACCAACGCCGTTAGCGCCGCCGCCATGGCCAACAGGCTAACACCACCACCAGTGCCGAGGTGCTCGCGCGCCGCGCCGCTCTTCGAGTCGTCCGGCTTCTTGCCCTGCTGCTTGCCCTGGACGCAGTTTACGAAGTTGTTGCCCTTGGCGCCCGAGTGCGTAATCAGCGAGTCCAGCTTGCCTTTGTTGTCAAAGATGACGCGGTCCGCGCCCGGCGAGCCGCCCGTGTAGATCTTGGCGCTCGAGAGGATTGGGAACTCGTACCACGGGGCCGACGAGGGGAAGTTGAAGTTCTCGAAGTTCTTGTACTGGTGCGGGTATTTGCTGCTGCCTAGATAAGGGATGCGCGGGGCGCACTGGTCAGTAACTGGTCTCAAGAGACAAAACGAGGGAGAGGCGCGTTACGCAGGCCGGTTGGTTGCTTACCGAGAGTCTGGCTTTGTTGGTGGAGGCCGTAGCCAGTCTTCACGGCCTGGTCGATATCCTTCTGCTGATAGCAATTGGAGCCGCAGGTATAGGCGCAGCTCTGGTCGCGCTCGACCAGCACTACATCCCCGCGTTCCGCGACGTCGGCGGCGCTGGCTGAGGTGCCAGCCGCGGACAGCAACGTGAAGAGGAGGGTAGGGAGGATCTGCATTGCATTAGAGGGTTTGCTGACTTGAGGCGTTTCGGCGTCTCGGTACGCGCCCGGGCGCGTGCGCGTGCGCTGGAAATCTCGTGAAACGTACCTTGGAGCCGAGCATGATGATGTTGATGGCAGCAAAACTGAAGATTGGGATGATTTGACAGCAAAGTTCGCAGGGGCTTGCTTGGGCGTACTTAACCTTATATTTCCAGCAAGCTCCCGCCCGTCTGCTGCCAACTCATTGATCGTGAAACTGCCAAAAGCTAAGGCCCATTGTCCGATTGGCATGTCCACTGAAACAAAGGCCACTGATCGCCATCCGTAGTGGGTTATAGGCCCACTATCAGTAGAGTTTAGCCTGGCTGGGTGCTGGGCGTCCGCTAGCATCGCCGACCTTCCGTCTTGTCCAGCGCTAAATCACAAGTCTATCGATTCCAAGCGCAAAAAGGATAGCAACAAGCAGCGCTCAACCCTTCCAGAACGAGGCCTCCAGTTCATTTCGTTGACAGGTGTTTGCAATTGAATGCCAGCACACGTTTTCGTGCTGTACTGATCGGCATCGTCGCGCGTGTCCTGCCAGCAGCTAGGTCGCATCCTAACGTTGATGCACAGGACTACATAACCCTACGTCATTCAATTGGTCGCCTAACCCTGCTCAGGTTCGGGAGATCGGCATCGCAGCAGGCATTGGGACTCCTTAGTTTCCCGCAACCCACCAAGAACTTGCCCGTTGGTTAATGCGCGTGGTCTCGTGCTTCACTTGCCTGATTGCAGGTAACACTTATCGTCCTCTTTCGTAGCCAGTATCTGCACATGGGGCAGGAGGTTTTATCAGTTGGGTTTCTTGTGCTGTTGCTCAGAAGTAAAATCCGTTGGTGCTGCTCATCCTACGAAAAATGTATGATCTACCCAGCTACTCCTTAGGTATTATATACCTCGAGCTCCTGATGTCCGCTCAAGGCCGAAAAGGGGTAGCTCGTGTATAACTGCCTATCCCTCCTTATCTTGTCTACAATCCTATGCGCGCATAGGTATACTATATAACAGATTATCCCTGGTATTCTTAAAACACGTCCCATGCGGCAATCAGATCAATTAGCCTGCGTGTATGCTCGCGCGGTAGAAGCAGCGGTCTTGTGTGGTGCCGCCGCGAAAGGTCGATATGGTACTGAGGCTTGTCCTAACCCCCGGCCCGGCCCGTCGCTGGGACCAGTGTCACATCCTCGTCAAACAATAAGTTAACCAGACACCATGCGTCTTCCAAGCAGCCAGCATTATTAGCATAGCTGGCAGGGGCCCGCCCGGGACAATCGTCTTGCTCCCATATTAGACCTCCAGCTCTTAATCATTCTTTCATCGGCATGGTTTTAATCACAGATGAAGTGCTCATGCTCAAACTAACCTACTTGCAAGCAACTCTGGTATTTTGGGCTGGCCACTAAACCTGACCACCTAGCTTAACCGATATTTCAATCTCAACCCCATACCCCAAAATCCCCAATTTGTGAATATTCGCAACCCCCGCGAAATCCGGGGGAGAACCGGGGGGATTCGTTTTGCCCCATTTGTAATCCTAGGTCAGATGGCAACGCGTTCCACCGAAATCGTATGACTGTCAGAGCTGCCAAGCCGCATTTGGCAGCAGGAGAGGCGGCGATATGGCAGCTACGCCAAGCAGACCCCGCGGGATCGTCATTCTATGGGAGCTCACCACCTACCCGATATGCCCACCGCCATGCCATATGGTTCGACCGATTGCTAATACAATCGCGGGGGAAACAATTATAAAAATGACATCCGTCACTCGGAAGAGATGGAAGGTATTCACTTTTCCCTCCGCCGATTCCCAAGCTCTACTGAACCGGAAACCATGTCGACGAACCCAACACCAATCCACGTGACCGTTCTCCCGGCCTCGACGCAGTCGGGCGAGGCCACCATCCGCGCCCTCCTGAACGCCGAGCAGCAGCCCACCGTCCGCGGCATCTACCGGGACGCGTCCAAGGCGCCCAAGGAATTTACCAGCAACCCCCGCTTCGACGCCGCCAAGGGCGACATCGACCTGTGGTCCGGCCTCGACTTCCGGGGCTCCGACGCCGTCTTCTACAACCCGCCGCCCCCGTTCGACGGCAGGGATCCGGCCGTGTTTGCCGCTCAGACGGCCAACAATGTCCTGGCCACGCTGAAGCGGCTTCCCAGCGTCAAACGGCTGGTGATCTCGTCAGCGATGGGGTCCCAGCATGAGCGAGGAACTGTGCGTCAACACCGTCACACGTGTGCAGTCCCCAACTTGGAGTTACGGACGTTAACTTGAGAAATGGCAACAGGGCATGCTGAGACTCAACCACGTCACCGATCTTGTCTTAAAGAAAGCGGTGCCTGAGGTTGTCATAGTGAAGCCTGCTTATTACATTCAGACCTGGGCTGCCGCCGCGAAAGCCAAGGGGGCAGAGAAATTGTGCTTCGAGTCGCTGCTTGAAGACCCGAATTACAAGATTCCCATGGTGAGTCAACGCCTTCGCATATAACCACGACGAGATCTGATAGGGTTTTACCAGGTCAGCGTTGAGGACTTAGGAAAACGCTGTGCGGAATACCTTCTCGACAGCTCCGAAGCCTCGAAGCAGAGCTTGCGGACCGTGGATCTACACGGTCCCCGAGATTATAGCGCTATAGACGTTCACAACGCTATCGAGAAAGTCACCGGCAAGAAATGGGAGCTGGTGAACATCCCGAAGGAAAGGCTCGCGGAGCACTTTGGAAAGGAGGTGCCGGAAGTTTATGTACAAGACTTCGTGGAGATGATAACAGCCATGCACCCGGGCGGGGTGCTGGCGGCTGAGTTCGAAGGTGGGGAGAATATTGTCAGGGGTACGGTCGAGCTGGAAGATGCGTTGCAGAGGATGGTATCGGAATAGCAGGTGCAAATGGAGTTATATCAAGTTTGGTCAAGTTTCTAGTCACAGTGGCAACTCAAAATAACAAAATAATCGATATTAGACCCATGTTGAGGACATTGCTTTCGAACATACAAACGGTTACTGCAGTTGGGGCAGTTGGATAAAACATCGAGTACTAATAGCTCTTTTGATAACAAATACTAATCTGAAAGATATTGGGGTCAGATATCGTGGCACTATAGGAGAGGGTACACCAAAAAGAGAACGAATTCACTATGAGCTGGCCAGATACTAAATACCACGTTGGAGGATTGGTTGGACCACCCCTCATCGAATTTCCATTTGTGAACAGGTTGAATATTGTACAGGATTCAAAAGGTGGTTGAAAATAGAAAAATGATTCTTAGTATTGGGCCAATAACCAGGGCGGCAAGGAACTGACCATCGACAACAGAGCCTAGATACCCAACGCTACCCGGACTATGATCTCGATTTGGTATTGCGTATGGTTTCATGTCTTTTTCATTTTGTAAGGGAGGATAGTGTTGAGTTTCCAAATGAAGCATTATCACATCATGGATGTAGTCACACTCAGAATCCCAACTCACAAGCCGCCAGGGATAGCATTGGGTCACGTGTGCATGCAGTTGTCGTTTGTGCATACACCAGATTACGTGAAAATATATACCAGGAAGCGGGTAGAGACGACTCGGACCCAGCATCGGGGAACATCAATGTGGAAATTATTGACAAGAAGTACCTACTGAAGGTGCCGGATGTGCTGGTCCTTCTCTTTCTTTGTCCGCCAGCACTGGCCAAACCACAGCTGCGCCTTTTCGCCCTACGACCCTTTTTGACACCCGAACTCCACATCTGTGTACGGTTCAGTATATGAAAAGGCCGAAAGAAGTCACACTTGTTGATTCAAGGTCCAGGTTCAGGACACCCAAGAAGCATTCGGCCAAGCAAGGGTCTCGATTCCATCGTCCCGCCTTACCGCTACGCCGCTGAGCAATCAAGGACAAAGGCCGGCTTCCGGCACACTGCTCATAACGACAGGTTCCCAACCGGCAGGAGTTGATATGTAAAACATCAGAATGCTGGTATTATACGTTTGGTATGGGTCGCATGTGTATGTGCATTCGGCATGAGATGATTGCATCCGAGGTCACATTCCAGCTTGTCCAGATGCACCCTCGATATTAGCTCCCCACACCCCTTGAATGGCGAACAAACCGTGGAAGGTGCCAAGGGTACATTCGAAGCAGTGGATGGGCAATTCACTGTTTGATTCGTTCGCTTGGTGGTCCCAAGAGAATGGATTCAATATTACCTCCTCGGATCGTCAAATCGAAGGCGCTCCAGATCAACAGAAGTAGCCTGATTTCTCACCAAAGTTGGCAACCAACTCGTCAACTAGCATACAGTCAGTTATCGAAAAACCCGGGGAATTGGATAGTTGTCTGGCCGAAGACCGGCTAAACTGAAACTTCAGCTATAGCGAATCGCAGGGCTGCCCGATGTTTTCAGCTGCCGGTCTTGTGAGATGATGGAAGGATGACAAGCGGTCATTCAGGGTCATAACATATATCCCAAATGCAGCTTTCGCGCTGTCTAGTCGGCACCCAAGACCGTAAATCCCACAAAATGAGCTTGCTCCTCGATGAGTCCTTCAAGTAGCTGCGAGCATTTGGTCCTGAACGCTGAGCTTGGTTGGCATGGGATTCAGCTGCCAGAACTAGCGCCCGCTTTCGAACTCCAAGGGACTGGATGACAGCAAAAGGCATTGCTTTCGCTGCGGGGCCTGGCCGGCGCCGAGTCGAATTTTCCCGTCTTGGTTTCTTCTTGTGTCCTTGGCGGGCGCGCTGGCAAGGCAGCCAAGCAACCATCCAAGGTTAATGACCTGACAGGACTCGTGAGAAGAAGATGACACTCTGCTCCAATTGAAGTGCCACAACGGCGATCCGCAGGCATTGGTCCAATCATGTGCGCCTACCGTCCGTTCGGTTTAGAGCCTGCAATGTCAGCTTGTAAGGTGGTGGTGGTCTGCTGATCTTCGGTCTGGAAGTCTAAAGTTGATTGACGGGATCGGTCGGGAAGCTCAGGTGATGCCAGGTATGGCCTCAGGCACGGCTTAAAGACATTCTAAGTCGGAAGATCCGAAGCCAACTCAATTTTAATTCGTTGCGGCCAAACGTCCATCGCCCCGGTTCTGATCTTTCAAACCAACAAACCGTTTGACGGGCTCGGCAACCCGACAGGCCGCCTGGGGCTCCAGGGTCACTAACGTGTGGGAGGAGGATCCAGCAAGCCGGACTGGGCAACCGATACCCCGCCGTAGCTCCAACAGCTCACCTTGGCTCGCATGTGGCCCGCATATCGTATATCCGAATCGTCTGCTGCCCTGTCACCGACTGACCCCCCTGTTAGACCTACCCCGGATAATACCAGCCAGAATTATTGGAGCGGTCCCACTCTACCCCGGATAATATCAACCATCTCATTGGAACAGCTCCCATGACTCGGTTGAGTAGAATCCTACTCTACCTCGCTTCCCCTGCTGCGTGCAGTTCGGCTTGGCCTCTCAGACAGGATGATGGGCGCGCGGTCCGATTGCAGCCAGGTCCTGTCTTGGCTGGGATTGGCCGTCCCAATCTCCCATCGCGTGTCGGACATTCATAATGCAACGCTCCCGCCCGCGTTGGGTCTCACAAATATCTCCCCCTCTTAAGTCGCTCAGCTCGTCGCTCTTCATTGAGATCAATTGAGAGACTGTCTTTGGCTTCTGATCGTCTTCGAAAACGAGTCGCTACTTGAATCAGTCAGCACCAATCCGCCGACAAGATGGGTGTCGTCAAGACTGGACACGCCGGTGATCCGGTTGTCACCCGGCTTTTGCAGGAGGACACTACCCCTTGGTACAAGAAGCCCAACCTGCGCCTCATGTACGTGTGGCTCTTTTGCTGCTGCATGGGCGTGGAGATGACTTCTGGCTTCGACTCCCAACTTATCGGTACCCTGCAATTCTCCGACGACTTCAACAGATGTAGGTGACGGCGCAACGGGAGAATTGGATCCTTTCCTGACGAGCATGAACTGACAACACGGTGACAGACTTCGGCAATGGGTACATCAGTGAGAAAACCGGAAAGGCCAGCATCGAGCCAGCTATGCTTGGTTTCATCTCATCGTGTTACCAGCTGGGCTCCATTCTTGCAGTCCCGATCGCGCCTTGGTTCAACCAGAGATTCGGCCGACGATGGGGTATCATGGCAGGGTCAATCATCATGATTGTCGGTGCTGTCCTTCAGGGATTCTCGCAGCATGGTAGGCATAGCTATTACAACGAACAATGCGAACTGAGCTAATGAGTACCCTCGCAGTTGGCATGTACATCGTTTCTCGCATGATTTTAGGAATCGGCATCCTGTTTGCCATCATCTCCGGATCCGCCCTGATTGGCGAGCTGAGCCACCCTAAGGAGCGAGCTGTCATGACTTCGCTGTTCAACTCCTCCTACTTCATCGGATCTATTCTGGCCGCTGCCATTGCCATCGGCACCGTCGAGATCAAGGGTGACTGGAGCTGGCGACTGCCCTCGCTCCTGCAGATTGTACCATCTGTCATGCAGATATGCACTGTCTTGTACGCACTCACCCCTTTCTTCTCCCGTTCGATCATTGCAACTCATACCACTGCAGCATGCTCCCCGAAAGCCCTCGATACCTCGTCAGTAAGGATAGGGACGACGAGGCATTTGCCATCCTGACCAAATACCATGCCGAAGGAGACGCCGCTTCGCTCTTGGTGCAAGCCGAGATGGCCCAGATCAAGTCCACCATCAAGCTGGAGATGGAAACCTCGAAGCAGTCGTGGTCCGTCATGTGGTCCACCGCCGGCAACCGCCGCCGCGTCTTCGTCAGCATCTTCCTCGGCCTCTTCACGCAAATGTCCGGCAACACGCTGCTATCCTACTACCAGAACCTCATGTTCGAGATGATGAACTTCAAGGAGAACGCCGTCAAGACGCGCATCAACATCGCCAACCAGTGCTGGGGCCTCCTCAACGCGACGGGACTCGCCCTGGTCGTGACCCGCTTCCGGCGCCGATGGGCCTTCATGGCGTCGTCGACCTCCATGCTGCTGGTCTTCTCGGCCATGACCATCTCCTTCAAAATGTTGCGCGATGCTAAGGACCGTGGCGAGACTAACGGTGCCGCGTCCATCTCGGCGCTCTTCTTCTACTTCGCCTACTCGCCATGCTACAACTTGGGTAACAATGCTCTGACATACAGTGAGTCTCCTTCTATCTTTCCACTTTCGCAAATTAGCATTTTGGGGCTGTCTTTGTACTTCTGGTTGCTGACTCCCCTCTCCCAGCCTATCTCGTGGAATTGTTCCCGTACGCCATTCGAAGTCGCGGTATTGGCCTGGAGCAGGTTTTCGGAAAAGCCGGAGGCTTCTTCTCCACCAACGTCAACCCCCTCGCCCTGGACGCCATCGACTGGAAATTCCTCGCTGCTTACTGCGGCTGGATCGGCTTCGAGTTCATCTTCCAATTCCTCTTCTACCCGGAGACCTACAACCGCACGCTGGAGGAACTCACGTTCCGTAAGTACCGCCTACCAGTCTGCCAAAGACCCTACATGAGATGCACATGGCTAACCACTCTGTCACTGTTACGCAGTGTTCGAGCCCGAGGAGCTCAACAAACAGGTCGTGGCAGCCACCGAGAAGCAACTGCATTCAGCCGAGCACCAGCACACCACCACGATCGAGGAGCACATCGACCACCCGAAGAGGTCCGAGCTATAAAGTGTCAAATGGACGTGGCAGAACTGGGCGTGTTGCTCTATGCCTCAGGGGGGTCGTGTTCTTTGATTTCGTTTCATGTCTGTCGCTGATGACCGGACCGGCGTGCGGTCCAACCTGGTACAGATAATAATATAGCAGTAGCTACTTGTTTAGCCACGAATATTCAATCGTTTGCTATCTTTCACCCCTCAATGATGTCTCATGATCCCACCCGGCGATGCCCCCGGCCGACCAACGGTCCCTGATGATTGCTAGCGATATGCTTACCTGGTTGGTATGGAAGTGAGGGGTGATCTTTCCTACCACCACACGAAACTGCCTACAAGGGGTCCAGATGTTCTTCGCAGACAAGCTGTGGCGTAGGTGCCTGCAGAGTAAGCTAGCCAATCCAACGTTCCGATAAAAAGCGTGGTAACACAGTCTGCTGGCTGGCAGGTCCTACAGACACCATCTGCTGTGCCACCGGCTGATATCGCGGCGAACCCGGCTTCGGTGTGCAAGGGGGCCTTGACGGAACGGGCAGGGGGTGCCAACGGCTCCTGTCGAATTTGCACTAGCGCATTCCATGCCTTCCATGCAGGTGTGGTCACATCTCAATGTGCCACCAGCACCAACCGCACACCACACTGCTCAAAAATAGAAATGGCCACTTTATCCAGTTGGCTGGCTCCGGCGCAAGATTGGCGACGTGCCGTTCCAATTGTTTGCAACCTCGGTGCCTTGCGGATGCGACTGTCGGCTGTCAATTGAAAATATGGTGTGATCTTCATTTAAAAAGGTCCTACTTGCATTTTTCCTCTTATGCACACGTCGGAGGTCGCTCTAATGACGAGATCTCATGTTGACCAAGGATGCTTCACAGAATAGGAGCGGGACCCGCCGCAACTGCTGTCGTCTACTAAGCCATATCGGTGGCAGCGCTGGAGCGAATCGCCTCCCTGAAATTATCGTACGAGTCGTAATCCGATTGCCGAGCCGCATTATACTTATTAAAGCCATCGTCTTCCATGATCATCCTCCGCCTGTCGTCCTGCTCGATCCAGGGCTCGGGGTCGAGGCCAATGTTGAAGTGCACGTACTGTAGCAAACCCGGCGTATTCGCAGGTAGACCTTGCCACTCCTCGTGGAGCCCCTCCCCGAAAGGCTCCGTGCCCATGGCGAAAGACACAAGAGAGGAGGGCATGGTTTTGGCCCAACGGTCAAAAACGTAACTCCATCGCAGCGGAAAGGAGACCTCGATTAGGTCGGAAAGATCGTCCGGGAGCTGCAGCGACTGGTCGGTAGGGTACCCTTCATTAGAAATGCTAATCACGCTGCCGTTTGGTGTTGGGAGTTCCGTAACAGATTCGTCGAGACTCGAATGAACTTTGGCCTCCCACATGATAGGGCAGTCTTTCAGGTAGAGCTCTTCGAGGCCCCCTCGTCCGTTCTGTCGCCCGAGCGAGGCGATCCACTCGACTTGCCACCTATAGCTGAACACATAACAGCCCAGCGACAGTATTCTAAGGTTGGGAAGGCCAACGCCTGGGTTGACTGTCCTGAAATCCATTTTCGGCGCCCACCCCCAGTATTCCTCATAGGACAGCGAGAGGACACGCAGGTTAGTGGCTATATCGGGGAGAAGCCAGGTCTTTGGGAGGTTTTCAATATAGTCAAACCTGTCTCCGAGCTGGCGGGGGAGGTTATGAAACGCGGTTTCAAACTTGGAGTATGCCAGCTGGAGATGTAACTGCTTCAAACTCTTGCATGAGAGAAGCATCTCTGATACTGCCAGTCGCATAGACACGGGCAGGTCCGTGATCTTCAAAGCGGTTACTTCCATAGGGTCCGTTTGGGAGGCGGTGACCAGAGAAGGCCACTCTGTGATGAAGCTTTCGCCTTGTCGAGGCAAAATTTTGAGGAGCTCGGTCTGAAGGCCAACCTGGCGACTTGTATCCCATTCCCCCGCGATACATCGGAGGCAGGTGCCCAACACTAGACCGGCCAAAGGATGGTGTGTTGCTGTGAAAACGACCCCGACGCTTTTCAGCCCCGTGAAGGCTTTTAAAAAGGGCAAGGCATACAGGAATGACGGTGCCATCTGCGGCATCGAGACATCGGAGGCTTCGCAAACTGTCCTTGCGTACTCGTGGGCCGCCGAGGTCACAGTAGTCACTATCGTAACCTCCCGCACCAGCGGTCGTAGATGGGCTGCGGTCGCGATCTTGACAAAGTTGGGGCCAGATATCGCATTTTGTGTCGGCAAAAGCTCAAACTGCAGAGTCACACGACGGAAGACCAGCTCGGTTGCTGCCTGGTTGATGGCTCGGCCGGCTAGTCTGCAGGCCTGGATCGTCCCCAAATCGAGCGGGGAGAGTATTTGGCGGTAGATCTCATTGGGTAGTTGAGCCATCTTGAGGTTTTGGTAAGTCGGCCTTCAACTCGAGTGAAGTCGTCTTGAGTGTATAAGAGGAGTAGAAAGGCAGTAACTCATGAAACAGATCTCAGCCCTTCGCGACGTACGATAACATGCTGTTCTTGGGACAATCTGAAGGGCTTGGCGCGGACTGAAATGCGAGCGGGGAATTCAAAAGCACAGGCACTGATCACAGTAAGCTCCAAGTTGTGTTACCTCAGCGTAACCAGGATTGAATGCACTTCTCATTGACGGCATTAGACGGTTGACAGAACAGCTGGAATGAGTCTATATAGTGAAGTTGTTCGCCTGTTGCCTGTTTGTGGTTGCGCGTCTAGTTGAAGATGTTGAGCCTCCCTGGGCGAGTGAGCGGGAGTGGCAGTGGGGGTGGATGTTTAGCGGTGCTTCAGTTGAGTGGCAGCCTAAACGCGCGGTCGCCCCCGTGAGATACCTACGCGCCTCAAGATGGAGATATACAACCTCCAACACCCGGCCCAGGTGTGTGTTGATTCTCCCATGGGCGTAGTTTGGAAAGAAAACGAATTAATTGGAAACTAGAATAATTATAACCAGCTCATTTGTCTTTTGCGTGTCTTTTGATCCTCCCAACGTAGACAAACGAATTTACCATGGACAAACCATGGTGAGTGAATACGCCAAACATCAAAATGAGTGGTGGGCAAGATCGCAACCGCAACAGCAGCAGTCCAATTGGGCGCCCTCATGTCCTGAGAATTGATTATCCGCACATGAAGGTATTCCGGACAGGTTGGCACTATTTGTCTGCGATGGAGCAGGTAGCAAATGGATGTAGCTACCCGCAGTGACCCAGATTTAGCTAGATCTCAAGAAAACATTAGGCGTATGATCTTATCTACCTGCGCGACTGCCACTTGAATGCAATACAACCTCGGTGATTTCAACTGATGCAACGGAATCTTTTACTTGTGTCCTACGCTTTATTACATTCTCACATCTTCCGTTCATACAATTCATCCGAGAGCGACATACTTACCCGCCTTCATCAGTGGTTCATCCACTGTCTGCCACGCAGTTATTCCATTCCAACTACATCTGCTGATACAACTCGCGATCTCATTATTCTCCTACATCCACGCGTATCCAACTGTCTGCACATCCTGTCAATGGAGGCACCTCAGGATCCCGAGGTGCCGCAACGGTATAACGGTCGGGATTATTTGGAGTTGCTGAACTGCACCGATTTTCTCAACAATGAAGACCTGTTTTTCCTCCACACCTTCCGGAACAAATACGAATACCAAGAGCTCGTGCTATACGAGCACAGGGTAGAGATACCCCAAGATAGAAGGAACAAAAAGGATACCCTACGGCATCGATACCTGGTAAGCGACTTTCGGTGTTTATTCCTTCCGGTTTTAGTGATTATCCCACGATATCCCAGTGTTTAATCTACGATGTCCCAGTGCGTCTTACGGAGCTTAAGGGATGGGATAACCGTTCATTCGAGACATTTCCATTATTCCCTCTTGAGACATCCTGTTTACTCCAAGAAGAATAAATACTAACACCGAGAGTCGATACATGTAGGTAGTCATGGACCCCGATCCCAAGACCCATCTGGGCTCCAGTTTTCGGCCCTCCGACGATCCCATGAGCAACATTGATATCAACTTGGATCAGCCAAAGGAGCTCTTTGAGTCGATGGTTATGGCGCTTGAGGTTAAGTCATCCAAGCCAGAGAAACCCAGCAGAAGTACCAGAAGATCGTTGAATCAAGACCCCGCTACGGAGATCTCTGCTACCAATATCCCTCGATTTGTTGTCGAAATCGGCTGGATCAAGGTCGAGGTTTACCGTAACGACGTGATGGATGATATACCACGGTACACCGGCTGTCACATGGTACGTACCTTCAGATGCTTATCTCTCCGAAGCCCCAAGAAGATACTGATACTGAGAGACTCTAGGTAATGGACATCGCGACTCCCATTGATGAGCGAGCGTTGTGGTTGGTCTATCGTTACCGCGGAGTGGAGGAAGGAGTCCGTCTAAAATCGGACCGGAAGTTTGACCGCGATCATGACTTATTTGCCTTTTTGGGGCTTGATGATTGGGAGAACACAAGGCGACGCATACCTCCAGATTTTGACGTGGCTAAGCTGGCGGCACGGGCTGAAGATTGGTACCAGGAGACAGAAAGAGAGTGTGTCCCTATTCAGAATCTGCCTGATCTGATGCAGAGTACTGCTTTCAGAGGGGACTGCCGCCTGCTTAGTAGCCTAGTGGGTCTGTTCAAGGAGTTCAAAGACAAGATGGGCAAGAGTAATGGCGATGGTTCTGGTGACGAGGGAGAGATGGAGACAGATGCTTAGTGACTAGACACTGTGCTAATGGGATAATCAGGCGTTGTGACAATGGTATAATTAGGCATTATGCCACTGGCACCAGATTATTCTTTATTTACATATGGCATGATCTGATGGAAGTACTGATTTTGCCACTAGGTAGTGCTGAATTTGCCACTTGACTGAAATCTGCCAGCCAATTGATGGACGTAATCGGTACATTGGTATATGTCTTGACAGAATCGGCTATTATTGGGGAATTGTCCGATATTACCAAATGTTTCATGTCTAGTGGAGGTGACTCAGATATATCTTGGAGAATTACGAGAACGAGATTGAGACGGTGTTGTTAATTTGACATCTTCCCCGGACGAATGCTCCCCATGGCATTGTGTTGCAAGAGAGGGTGGGCGATAATGTATCAATTGTCACCAATTTCATGAGAATCTATCAAAGGGAACAACGTTACCGTGCTGCTATGAATGCATAAGAGGAGTTAAGCTCATCACACTGGTATGACTAAGGGGCTTACCCCTGTCACGTCACTGCAATACATAGTTTGGCTTTCGATTATAGCGCCCCTGAAAAGACTGAGCGGAGCCACTATATGTGATGTGAACCTTTGGGAGGACTCTGGCAAACGGCAGTCGTCAATCCGTGACGACTACGGCTTGAAACAACATACAGCCGCCGACAACCCTCACGATAGTAGCCTCGTTCCTTCCACACTTAGTCTCTTTTTCTCACCCACGTCCTAGAAAACATATCTTTCGTCTTTCGCCATAAACACTGGCAAGTTATCCCCTTTGTAATCCTCACTTCACACCATACTTCTTCTGAAACCGAGACGTGAACGGTTTCTTTTCTAGAGAGACCGGTTCGCGAACGGTTTCCCCCGGACTCGAGAACGGTTTCCTACCGGCTTCCCTAGAAATATGTTGTTTCCCACACTTATACTATAAGGGTGGTGATAAGCTCTAAGAGACAGTCAAGTACGCTGACTTGACAACGTCGTCCTTTTGCCTGGTGGACTACAAGTACCGGTTTGGCCGGTCGGTTAGAGCACCGGTTGCAGCGCCGTGACATATATCACATTCCACCACCAGCACTGGTAACATATTCTGTCCGCACTGCTTGCCGAGCACCTCCCACCTCTTACCCCTCTGCCAACTACTTCCACCTAGGTTATTGACTGGTGTATTACTCCTCACCGTATCTTGTGTACTTGCTTTCCAGAGTCAACCACTTTCCACTTTCAGCACTGGTAGCGTATCTCATCCGCACTGCTCACCGAACACCACCTACCTCATACCACCAACCTCCCAACTTCCACCTTCTAGCTTCTACTAACTATTTCAGCCTGCGACCTCCAGGGTTGTTGACTGTTACACTCTTCGTCGCCGAATATCATCCGCTTTGTTTCGTCAAGCTTTCAACCCTCTGCCTTTCACCTTGCACCAACTACTGCAATCTGTGAACTCCACGGTTGCTGACTGGTGTTTTATTTCGCACTGGGCGTCGCCTACTTTGTTTCATCAAATCCAATACCTTTCACTACCGGCACTGGCAATATTTTCCATCCGTACTCCTCATCGAGTCTTACTTGCCTTGTCTACTTCAACCTGCAAGCTCCAAGGTGGTTGACCAGTACATTATTCTTCACCACACACCACATACTTACTTCCCTCGGACCTTCCACCAAATAACCCAACCTGTGAACATCAGGGTTGTTAGCTGGCACATTATTTATTCCCAAACATCACTACCTTGTTCCTCCAACCTCACACCTTCCATCTCCCACCAGCAGCTTCGACCTGCGAACTCGAGGGTTGTTGACTGGTTTTGTTCCTCGCCAAACATCACCCACTTCGTCTCCCCATAACCTCTTCTACCTCCCACCAGCAACACCAGTAACATATTCTATTCACATTTTTCACCCATCGTCACCTACCTTACTTACTCCGACCTTGCACCTTCCACCAGTAACTTCACTCTGCGAACTCCAGAGTTCTTGGCTGGCACATTATTCGTTGTATTCACATACAATCTTTCTGCCTCGAGCCTTCTGGCGGACATAAGACCTTCGAGTTTCCATAGCCCACATCTGCCCACCCTCTTCTACTCTCCGAAAGCCATTAATGAACTTGGCGAATCGTTCTGGAGATATCATCGGTGTTCCAGCGCCAACAGATTGATGACCTGGACTTAAAATTGGAAGTGTGCGATTGGACGTTCCTTCCTCTTTCAGCAGCCGACTACCACAAGCTTCATCATCGCAACTTCGCACCATCGTACTTTCGTATTTTCGCGCCATCGCACATCAAGTTGGTGCTTTACTTCACACTTAACTCTCACTACTCAGCCATTATTGCACTTTGGTAAGTTCGACCTCCATCCTTACTCGTGACCTACCTTCATTGTGGCATTGAGAAAGATTCCCCATCCTGTCTACCCTCATCTTTTGCTGTCTCATCAGCGACACTCAGAACCGTCTATCTTCCCTGCCCTTCATTGTTTCCAGCGAGTCGCATCGCGTCAATTCAATCTGGATTAGTTGGTGTCGACTTATCCCCATTTTGACATATGCCCGTCCGCCAATAGCCCCCTTTCCCTACGCATTGACCCCTTTATCTAAGCACCTTAGCCCGCCTTGCTTTTATTTTCACGGCGACCGAAATACGAACGAATTTAAGCGCCCCGAGAAGAGACGGCGAACGGATTAAGAACGATGGAATTCGTATTGCTTTACTAACACATATCTCATCAGTCACACTCAGAGACAGCAACAATGGCCAGCAAGGATCTCAAGCGTAAGCGGGAGCCGAGCGATGACGAGTCTTCTGTCCGAGAGATCAAGCCCGAGCCTGCCTTCATCGACCTCGGGGAATCCGACAACGGCACCGGCAATGACTTGAAAAACATTGCCGAAGCCCCTCGCCCCCATCGGGTCTTCTTCCCTCGTAAGGAGGTTGTCGTCCAGGCCCCTGCCGGAACTCCTAAGCCCCGCCGTGACAACAAGGAGATCGTTGATGATGATGCTGGCCGAACCACCCGCCAGATCGACATGGAGTCCTTCAGCGTCATTGCCGCGCAGAACAATGAGCTGATCATGAGCATGATGGACCTTCCCGAGAAGATGCGCGAGGAAATGGCTGTGAAGAGCGCTGCCATCCAGTCCGACGTCACCACTTCCATTGTCGCCACCACGAAGCAGTTCAATGAGACACTCGATGAGACCAAGCGGGAGCTCAAGGACAAGGTCGACAGCTACAGTCGGGGAGTGAGGTCAGCGGAGAGAAAGGCCAACACCGTCGATGCCAGTGTCAAGGAGCTGGACAAGAAGCTCGACAAGAAGACGACCGACATTGAGGCCAGCGTCAAAGAGCTCGACAAGAAAGTCGACAAGAAGATCAAGGCCGCCCAGAATGAGGTCAACCAGGTTCGCAGCGTCAATGTCAAGGCTGAGGTCAAGAAGGAGGTCGATGAGTGCCTTCGCGGATTTGGCACGTACCTGTCCAACTACTTTGGTGCTGCGAATGGTCCTGGTGCCGCTGCCGCGAACGCGCTGGCCGCTGTCCCTGCTGCCGCGGATGGCTTTGCCGGTCCTCTCCCCGCCGCGGACGCAGCCGAACGTGCTTTTTCGAATGCAGCCGGATACGCTAATTCGAACGCAGCTGGACACGCTGTTTCGAACGCAGCCAGAAACGTTGTTTCGAACGCAGCTAGAAACGCTGTGTCGAACACAGCCGGACATGCTATTTCGAATACAGCCGGACACGCCTTTTCGGACGCAGCCGGACACGCTTTTTCGAACGCAACCGAACGTACTAATTCGAATGCAGCCGAACGCACTAATTCCAACGCAGCTGAACGCGTTAATTCGAATGCAGCCGAACGCGTTAATTCGAACGCAGCCGAACGTACTAATTCGAACGCATCCGAACACGCTGGTCCTCTTCCCGTCCGCGCCGCGTCCGTCGCATCCGTAGCTCCTCTTTTTCGGTCTGACGCTGTGTCCGAGCTAGTTCCTATCGTTCCCCGAGACAAGTTCATGCAGTACCAGGTCCTGAAGAACGAGGGCTACCACTTCTTGATGCGGAAGATCAAGTTCACCGATGTGAACCACCTGGCGCAGCTGGTCAAGGTGGACAACTCCGAGATCATGAGACGATGCATCATCTTCTCGGACAAGAAGTTTAACAACTACGACATCGACTATGTGCTGCAGTCTGGCTTTGCTGTGCGACAGCTTGGTGCCGGATCCGACCACGCCCTTCCCGGCGGCCGCGAACAGGCCGACCTGCTGGCTGTGCACCATACCGACCTGAGGCAGCTGCGAGTGGTGCAGATGAAGATCAATCCGAACGTGATGCTGGAGGCAGACCGCGTTAAGTACGTGGAGTGGGAGAGACGCTGGAAGCCCCCCACTTACCTGTACGACCTGGGGGAGCTGGTCCTCCGGAAGAAATGCATGCGCCAACCCCAGCCCTTGGTCACTGTCTCGACCCCGTACAACCTGCTGCTGGAGGTGAGCCGCACCAAGCGCCGCGTATGGATCGTCATGGCTCCGGAGCATGAGATCACCAAGAAGGCCCCCGGATCCGTCAAAGATAGCAACTTGGCCTTCAACGGCCTGGAGTACCACCGGATGGCGCTGGTGGCCCAGCACATCAGCGAGATCCAGTTCGACCGGGATGAGTTCCACCCGTCCGCGGCCAGCTTTGAGTCGGCCCACCGCCTGATCCTGGAGAGCCTTTGCCCCGGATTCCCCTTGGTGGACTTCAGCAAGGCCATCAGCATCAAGCAGATGTGCCACGATTTGGCTAAATAGATTCTTCATTCCTGTAGCATTAGAAGTACTTTGGGCACAGACGCTCACAATTGATCAATACACTCACGCATATGAACCTCATAAAGATATTCCTTTCATGCCCGACCGAAGAACGCTGACATTGTGTCGCCTAAAAGTATGATGAACATAGCATTGTAGACTGTGCGATGTCTCGTATACGACTAATGGCATACATGATACTGAAATAGTTGAACCGGATGCTATGGCAGCATGGCATTTGATATATTCTCGGAGGAAGGCCAAGTAGAAAAAGTTGCCGACATTTCTAGTATAGTGAGCCGAATAGTAATAACTTTTTATAAAACGAGATATATTTTTATTAGTTTCCTAAACAATCCGTACCACATTACACTAGAAATAATATGACGACATTATACAGCATCGCCGCTCTGGCGATTTAGAAGAAGACCAGCCCCGCCAGCAAAGCGCCCCGGAAGGGACGGAGAAGAAGAGGCGAAGAGACCACCCTCGGCCAACAACCTCACCACAAGCCGTCGGAATCGGCTGAGGGACGTATGAGAGGCAGAACCCGCACACTCCGGAGAGGAGCATGGGGGGCAGAAGACAAGAAGAAGAAGGGCCGACTCGAGGCCTGCTCCCGCTTGGCTGCTCTCTTGGGTCAGGCAATCGTAGGCCGGTCCGATGGGCTGGGAGAGCAAGGAAAATGGGGCGCCCCGGGTCATGTTCGGGGAGGGATTGCGCTAATACTTTCGGAATTGCAGCCCTTCTGAGCCGTCCCAGTTGGGGTCATGCGGGGGAATTAGCGGGGGCCTTTCTCGGTTACTGAATTAGCTCACTGAGGGGGAGCCGTCAAGGCGTGTGTCTACCCCAATGCAAGACTCATTTCCCCTAAACGCGTAGTTGAGAGATGTGAAATAAAGACGGAACATTTTGGGGTTTCCAGATCAGCAAGGGGTCGGATCGGATGAGAGCCCGGATCTAGCAAACTGTTTTGCATAGTTGGGTTGGACGGATGCCCTCGATTCCATGATTCTGTCATATGTGCACAAGATTTACGTTACATGGCGTACAGGTACAGGACGCGCGCGCATTGCATTGGGAATGCGACACATGGAATTGACCCAGGTAAGCAGCTCTGCAGTTGGCAGCATGGTAGCAATGGCATGGCGTGGCACAGGAGCACAGTAGGCAGGCAGGCCGTCACCGACTGCTAGTGCTGCATATGATTTGGATCTGCGGGACCTCATTTCGTTCTCACCTGACAGACATGCAAACGATGAATCATGTAAACACTCGCCCTCCCCCAACCCCCAGCGGTCTAACGCCAAGGTGTGATGGCGACCTCAATGCCTGCCAAGCAGCAGAAGGGGGCCGTTGGAAAAAGCAATTGAAAATCCCTCATCGACCGTAGAAAGAGTTCCAGACAGAGAGGGAGTGGGATAGGCTGGCGACTGATGAAATCATGAACGAACAAAAAACCACCTGCCAAGACCGGTAAAGGTCGTGGTGAAGACTGACCAAGACAACGGGATGGACCAAGATGCGGAGGACTAACTGCTTCCCGGTTAGCGATTATTGAAGCCAATCTGCGCCTTTCCCTCGCACTAGGTAACCCGCTGATCCACCAACCCCAGCCGGATGGTTCCTTGCCTCCTTGCTCCATTCATCAACGTTGATTGGAGTCGTGATCACAAATGGGACCTTTTGTACCCTTCCAGCCAAGGGGATCAAGAGTATTGAGTGGAATGAAGCTACAACACATGTTTATGAGAGGAGGCACTCTATTTACTACCCCGCAATCAAACGTTCTTGGTCGATATGGACTCATGGGTTGGGGGCAGACGAAGAAATGCCACCACCAACCAGTAGCCTACGAGTCAAGCATTGCCCTGCCACACTCCAGGAGCAAACACACACAATCTACATCGGAGACCATCCGGGATTGGTCGGTTCGAATCACGAGACAACTCTAACTCAACGTTGCACGATACAGGCTTCCAGATCAATCAATTGATGGATTACTATTCGTACTTGCAATACGAATATATGCATGCCGTCGACCAGAATTGTTGTCATACCCTTCTTCCACTCCAGCCAGTCGCGTTATGACTTGATGGCTGGCTGGGTGCCCCGGATTGGCAAGGGTTACATCGGCCCTTCCAACCATGTCGAACTTTGACAGAGCCAACGTGGGCGCCCGCGTTTTCTGCCCGCGTCCGCGAGGACTGCCTAGAGCCGGATGAGGTCACTTACTGCCTACCTCATGTACCCCAAATGAAGCCAGCAGCTTGGCCTCAATGGCCTTCTTGACCGCGTCCGGGGGGTTTTCCCCCGTTTCCCACCGGGCCCCAATCTTGCCCTGTATTACAACGGCTATGAGGCAAAATCAGGCAAGGCTCGGCTGATTATGCCTGTCTACCTTGTGCTTTTATTTACATACCGCCTGTTCAGGACATGCAATTGATGCGTATGCACATGTAGCATGCATATCCAGGTGGTTTATCCCGCGTCCAGCACTAGAGAACACATGACTGGGAGTGACCAGCGCGAACCCATCAATTGGGCTATTTTTTCCTTAGCTCGGATTTTTCGCTCGTTGGAGTTCGTGTGGAGATGCCAGGAGCGGAGAACCCTGTCACTTACATGCAGCGCGCTGCACAACAACCAGTAGGTATGTACGACGTTGCTGCTGCATGCCCTGCCTTCTGCCCTGCCTGCTTACCTGCGCATTTTCAAAGTTATGTGACGATCGACAACGAGGCCGCGCCGGCTGACAGGGAAAAGGCCGACCGTCGCTATATATTCATCCCCCTTTCCCTTCCCGAGTGTCTCGATGTCCCTTTCCTCTGTCAGCGCCCTTTGCTATTCGACTTGCTTCCCTAGTCGAAAGCTTTCTCGCGGTCTACCTATTGCGTTCTAACAGTCATAACGCTTTTACGATGCGCTACGCTCTCGTTGCCGCCTTGGCGGCCTGCAGCTCGGCTGTAAGCGCGCAACCGGTATGTTAATCTATCTGCTTCTGTCTCGTTCAGCAACATTCAACAATATCCCTTCCTGGCCCGTGTGAGACATGAGCACATAAACCACGCACGAGCAGCCGCCACACGTGCTGGCCCCTCTCGTGCCTAAGGTTTTCGCGTTTGCCAAACACCTGTATTCCCCCAACTCCCATGGCAACATTCGGTTCTCGTGCTGGTTGTTATCAAGATGTCGCTTTCGAAGATCGTTGCTTCAATACTCGTACTATCCCAACTGACAAGTGCTGATCATGTGCAGGTTGAGGAGCGAGCTGAGACTGCCCAATCGCCACCTTTCTATCCATCGCCATGGATGAACCCACAGGCTGTGGGCTGGGAGGATGCATACGTCAAGGCAAAAGACTTCGTCTCGCAGATGACTCTGTTGGAGAAAGTCAACTTAACTACCGGTATCGGGTACGTACCACAGCTTTAGTGCTCACGAAGCAATTGCTAACTCTCTCAAAGCTGGCAGAGTGAGCAATGCGTCGGCCAGGTCGGTTCAATCCCAAGACTGGGCCTCCGAGGTCTTTGCCTGCAGGATTCTCCGCTGGGTGTCCGTTTCGGCGACTATGTCTCGGCCTTCCCTTCGGGCCAGACTGTGGCGGCCTCTTTTGACAGGTCGCTCATGTACCAGCGCGGCAAGGCTATGGGACAGGAGCACAAAGACAAGGGCGTGAACGTCATGCTCGGGCCTGCTGCTGGGCCCCTCGGCCGCCACCCCGAAGGCGGGCGAAACTGGGAAGGCTTCTCCCCCGACCCGTGGCTGTCTGGTATCGGTATAGCCGAAACCATTAAGGGTATCCAAGATACTGGCGTTATTGCTTGCGCCAAGCATTTCATCGTAAACGAGCAGGGTGAGTATTTCGCTTTCCTCCTATCCGAGACGCAGTGTGACTGACTTCCTCCCAGAGCACTTCCGACAAGGCGGTCCCAATGTGTCGGATGCCATCTCCTCGAACGTGGACGACAAGACCATGCACGAGCTTTATCTCTGGCCTTTCGTCGATGCCGTGAGGGCTGGTGTCGGTTCATTCATGTGCAGCTACAACCAAATTAACAACTCATACGCCTGCCAGAACAGCAAGCTCTTGAACGGAATTCTCAAGAGCGAGCTGGGCTTCCAAGGTTTCGTCATGAGTGACTGGGCTGCTCAACACTCCGGTGCATCCAGTGCCGTTGCTGGGTTGGATATGACCATGCCCGGTGATGTTGCCTTCAACGACGGCAAGAGCTACTGGGGCCCCAACATGACCCTGGCTGTCGTCAACGGAACCATTCCCGAGTACCGCCTCGATGATATGGCCATGCGCATCATGGCCGCCTTCTTCAAGACGGGCAACACAATTGAGCAGCCTACGATCAACTTCGACTCTTGGACCAAGGATACCTACGGCCCTCTGCATTACTACGCCAAGCAGGGTGAAAGGCAGATCAACTGGCACGTCAATGTCCAGCGCGACCACCGCAACCTCATTAGAGATACTGCCGCCAAATCGACTGTCCTCCTGAAGAACAAGAACAATGCTCTTCCCCTGAAGTCGCCCAAGTTCCTTGCTGTTATTGGAGAAGACGCGGGTCCCAGCCCCAACGGACCCAATGGCTGTGCAGACCGTGGCTGCGACGACGGAACCCTCGCAATGGGTTGGGGATCCGGGACAGCGGACTTCCCCTATCTGATCACTCCGCTTGAAGCCCTGAACATGAAGACTGCGGACGATGGCACACGACTCGAACACGTTATTGACAACTACGCATGGGCCTCTACGCAGGCCCTGGTATCTCAGGCTGATGTGACTGCGTTGGTCTTCGTCAATGCCGACTCGGGCGAAGGATACATCACTGTCGATGGCAACGAGGGCGACCGCACCAACCTGACCCTCTGGGGCAGCGGCGACCAGCTCATCAAGAACGTGTCTTCTCTCTGCAACAACACCATCGTCGTCATCCACTCTACCGGTCCCACCGTTGTCACCGAGTGGTACGACTCACCCAACGTGACTGCCATTCTCTGGGCTGGTCTGCCTGGCCAGGAGAGCGGTCGTTCCATCGTCGATGTCCTTTACGGCAAGGTCAACCCCGCTGCCCGCACGCCCTTCACTTGGGGCGCGAAGCGTGAAGACTACGGCACCGACATTATCTACGAGCCTAATAACGGCGCCGGTGCACCCCAGCAAGACTTCACCGAGGGTGTCATGATCGACTACCGCTACTTCGACTACAAGAACATCACCCCCATCTTCGAGTTCGGGCATGGTCTGTCGTACACGACCTTCGAGTACTCCAACATCAAGGTGGAAAAGAGCGATGCTGGAAAGTATAACCCAACTACGGGCTCGACAACCGAGGCCCCCACGTTTGGAAACTTCTCCACTGACCTGGAGGATTACGCTTTCCCCAGTAAAGAGTTCTCTTATATCCCCTACTACATTTACCCCTACCTCAACACCACATCATCCGCCGCCGAGGCGTCCCAGGATCCCGATTACGGCATGTCCGCCGCCGAGTTCCTGCCGCCCAACGCCATTGCATCCGAGGCTCACCCGCTCCACCCTGCTGGCCCGGCCGCCTCCGACGAGCCCGGTGGCAACCGCCAGCTCTGGGACATCATGCAGACCGTCACGGCCACCATCACCAACACGGGCTCCGTCGTGGGCGACGAGGTGCCCCAGCTGTACGTGGCCCTTGGCGGCCCCTCGGACCCGCCCGTGCAGCTGCGCGGCTTCGATCGCATGCGCATCGAGCCGGGACAGTCGGTCGAGTTCCGCGCCACCCTGACGCGCCGCGACCTCAGCAGCTGGGACGTCGCGGCCCAGAACTGGGTCGTGACGGAGTTCCCCAAGACGGTGCACGTCGGGCCCAGCAGTCGGAAGTTGGTGCTTAGTGCGCCGTTGGAGTGCTAGGTTTGACGGGGATACGGCATGGAGAAGAGAGGAAGAAGACGGGCTTTGATTACTTCTTAGTGTATATAATTAATCCTAAAAGTTAATAACACAATCAATCATACCTGACTATTCGCTCAGTTATTGACTTCTGAAATGGATAACTGGCGGCAAAAACATGACAGTTTCGAGTGTCACCTCAGAATACTTAATCAAGTGCATACCGTGCGTAGTAGTCCGTTCTGATAGCATATATACCGACATACCCATTGTGGTCAACGTTGGTGCAGCGGCTTTCGTCCCAGTGGTATACTTCAACTATCCCCTTAATGGCGATAACGTTGCTTTTGGTATAATACTTCCTGTGAATGATGGACGAGCCAGTTTATCCCAGTTTATCCAGTCAGGTATTATATTTGTAGGATAAATATCATACTAATAGCACTGAGTAACGCCTGGTATATACAGTACACCATAATATGGTGGGGACAGCGCTTTCGCCATCAAGGAGATAGTACCAGGTATGTTCTATCATTTTGGTCGAAATTTATCAAGTCAATTCTGATGGTCAGAGATTTTTCGTCGAATTGATCAAGCCAGCAGCCTAGATTAGTATTCTAATGTGCGCAGCATTAAGCCGAAATATTACTGCCCCCGAACAGGACGGTCATCCAGGGTTATTCCTTCTTCTCGGAAAGGGCCTTATGATAGGTTCCGAGATTTCTTGTCGCCGATCTTGGGTTCGTTGGGTGAGGATTCAGGGCACTGCCTGCCCCGATGTTTGATCTACATCCTTGGTCGGAATCGATAACCGGACCGAAAATCAAGAGTCGATCTGCGTTTCCATTCAACTAGCCAAGTTCAGGCCTGAGAGATATCAGATCAGATTAAATTTACCTGATCAAGTCATTTTGGGTTTTCTCTGTACTGCGGCCTGCAGGATAAGAGGACAGAGAGGGATAATATTGAGGTAATTATCATATGTCCTTTGCTCGCTCCGGTTTCATAGTGGGCGTTACTTTATACTGTTATCTTCGTATGCCAGTGTTAAGTAGGTGCAAGGTGACAGTCGAAATGAATCATCCACCTTCAGCCTGTAGGTATTTTGTAACTTGTCAAGTCGGCTGTTGTTGTTCACTGGTTTAAGGTTGTTCTGACATTTTTGATGCGTGGCTGGCTCCTCGGAATGGGAGGCTCCTGATGGGGCGGCCAGGGATCCGGCGGTTTTGAGCCACTAGGCGGCGCCCTACAGCAGAGTGCGCTAATGTCAGGCTGCTGTTAGAGGTCATTTTCGTTCAAGTGTCGGCAGTCGTCTGTCGTCCACCACAGCCAACGCTAGGCAGCCCTGCCTATGATAATTCATGAATAGGTGCGACATTTGAAACTTCAAAAAACAACGGAGCGAGCACCGTCGTTCATGTCACTCATTGCTGGAGGCAAAACGCTACGAACTGCCAGGAGCGCCAATGTCCGCCCGGCCTTACCATATCTCAACTCACGCCATTTGCATAGCTCTATCTATCCATTAAAGATTCGTCAGGTCGGGCGCAAACATCTCATGGGAGTCGAATGACCGATGCACGACGAGCGATGCATCCTGCATTGAAATCGGTGACGCGCGACATGGCGAGCATGTGAAATCACAGCTCGTTTATTATGGTCCCCTACGCCATTGATCGAGACAACGGTTGGGAGTTGAAAACCCAGGAGGCAGCCCAGCTACCCATCAGATAGGTATATTTCTTATCTTAAGGATCTGGACATGGAAAGATGACACCAAGCTTTGCTGAGGCTTGGATAATCCGGGGTGGCAATGCGTTTCCGAGTCCCCTGTGATCTCATTGCTTAGGTACAGCCTGGGTAATCATTCAAGCTGCCTCACTGCCCTGGTGCTTGGCTAATTGACAAATCCACCAGCTTTTGATGACGATGCCCAACGGTGTAGCATCGACAAGGGCCAAGGCTCGTGGAGAATGGGCATAATAATAGGAACATCACTTTCCCGTTGGAGCAAGCAGTCGCGTGCCTGCGTGCCTCATCTGGTCTTTTGGGTTCAGCTTGACAGTCGCGGCGGGACAGGTGGGCACCAAACAGGGTCCAATCCGGGCTCACTGCTACCGCCAGGACGCCACCGTTGAAACGGTTCGTTTTGCTTGGCTGCTGTAATGTGGTACTGCTTCTGGCTCCAAGTCAAGTCAAGCTCGTGGCCGACTCGAGGAAGATTCGAAAAAAGCATCGGCCGAAACAGTGCACGTAGCCCTGATCGACCAGCGAGCCAGCTTAACCGGTTGTCGTCGAGCGCCCGGTTTGCTGATTGGCCTGGGAGCCACCCTTTTCGAGACGGCTAGTGTCACGGTACCCCGGTTGCCAGTTGCACCCACGCCAGTCCACAGCTCCGCCAGAGGGCCCAGTGGGGGCGCGGCGCCAAGGCCGAAAGTTGGGGGAGACGCAGCCTATGCGTTCGAAACATTGCAGTCAGCCAAGAGGCATTGAAACAGCTCGAGTTGGAGGCGAATGCGGCCACTGCGACCCCGGGCGGTGCTGTCAGCAATCTCAGAAATGCTACCCTAGGGCTACCCTTTATGTATATTGGAAGATCGTCTCTCGGCTGGCTTGGCTTTTTTAGCTTTTGGGTTTCGTTCCTGGGCTTTCACTTTCATCCCATCTCAACATTAACTTTTTTCTTGTCATCTTCTTTTCGGTGCAGTTTCAAGGGCCGGATCCCGTTCAAGTTTTATCGACTTCTTCGGCAACAGCAGGACTGCATTTTTTGGTGTACATATTATTTTACCAACTACATTCTCACCCTTTCCTTTCTATCTTCGAATTTTGGCGGAGGAAAAATAAGAAAACAAAACAATATTAGATCGGCATTTTCGAGAAGTGCGAAGGACGACGACTTATTCAGATCGCCACCCAGATAATACGTCATCAAGATGAGGTAAGGCCGCCATCCGTCTCGCATTGATCCATAGCCATATGCTGACCAATTCAGACGAGGTTTCCGTCGTGGACAGGAGATTGCCGATGGCTTGCGCATCGAGATCCGGGATCTCGAGGATAGGGACGACCTCGGACCTCGTTCGTCGCCTAGCTCACCCGACTCACCAAAGTCGGCTGCCAGCACGCCTTCGCCGAAGAGCACTTCGTTCCCTGCCGGCGCCACAAGTACGAAAGCGCCGCCGCCCGGAATTACGGGTAACCCCACAGCTCAGCCCGTGATTGCTACGTCGGTGGTCTCCTCGACGACATTGGTCAGCTCCGTACTACCTGCAGGGACGCCCGTCATTGCCACTTCAAAACCGTCCTCTACGGTTCGGCAATCAAGGCCCGAAAGCACGGCGAGTGCGATCCCAGCCAATGGCATTGCTGAGAAGGGGGGAAGCAACGGAGGTGGCGGAGGCGGAGGCAGCAACGGCATGTCTAGAGCCGCTATCGGCCTTGGGGTTGTTGGTAAGTCACTCGCTCTTTATCCATCGCCGAGCCTTGGCCTCGGGTGAATCGTAGAAATACTAACAAGACTTCTTCACAGGCGGTATCGGGTTCCTTGTGGCCATCGTATTTCTGATCTGGAAATTTTGGTGGGTCCGCAGGAAAAAGGCCAGCAGTAACCAAGCGCCGAGGGCAGAGCTCATAGCCAACGACAATACCCGGCCCGGCAACGGCCCCGGTGGCGGCCTGAAGCGGTCCGATTCGAGCGCTCTAGGCTCAATCATGGGCAAGGTCTATCGGGCGGAGGATGGCGGCAACACAAACGACTACCAAGTCGGCGGCACCTACATGGACGAGAAGCGCCGGTTCGGGGCCCAAGACGACCAGCAATCAATCCTGCCGCGTGAGCCCGACCCAGTGGCGCACCCCGCCAACGGCGACCGCTCCGAGTCCCCCGTCGGATCCTGGCTCAAGCGGCAATCAACGAACATGCTCAACCCGCTGACGGCACGCGCGAGCATGACGTCCAGCGCGGCCGGTGGTCTCAAGATGGCCGAGCCGCCGCGACCCGACGACAGCGCCAGCCAATATGGCGGAGACGCGGGCCCGCCGACGATGGACCTGCGCTTCCAGCCTCCCGTGCCGACCATGCCGCCGCAGTACCAGCCGCAGCAGGCGACCGGGGAGTACTACTACCCCATCGCCATCGACCCGCAGAAGATCCCGCCGCCACCGGCACCCCAGCGATACTCCGTGGCCGAGACCAACCGGACCTCGGGCACGTGGAACACCTGGGGCGTGCAACAACACCGGCCCGGCGAGCCCAAGGGCTGGAAGGCTAAGCTGGCGAGCAGGCAGTCGTAATCAGTCGCGGAAGTGATTCTGGAGGTCGTTAGAAAAAGACGTTGTTCGTAATGAGAATCGGAATGCGTTGGGCCGGGTGGCCGTGGTGGCGCTTTCTGGTCTACTGTACAAGAAGCACATGGGGCTTCTCATGTGGTTTGTACCAGATGGACGTACCTTGAAGCCGGTCCATGTGTAAATATTGTACAAAAAGATATTTAATGCTATCAAACTAGAAAAAAACCTTTAAAGAAAAGAAAAAAAAGTGCGACACAAAAGCATGACTGGATTGTGCACAGGCGAAGTTTGTTAGGCATTGGGATGGAATACACCCCTTTTTGGCGACTCTACCCGGATCACCGAGGTAAAAACCAGTTTGCTTCTGTACAAGGCCCAGAAGGCATATCATATTGTCTACCGTAGCTCTCACGACCCAGCACACATATGCTGGACATCATAAAGATGGTACCGTTGACTCCCAAGGTCTATTTGACATATTCCGATCGAGTTCGTCTCAAGAGATAAACCGGGTTCATGTGCCTTCAACATAAAAACACCCCCAACGCGGGGTGGTGACTGTTTAGAACATCGACAGACCATATACTCATGCCTCAAAACGCCCTAAGGCCTGCTCTCTCCACCATTGCCCTTTTGACGATGCTGATCAATGCACCCTCCTTGTCTACAGCGTAAAGCTGTGCTTCCGCCGTCCGTGTGAAGCCCCAGCAGCTAAGCAGCAAACGGCAGTGCCAAAGTGATACCTCCGGCCCGGGTACTTTTCGTGGCATTCAGGGCCGCTGCGTCATCTGTGGTCGAGGGACACTTGTCGGCGACGTGGTCGAAGCAGTGTAGGTATCCTTCGTAGGTGGAGATGTCAACATCTGTCGAGCAGTGGCCCAAAGGCCACCACCAATGCAATCAGTAACGATCCCAATCTAGCGTGGAGGGCGCCCAAGACGGAAAAGGTCAGGACGATTTCCATTTCCCCCGCCATCTGATCAATGATGGCGGCAGCACAACTCACCTGTGTCGATGGAAGCTAGTACTTCGTCCTTTCCATTGCCGCAGTTGCAAGACATGATGTGGCCGTTAGCGTTGAGGCCACATTTGGAGCAATCCTTGCCGTATTTGCCGCTGCAGTCCTCGCAAAGCGAGAGGTCAGACTTTTGTCATTCATTAAAAGTTTCATAATGTCGAGGGCGTATGATAGAAGAGGAGGTATACACTTGTGTAGGCATGTGCGGGTTGATGTTGGAGGGGAAGCCTTACTTGCTCTTGGCGTAGATTCCCTTGGTCTTGGAGTAAGCGTAACATTTGTTCAGATCCAGCTGGCTGCAAATCCACGGAGGACCCATGGGAGGCGTACGGCATTTAGCAGTCAGCACGTTGCCGGAAATGCTAGCATCGAAACAGTCAGTGGACCAGACGTCCATGTTACCACGAGCCAGAATAGCCATCAAGGCAAAGAGGAACAGGCTGAGAAGAGAAAACTTGGCCATGGTGGCTGTTGTCCGAATGTCGCGGCGGATTGAGTGTTCTGGTGTATGTGGCGGTACTTGCGCAGGCTGCTTGACGACTGGTGTAAGTCTTTGGGAATAGTAACACGTCGTGCTCAAGAGAGAATATAGATGTAAAGAGTTGATCACGTAGCAGAGTCGAAGCGGGAGATGGCAGATGGGGAGGGAGTGTGTGCCGTTGTATCTGGGGGGACTGAGTCTGAGGAAATTGACGAGAGGGAGTTGGGAACAGTTCTCCATGTCTTGACTGCAGCGGCCTAGGATTGAGTCAGCGCAGTCAAAAGCCCCTTCCGTTAAGACGAATGCGCACTTCATCTACTTTACTATTGAGCAGTCCGAGGAAGGCGCAATTGCAGGGAAGGCACTTCTTACCTGCAAACTTGTGTCTCGCTTGCCGAGGGGAAACTCGTAATTGGCGAAAGCATGGTCAGTTCTTGCCTGGCATTGCGCAATTACATTTGGTTGGTGACTGTGTGCCGTGTCTGCTGTAATTATGAGGCAAGCACCGTCATACCCACGACTATCAACTGCGCATTATATGCCAATGAGGTGTTCAAGATTCTGCCAATTGCCGGTTAGTGGGCAGGGGCATTGTGCAAATGCGGGCATTAAAGGATTTATTAGAAGAAGCTGTATATCTCTCGCTCATGCCGTGGTATCATATCACAGCCCATGTGAACTTTGTAATTAGTATCAAATGTAAAAGGTAGGAGAAGATAGAGTGGATGCTGTACGTGTACGATTGAGCCCTTCTTATTAATCGTCGAGTGGCTCATCCAAAGACGTGCCATGTCCGCTCATATGGTGGAATATTTGCCATACACCGTATCCAATCAGTCCGCCGTCTTCATCGCTATCAATTCCTGTAGGAGGTATGCTCTAAGAGTTCAAGGAAGCAAAGAGGTACCGATTCGACGCCGGAGACATGTCTGACGTCGAGTTCTTGAGGATGCAGTTGGCGTACACTATTTCCACAACGTCCGACAGATCTGTACATTTTCCAAGTTAGAATGAAAATTCGACGAATGGAATAATGGAGGAACAATCGTTGGCGGGCATAAGACTCACCGGCAGCGAAGGAAACACCCTGACAGTCCGTGTTGTGCCTCTCTATGTTGTAGCTCACGCACAGCCGCATGCAGTCGGTGTACGTATAAACGGTGGCGCCGAAGAGGTCGAAGCCGCGACCAATCTTGTCTGCGCCACAGGCCAGGGTGAAGCTGGCCTCGTAGTTGTCCCGGTACTTGACGGTCACCTTCTCACCCGTCAGCCTGGGACAGTCGAGCGCCAGCTGTACTCCCTCCGTCGGCGCCGTGTAGAGGCCTCCCGCCGTTGGGGTGGCCGTGCTGGTGCCTGAACTGGCCGTGCCCGCCGCCGTATTCGTCGGAGGGGAGGACACATCGGTAGCTGCGGGCCCATTGGACACTCCTTTGGCGCCATCGTTATACGCGCTCCTGTGCGACAGATTAAAAAAGTGAGCAAAAACCGTCCCAACCAAGGGACGAAAGCCCCCTTTGATGGAGAAAACCAGAGGAATAGCATACCTGACGGCCATACTTCCACCGACGCCCCCTCCGACCGCAGCGCCGATAATCACAACCGCCAGGACCACTAGCGCGATAAAGAGTGCCCGTGAGATGCCGCAAATGGTGGCATTTCGCTTCGAATTTACGCCGTCTCCGTTCACGCCGCCGTCGTGAGTATTGCTATTTTCCGCCGCGTACCCGTACGGAGAGGCTACCTGCGACCTTGGATAGCTCTGCTTATACTGCTGAGGGTCCCGGCGCTGGCTCCAGACCGCTTCAGGATAGTTCGCCGTATGCTCAACCGCTTCAGGGGCATCGTTTCCGGACATCGTGGACGCTATGGTAGGGCGTCTTCCGGTTCGTAACCCTCGAAGAACAGGAAGTAAAGACGGGAATAGATAAGCCAAACGAGAGAACAAACCCAAATCGAGAAATTGACAAGCTCAGCGGATCGACTGCATCAAGACATGGGACTTGCTTTGCTTTCCCGTAAGAGGTTGCTGCTCTTTCCACTTTCTTTCTAGTCGGCCGAATGATAAGGGCGAGGAGAAAAGGAAAGGGGTTCCCGTGGACCGGTCATATTGTTTCGGAGGATGCTCGAGGGACCAATTGAGCGTATCGGGAGGGGGCATCCCTCAGTCTTAGAATGACGGGCGGCGCAGCGGTCGAGACGATAGGATGACTGTCCCCCGACAACCCAGTCGCGATGCTTCAATACTGGCAGGTAGTACGGCGCAGCTAGCTGCAATTTCATAAATGTGACATGACTTAGGGATCTCCGCCGCCTGCTACCCAGTTGGTTTTGTGTGGCAGCCATGGGGTCTGAGGCTACTCTCAGTATGATATGGCCTGAAAAGGAGGAATCCTTCAAGTCTTGGCGGAAAACGGGCATCCTGGTCGCGAGGCCATCGCCCCCCTACGACTTCCTCGCGTCACTAGTTCCGCCGCGGATTAATTTGCCCTTCTTTCTGACTGTATTCCATCACTCAAGAGGATCCAATCAGCAGTACGCGCTACCTCCAAACCCACAAGATGAACACGTTGTCGTGGATGTAGTATGTGGGTGGTGGGGGGCTATACAAAATTCACCCGGGTGCCTGGTTTACCTGTCATGCCTTGATCCCCTTATTCTTGGTAAAACCAAGGGCGAGCCTTGAGCCTTCCGCTATATCGCATAATGAGTAAAACAAAATCAGAATAGGCTTATGAGTTTATTTCTCAACGGGAATGAGATCACAAACGACTGGTTCTAATTTCCCTTACGAGCAAATTGTAAATGAAAGGAGTGCGTTACCTTGTTTCTGGCAGGATTCTCCGGGTTCCTGTTGGGATTGTTAAAGCGTAAGCGCGGCACAGCACGCACCAGTCGCTCAAGCGCGTGCAACCAACACCCCGCAGCGCCTGGCCAAATAAGTAGATTGGTGGCTTTTAGGCGCTGTCGCCCAACCTTACGGCACATGGAATGCACTGATATCACTCCTCTGCAGGAATCAAATCCTACTTTAGGCGATGCAGTATTGGCAGTCCTTCTTTGATTGATATCTGCACCTCTATGCTTCGTGCGATTTGACCGAGCTGACCAGGCAGCCCACGGGGTAAATTACAATAAGAAAGAGGTGATGCACCAGCACCTCGCCTCAATCGACTAAAGAAGGGCCGGCTCGTCTTGTCCCCCTTTGTGCCCAGGGACCAACGCTCGCCAATGGCTACGGACTTGAAGAAGAGAACCCTCGCGATATGATGGGGTCCACAGCCGGGCAGTCTGGCAGCGTGGTGCCTAACACGGATATTGTGTTCTTAGCTAGGTACACATCTGTCTGGTAGCAGAGTCCTCTATTCCAAAGAGAGAAAAGTATTAGCTCTGTAAAAAGGCGGAATAATCGCTATTGAAGTGTCCTTTGGGAGCATATGGGAGTGTGCTTTTAGGTAGAGCTGCACACATTCCCCAGCGGGCCCAGCAGGCGAAGCCCCAGCCCTGGAACCCACTCTAGAGCTTTCGGCGAGCACAGCCGAGTAACGTTGTTCTAATGGTTGGACCGCCTAGTATAACGGATGAACTAGAAGCCACACTTCCTCGCTGGCGCAACAGAGTATCGAAGAACCGTAGATGGACAAATTTTCCAGAGGTTTTATGGTATGAATTAAATATGACTGAATTATATAGCATTGTTGATTGAGGCGACGGAATGTGCAACCTATGTGTAGTAGAAGCCAATCCGGTGGTCTGAACCCGGAACTACACGCCACACCTACTGATTTCCCAGGCCTGTTTGGTATCGCTACAGAGTATTGAAATTGGTGAATAGCTTGAAAATGAGCATTTCAGTTATGCTCGACGTGCTTTTACACGAAATGACCATACCTGGTGTCGATAGAATCCTCCTTTACAGACAGACTCATCTGCGGTAAGTGAGAAAAGAATTACACATTACTTAATACGGAGAGATGATTGTATATCGGAATTGCTTGGCAGGGAAGCGCTGTATGCAAAACCCAAACCACTAAGTATGCACGATCATTCGCATACAGATGTTTCTTCCAATCCTTTATCGAACTCAGTTTGGGGGCAGTTCTATCCAATTCTTCTGTTTGTAACTATAAACCTATGTACCATTAAACACCAGATCCCATTCCTCATCACTTCATTCCCGACCCAGCAACTCCCTTCTCAACAATCCCCTCACGCCGCCACCTCGCTGGCCTTGCCCGCCCCATCCAGATACAGCTCCCTCAGCTTAGCCTTCCACTCATCAATTGAGAGCCAAACCGTCTTCTCATCCGCGCCCTTCTGCGGCAGCGGGACGCTGTTCTTGGGCGGCGCCGCCCCTTCCCCCTCCATTTCCGCCGCTACCACCGCCAGCTCCACGCGCGGGTCCCACGCGGGGATCTTGACGTGCTCGTGGCCAGGGCGGCACTTGAGACTGACGCGGTCGCGGAGCTCGCCCTGCGACAGGCGATCGTAGCAGCCTTGGCACAGCTGCTGCGTCCCCACGCAGTCGGCACACTCGTACATGTCCACGTTGACAATGGTCCAGGGGTGCCGCAGCCGGCGCAGCAAATCATCGAAGTTGGCTCCATGGGCGCGTTGGCCAGGACTGAGGACGTCGACGAGGGCGTGGAAGACGCCTTCGACTCGGCCGTCTCGCTCAGAGGTTCCGTGTCGCTTTCCTGCGTCGAGGAACCGTTCGAGGCCGTCTCGTCATCGCCAACGTTCGGGGCGGGCTCTTCGCTGACCATCTGGAGGAGCTGGGAGCGCGAGGCTGGCGATTCGGACAGTGTCGACCCGTTCGTGCTCCCGTCCATGGGCTCGAAGGTGACCTCGGATATCGTCCGGCTCAGAGTGGCGCTGTTCCTCTTCATAGCTGCGGACCGGATGTCGTTGGGCTGCGAGGTGAGCCAGGAGTCCCACCGCTTCTGCGCCTCAAATTGGAACATGTTGCGCAGCCTCCAGACAATCTGGGAATTCACCGCGTCGCCCATAGTAGCGAACAAGCGAGCCAGAACCCAGTAGGCCATGTCGTCGTTCTCAAAGTCGCCGTCCGAGAGGAGCTCGAGGCCGGCGCGCACAATCTTGCGTCTCCACTCGTCGGCCGCCTTGCTTTCCGACTTTTGCTTGTGGTGGAAGCGAATCAAGCAGCACGTACGGTCAATCGAAGTCCAGACATCCGCCTTTTCGTCCGATTCTGGAACGAGCTTCTCGATGATCGGACCGTAGGACTGGACCTTGTCAGCAGGGACGTCCGATGCGAATGCTATCTCGAGATAGCCCTGGGCCAGGCTGTTCTTCATATCCTCCACGGCATACGGCGATACTTGTTCACTCGGGTTTTTATGAAGGTCCTGAAGAGCTTCATTTTGGACAGTAACAGCCTGGGCACTGTAGGACTCGTCAACTGCCGCAGTAAGTGTCTTTGAGAAACCGTTACGCAGATAGAACAACAAATCGTGGCGCCCCTTTTCCTCAGCAAGGTCAATCGCCGAGTCAAAGAGGGTTTTGATCACATCCCAGCGCTCTGCGGCGTTAGCTGCCTGAGCAAGAATCTGCGACTCCTGGACCTTGGGGTTACCGAGAAACTCGTGAACGAGGTCTTCGAGATAGGCCGCCCATTTTTTGGTTTTCTTGTCAAGATTCTGGTTAATGGCCTCGATGAGAGCGATGAACTCATCCCACCCCTCCTTTTCCAAGTAGCGTTCCAGAAGAGGAACGTACTCTCGGAAATGGACATAGTGGATTCCCAGACTCTCCCGATGCGTCTCTGCGGCTAACTTGAGATCAGTCCCCAGGCTCCATTGTCGATTTCCCAGCTCCAGCGTAATACGCGCCAGAAGAGCTGGGTTCGCCGAGTTCTTGTCCCAATCAGCTTCTTTTCGACGCTTCTCGTCAATCTCGCGTTTGGCCTGGCCGAGTAGCTCGATTGCCTCCTCGTTGCCCATCTTGGACTGTGTCGAGTAGAAGTGACACGCATGCCAGTTCCGGGGATCGAGGTCCAAGGCTTTCTTAGCACGGTCCCGATAGATCTCTTTGGCGCCTTTTTCGGTCCGACATAGCTGGAACGCTGCCAAAGCACAGTGTATCTCCCATTGAGACTCCTTCTCCGGTGTGGCTTTGGCGCCGTCCAGCACCGACAATGCCCAATTCTCAATTTGGTTGAGGTCTTCGATAGTAAAGGTTGGCTTTTCATACTGATTCAATCCCCTTTTGGTCCCAATGTAAGGCTCTGATTTGTCATACATCCGTTTGGCCTTCTTTTTGTCAAGCTGTCCGCGGGTGTTAGCCAGTCTCTAAATTACTTCTGTCAAGGGGTTGACACTTACACGATCAAGATAGCCGCGTATAAAACACGCCGCAGACAGGAACTGCTGTTTTGTGAAACCCGCCCGGCAAAACATATGATTGGCCATTTCTTGTGCGGCCCGTCCCAAAACGGCTTGATGTTTGTTTGTCTTGGGGTCTCTGACAGCGTTTATGAAGGCCTGTCCAGCTTCGTCATGGACATCCTGGACGACCATTGAATCTTTGAGCCATGAAGTAACCTGCTCTACTCCCTCTGCAGAGTAAACCCATTCACCCCGGGCTTCCTGTAAATTGGCACCTTCATCCTCACACCATGTCTTGAATGACACACTAAGATCGTGTGGCCAAAACAAGGCATCAATTCCTTCCTTTTCTGTGAGGAGTTTGATGAGGAGTGGGCCAACCTGGAGTTTCAAGTGTCTTTCTGCAGCGGAAAGATCAACAGCAATGAGATGGTCTAGTAGCCAGAAGGAAGCATAATCTCGTAGTTGCCTGTCATCCTCGTAACCCTCATCTGTAAGTATGATCAAACACGTGATGACGATTCGAATATGAGCGTTCTCCGGGTCAAGGCAGATATACTGCTTCTGCCCTGCACCGAGCTTCCCGTTGAAGAACTGCTCAAAGTCAAACCGGGTATAAAGGTCCTTGGGACAGACATTCTTGAGAAAATGTTTGACAATGTCGATTTCGGTTTCTTGGATAACCTTGGGCCTTCTTTCAGCTGCCGGTTCGGATTGGTCGCTCACTAAGTTGGCGACGGACCCTGTCTTGTTAGGGATGCGTTGTCGGACCTCTTCGGACCTCCAGTTGACCTTTTTGGAGTCGGTGATCGTGAAGAGGGGGTCGTATTTGTCGGTGAGTTTCCGTTCGAAGGGGAGCAGAGAGACAGTCAGATTACTTGTGGGCGCTGTCGCCGCCGGTTTATCCTCAACCGTCACCACTTTCTCTGCCACGTCTTCTTGTCCCGTCTTTCTTCGGCTACGGTGGGTCAATGGGGCCGGACGAACGTTTGCGTGTAGATGTGCCGCAGTTCGACGGTGTTTAATGGCCACAATTGATTCCATAGCCTCAACCGAAAGCCATCTGCGCCCGTCATTGACCCACAGAATGATCTCGTTGATCTCGTCGATTTCTTTGGGTGTCCGGATGTTGTTCAGGCTTCGCAAAGCCGAGTCAATCTGGGCTGCCTTGCTCTTGCCAGCATTCTCGAGCACATCGTAGATATCATCCACCAAATCGACCTTTTCGAGATCCTTCAAGTTGCTATCGAGCTTGAAATAATCGCCCTTGCATTTGTCTCGTAAGGTGTTGAAAATCTTATTGCGCCACTCGGAAATGCCGGCTCTTTTTTCGTCTCTGAGAATCGGCATCTCATCCATGCGCTTCGTAATGTATAAGTCGACATCCCTGGCGTTGCACTCGCTAATGGGAATGACGCCGATGTTCGACCCCAGCTTTTCAAGGAGCTCGTCTTTGGTTGTTTGGGGCGATGCAGACAACATGACCTGGACACGTTTCCCGTCTGAAATAGAGCCGAGTTTCTCCAAGAGCGGGATCAGTTTGTCTACATCCGATCGGCCGGCATCGATGAAGAATAGAAACGAAGTGTCGTTATTCGTCCGCTCTTTGTTGTTGATGAACAACTGTTGCCAGCGATCGATCCTGTCCCATGAGTCTGGAGATCTCTCGGCAATCTGGGCCATGGACTTTGTCATGGCCTCGAACGCTGTGGCGACCTGCCACAATAGGGTCCTGGAGACGACTTCCAGAAGGTCTTCGGTTTCATCCTCCTGAGGCTTCCTCTTGTCGGCATCAGCAAAGAAGAAGGCGGTGACTGTGCGGCTACTCGAGCTGCCGCGCTCGCCCTGGCGAAGCAACCTCAGCGCATTGGCTATCAGTGAGGTTTTGCCTGAGTTCTGGGAGCCTTCGATGACGAGGAACGGGTTTGTTGACTGTTCGGCCTTCGACCATTCAACGAAGGCTGGCTGATCGAGGATCCATGTCCCAGTGCCTTCGATCAGCTTATCCTTGCGAGCATCGAACGTTCTTTGCCATGTGGGATAGGGTTCCCCATCGGTTCCCAAGGCGGAGTTGGGGAATCCCAAGACTTTGGCGATGGACTTGCGCCACTTTTTCGCGTCGTCTTCCTTCTTCTGCTCCTTTTGACCCTCGAGGATCAGTTTGATATCGCCAGCGTTGTCGCTGACAATTTTGTATGTCTGCGCGCCAACGAGCAGATTCTCGTTGCTGTTGAGCTTGTCCATCATGCCCAGAAGTCCCGAGATGTTGTCGTCGTTGAGAAATAGTCGTTTCATGAACGCCGCGAATTTGTTGCGCTTCTTCTGCAAGCGAATACTGTGGTCGCAGATTTCAACAAAGAGTTGCAAGTTTTGGGCCGCCAGTCGGGTGAGTCTGATGTCCATTGTGCCGTCGTAATACGTCAGGCGCTCAAGGAAGTGGCAGCACCTCTCGAGCAACTCTCCAAGGTTCTCGAACATGCCCTCGTACCCTTGCCAGCTATTGCAGATAGAGATGATCAGCATTTATGCTCAAAACAACACGAATGGTAACTTACGCAGCAATCACGAAAGTGAGTGCATTAAAGCACATGTCTGCAGGACCGAAGACCTCAGATACACCACTGGATACGATGCTGCCCACGGTCTGGATGCACTTCAACGTATTGCCGACGGCCTCTTTGAACCAGCCAAACTTCGCCGCTTTGTCCTTCTCGGACTGCTGGATGGAGTCGACATAGCCCAGGACATCGTCGATCTTGAGCTTCTTCAGCTTCTCATCACCTTGCCGCTTCGCGAGCTGCTTCACCCGGTCTTCCACCTGGGCCCAGATGGCGTCAATCTCCTTCTGTGCTGCTGCACGCTGTGCTTCGGGCCCGGTGGGACTGAGGATTGTGTTGCCGTTCTTGGCATCGCCGGCGGCCATGGCCGTGGCCAACGGCGTTCGAGGCGGGGGCGGCATCACAACGCGGGGAACAGGTAGACGGCGGTCCCTACTACGTTAAGAGCCACAACACGGCCTCAAGAGAATTGAAAAACGACAGAACTCGCTGACAGAGAGAAATGATTCAAATAACGAATATAAGATGAGGGATTAGAGAGCCCGGCCATAGTCCCTTGATATTATATGTGTTCCAAGTGCGGCTGTCCAATACCCCCGTCGAACGTCGAGATTCGTGGCCCCCAGCAGGCTGTGGGCTAGCGCTGTGCAAGCCAACCACGAGACCCGCTCCTCTGCGCCAATATGAAGCATGGTTGGGTAACATTTCCTTCAGCCCCAAGGCCCCCGGCCCAACACCCATCTGCAGAGAGGACGATGGATGGTCGCCTTATGCAGGGGTTGATACCATTAGGTGAAACCATCACAGGTGAGTGGTACGGTCGCTGATTGCCTGCCTAGGTTTTTGTGGCCTCAGCCTGATGCAGAACGAGCAGCGCCCCCCTCGACCATTTGCCGCCCATCGTTCAGGTCAAGAAAAAGGAATAAAGAGGTGGCGGTGTGATACGAAGTAACTCTGACATGTTATAGCAGGCGCAGATAGCCTCACTAATGGGGTTTCCTTTGCGATCTTCATCCTCGTGACAAGAAAAACGTTTGAACTTTCCTCGAAGGTCTGGGAGCAAAGGGCGTCGGGCACACAACCAACTAAGCCTGGCGGGACAAGACCTGCTAAAGGCGCGAGCCGTCTGCCGTCTGATGGTGGCTGGACCTAAGCACTAACTTCCGATCTACCCAGAACCCCCGCCCAAAACCCTGGGTGCGGCTTCCCAATGGGTCGAGCTGAAGTAAGCCGCATAAATTAGTTCGCCCAGTTCGTATCAGCCCTGTTTTGTTTGCTATGAGATAATAATAGATTCGGATATCGGCCTTCCAAGAAAATATTTGGGCTTTTCAAGTATTGGTATGCAATAGCGAGCACTCTGCTTTCCTGCTTTATCGAGCAGTAGAAGCTATCATTCATTTGCATGCGCTGGGAATTAACGGTCACATTGGGCAGTCACTGCTACAGGCGCTAATTAGGTGGTGTCGGGATTTTCCAGTTAGTTTCTGCGCCCGCGGGGTGCGCATTGTGCACTTGCCCATTAGCCCAAGATCGCGTCAACGTGATCGCCATTACCCAGTCCATTGGGAAGATTCCCAGATCCCTCTAATATGGGGCCAAGCCGGGAAATTCTATGGTTCACTCTAATATTTTCTCGACAAGGCCCTACGCGCAGCCACGCTGCATAGGTAGAGATAGAAGCCAGTAGGCATGATTAGCCTCTCCGCCACCAACATTCATCGATTGCCGATTCTTAGAAGTTGCTAGCCCTTAACCTTGTTCATAATGGGAACCCGCGTCACGGTGTGAGCGACCTGTACGAGATCGGTCGTCTCTTCGCGGCCGAGCTTGATGAACACGGGCTCCAGGTGTCCGATGTGTTCTCCCTCAGTCATAGCCACAGGGCCAAACCTAGCCCAGCCCTGCGGCAGCACGCCGCTCGACTCGAGGCGCCGGCTGGGCTGGAGCGAGGTCTGGCACTGCTCGGACCAAAAACGCGCGACCTCGTCCGCGGCGAAGTCCCGCCCCTGTTGCGGGTCAGACACACGTTGGATCCAGCAGAGACGCAGACAGTCCATCTTCTGCTCGCTGCGCACGCCTAGGAACATGATGCGCCGTTTCCCACTGCGCGAGTCTGTCAGATGCAGGAGCGCGCCGTAAGTGGCACAACTTGATGACTGGTTTTCTGAGATGGGCACCAACTCCAGCACGCTGCGCTGGCTGTCGAGGGCGGCGGGGCGTCGGCTTCCGGCGACCCAGGGGAGCCCAAGACTCCGGACACTGCGTGATAGATCCTCCTCGTGCATATTGAACAGCAGAAGGAGTGCATAGGTGCTCTGAACTTCGTGGAGAGGCACGGAGCGCGTCCTCAGCTCACGTCTCTGGATGGACAGGATGTAGACCTCAGCCGAACTGACCGCAGCCCAGGTGCTAGGCAGCAGGGGCGGCCGCCCTGGGTACTCAGACCTCTGGAAGACGCCGTCGCCGAGCGAGCCCTCGAGTGGGAGACAGATGCGCAAACCCTCACCGCGCGAGTTGTCGCGCTCCCATAGGCTGCTGTCGACGGCATCCAGGACCGCGAAGAAAGCGCTGAAGCCGCGGATAAGAGGCAGCGTGATGCGCAATCCGGCGTTGGTCATTGCGTAGGAAGACGCCCGCCAGTCCTTCTTGGGGGTCTCCATGATGCTGCCACAGTTGGCGAAGCAAGATGGATTCGACACGAGGATGTCCTCGCGAGCAGACACACAGGCGGTGGGGAGCGTCCAACAGAAGACGGTGTGGTCATTTCGCGCCTTAACAATCTTGCGCTGCAGGCGAATGAATGCTTGGGTCCCTTCGCCGTACAGCAACGGCATATTGATATCCAGGAGGCCCAGCATGCAGTACGCCATGTCCTCGATACGTGTCGTGGTACGTTTGGCGAGCCATGACATCTTCTCGGCGACACACACACTACTCAGTCGGTCTTCGTGGATCAAGATCTTGGTCCTTACACCCGTGATGTCGGTGAGGGCCTGTACGAGTGTATCCTTGGTGCCCAGCACCTGCCAGTCTTGGGAGAAGAAGACGACATCGATTGGTGCCACAAGCTCCTGTAGTGTGAAGCCCCTCGTAAACCAGCGACTGTTCCGGAACTGTGTCCGGCAGTCTTCGTCGGCCAGGTCGTGGCCCGACACGTCGGCAAGATAGGCAAAGCAGACTGCGCTATGCCGATACCATGAATACATGGAGTTGATGGCTTCCGACAGCTCGGCAGAGCTGCTTTTGTCAATGCAGTTGGTATCGACCCAAAGATAGCCTAGGCTGCGGCTGCGAGCCTCGGCGCACGCAGCTTTTATCTTGGTATATCCATGTTTCTCTGGTAGGTTGTCGCATTTTGAGGTCGATCCGTCTAGCACGGTGTTCCATTCATGGAGAGTAAGTTCCTGGCCATGCTGCCATGTATGCGACAGGATGGCATATTCGTGTTCTACGAGAGAACCGATAGCCTCCTCTATCTCGAGTGTATGCACGTTGATGAGTCTCATATGGTATTGCGTAAGATCCGGTGCAAGCGACTGTAACATTAGGAAAATTAGCAGCTGGAACCTATCAACTAACCCCGCTAAGTACATGGTGCAATTTCAACCCCCGCTTCCTGCTTCATAGCAGCGACGCCCAATCAGGAACCATCTCACATCAGCACTACATCTATCCCTTGCCGTTACCTGTCAACGGTTCGGAAATGCAGTCTTCGTATGTGAAGTTGTATGTAAAGTATCTAGGCCATAAGGCATCCTTCAACTTAATCGTGACTACTATTATTGAGTGTTCCATCCTCGTGAGCCTCCTAAGATATCCTCATATGCTCATTCAACAGATACCCAGCAGTAAATATTCATCATGGACAAAAGTGGCAGCGTCGATTGCACCTTGTACTGTTATCCGTTCTCGCTGTATTCCATCATGGTGAGATACCTGATCCAACATGCCAAGAGATCCGGCGAGTCGCACGATGAGACCTCATCGGCGCTCCACATCCGCGAGCAAGCACTGGACTTAGACCACGATGAGAACATCGCCGAATGGTATCTCCTAAACATAAATTGGAAGGGACAGGTACGTCTCCAATCTGCCGGTACATGATTCTCATTCACAATAGAAACGTGCCAGGTGCCAGCCATGACGGTCAAGGGCAGAGCCGCCCCTATCACGGATAGCCTGGATATATCCTACTGGCTATGCGACATGTTCCCTCATCTGCTCCCTCAGCAGCACGAAGCCACCATCCGCCGCCTCCTGCGCGACCTCCACGCCATCGAGGGGATCTCCATCACCATCCGCCGGCGCGAGGGGCTCGAGGAAGACCTGATCGACCCGTGTGTCGATAAGGCGTTGGCCCGCGACGACATTAGCCCGGAGTACCGTCAAGCCCTTGAGGCTAAGAAGATCTTGTAAGCCCGGCGTTTTCCCAAGCTCTCATTTCATTGCAATTTCCCCGCTTCTCCGTAATCCCATTCATTGAATGAATGGCCAACGCGTATTCACATCACCTCTCTTACTCTCTCCCTTCTAGTGACAATACCCACGTTCCCAAGGCCTCCCACCACGCCAACGTCGACCGGGCCGAGCAACAGACGGTGTCGCTCCTGGCCGACGTGGCCCGCCTATACGAGCAGCATGGCAAAGGTACGTGGCTCGTTGGAGACGATACCGGCCCGACGCTGCTCGATGCCCAAATTTTGCCCTTCGTCGCACGCCTCGAGGACGCGGGGCGCTCGCGCCTGGTGCCCGAGGTGCTGCTGAGGTATGCGGCGGCTCGGAGGGCCTCGCCGGAGTGGGCCGTCGTTATGGGTGGGACGAGCACAATCGGGTGGAACGAGGATAGGCAGGTGTATGGTATGTCGGCTGACGCACCGACGACGACGCTTTTCGTGCCTCGTCGGGGGTGAAAGTACTGATGGGAAGACGTGTGTATGGTAATAGTAGAATACTATCACTAAAGTTGAAGAGTCAGAGGGGTTGTTGCGTTATCGGTTTGGCCTTGCAAATTGATGATAGCGTGAGACGCAGGAGCGGTAGGGGTAGCACGGCCACAGTCTGAGAGCATATACTACGTTATTATCGGCCGCCCGTACCATCCACCTAGCCGTCACACGGGGAGGGCACCCTACTCGAGGCCGCCACGTGAATCTCTCGATGCGCACCGGGCGCAAAACGATCGCGCGGAAGGGTAGGACACCGTCTACGGGCGGGGCTGGAAGAAGGGACCTTGCGTAACTGTACTCTACGGCTGCACCACGTCCACCTCTACGTCAAGACAAGGCTCGCAGAAGACACCTCCGTCAAGGCATACTCCTGGACTTGCTCCCCGTGTTCCTCAGGGCACAGGCCATTGAATGCAGTCCGTGTAGCTTGCTGGTTGGGAGGTGGGGGACAACCATTAATTGTTCAGAGGGGAGGAGGGCATAGCTAAGTACCCAAATTGAAGCTGTTTTCCGCAACAGGTGGTCGAGTGGTAAAACAGTCGATTCATTGCCCGGTGTGGTTGGAGCCGCAGATACACTTCAGCGGCTTACCAGCATGGGTTCGAGTTGCGGTCGTGACAGGCTTCCCGGATACACTTCTGGGGACTACCTTCACAGTAATTCCGTCGCGTGTAGGCTTCCTGGATACACTTCTGGGGACTACCTACACCCGATTACATCTCATACGTGAGGTGTAGCATGGTCGACAACAAGCTCCCACCTGTGTTTTGTTTTTCCTTCTTTTTTGCTTCTTTTATCACTTTCGAACAGCCTCCCTCTTCTTCGTGAGCACTCTCATTCTCCACGGCCGGCGACGGACGTCTCGTCGGACGTCTCGTGAACTGACGGGCGGCCAGCCTGTCCGCGGGCGACAGCTACGCCCTAGATTAGACCATCGCCATCGCCAGCAGCATTTGGGGTATAACGTCCCTCAAAGATCTCGCGTCACCTTTGGCCGTCCCTGCTGACCGGCAGTGGTTGGTGGTTTCCGCGCCGGTGCAGGTGCAGAAGCCGAGCATGCACAATCAGGAGAGTGTCTGCCACAAGCTCGTGACCAAACCTCAAGGCATCCTCGCCGTCACTGCCGCCACCCCTGCGCCCTACTTTCCTGCACAAGTTCCCGTGGTGCCCGTGGATCTCGCCGGGCTTCCGGGCGTAAAGGAGTCGCCGGCCTTTGAGACCGTTCATATTCAGGGAGCCAAGTCCCCATCGCCTCCGCCCTCGGCTTCGCGACTGCACGTGGGTGCCTGCATGCGCATCATCTCGACCGGGTCGAATCTCGGTTTGCGGGCCGTGGGCGGAGAGGGAGGCGTCGTTCACGTAGCTTGGGGCGGTCTCGATGATGTCGGTCGACAGTTGGGCAACAGCTTGCGGGGCTGCGATTGCGGTATTTGGCGCCCAGTAGAATGGTTTGGATGATCAGGAGTGAGCGTGGTTGTGATGAGCGTCCAAGATTGCCGTCAATAGACAGATTTGTCGCTTGCAGTTGTCAAAATTTCGACGCCTCGTCGGCGCCTTCATTATGGACACATACGAAGCGATGCACAATGGAAGCGCCGACGACGAGGCGTCGTTGCATTTGGCAGTGTTTCCCGCGCCAAAATGTTTCGTCTGCGGCTATTAAAGTTTGGGAATTGAAAGGCGCATAATTGCTAGTGCATAACGAAAGCCTTATTGTTGCATGAGTCAACGGCAACGGCTAGCGACGACAAGAACAGGTTTTTGGCCACGAACTGCCAGGGCGCCGACAAGCAGGTTTTTTTGTCACGAACCACCACGGGAGCGCCCGCAATGTCGCAGTGCCATCGTTTCGTTCAGGCGCTCGGGCGAAGCAAAACTAAAACTCAACGACATCTTATCAACATGCAATTGACGAAAACGACGGCGACGGTCACTGCTGGCATGTCAGAACAGGTGTTGTTCAATTAATTTCTTTGATTAATAAATGTATATGCGACATTATATTTCCCTAAAACTAGATCTTCAGATGGAAAACAGCCTTTTGTAGTCTGGCAGTCCAACCTCTCTCTAGCGTCTCCTGGCGGCTGGGGTGGCGGTGGGCTTCGACGAGACGGTGGACGAGGTGGTGCCGCCCGAACCGTCCTTGCCGACGACGACGGCCTGCACGACCTGGCCGGCCGCGTTGGTGATGACGTTGACGAGCGAGCCGAGGGCGTCGTACTTGTACGTCTTCTGGATGTTGCCGCCTTCGAGGACCTTTTGCGCGCCCGTGTACGTCATGTTCTGGTCGTAGTTGCCGATGATGCTGCTGACGATCTTGCCAGCGTCGCCAGCGACCTCCTGGACGATGTTGCCCAGGTTGTCGATCAAGAAGTTGATCTTGGAGTCGCCGTTGACAATGGAGCCCAGCAGGCCGTCGACGGCGCCCACGACCGAGTTGACCACGTCGACGGCCGTGTCCAGGACGTTGATCAGGAGCGGGTTAAGGTCCAGCGAAGCGAGCGTGCGGTTGACGATATCCACGAGGTTGCCGAGGCGGATGACGAGCTCGACGTTGGCGTCGACCTCGGCGATAGTGATGTTGACCTTCTTGATGCCGACCTGGACGCCGGCGTTGATCTCAACGAGCGACGCGATCTGGGCACCAAGGTTGAGCTCGGCCTGGAGGTTGTCCACAATAAGCTCGATGCGGCCGACGTGCAGCTCCGGCACCTGCAGCAGGACATCGGGCGGGCCGAGGTCGCTGCTGGGCTTGCTGCCGCCGCCGGTCTGGGTGGGCGAGGCGCCGCCGCCAGTAGAGGAGCCTCCCGTAGGAGGGGCCTGAGAGCCGGCCGCCGAAGTGGTGGGCGCCGTGGTAGAGGGAGCCGTGGCGTCAGGAGACGACGCCGACTGCGCCGCCACGAAGGCGAGCAGCAGGAAGCTCCAAAGGAAGGAGAGAAGCGCGCGGGACTGCATGGTGCTTGGCTAAGAGGGTGGTTGTGTGGGTGAAAAGAGTGACAGACAGCACACAATGAGAACAACACGCACGCACACAGTAAGATCACACGCGGTCTTGGGGGGCAGCTGGGGAACTCATCATATAAGAGAGATCAGAGAGAGATCGCAAGATTCCCATGGCACAAACCACACCATGGGCCCGGCCAACCAACCCACCCTTGCTAGGAAATTAGGCCGGTACCTGCTGGCACTGCTGCTTCTGCAGGCAGTGCCTGCTCCCCGTCATTTCGTGCCCGCATAAGGCTAGAAGGGGGCATCCATGCCCAGCTGCCGTCATCGCAACCGACTCTTCTGCTTCGGAGCGGAGGTGGCTTCTGATGCAACAAGTGATACGACGATGGAAACTGGAATTCCAAGTTTGGGGAAATTGCACAATGCAAGCTCTACTGGCGGTGTCCTGGGTGCCGTTCTGGTTCTTGCAGGTCCGAGACTGGGGCGCCCACCCTCGTAGAAGCTTAGGAGGCACAGGCTAATGCCGCCGCAGCCAGTCGGCAGCGTAGGAGCCCCTGTTTTGCAGCGGGGAGCGCACCGGATTAGGCGCAACCCACGTCCAGCCGTTCCAGCCGATGGCCTTTTAGGGCCAGCGCTATTGTTTCAGTACCATTATAAGCATATGTTCTGATAGTCTTGGCAACGCTCTCGGCTCGTTCGAGTCCTGCAGCAAGCGCGCATTGCATTGCCTTGGAAACTTGGAAGATTGGTCACATCAGATGGCATTTCCGGGGGCCTTTGGAAATTGGATGGCATGAACGTCGCCGGGTCAGGGAACAACGAAGAAGCACACCACGCCCCCAGTCGGTCGCCTTGCAAGCCCACCTTGGAGTCTGGCTCTTGGGGTGCCGGGCTAGACTGACGCAACGTCTCTGCCGTCCTTTAAGGTAGTGGCCTCCCCCTCCCCCATCCCACGACCGACGATTGTTGCTCGTTGGTATCTGCACGTCAAATCCAGGTCCAGCGTCCAAGTCAGCCCAGCACCAGTCAGTCAAGGTCAATTCTAACTTGTCAAAGTACTGTCGCCCAAGATGCAATCACTCTCCTTAAGGCCATTGGCCCTCATCTTCCTCCTGTCACTCATTACCCTCATCCTGGCTGCCGATGATGGCTATATCGGCTATGACCTCCACAAGCGCGGTGACCCCGACTCGGCCATCTACGAGACGGCCAACACCAAGGGCGGCGTCCGGCTGCCCGATGAGCCGGATGTGCGCCTGAACGCCTCCGTCTCGGTCAAGGAGATCGATATCGAGGTCGACAACATCACGGCCAAGGTCAACCTGGACGCCAAGGTGCTGAATCTGCTGCATTTCACCGCCGGCGTCGACCTGTCCATCGACCGCGTCAAGCTCACGATCTCCAACGTCAGCGCCAAGGTCTACCTGGAGGCGCGCCTCGAGAACGTCGTCGCCATGGTGGACGACGTGCTCAGCTCCATCGACCTGAACCCCATCATCGCCACCCTCGGCAACGGCGTTAAGAACATCGTCGGCAACGTCACTGACGAGCTCGGCAACGGCGGCGGCCAGTCTGGCGGCGGTGGCGGTGGCTCCGGCACCTCTTCGTCCGCGGCGCCCAGTGCTTCGGCCTCGGGCAACGCCAAGCGCGCCATGACCGCGCTCGACTACAACATGCAGCACGGGATCCTGTACTCGACCAACGACTACTCGGGCAACACCCATGCTAACCGCATCCTAGGCCAGAACGGCACCATCTATGATAGCTACGTTGACAACGACGGCCACGAGGTCCGTCGCGAGAACGTCGGCTCCTACAAGAAGGACATGACCTTCACCGGCCACAACCGCACCATCACCATTGACGGCAAGACCGAGTACGAGATGGGCTACCACTACGCGCCCTACCCCGGCCTCGACATCTTCGCTGCCGTCTGGATGGACACCATTGGTCGCATCGTCAAGACCAAGATCGTGTCCGAGTCCGAGGCCGGCGGCACTAGCACGGTCAGCGGCGAGAACGACGTGCGGGCGCCTGCGAAGAAGCACTAGTTACTACATTAATTCTGAACGAATATAATACATCACTTAATTAAATCGTCACATTGCAACCCTATTTCGCTTGATTCGCGTTCATCTTGATTTATGTGCCTACTGGCCGTTCTGAGTGGCCAACTGAATTGCTCCGACGCGTGTTTGGTTTTTTTCGGAGACGGAGAGTTCCATCGCTTAGCTGTCAGATAAATTGGGAATGCAACCCACCCTTTTGCGTCATTGCCCTCCAGTTTGCTTCTGTCGTCCGGTATCAGATCAGATGGCATTGCTCCTCATGAAACTTGGGACGGCCCTGTTGGCATGCGAAACCTGCATTTCTGTTCGGACGACATGAAGTCATCTCTGCTTTGCCGACCACGCCGACGTGCACTCGCGAGTCAGCCATCTTCGTTATCCTCGGACGGATTTTTCGGACTGCAAACCACCAAACCGAATGATTGTGAGTTTTGCCAAGGCCTCTCCAAAGTCACCCAATCATCGTGTAGCCTCAGCCCAGTGGATGGGTCCACAAATGGGTCGCCGGCTGTGGATCAAAAGCGGGAATACTACCAATCCAGTAGAGATTGGCAGGGCGGATCTGCTTTTTCACTGGTGATCGATCTGCCGAATGGTCAGCAACAGCGTTTTTCTGTGCTGACTTTCCCATGCCGGACCTTTTCCCCCAGGCCCCCTGCAGACATCCTTTCCTTCTATCTTTATTCGGCCAAACGTCCGACCCAACGTACGCCCCACAATATGTCCGCAGCCCCTCGAACCCGGAACCATGCCCATATCTCTGTAAAATCTTACAATTTTGCGAATCTCCTTTTTTCTTTCTCTTACTGTAGCAACTTAGGTAAAGCTCGGGAAGCCGGCAGTGGAACCAGCCGTCGGCAGTTCCTGGTTCAACGAACAGCTGGTTTTGCACACTGGCTCACCGTCGATTCGGGTCAGTCTAGCCACTGGAGAATATGATTCAGGAAGCAAAATATAGTAAAAACAAACATGATACGATACAGATCGTGATGGCCTCGAAGAAACAGCCGTTTCCTTACGTCACTGGCCCCTTTTACCGATTTATTCTTGGTTTCTACAAACCTTGAGACGAGGAAGGGAAGATCATCCGGACACATAGACGAACTGCATCAAACAGGGGTTTCTTTTCCCAGATGCTAGACTCGCCTATGCTTAGCCCAGGGGTAATCTTCCTTCACTGCCGGGGTGCCGGGCACGCACGCCAACCCAACTGCCAATAACGGTCTTTCTTACTGCATGCAGGCCTGTGCTTCGACATGGCAAACGTGCATGCATGGCACCTCCTCCTCAGCGCCAAGCGTTGATGGAAGCAGGGAAATCGAATACTCTTTTCCCCAATCACGATGCGGCACGTTCCAGCACCACTTGCAGTTGCAGCCAGCAGCCTGGCTCTCGCTCGTCCTGGTTCCTTGTTCCTTGCTCTTCGCTCTCTTGCGGAACCACCCCCTCGCGGAACTGTCCATCGGAGAAAAAGGAAGGAAGGGAAGGAAGGAAAAAAGGGCCAACCGGCTTATCCCATCTTCTGATCCCGTAACCCAAATCCATATCCAAATCCAAATATCTTCCCAAAAGGTACCCATCCTTTTTCTTGTTCGCCCAGCTGCCTCTTCTGTCTTTTTAGCGCAGTGAATAGCGCCCGTTGCTTTCACCCTAACGGAAGCGAGATGACTTGCAACTCCCACGGCCGGCTGGGCCTTTCTTAGTACTTTCTAACCCCTGTATAAGCTGATGTGACTTGCGTCGTCCCCAGAGGGAGCAAGATTTCGGTTATCGGGTCATGCGCGCCCATTCATGATCAGACCACACTCCCCCGGGATCGCCCAATGCCTTCTTTCTTTTTGTTGACAATTTTGACTTTCACTATTAAGTGCATAGTAAGTGCCTACTATGATTACGGTCATTTCGCTAGAGCAGAGACGATCCAACGCTGTGCCAGAAACCTCGAGGCAAGCAATACATGGTCGTCGTCGTCGTGGCCGGCCCTAGAGCGAGAAAAAGAAAATTCCCTCTCGGCAGTTGGGAATGCATGATCAACAACAACTCAACGTTTGTGGGACTGGGGACGGTGGATTCGATAGTTCGACAGCAGCATCCATTCGGCTCCGATGTGATGAGTAAAAGAAGACTAATCATATCCCGATCTGCTGGTCCTTTGGATTGCATCTGGAGATACAGATTTCCACTTTTGGTAGCTCAGTCCAGTTTTCTCTCGAGTCAACCTCGGTTCCGCCAAGTAATTGCTTGGCTGGCCTGTCTCCCGTCGACAAAACTCACGCAAATCAGCATGTAGGCACACACGGGGGCTGGTTTGGGCCTAGTTCAAGCCGACTCTATCACGCTCGCCCTCGGCTTTCTCCGAACATAACGGTGAGGCTAGGATGGAAGTGGGACCCCGATAGGCTTATTCCGATGATGTTCTGTCAATCATGGGGCCTACGATAGCCAAAATCGGTCTCCATGGAGCGATGCCCCTTGTCCCCGACTAGACAGGCCATGAGCTTCGTACATGAATGTCTTGCCGCGTGTGGACGGTGACACTATCGCCGTCCCAAACGCTGACACGGCTTGGTCCGGAGTAAAAGCTCATCATCATTGCTGCATTGTCCTCATATGTAGGCAAGTTGACTTGCGTCTCGGCGTCTCGGCGTCTCGGATTTGCTTGGAGGGAGTCGTCCATGATCCGAGTGTAGTTGCGATCAGTCAGTACAACCTGCAACTCGGATGAGACGTCGTTGAAGGAATAAGGCTGTAGCCCGGACCGCAAATAGATATAAGCCAACGGGCTTCAGACATTGACCGCATCGAATATAAGCCTTTTTGACGAAATATCCCACATATCCTAACCATATCAAGGATTTGGACTGTTTGCTTGGTGGGACTAGTTGTGGTGATCTAGACCACCATAAGCCGTTCGTCGCCCATCACAATCATCAGAAACACAATGCCCGCTTGGCTTAGTGGTAAAGCGCATCACTAGTAAAACATCGTGAATCTTCACGATACTAGGTAATGATGAGATCACTGGTTCGATTCCAGTAGTGGGCATAAAATCATCACATCGTGATAACCTCCTTTTGCAGTGGAATTCGAGCGCGGCCGTCACTATTTTGCATCTTACAACCTCGACGACAAAATCCGACTGATAGCTTCGAGGACAAATCAAAGTGACTACAGGGTCGCGGTGGGGGACGACGACTACACCTTGAAGTCGTTTCGGTTTTGTATAACAGGCGTGGGCAAATATTGGGATCAACTAGATGTCCGGCAAGAGCTGAGTGTTTGCTCTTTTTTCCGTGTTGGTGTGGTTTACCAAGACATCTAATATCTTGAGCGAGCTGATATTGGAAAGGGCGTAGATACATAACGATATACAAACTGATGGGATGATGTCGTAATTATCCGTAGATTTTATAGCCACTTAAGCGTGATACGTAATAATTGTTGAGTCTACTACGACTACCTGTCCAGCTAGTTATTAAGCCGTCTACCCCAGTGGCAACGAACTCGTATATTACGGATTGTCCTTGATATAACTAGTACTGAAGACCCCACCCCGCCGAAAATACATCTCGAAGGGTCTCAGTGTTGACATGGCGTGTTGAAAGACTGGTCAGATGGGTGTTAATTAATACTCGTCTAGGTTTGCCCCCTTTCCAGCCTTTACTGAAAGTACTCTACAATATCTGCGACAACACCAACCTATCCAATAAAATAGATACGGAATTTGCTATTCTCACTAATACTCTAATCTAGTTTTACCGGTGACATGGAAATTTCACATATGAGATAATTGACCAACGTGAGTCGACGTGTACGAGAAAACATTGTCATTGTTTCAAGTACTCTTCTACAGTATATACAGCTGTATCAATTTATGCATTACCACCACCAGACATCAGACGCGTTTCTCACAAGTCTTGGTATGAAACAGTACTTATACAGCCAACGACTAGAGTCTCACACGTACAGGTAGCAATGGGGTCCGTCAATCGTGCTCATCTGGTCGCGGATGACAGATCCCTCACCGACGTAGCCCATGTCAATGGGGTCATCCAAAGACGTCAGGGGGGACGGAGGCTCGTTATTCCACTGTGGTCTTGGGTCAGCTCATTGCACATCCACGGAGAATCCCCTCGGGTTCGTCTCTCTCCGAAAGATAAGAAGAAAAGAAACCGTAGAACCTGATAAAGGAGCTTAATAGGTTGTGCAACTTACTGTTTGGTGGCCGTACGCGCCGGCGTCCAGGTCGACATGGCGAGTTTCCGGATCGATTGCTTGCCTGTGTTGGAGCAAACTGTCAGTCTTGCTTTCAATAAAGATATGGCTATATAAAAGCGACCTATACTTACCACAATGACCACATACGATCCATCATTCCATGGTGCAAGTAGAACGCTGGTTCAGCTGGAGCAGTCCACTAAAACTTCCATGTCAGTTATCCTTTTCCAGGGTTGATGATTGGGGTGGTTGAAACCCATCAATCTTTTAACTTACGAAATCACCGCCGGGATCGCCGCTAAGGGGTCTGTCAGTAGAGGTTCAACACACCAGGGATATATGTCAGAAAGAGGGGGCTTACTTGATGGTGTAGTGGCCACCACCGTGTGGGCCAATCTCGCCGGTGTTGAATGGGCCCTCGAGCAACAAACGGTATTCCTTGATATTGGGTTTCTGTAGGAGATCTACAAGTCACGTTAGCCACGTTTTCACTTTGCAGTCAAATATACATGGGTAATTGAGCTTACTCCAGACAGTAGAAGCGTTGGCATAACGCATGTTCATGGCAGGACCGACGTCCCGCTTCAGAGGCCGGGGGTTGTAACCCAGCCCATCGGCTTGCGGGTTGGGAGCGGTATCGTGCAGGGCGCCAAAGGGGCCCAGGTTGACCGACATGTTGGCAAAGGGACCTTTAGTGACTAGTCCGCCACCAAGGCCGCGGGGAAGCACAATGTCGTCGCCGGTGACCCCTTCGGGGAGGACGATGACGGAGTTGGGGAAGTCGGGCAGGTACTCGCCGTTGCCTCCCATGCTGTCGTCTTCGCCGCTGAAGATGGGCGAGTCTTGCGGGGCTTCGGCGTATTTGGCCCAGTCCCAGTACTGCTTCAGGTCAGTCTCTTGTTTGCATATAGTGCTCGATTGTGCAGGAGTACTCACCGGCTGGTAGCCCTTGTAGCCACACTCCTCTCTCAGCGCCTTTTCCCACATGTGCATGAACCAACGGTGCCAAGCTTGGAAGTTGCCGCTGTAGTGCGCCGTGAAGGTTTGCTGGATGTGAGTCACGACAAAGTCATCGAACTGGAGGTGTTCGATCGATCAGCAAGTGTTTTCCCATTACAAGTATGGGACATCAGTAGAAACATACGCGGTTCTTCGCGCCTGGTGAAACAGAAGCGGGCGTCTTGGCGGGCGCGTCCATCATGCATTGCATGGCCCGGACATAGTCAAGCCTCTCTTCCCTTGTGAGATCACCACTGCAAGATAAAAACGAGTAAGCCATATATTTCTCCGAAAGAAGATCACGTAGAACACGTATCGCTTACTATTCGCGACGGTAGACCACCTTGTCGAGATTGCATGCAGCATCCGGGCCCCGGCTGCGAAGCTCGTCGAGCAGGCCCTGCTGAATTTCTGCGATCCGCTTCTTGAGCGGCTCCTTTGCCGACTCGTGGTCGCTGGAGGCACCGAGAAGCTCGTGCTTGGAGATGGCGGCGCCCGAAGCCACGTTGGCCAGGGTGGCTGCAAGGCAGGCAGCAATTACCGACACCCGCATATTGGCAAGTTGCGAACGTAAAGGATGCTAGTGACCAGATAGAATAACACTTGGCCACAGGTCGAAGGAGGAGGGGGTAAGGGGGAAGAGGGAAATATGTGGGAGATGCCGATCACAGGAGACAGTTTGTGACAAGAACCGACTGCAGGAGGCTCATTATCTATTTCTTGAGCAAAGCCCGTGAAAGAAAGAGAGACCCGACAGCTTGGATACGGCCCGGAAGCATATGCCAAATTGCAAAGTGCTTTGTCACTTTACTTTAGACCCGTGATAATATCGACAGAAAGTAGTAGCTCCGGCGGAGTGTCTTGTTGACAGGGGTTGGGAAACCGGGTCTCGCCAAGTGACATTCCCATCCCATGCAATGCAGGTCACCCAATAGGGACGCATCGGGGACAATTGCTCAGAACAAGACCAAAAGCCGGCAAGCCGGGCGGACTTTCGGGGAGAAAGCAAGGTAGAAACGAACAGAGAAGATGATTCTTGATTGGCTCGGATGCTCATCATTCGTTGCCGATAGAAAGTCTTCCCCCGAGTGCCAGCAGCCGCATAGTTCCAGAACACATGACAGGGGTTTAATGCGCAGGCATATTACTGCAATGCAACGCCATCTCGTAACACTTTCCTCTTCTTCCTTCTTCTTTTCGACAGCATCGAGGCGAGGAAGGCGCAGGCCGAATTAGGGAGGTCGCAATATTCTGCAGCGGCAACGCGTCAGGCGAGGCCATGGGTCGCAGAACAGGACGACGAACTTTGGGCGCACCCCTTGATGTTGTTGCTGCATCTTGGTGATGAGTTTGGCAGTCGAAGCGCTGTGGCTTCGAGCTCCAACACCTAAGCCGAGAAACCGCCATAGCAAGGCGAGGGATTGGCTTGCTGCATCTCTCAGACTTGCAATGCGTGCAAATGGATGGGTAGAAGATTTTGGTCGGGGCAAGTGTCGTGCCCGCCTGCTGTGCCGCACTCGAGCATACCAAGCGACATTAGCCAGGATACGACAACACATTGCTGGAAAATTGCAATGGCCAACCAGGAGCAACGAACCTGCACGAACATGTGGCCAAGAGTTGCGGCAGGATGCCAGCTCCCGTCGTGCCGAGTGGACAGGACTTGGCGATTGGAAAGGGATTCAAAATGTGGGGGGATCTCTGGAAAATGTTCGATTGCCTTTGATGAGCTGGAATTACGCCTCGGTGCTCTTGCCGCACGTCTAGATTGGCTGAGCCATCAGGATAGATGAAGGGAAACAAGTGCTCGAGTGACAGATGCGAAGAATGAGCCATCCCAAGAAATAGAATCTCGGTTATTCGGGTTCAGGTGGTAATTCCTCCTTGCTTTCGCATCTGGCAGGCTTGAACACCGTCCAGCCAGGCCTGCCGGAGCCTGAATACGACCGGCCCAGCTGTTCGGGACCTCACGTGATGCAACATCGCAGGATCCTGGGTAATTGGACGTGGACGAACGCGCACCTTTCGGGTGAAAGACCCGAAGAGAAAAGCAGTGCCATTGCGGATGCTACCATATGGGCAAGAGTCTCCCATGCCAATGGGCGGCCTTCTGCGAACAGCTGGTCGGATGAGGTTAGCAGCAGACTGCGTGTGCATGTGTGGCGGCGGTCGTCACATGCAGGTACGGCGACGACACTCCTATAATGTCACCTCAAGTTATATGTCCTGCGACGCTGGGATATGGCTGTAACGCGGTGGCCTACCCGCAGTACACCAAGCGAATATTCTCGACATTCATCTCAGATGTCCAAATCAGGGGCCACCATGAGGCCACTAAACATATATGCCCCGCAGTACTCCGTTCCCATCGCTCTCCCCCTTTCAAAGTTTAGTCTGGATGATCTCTGAAGTGCTAATGCGTGGTGGGACTTGATCGTCGCTGTGTGTTCTGTGCTAGTCGTCGTTCTATTTCGAACTCACCCAGTGGGCCCCTATCCCAACCACTAAGCCCTAGCCGCCAGTCCTGTGCGCGCCCCTTACAGCTTGACTTAGCGTGTTTCTCGCCCGACCCATTCCGACCATGGACCCGGCGTCCCTGCCCCCTCCCCCTCCCGACGTCAACCGGGGCCCCGAGATCCTGGCCGTGACCGGCACCCTCGTCGGCCTCACCCTCTGCGTCGTGCTGCTCCGGCTCTGGGTGCGTTTACGTATGGTGCGGCAGCTGGGCTGGGACGACTTCTTCGTCGCCGCGGCCATGGCGCTGCTCTTCGCCGAGATGATGATCATCGTCCCCGAGGTCCACTACGGCGCGGGGCGGCACTGGCAGTACATCCACCCACCCGAGCACATCCCCATCGGCTTACACCTGAACTTCGCGACGCAGCCCATGTGCCTCGTGGCCCTCACTCTGACCAAGGTGAGCGTGGGCGTGTTCTTGCTGCGGCTGGCTCCGACTAAGAACTATCGGGCCTTTATTCATTTCATCATTGGCTTTACTGTTCTGTCTTCGACTGCGGGTTTCTGTAAGTCTCTGTCCATCATGAAGTCACCTGCCAATCAATCTAAGGGGCCGTCTGTCGGCCGATTAATACTTACCGGATCTCAATCTGCAGTGACAGTCTTTTTCCAATGCCGTCCCCTTAGCTTCAATTGGGACAACACGACTCCGGGCGGTCAATGCATTTCGGCGCGGAACCTCAAGATTGCGACCTGTAAGTAGATCTTCTTCACCTGTGATGATAACGGCCATGTATAGGTGCTTATCATTCATGAAACACACTTAGACTTTAACTCGATACTCTCGGCCTCGACGGACCTGATCTTTGCCTTGCTACCTATCCCCATGTTGATCAATGTCCAGTTGAACTGGAAGGCCAAGTCCGCCATCATCGGCATCCTGTCACTGGGTGTCTTGTAAGTAACCTCCCATCTCCTTAGCACGAAATATTGGGATTCTGAAGTCATTGCTAATCTGGCATTCGCGTCAGTGCCACTGCCGCCGCCATCGCCAAGATGGCCTACCTCTCCAACTACGGCAAGTACGGCGACCTCCTCTTCGACAGCGCCGACATCACCATCTGGACCACCATCGAGATCACCGTCGCCATGATCGCCGGCTCGATCCCCTGCCTCAAGCCGCTCTTCAAGAAGATCCTCGACCTCTCGTCGGCGTACCGGAAGACGAGCAACAAGCGCTACTACGGCCAGAACTCCGGCTACGGCAATGGGAGGTCCCGATCATCCACTTTCGCGCATAGACGGCGGGCCTTGAAGGCCGAGGAGAGCGGCGGCGGCAGCGGCAGGTTCGAGATGTTTGACAGCGGCGCGGACGCTGGCAGTAGCCGGTCCGGGTTCGCGGGTAACACGTCGTGCACCTGTAAAGGGGGGAAGGCGAAAGATGAGATATCGGCCGTGGCGCTGGATAACAACTCGGAGGAGTACATCCTGCAGGGGCTCGTGCCCGCGGTGCCGGCCGGGATCACCAAGACTGTGCAGGTCACGGTGGAGAACCGGTCGAACGACGGGAAGGGCGACGATATGGCTTGAGAGTGTGTACGTAGGGACGGAAAAAATAAGGGACATGAATTCATGGCTTTGGAACATTTGTTCTGTATACTAGAGAAACCTCTTGATAGTGTAGTCGAATCTTTCATCAACCCTACGGTCTCAATCCAATCCACTGCAGACAGACAACTGGAAATCCCGTTGTCAATTGATATGCCAATGCGACGAACATACATACTATGTTATTAATTATCAGTCGTGCAGCAGATTTGTTGATTAACCTTTGCGGTGCACTTATCCAACGGGTAGCCAGTAATGTTCTTACAGAAAAGGGGCAGAAGATTTGATGCACGTCAACTGCGTGGGAAACCTCCTGCTCTACGGTCAATTTCCAACTTGTAAACTCCCATTCGGTAGAGTCGCGAATTGATGCGACGTAAGATGCGTGTGGTAAGATACAATCTGACGAGCATCATCCGATCCGATTAAACGGAGAAACATTCTCATTCTATCGTTGTTCGCTCCGCCAGTTCGACCAGGAACGGTGCAATGAGACTGTGACGAGCAGTCACAATGATACCCCAGCCTACAGGGCCTGCCAGGGGCGCTAACAATACGGGGCAGCGGCGCGGGATCCCCTCTAAATCCACTCACTCCATTTAGTACGTCGATCTCACTGAGCAGCATGCATATTCTGATTGCCATTCGTGACTTCGATGCCATTTGCCTATGTAAATTGTTGTTTCATCTGAGTGTACCTATAATGCAATCCAGAGCAGAGGTCTTGACTCGGGTGACATTGCCCAATGAATATAGGCATGCTTGGGGCGCTGATTCGAGCCCCGAGTGAAAGCCAATTGGCACCAAATGCAGCCCCCAAATCAGGACAGCAGTCCTGGGCCCGACAGTTTGTATCGCACCCACTGATCATCACCACGGCCCTCCGCTTTTTGCACCAAACATGCTCGCTCCTGCAGCGTCTTATTTCCCAGCTCTGCTTTCCATATTGACTACTACCTCCCGGACACGGAAGCAATCCGTCGGAAACTTCGAGTTCCCACCACGTAGGTGTGCGAATCTCGCGGCAACTGTAAGTCTAGTGGAATTGGCGTGTCGTGCAGATCCATCGGATGATCCAAGATCGGGCTCGAGGTGGGTGTCATTGACATGTCCGCATAAGGAAAGAGTGGTGGGGGATATGGTACTCCGATTGGCCGTAGCTATGGGGCTCGAGTCTTCTTCTATTTCAATAGTGCTCATTGGTAGTTTTTGTTTTCATGCTTATATTATATTCGTAACTTCGTTTTCCTGTGTAGGATTCCTAATCTTCAGTTTATCTCCTCGCACCGCCCGCTGTCCTGCCGCCTGCTGTCCTGCCGCCTGCTCTGCTGTCCCGTTGCATTGACAAAGATCATGTCGACGTTGCCGCGGACGTGCATGTTTAGCTCGGCACCCCCGCTGACCTGCATGTTCATGTGCAGGCGCGCCACTTGTACACCGCCGGTCGCGCCATGCAACCCTCGGACGACGCCTGACGACGACCCCCGCGTCGTCGTCGTCCGGGGGTCGAGGAACCCCTCACCGACGGGACTGCAGGGGCTCTGGTAGTCGCGGTTCATCAAGAGGCTCCCGTCGGGCGCTTTGCGGATGTGGGTGGTGGTAGAGCCCAGGGAGGATGCGGGCGGCGAGAGCAGTGCCGTGGCGGGCGAGGTCGGCGATGTTGGCAGCGAGGAGAAGGTCGAATCCGCCGCCGACGAAGCGGATGAGGTGGATGATGATGCGGAGTGCATCGAGGGCTTGGTCTCGCCGATGATGTTGATGCTCAGCGGTTGCGGTTGGAATTGGAATGGCCTCGAGCTTTGGAAGCCGCGGGTGGGGGCCATGCCAACCCTCTGTTGGGGTTGCTGTTGGTTCGTAGACGAGTCCATGGTTTCTGCGCTAATTTCTCAGGTGTAGCGTTTGCAGAGCGATAGACTTCACAGCCCGGGTTATAGAGAATCGGATGGCGTTTTGTGCGGCTTCGCTGAAAACCGACGAGTAGGAAACGGCGGCTAGGGCAACGAACAAGAGGAAAACCAGATCCCAGGATATGCACGTCCGGATGACAAGACGGGCCAATGAATCGCTTGTGTGTTTCTCAATAGGAAAGTTGTCGGTCCTTTGGGGTTGGTAAGGCGGTTGACTCTGTTCCTGCAGCGATGATAAGAGGATGCGCAGTTGACTTTCGGATGAGGACTCGGTGGTGAGATGTTCGGTGAGGCGTGGCATCCTTATGTAGACCATGATTCGGCTCTCCCTCCCTTTAGCGCCCACATCGATAGGGGCTGCAATATACACGATACGGTACCTGATTTAGGGCGGAAAAACCGGGCACGACTTATATTAGAGTTTGGAGGGGAAACTGGGAAAGTGCAGAAGTGGTCCTGTGCTTGGTTTAATTGAGCACGCGATGTCACATCAATGGCCAGTTTCCTAGTATTTATAGAGGCGCAAGCAGCCAGGGCTTCGAGAAATGCGGGTGGCGATCCACCCCCGCTGGGTAATACTTGGTCAAACCTTCCGAATACCGAGAACTGCCTTGGCCGGCGTTGCCTTGCAGTTCACAGCCCATGGCTTTGGTATGTGAATTGTGTCCTCGATCCGGGTTGAATGACCATGGGGAATGCCCACTGCCACCCTCAGAGTTTGGACGGGGTAATCGGTGTTGCAAGTAGGGAGGACCCCTGTTCTGCGGCTCAGTTTAGGGTGGGGAACCTGCATTGACTGCCGACCACGAACAACCGTTTGGCGGATATGCGGCCGCGACGATAGGGCGCCCACTAGTCGCTAATCGCATCGTGGACTCTGGAGAATCGTTGGTTTCCGGACGTCAGGTCCCGCGTCAGGCGCACGTCAAGATCGAGGCCGGTTCAACCTTATGTGCGTGCGCGGCCGTTGAGTAACAGAGTTTGGGGCGGCGCGCCTCGCTGTTGGGCTGCCGCCTGGGATGTCCCCATGGCCAGGTCGTTGGTAATATGGCATGTTCATGCAATCGAATCGGAGATGGTCCAGCCCCCACGATGTTTCTCATGTCAGTGTCTTTCACATGAAAGAAGTGGATGAGATACTATACTGGTACATAGCACATATGCGGATGCAAATGTCCTCCTGGAATGCCACATCGTTGAGCTTCTATTATTACCCACGGCTCTCTCACTAAGTAAAGACGGTGATTAAGATATCGGTATAGATCCGAAGTTCAGCCAAACTGAAGAGCTAGTTTCCCCAGACTTGATACGACACTCTAGCTTCGACCCCTTGATGCGGGCGAGTGCTACCTAAAATCAGGATGTGCAACCACAATATCCTGCTTTCCCAGCCGCAAGATCCTGCTTTTTCTAAAGTGCTATTGGATGTCAAACCAGCAGAAACGAACGATTCGTTTCGAAGTGTGTCGGGCCGTCACGCCGCGTCCCCTTCGACCATCCGACGATTGCTTGAACTGTTTCCTGATTCAAGTCCAAGTCCACAGTCTTACTGGGCAATCGAGCTCTTGACTCTGCCCTTCATCTCTCCTGCGCAAGAGGAACCTCAACTATTAAGCTAGGTCCGATCTGCAAGGCCGTCGGTTGTCCATTATGGCTCCCTCCCATAGTGTCAAGGGGCTGGCGCATGTTAATCTCCGATCTATGAGAGATAAACATCTAGACCGACGACCCATTGCATATCGATGATGCGAAGAGAGAACTCGGCCAAGCTGACCACGAGGGCGTGGCAAGGTCGTAGTGGTGGCTACTTTGTAAGTAGTTTAGTCATCGATACAGTACAGTATAATCATGCCCACAGCGAAGAACCCATTCAACCCCTAATTACACGCGAATTGATAAGAACATTGGCCACTTATGTCACAGCAGTTTTCCAATTGCAAAAACAGATACTGGGAGTGATTGAGTCAGATACAGTAGGCCCTGTAAGCTAGGAATGGGAGAATAGCCCTCCCGTCAAGCCACGGTGCATCTATCCGAACCAGATCTTGTCCTGCATGCTGTGCCACACCGTTCCACTTTCAGTTTGTACTGTAACGTCGGTACTATACCGTCAATTACGACAAGCTACGAAACCCAAACGTCACAATCAGAAGCCAACTATCCTCACACAAGATCCATATCGGCCGAGAAAGAGGAGTGATACACGACTCGGGTTGGACTATTAGAGTTTGGAGTGGTGACTCGTTCGTGATTATTTCCAGAAGATACATGGTGCTCATATCCGACAAGAGGCTGTGTGGCATATTACAGCAGCCAAGCAACTAAGTCAGAACCTACACAATCATTTGCTTATTGCCGATCATTTTTTCCATTCCCACTCATGATAACCGGGGCTGACGGACAAACACCCAGAAGTAAGTATGGAGCAGAACTGGGCCAGACCGACCACTGTTTACTCGTCGATCGATCGGGGTGGAACTGCGGGGGAAAAGGAGGGACAACCAAGGCCCCCCACCGCTTCCCCCCTTTTCTTTCACTGCAAGTACACCCCTTACTCATGCTTGGCCGGCCGGGAAACTCGCGGCGCCGATCCACGGGCTCGGGATGTCTTCGCGGCAAGGAGTCAGGATCGTCTTCGGTCCCCGTCCCTCCCCGGTGCAACCCCATCCTACTCGGCCGTGTTTGTGGCTGTGGTAGTCTTTTTATTGCAAGTACTCTCCTTAGTCATGCTTGGCCTTCGGTACCAGTTTAGGTACCGGTTTCTGGGCCGGAAACCCGCGAGGTAGGTCCGTGGGCTCGGGATGTCTCACAGTCAAGCGGTCAGGATTATCCTCGATCACCGCTTCTGGGTCCCGGTTGACCCCCGTACTCCTCGGCTGTGGTTGTGGCGGCTCAGGTCGCTCTACCGGCTGGTCGGAGGCGTTGTAGAGCCGCCACCAGCGCTGCGGGGATGGGGCCCGGTGCGCGTAGGCGGCGTGGCGCCGGCTCCAGAGCCAGAACGCGACATAGACGACGAACAGGACGACATAGACGATGTTGCCGGCCAAGGAGGCCGCCAGGGGCAGAGGGTAGCAGCGGCAACTGGCCATGTAGATCAGGGAGCCGAGGTCTTGAACGAGGGCGGCCAGGGCCAAGAGGAAGGAAAGGGTGGCCTGGTGACGGAAGACGCAGGACCGTCTCCTTTCCTTCCTTTCCCGACGGTATTCGAACAATGGGTCGGATTGCCGCTGCTGGCTGTTCCCGGGCTGCATCGTGGCTTGGATGTCCAAGTTCGTTTTCCGGTTTGTTTCAGAAGCCTGTATGTTCTGAGCAAGTCGGGATGGGATTTCTTCTCGATTCTTAGGATCGAATGACTGGTATTGTCTGATGGCTCAGTGTAAGTGACGTCTGCTCAGGCAAGTTTCACTGGGATTCATCAATGACTCAAGAAGCAGTGTCTAATTATATATCTATGGGATGCCTGGAGGTTTAGGCACTAAGCCGGTTTCTTTGTGTTGGTGTCTCAGGTGGAAAGTTATAGAGTTGCCTAGTAGTTGCTCCGCAACACGTTCCCCGGATATTTCTTTTACCTGTCAATCTTATGTATTATTCTTAGAAGTTGTGGTGTCTATAGATCTATACTTGAAATGCTCCGTCCTGCCATCCGTCCTATGATTCTATTCTACAGGTGTTGGGTTATGGGTAGCCTAGCCAGGGAGAAAACCCTGGCTCAACTTCAGCTCCTCATCCACGACCCGGTATAATGAAGATATCAACTGGCACGTTTGCCTCTCGAGTATTACAGCTTTGTAGAAACTGAGCCCACTGCCGTTCCGATGAGATGCCATCTCCTATCCTGAAACCCCAACTCTGGGTAGCACTTCTGGCTATGGCCATGTTCTCAGCGCTATACTCGCTGCAATCCCTTGTCCTTGGAAACGTGTCACGGATATAGCACGTCGCCATAAACTCGCGTGCTGATCTGCTGACACTGGACAGGTCATGACTGTTGCCATGGATTGCCTGGGTCCTTTCCACTCCATTCCTGTCCACATACCTAAAGCAGATCGCGAAGTTGCCCATGATTGACAGTTTGATAGCGGGATGTTTGTGTGGTGCTATATAGTCGACAACTTTTTGGATGTTTGGATGGAGCCAAATTGTTACTGCAAATGTCGAGTGTTTCTCTTTAGTTGTCAATGTTCAGTATACATATATCGCCACTGCTCAAAACACCAGTATTGTCTTACTCGGGACACCTTTTAGCAGGGGTCCCAGGCACAATGCCCATGATTTTCTTGAGAAGCATCGAATAATCATTGTGCAAGATATGCAGCCAAACAAATTGTATGTTTCCCGCCTTTGTTAAGTACTGTTCGTTAATGGAGTGAAAGACGTTGTTTAGTGAATTGACACCCTCACGGTGAGCATCGTTAATCGTGGCTTTCCTTTGTCGCATCCTCAAAGAAAGAGACGAAAGTTTGCGCTCAGCCACGAGGCACGTGTGTGAGAAAGGGGGCTTGCTGCTACGTCACAAACCTTTTTTTACTGCGGCGCCCTCTCTTTGGTGGCGCGTTGCCGGAGCAACCGACCGAACGAACCCTTTCTCCCAGGAAGGAGGAAGATCCCTGTCAGAAACAGGTGGACGGTTAACGGTTGCGCCAACGCATACGGCCATTGGAGCCCAATGGCCGTGTGCAGTCAGCAATGCAAGCCAAGATTACACAGAGGACAGGGAACCAGTCTCATCGGCACAACTGGCCGTTTTTATTTCATCGTTCGCATCGAGAAAGAAAATACTGTCGTTCGGAAATCCTTACCGGGCGGGAGAGGAACACCTAAACAGATCGCCATTTCTGCAATTGAGCCGGCTCATCCAATTCGTGGGCTATGCCGCGCTAGCAATCGCTAGCGCCAGCTGTTGCTGGGCATTAGCACACAACTGGACTCGACAGATATTCTAGGCAGTGGCTCGGACGATGAACGCGAAGGAAGGACTTCCGAAGAAGCCAGCTTGCTTACTTGTCAGCATCCAAAATGTTTGCCCGCCCCCCCTCGTTCGGTTCGTTCCCCCGGAGGCTGCTGTCTTTCCGCGATTCGCTGCTTGTGCTTGGGGGTGTGGACCGGTGTGATTGAGGCGTGGCCTGTAACAATGGAGAGATTGGGCAATTTCGTGTTCATTGGACGGGTGTCACCATCGTCATTCGTGTTGCTGTTGAACAGAACCGAACATCGTGGACCGTTGGGATTCGTCCCGATCTAGGACAACGACGACCCAGACGCGTTCCCAAGAACTGTGTGTGTCGCTTTTTGTGCGCGTATCACCCAATACTCTGCAGGTGATAGCGAATGTACTTTTACGGAGCGAATGCAACTACAACCCCCTCCCCCGTATGCGGGACATCGAACTCGACGGGCAGAGAACCGACGGGACCCAGGCCCGGAGCGAGGGAGGGACACCAGCCAATCTGTCCATTGGTGACAAGTCATATTAATGCGTTAACCAATGTGTGCCTGAGAAAGATTGGGAAAGCAAGGTGTTGTTATTTCGTATAGAGGAACGGGCTTGTTTGCTTTTGGGAGCGTTCCATGCATAGAAGCACCAATGAATCCGAGGTGCCCATCCTCCATACCACACCATCCAGACGCACACCCACTTACGGTGCTAGCCTTTGGGGATGGGATGAACCGGCCTCAATGAAAGCTGAAAGGAATCAATAGATCTTCAGCTACCCTTTTAGAATGGTAAATACCATATTGACTTGACGAAGTGCCAAATGTATTGATATGCCTTGGATGCATCTATCTAGCTCTAGTATCGAAGCCATCTACAGCACTGTCCTGCATGGACACCGGGTTTGTTTTCTCAGTTGAAAGATCAGCTCCCACACACCACATGGCAGTGGTGGTGGGCGCAATGCAGCTGAAGCTCTGGCTGAAGTGCTGACACTGAGCGGGAGCAGCCACCTGGTGTGGGTGGGGCTGGGTGCCGCTTGGTGCCGCTTGGTGCCTTAGCGGCTCAAGATTGAACCAATTCAGACTGTGGGTGGCCTGCGCTGCAACCGCCATAGGTTGCCCGCTCCTGTGTCAACACCCCTCCCCGCCGCTAGATATTTTTTTACTTGTCCCTCGCAGCAAACGAAGTGCGAAGTAAACAGAGAGAGGCCCCTCCCACCCCAAGCAACTCCAGTCACTTCCAACCCAGATCTCCATACTAAACGACCGAACCGACTCCATTTCGGCTCGACACCGCAATTTTGCTCGTCAATCTCGCCATGTCTACTTCACCGTTCTTTCTGTTTGCTCTTCACTCATCAGAGATTTACTAGAAGGAACCACAGCACCAGAAAGTTCCTGCATATTCTTTTCGCGTCGTCGCATTTGCATTCTGCTTTATTGGGCGTTCGTTTCTTCCCTTGCTGTTGGATCGCCGTTGAACCACTTCCACTTCCCAGTTTTATTGAATCCCGGTAAGTTACGTGATGCGTGGTCTGTGAGTCCTCCAGGTCCGGTAAATATGTACAGACCAGGACATGAACACCTCAAACCCCCTGCACACTGAAACTTCCCTGCCCATGTCGAAATAGGTGGCCTCGGCTTCCTGTCGATGTTTGACGGATGAAAAACTCCTCTTCCCTCCCTCCTCGCTTTGCGACTTCTCGTGGCCTTTTCCGAACCGCCAAAAACATAGACAACTGATCTCCTTCTTTCCTTTACAGTACATCAGTCTCAGTTCACGACGTTACGACAAACCCTGATGGCCGATTCAAGATACCCCTCGATATTCCGACCCTACGTCTTCTGTAATTAGAGCATTGCGTTGCGTTGCGTTGCCTTCCGGCGCACAAACACCTCTTATTTGACTTCTCTCTTTCTGAACCCGAGGACTACCGGTAGTCTGCCCGCAAGATGGACGGCCCTCCACCGCCTCCGCCGCCTCATGGCTCCAACCCCAGAACCACCAGTTCTGGCGCAGGCAGCAGTCCCAATATGCCCCCGGGAAAATATGACATTTTCATCATACCTCCCCACTCGTCTGGCTCCGGCTTCCTGTACCTGCCATCCCTGAAGCCCAATGTCAACAGCTTTGCCGCTGGCTTCGCTTCCGCCCTGGTTCTCGTGGTCATCTTCCAGAGCATGGCGCCGGCGTTCAAGACGTGGTGGAGTACCTTCCAAGGCATGGGCCAGATGGGTATGATGCTGCTTACCATAGGAGTCGGAGTTGGCGCCTGGGTGCTTGGAAGAACACAAAACGGCCCTAGCCCTAGCGCTGGCTTCGGAGGAGGCGCCGGTAGCGATTGGCAATCTGGTCCAGGTGCTGGCTCCTTCAATGGAGCTGGAGCGGGTCCTATGCCCAATGGCGCGCCGCCACCACCCCCGCCGCACGGCGGCCACCGGTCGTCATCCTCGCACTCGGGACCACCACCCGGATCTCACGGAGGTGAGAATCCTAAGAACTCCTGGCAAGAACGTCCTCAAGCTGAGGAACCACAACAGGACGACGCGCCTAAACCCGAGAAACCCAAACCCGAGGAGCCAAAACCAGAGGAACCAAAACCCGACGAACCTAAACCCGACGAACCTAAACCCAAGCCACCCCAGCCCGACGGGCAAAAGAATGCGTGGGAGAAAGCTCGGGAAGAGACTCGGCGGAAAGAGGAGGAACGGAAAGCCAGGGAGGCGGAACAGAAACGGAAAGAAGAAGTAGCGAAGCGGCTCCGAGAGCTTCGCGAAAAGGAAACCAAAGAAAGATTGAAGCGGGAGAAGGTAGCGAGAGAAAAGGCCGAGGCTGAAGCTCGGGAAAAGGCGAAACGAGAGCAAGCCGCAAGAGAAAAGGCCGAGGCCGAAGCTAGGGAAAGGGCCAAACGAGAGCAAGCCGCAAGAGAAAAAGCCGAGGCGGAGGCTCGTGCGGCAAGAGAAAAGGCCGAAGCTGCCGCCAAGGCCGCGAAAGAAAAGGCCGAAGCGGAGGCTAAGGCGGCGAAGGAGAAGGCCGACGCGGAGGCCAAGGCGGCCAAAGAGAAGGCCGAAGCGGAGGCCAAGGCCAAGGCGATCCGTGAACAAGAACAGAAAGAGAAAGAAGAAAAGGAGAGGATTCAACGTGAGAAGGAAGAGGCTATCAAGGCCAGAGTACACCGAGAAGCACGCCTGCGCGAAGCTCGAGAACGAGAATTGCGCGAACGTCTTGAACGTGAGAAGGCGCTCCGCGAGAAACTCGAAAGAGAGGCCATGGAGAGGGAGAAGCAGCGGCTCAATGACGAAGCCGTGAAACGCATCAAGGAGGCGGCTGCGCAACGAGCGAGAGAGGAGATGGAGAAGCAACAAAGGGAGGCCACCGAGAAGCGAATCCAGGAGGAAGCCGAGAGGCGAGCCAAGGAACAAGCCGAGAAACTCATCCGCGAGGAGAAACTCATGCGAGAGGCGGCCGAGAAACGCGTCAAAGAGGCGGCTGAGCAACACGCAAAGGAGGAGGCCGAGAAGAAAGCCAAGGCCGAGACCGTCAGGAAGAGCACTTACGCATTCTCTTCGGTCGGCGAGAAGACCAACCCTTGGCCCAACGGCCGGCCTCCGTCGCAGCCAGCTTCTCCCGCTCCTTCCGCCCCTCCCAGCTCCGCGCCCAGCGCTGCTAAACGCCCACCACCCCCTCCTACAGCCAAGACGACCGAAGGTGATGGGAGTGAATACTCTTACCGGCCCTACGATACGCCCAAGCAGCATAACCGGCGGAGATCGGGCGAAACCGTCTTCACGGAATCGTCTTACGCATACTCACAATCCACCTCGCGCACATCGCCTCCGCCCTCCGAACGTGGCGCATACTCGACCAAAGACCCGGATAAGATCGTGATCAAGGCAGTGTATTGTTTTATGAACCAGTTCGCCAAGACGCCCGCGTCGCAGCTGTTCTCGGGGCAGGGTACGGTGACGGATGGCTTGATCCTGCGCATCACCACCGAAGGCCTGTTCATCGACGACGATGTGCGAGGCGTTCCGCAACGCGAGTGGGATGTTAAGGCCTGGACGCTCAAGCTCATGGAGGTATGGTGCTCTTCGCACGATTTCGCCGCGACCGCGCCTGCCCCCGCACCTGCGCCCAAAGGCAAGAAACGCGTGCCCATGGATCGCGGCCTGCCCAAGGTCCTCACCGGCACTGAAGCCGATACGTTCCTCACAGACATGTTGCGAACCTGCAAGAACGATTGTGCCATGTGCCCGCACGGGGATGGTGCCTCGACCTACTCACGCCAGTCCGGCGAGTTTCGACAGCAGGGGCTTCACGTCCTGCGGGCCAACATCCGAGATCAGGAGGGTAAGCGATACATGTTCGTCCTCGGCGAGGAGGAGGGCTGGAAGGTGTCGCTTGGACTTCAGAGGCTTCGCCGTGGTACTCAAGTGCGCCAGCTCGGTGTCCAGGCCATGTCGGTTCCCGAAGCGCGCAGCACTTTGGAGCTACTTGGATGGAACTAAGCGGCGCTGGACTCGATTTATACTGCGCACGCAGTGGAGTCGAGCCTTGGTCAAACGTGTTGTGTCTGGCTAGGGAATGCTGCGATACCCCCCACTTTGGCATTCCAGAGCACGATGCAACATGTGATGTGGATTGGATGGTGGCCCGACTTGCCTTTTTGGCATACCCAACGACTCTCGCTTTGGAACTTCTCGGAAGGCATGATATGTAATTGGCGTTGGTGGCATGCTATGTTGCATATAGAGTGCTGAAGAATCATTGTCGCAAGATTGAATGAAGAGATGAAGAAATCGCAAACACATACACACACATTCCAGTCTTAAACCATCATCGTGACATGCCATGAGTTGATTCATTATTATTCGTATTGATGTACTATGTAACGCCAGTAAACCAACCCCTCCTTTCGCCATCGGGCCATGGTTTCCCATTTGTCTATATGCATCTTTTGCCGGCCAAGTGTTGGTTTTATTATCTCGTGGTTTTGAGAAGATGGCAAATACAAACAAGGACGAAGCAGGTGTGTTCCAAACGACCATATCAACCCCAAGCCACACGCCCCCTAGATTAATCGAAAAGAAGTGAAAACAAAAGCGGCCAAAAAGAGGTTGTATTTCATTAATTCATCTCGGTCCTCGTATCTCTCGTCTCATCTCTTCGTTCTTCTTTCTTACTTTTGTTTTTCATTTGTATATGATTTATTTGTCGCCGCCGAACAGGCTGAATCGGAACCGGCTCTTCTTGCCCTGCTGCGAGGAGCGGCCAAAGGACTGCTGGCTCATGATGCGGCGGCTCTCGGGCCGGCGGTTCTGGTAGCCGTCGTCCTCGTCGTCGTAGTCGTCCTCGTCCATGTCGTCGTCCATGTGGCGGTTGTCGTGCTGCGGGTTGTGCGTCGACGGGCGGCCCATGGCGGGCCCGCCGGCTTGACCGCCTTGGGACTGCTGCTGCTGGTTCAGGAGGGCTTGTTGCTGCTGCAGCTCGCGCGTGGTCGGCGGGCCGTTGGTGCTGGTGGCCGTCGCGGCGTGCCGCATGCCGGGCAGGGGCGCGGGGACGGGCGGCGCGTCGCCCCGGAGGGCCCGCTCGACGTCGGCGTATTGGCGGCGGTAGTCGTCGTGCTTGGACTTGAACTCGGCGTGGCGGGACTCGGCCTCGGCCTTGCGGGCCTGCAGGAGGGCGATCTCGGACTCGAGCCGCGAGATGGTGTCTTCCTCGGACGTCATGAAGCCGAGGTACTCGGTCACCTTGCTCTCGAGCGGCGACAGCACGCAGTCCATGACGCTCGGCGACTTGAGGCGCTGGATCGCGGCGCCCATGGCGGCCCCCGCGGCGGTGTTGTTGCGGGCCAGCGGCCGGCCGTCGCTCGAGTTGGAGTCGGAGGATACGGGGCGGGCCTCCTGCTGTCGCTGCGCTGCCGGTGGCGCCTGGGGGGGTGGGCGCCGCTGCCGCCTCGCCAGGGGGCGTTGGCACTGGGGGAGTCGCTCGAGGGCGAGCGGGGGCCGCCCGGCAGGGGCTTGCGGGCCCCCGCGGGGCTGGCGCCTTGTTGATGCGCCTGCTGCTGCGCCAGTTGTTGCTCACGGATCTGCTGCTGGCGGCGCTCCTTCTCGCGCTGCTCGCGGTGCTTGTCGACGAGCATCTCCTCGGACCGGCTGCCGCTGCCGTACGAGGGGGGCCGTGACCGCATCTGGGCACCGCCGGCGCCGCGCGTGACGGGCGGGCGGCTCTGGTCGGGGCCGTTGATGGGGATGGGGCGTTGCGAGTGGGGGCTTCCGCTCTGCTGCTGCTGCTGCTGCGCTTGCTGCTGCATGGCGGCTGTGCTCATGTTTGAGTTTGGGGGTGGGCCACCGCCACTGCTGCCGCCGCGGTTGCTGTCCAGGAAATCGTAAAAGTCGTCGTGGCTGTCGAACTTGCTGGCGGCGGACGTGACGGGTCGGCCTCCGGTGGCTCCGTTGCTGACGTTGTACTGGGCCTGGTGCTGCTGGGCTTGCATGACCGCGAGCTTCTCGAAGTCGCGGGGGGAGTGGTAGGAGGGCGGGAGGACGGGCTTGGAGGAGGCGGTGGTGGGCGAGTGCATCCCTGGGAAAGGGTACTGGACCGCGGCACTCATGGGGGCGGCGGGTGTTCCGTCCTTTTTATTGTGTAGGTAGGTAATGTAGGTATGCCGGGTCAAAAGTATGGTGGGGTTGCTGGGTGAGCTGGCACCCAAGGCACACAGCAGCAGGAAGTGGGATGAGTTGTTGAAAATGGAAACAATCCCAGGAACAAAGGTGGGTTCCGAAAGTTTGAGCTGCAGGGCCCTCCCAATTGAGTCTGTAATCAATTGGGGCAATATGTTATGATTGTTCACTCGAATTGAGTGATGATGAGTATTATTTCCAATTAGGTCTAGGGTTCATTCATGGGCCAAGAGTGAGATAAAAAAATTAAGAAGAGAGGAAGAATGTCGTGTCAATCGGGAGATCGCCTTCGGGGAACCGGTGAAATACGCAGCTCTCTAAACGGGAGGTTGGTGTGTCGGAATAGCAGGCGGCTGGGGATTGCAACCTATGGCCGCCCAAAGTCTGGTCTGGCATACCTAGACTAGGGGACCCGACCCGAACAACGCCCCAATTCAAGTGTGGTGCTGATCTCTCTTCCCAATCTCACTCTCCACCCGCCTAATACTTACTTGCTTGCTGCTTGGCCCTCTGTGTCTCCTCCCCTCCCCAGCCCTCCGATTTCTGATCCCCCCAAGCTAATGCCCTGCCCATCTCTTGCAGGATGCATGGCATCTTACCCCGGTACGGTCTCGTATTGATTGCAGATAGAACATGACCAGTCGGATCTCACGTTCATCGTGTTATCGGTCGGGCGGCTGCAGCTCTAGAGGCGTCGTTTGATGATGCCCATAAAACGAGTGTCCGTTCTCCCTCTCCCACTTGCTTCCCCCGATGGCGCCTCTTTTTTGCCGTGGCTGGGGAATTGGCCCAGGTAGCACGGTTAAGAGCTTGGACCCCACCATCAACACCTACCCCCAAGCTACCACAGCTACTTGGAACATAGCACACACTACAGCAACGTCCTGAAACCTGCCTTACTTCTGAGACCCGACGTCATTGCGAACACGAGTAACAGAGTATTAGACTTCGACGTGCCTGACGATCGTTGCCTCTTCGATGTCTAGCTTCTGGCTTTAATTGATCGAGGCAATCGGCGTGCGGAAATGGGGGTTCCGCCCGCAGCGTACCAGCCACACCGCTATCTTTGCCGCCGAAGTGGCTTTGCTCGCGTTGAACAATGAATGGCGTTGATATAAAGCCACCGCCACGTCTTTTGTACAAAAGCCCGTTTTGTCTTTCCATTGGCCGATTCATTGCATCGTGGTATGTAGACGGTCGCCCTAGGGATGGTGGTCACTGGCCAGCAGCGATCTGACACGCTGTCAGGAGAAGCAAACATGTGGCGTTCTAGGGCGATAGGGGCTTAACGTGGTAGGAAATGTTTGCTTGCTTCGATGGCTACCTACAAATAAATTCATTGACGCCTGCAACTCCCTTGCCAGGCTCGTTGATCCAACCAAACCGTTATTTATACCTGCTGAATACGTTCGCCATGTTTTCCATGAGACTGCTAGTAGCTGAGATTGCCGCGGAGCTTCATGCCCGCAACGCCGCAGGTCCAGGCCAAAAGCACATACTCACATACAGGGTTTTCGGCCGACGCTTTCGTTATATAGTGGACAAGCGACAGTCTGCGCTTCCTTGATCCAAAAACCCGTCAAACCCGCAATGGGACATGGAACGGACCGACAAAAGAGTATTGAAAGTGTTTGGTGGTGCGGTTGCAGGCGTATTCGGGCTTTGGCTGGAGTCGAAAATCCCCATGCCAGAGGGGAAGAGAGCTGCCGAGCGGAGAAAGCAATACGAGCAGAAGGAGGCCAACACAGAGCCTTTTCTCCCCAAGGAAATACCCGCGATCCTCCGAAAGTGAGAAACCCCTCACACGGATTCATGAAGACTTCATCCTCGGCATCAATGGCGTGCATTCGACGGGCACATAAGCAAATAATACTATTCAGTCGCAGCAGTCACATACGGACAACCCTTCCCATCGTCATGGGCGTTCAGATGCTGTTACACAATTTAGGGGCTGGAACATCTCGCATCACTTTTCGTACCCAAATCTCGATAATTGGTGTGTTACGATTACCTACTATTGACCTACCTGCAATTCCCTTTCCCACCGTTGATGAAGCCTACTCATCAAGCTTCACCCGGCTCTCTCGACACTCACACATTGCTGTCGACGGCCAGTCAGAATGTAGGGTTACTGGAGACTCACCTCATTGGCTCCCGGTCCTGCTGCCCAGACGCCTAGAACATATCATAGGCAATGGAAACGTGGGGAGACAGGACCATGCCGAGCGCATACTCCCTGTCCTCCTCCAGCTTCTCCTTGTCCTCCCCGCGCAGCTCCCACGACGTCTTGACCAGGACGGTGGCGTACGTGGCGTCAGCCTGCATCTCCTGCAGCGTGACCGAAGCCTTGACAGCAGGGTCCGGACACTCAAACTCGCCGGCCGCGGGATACACGACGGCCAACCGGGGCCTCTCGCCGGCCGTGGTGGCGTACTCGATGCGGCGGATCTTGTCGGCGTTCTCGGGGGCGCGGTATTCGTCGAAGGCCTCCTTGGCGTCCTCGGGGTCCGAAAAGGTGACGTAGGCATAGCCGGCGGCCTTGCCCACGTCGGGGTTCGTGGGCATGGAGAAGTCGGTCACGATGCCGTACCACTGGAACCAGCCGCGGACCTCGTTCTCCTGCGCCGTCTCGGACGCGGGGAGGACGCGCAGGCACAGGCCCTCGGGGCCGGGCTGGCCGGTGCCGTGGTGGGCGTTGGCCATGCGCTCCAGGCGGTCGCGCAGGTGGGTCTGCAGGTCGTCGGCGAAGCAGGTGCGGATCTCGTCGCGGCGCTGGTTGGTGAGGACCGGGAGGCCGGTGCGCTCGGAGTCGGGGGTGTAGTACTCGGCAGGCATGATGACTGAAGTTGCGTCTTGTCTTGGGATCTTGGGTGATGTTTGTGGTTGATTCTGGATGGTGGAGGATAGATAGTTATTCGGATGGCGGTGGATGGGAATACTACTGCAGTAAATGGGGATCAGAGGCTGTATATATACCAGGGTGGCCGAGTACACGAAGTGGTTAGCAACATGACTGTTTCCTACACAATGGCTTTGTTCGTGGAACAGACTACATGCTTTCAACAAAGACTTTGAAAAACCTGTTGTTACATCCGTTTTGGTCAAGGTTCACTCCTGTTTACGTTCTGTTTTCTACCAGGGGTACTGGTGCGAATGACAGAAAGGGGATGGGGATATTCTGTTTTCTATCTCTCTGTTGGTACAACTTTGAACCAGTTCCCAGATCTCAAATAATTCAACCGTTTTTAAGTAATAACAGCAAATATCGCGACACTCCAGTCATCCTTCTACCTTGTTCTCATGTTCGAACATGGCTAGAGGAAGTCCATCCAACTTGGTCCATGTCTAGTCGTCGCTGTTGCCAAGATAGGGGCGTACCAGGATGCAGCCAACGTCCGCAATGTATAAGGCAACTGATACAAACCATGTGTCCATAATTGAGAACGGTTGCTTCGACGAGTCATGAAACTAGACTTCGTTTCGATATGTTCAGATCTGCAAGAGCAATACCTACAGGTAATAGGGTTGTCTGGATTGCCTGCTACAGGAATGAGAGCACTAGCTAATACATAGAATGTTGTCTAAAGGAAGAACAAGAAACTCAAAATAGTACTGCAGTGCTAATATAAGCATAATTATAAAAAGGGCCAGTATAGAACGCTAGCCGTAATAAAAGGGTTACCCCTATTCTATTATAACATTACCAAAGGTTCGCTTACCTACACTCTACAGAGCCTTACTGCTCTCTCAGCACATCGCTATAAGGCTGTCAGGTGCGCAATCGCCATACTCACCCTAAAACTTTCGTCTACTGGCTAGGTGGCTCACACCTGTCATAGGCAAGGAAAACCCGCGCCCCCAGCGTCGAGCCAAGCACCCGCTTTTTCGCGTCCTCCAACTCATGCTTTCGGCTCTCCTTGAGCTCCCACGACGTGGAAATCACAATCGTCACGTACGTATCAGTGGGCGCCACCCGCTGCAGCTCGACCGTAGCCCGCAGCGGGGGATCCCGAGAAACGAACTCCCCATCGTCGGGGTACTCCAGCCACAGCCTCGACCGGGCGTGGGCGTCGCCGCTGGACTTGACAAACTCGACGCGCATGACCATGTATTTGTAGCAGAAGCCGTCGTAGCGCTGGCAAGCCCGGACCGCGTCCGCCCGGTCTGCGAAGTTGACAAAGGCGAAGTAGCCGTTAGGAGCCAGGTAAACGGAGGTAACAATGCCGAATGGCTCAAATAGGGCGTGGAGGTCGGCTTCCTCCACCGTGTAGTGCAGGTTGTTGACGCGCAGTGTAGGGCAAGGGGCTACAGGCGCGGGATGGAACTCGTCCAAGTTGGCGCTATTGGCAAGGCAGTAGCGCAGATCGGGCTGGAGGTCCTCTGCCCATAATTCGGCGATTTGCTCGCGCTGTTCATAGGTGACGATGGGCCGGCGCACGTTGCGCTCGGCTTCCGTGTTCCAATACTCGGGCATGGCTGAATTCTTATGCCGTGGGTTATAATTGGTTCAGGGGTCTAGTGTAATACCAAGTGTGCGAGAAGTAATGACGACCGGGAGTGGTCTAAAGGAGATGGAAATAACTCAGTACCTTTATATAGAAGAATTCTGCTGTATTGTGTGCAACACCTTGAACAAAGACTTTATGCTATCTCACAATGGATTGACGAGTTTAGATAATCGCTTTGTTCTCTCACATTGCCTTCTTTGTTGTCAGAAGCACCGAAACCCCTATTCCCACCGACACTCACCCTGTGACTGGACACCTGGACCGAGTTCATGCAGTTGTGCTCTCCGCCATGTCAACCTCATTCTGACCACCACGCACACTTGACTGGGCACTATTCCATTCCGCCTTGAGCATGAGGCCCAGACGCCAAAAGTCGCCCCAGCCTGTTGTTATGGCGTAGCCAGCCTGCCTCTCTTAGTGCCTGGGTGTTGTCGACACCATCCGTAGCTGGGACCCGCACTTTGTCTCTGACGTCGAAACCAAGCTCTGACACCTAAGGTGGACCTATAGACTCTCAAATGCCGTGTGGGCTGACTGCGCCATAGGTATACCGGTCTGGGTGTCCTGGCCCAACCAAACGTTTGAATGCGGTGTCGCCTGCTATGTATTCCGTAACGAGGAACAATTTGTCCTGGTACTTGAAGACGTAGGAGACGGCCGGTTCCCGCACAGGTGATCCGAGGCTTCGTAGTTCGCGGTGTGCCATATCCTGGGGCCAGTACCTCGTTCCAGTAGAGTGGCTTTTCCTCTGGTGGCCAAGTGATATGGCCTCGGTTTTCCACCGCTGGACAAGTTTCAAGGAACTGACTGGCCATGGGAAGACTAATGCCACTTGGGGGTGTGGTGCCTAAGAGTTCTCTCTTAAGAGTGAGTTTCTCTGGCTGCTTGGGGCTTGCCATGTTGGAGGGTATTGTGGAGTGCACAGTTGGGATGTTGAAGCTATATATAATGGATTGGGTTTTGGTGTTTAGTTGAAGAGGAAAATTAGGGATGGAACGAGTTGAGGGGTTCAAGTGCCCTTCGTTTCTTTCTGTGTCACGTCAGACCAGCAAGTTGGTCCAGCTGCCCACCTGTCACTTGAGCCTATCAAAGAGCGGCTCCGATGGCTTTGGTTTGGCCCTTAGAACACAATACATGACCGGAATAAACTAGGTATACTATTTAGTGCCTTGGGCCGTCGTTATTTCTTTGAGACCGTGGTTCGCAGTCGTAAAGATCTGAACCCGGAACCCCGAGCTCCGTACAACTGTGCCTAGTAAACCTACACCTCGTACCCCGAAAGCCTAAATTCTGTACCCTGTACCCCAATCTCCGAACCCCTGAACCCCTGGGCTCATTTTCCAACCCAACGCTTACTTATATTCAACTAAAGGCTACAACCACTGCAACAACCATGTTATCTATCTTACTATTTACGTCACATTGCATAAACATACTGGGTATACTTGGTTTGGTAGCCCTCTGGATTTACTTATGCTGCCAGAACGGCACATCTATTTAGGCCTCCCCCTTTTCGTTGGCAACGTCTCATTTTACAAGGAAGCGTAGATATCCTCTTCTACTCTATCTCTTTTCCAACCACTAGGATAAACAACCAAGCGTACTTTAAACTCTGAGGTTCTCGGCGTGACTCATCGCCTCGAGCACTGCTACTATGTCTTCGTCCCTTCCATGTTTTTCGTTGAGCTCCTGCCACCGCCCCTTCCAGAACGCCCAGCGCTCGAGCGAGTAACCCCCGGTACCCGTCCATAACACCGTCCCTCCGCGACCCTTTAACCCCCGTACGTCGTCAAAACCCTCTCCCAACGCACAGCTAGGCTCTGGTCGACACTCTGCGCGACACAGACGCAACAGCTCGGCGGCTCCGACTCTAAAAGCCAAGGCGGCGGCGGGCCGCTCGAGGGCGGCCAACGGGTGGGCGTCGCGCTCCAGCACGTGTACTATGGGATAAGAGGTGAAGTGCATAAAGAAGTCGCCGGCAATGCGGGCGTCATGCGTGGACACCAGTCGAGAAGACCAGGCCTGAGCGTTCGCCCACTTCGTGAAAGCGCCCTTTGTTTCGGGGGAATCGTAGAAGGTGGCTTTGTACGCTATGTGGAATAGAAAGAGTCGAAAGTCAGATTGTACTACTAGGTAGTGGGACAAGGAGTATATAGAAAAACGTATACATACCGATTAGATCGTCACCCCACGCATCTCCCAATCCCGGCATATCCGCCCATAGCTTCTTCCCCTCGTCACCTAGTGATATATGGCCCCCATCCTCATCTTCCCTAGGTTCAGGCACCTCAAGGGCGGGCAGGTTTTGGATGGTGCGCACGAGCGATAGCATCTGGGCCTGATATGGTAGATTCGATGCAGCAGAGTGGTTGATGAAAGTATTGATGGCGAAGACGGCATCGCTCATGCCCTCGGCGTCATGTCCCTGCACAGGGTCGGTTAGGCGAGCAGCGCACTCGTCGGCGCTGATTTGGTCAGACATGTAGTCTTCCACGAGCTGGACCTGCGCTGCCGAGACCAGATAGGGCGCTGGTACTTGCTCTGGATCCCAGGCGGGGACAAAGGGCGGTTTGGACGATGTCATTGTGTTGATGAATGCACGTTTGGGTCTTTGGAGCTGGACTGTGTTGAACTTGATGCGAATAATTGTGATGGCGAACAGGATGCAATTGACATACGCCCCTAATCATCACTTGGGACTCGAAAATGCGCCGATGCTTTATGTGTGTACAATTTGAAGCGAGCATCACAATGACGTCGAGGTACATGTAAGCAGCTGAAATGCGGCTGTGCTGGGTCGTGCGTGGTTGGTGGTTTGTTGTGGGGTCGGCAGTGCAAATATCCATTGGATGTGAGACGACATATAGACGCCCCAAGTCATCCCAGTCCGTTCTGAGTCCCTGGTCGAATCCTGTTCCAAGGAACCGGGCGATGCGGCGTCTTGAAAAACGCCAAGCACTTATTCTCATCATCTGCATGAGGACACAGTCAAATACCTGCACTAACAGCTACCACATTGGATGTAGCAGCACTTTATCCAAATAGCCGAGTGAGGAACACGAGATTCACGTACGTCGGGCTGTGGACGCACGAGGGCGCGCCCGGCAAGGGCCAGTTCGTCAAGTGCACCGACGACGCCGCGACGGCGGCCGCCTACGCGCCCGGCTGGTGCGGCGTGCAAATCAGGTAGTACCAGAGAACCGCCAACGACAAGAGAAAGCGCGATACCACGGCCGACTACCGCTTCGACGTCTTCATCTACGACAGCGCCGGCACGCTCGTCGGCGAGGCCGACTTGCTGGATATCCCGAGCGGCTCGACCGCCAGCGTGGGCAGCACGGTCTTGCCGAGTGCCTTCAGCGTGACGGCCCCGAATGTGGATGGAGGTGCGGTTTACATGACGTACGGTGACCAAAACTGGGGCAGCAACGACCAGGCTCACCAGTGCAACTTTGGCAAGTTTGACAGCGGCAACAGAGATGGCGACTGTGGTTTCGCATGCTAAGCTGGTATATATCTCTGGGCGAAATGGTACATTAGTTGCGCATTTTCTAGTGAGGGAATAAGCGGATCAACAACATCTCGACAAGTTGGTAGCTAAACGTTTATTGCCCCTATTCCAGGTGGTTATTCGAGCTCGGTTATCCGGCTTTTTGTTAGATACATCCTTTGTTTAGAACCCCTGATTCGAAAATCTATTATTCCACTTGCTTGCTGTAGTAATCATTGTCCATCGGATTTGCTCCATCTTGTTTATTTTATTATGCTGGTAGTTCGACATACTAGGCTCCTGGCCTTGACTAGATTGGCCATGTGCATTGGCCTCGCCCCGTATGCATCGGCGTGTCTTGTTATCCAATTCAAGGGGACTGGCTCACCTACTCATCCAATTAGAATACACTTGTACGTACAGTAACTTGTGGCAATCGAAGGGTATGGGACTTGATGTTGTTTGGATCCGGCTCTGTAAGCGCCGATAACGCCAAAGTCTTGGCGACGTTACAAGCTAGGCCGCGACCCGGTCTTACACCCCAGGCCAACAACCTATACAATCGCGCCAAAATAATCGCCGCGCCTGCCGCGCTCCCAATGTTTCAGATGTCTCTACGACTCAGATAGAGAAGCTGCAGTTACAGCCTCCTCCACAGGACCCCTTGCGTCAGCCGCGGATCGGGTTGGCAAATGGAGAGTGCAGTATCTGAAACAAACCAACATATACCGACTGCCGGGACCCATAAGAATTGCGTGATTGCGTAAAGATCGACACTAGGTTATGGACTACATCCAGATACCTATTAATGTTAGCCGCGGTTTCGCGGCCCCATCCTCCAGTTGACTTTGGCCAGATAGCGGCAGTGGCGGTATGGTGAGCCCTCTGGCTAGAGACGGTTGGCTCTGGGGTGGCCACGATTGAAAGTACCGACGCACATGAGCTTCCCCCAGGGCTTATTGTTTCTTCTAGATATCCGACTGGGCCTCTCGTTTTGGCCATCGAAGACCGAAACAGCGGCCACGGACGATAAGGCTGGCTTCAGTTGAGCCTCATAGGATGTTGATGGTTTACTTGATAAATATGACAACAGTGGCAAGGGGGCAGTCTTGTCAATGGTTTCTAAGTATCTTAACATTCTAGTCAATCGTTTACCTGTGCCGAGTGTGCTTTTTTAAATATGGCTTGTTTCTAATTACCAAATTCCCATGAACAAACAACTGGGGCCAAGATGTCTCGGAACACTGGCGAGTTCTACAGCACTCTGGAAGTGTGCAACAGCCAGGATCAGAAACAACAAAGGATATCTGCTTTGGAAGTTAGCGAGAAGATCGCTTGCAGTTCGTTCGCTGGCAGCATTGAGGGGCTGTGTGAACTCGGCGACCACAGGGCGTCAGTGACATCGTCGAAACCGGATGATGATCCAGAGAGTCAGCGCTCGGGACTGGGCCGAAGGCGGTGCGGGCAAAGATCATGAAGCTTCTGGGGCATGGTGATCGGCCTCAACTTATTGCTGGCGGCGGCGATTGGTGGGGGCATAGCTGGCGGGCTGTACGGCAACAAGAGCCAGTCAGAAACGACATCAATGGAGATCTTGGGATCTGCAGAAGTGCCCTCACCAGAAGTGCCCAATGGCCAGAAAACTACAACTACTCCACAATTTAGTGCTATCAGTTGGATAGGGTCGAGTGCCTCCGGTTGCATTTGTTGCAAGGCGCTCTTCTATCAGAAGAATGGGACTCTGATGATGAGCCGCACGGTCGGCAATGGTTGGGTCCAAGACGAAATTCTCCCGAGCACTGAAAGCCCTCTCACCCTCGACGTGAAGGACGGGACACCTCTCGCGTCTATATACACGTACCAATCCCCAGAAGGTAGCGACGAGGATATAATTGTCTTCTACCTCGACTCGAATAATAACATCCGCGACTTGGTCACCAAGACCAACGACCTCAGCCAGTGGAGCAGGGGCAAGATGTGGAGCTTCAACGTGACTGCCAATGCCGCGTCGAACCTCGCAGCCGTTGGCCACTACTGCCCGTACTGTCTCAACAGCAACCTCCTGGTATACCAGCGCGAGGGGGGTGAATTGTACTCCATACACGGGGAGGACTTGAATATGCAGACACGCATCGACAAGACTGATGACGGGACACCGCTAACGATGCTTCCTGGTATGAATGTATCGGCTGGCACGGCGCAGATACGCCTTTTCTATAACCGCGACGGAAATATTGACGAATTTATCTTCAATGAGGAGAGTACACTCGGCTGGAGCAGTGGTAAGTAATTACTCGGATGTATAATACTGATCTGCATTAGGAAAAAGAGATCTAACAAACAACGGACAGGAGAAACCAATCTGATTCCCAACTACGAGCGGGCTCCTGTCCTCACCGCTGCACCCGCGATCACCTTGGGCCTAGTAATGGCGCTGTCGAATGAGGGCAAGATCACCCTGAGCTACCTGTCGTCTGACGGCGGTTGGAGCAAGGGAGGGGAGTACTCGAATCTGACTGCCACGTTCCTGGACGAAAACGGCAACGTCACGACCGAGAAACCTCAGATAGATGCGGCTGCCATCGCGTTGAGCCAGGACCTCCATCTGTATACGATGACCAAGGACGGCTCGCGGATTCTGGAGTATGAGTGGTCGGGTGCGAATCCGGGCTCTTTCGAATTTACAAGGACGGTTCTATAATGCACGAAGAGAGCAAATCATGCGGGAGATAGGGCGGTAGACTGTACTTGTTTGCTCGGATATACCTTTAATTGGTGGTCTTTTTCTTGATATCAAACTCGTCTTGCACGTTGCCTCTCCCTGAAGGGAGTTCCGGGCTGACTTCACCATATTTGCCTTGCGTGTTGAACGTCTACGTTTTTTTGCTTTGGGTGGTTGAGTCTTCAATTGTTGGTAGCACGGCAAGCTTAGGTACGTAACGTGATGGAAGGCGGTGGCGTGTCGGATCGGTCACTTTTACAGATATCAAATTGTAACTTCACGATGGGCGAGGCATTCATTCACAGTGGGACACACGAACATTTAGGTCGAAATGGTCAATTAACGGACTACGAAGTCTAATCCAGATCCATCTCTAGGTGTTGCACAGCTGTTTCGCTGTCTTCACCCCCTTTCTCATTAGATGCGGAGTTTGCACCTGCAGTTGGCCCCTTGGTCTCTGTCGGCTTTTCGACCTCCTTCTTTCTCTTCTTTTGGCATCTTCGACCTTGGCTGGTTGCTTTCTCTTCCTGAGCTTAGAAGAGCCGGGGAAGTCAGAGAGTTCAAGAGAAAGGAAGTTATCTTCTGCCTCAGAATCGCTGGACTCGCCCCAATTGTCCGGGGCACGGCTCAAAATCTCCTCAAGAGCTGAGGACGGGTTCTCGTGCTTCTTGTCGTTCTTATCTGGCTCTGTACCCTCTGCTTTCTCCTCCTCTCCCTCCTGCGTCCTCTTTTCCGCCGCACTGCCTGGTTTCGGAGAGTAGAAGTGAGAGTCCTTGGAGGGCTTCGAAGGGGGTTTCACCGGCGTCTGTAACTCGATGGCCCGGTTGCAATTATTCACGGCATTTTGGTTTGCCGAGTTGAGTTCTAGACAGATCGCCTTCATCTCGGACTGGACGAAATCAATGAGATCTTCGGCTTGACCCGTGCGGTACATGTCTTGCAGCCACTTGGTGAAGATTCTGTAGGCCGTACGTATGTTGAACTGGCACTCCAATTCGTATATCGCCTGATTTGTATGGCGATCATTGTTTTTGGAGCGGTGGGCCTTGATGGCGACGGTGTTCTTGGACCCAGGCCCTGTTGGGACATGAACCCAGACGTGTAGCATCCGTCCAACTATCGCCGTATACGGCGCGACATATTCAGTGGCACTAACTTCACGTGGGAGTTGGATCTCCCAGGTCTCGCAGTTCATAGGTGCTGCGAAGGGGTTGCCCAGGGACTGCAAGCTAAACCTTCCAGAGTTCTCGGCAGGTGGAGGAGGGGGTTGCTCGGTCATATCAACCATGGTCATAGTTGGTCCTGTAACTCCCTTGTTTACGGGAGTGGTATTGGCTGGAAGGGGGGATAATCCGGCGGTTAGTTGCCGAGGAGTGACTGGTGGTCTGTATGTAGAGCCTTGTGTAGCTCCGAGCATGGGTAACGGAGGGACTGGTGGCCTGTATGTAGAGCCTTGTGTAGCTCCGAGCATGGGTAACGGTGGTACTGGTGGCCTGTATGTAGAGCCTTGTGTATCTCCGCGCATGGCTAAAGGAGGGAATTGCGGCTCAGGCTTTGGACTAGTAAAAGAAACGGGCTTACCGGGAGGAGCATTCATGAGCGCCGTGATCATGGCGCCAGGAGTGAAGTACTGGCCACTGGAAATCTGCTGCATGCTATCTATATGGACAAATCCGTCCATGGCAATGCATTGTCCAGGCTCTGGCCTTGCTTCCAGAAGTTGGTCATCTCCCATGACTGCAACACGCGTTAGCATCAAGGACGAGGAGACATGGGAACGCGAGGAAGAGATGCGACATAACTTACTTTGTTTCCAGAGGCTCCCGAGTACAACCCATAAAAGCTCTGATTTGTTCAGTCCGCCTGCTGGCCTGACTGCGTTGATGACATCTCGGATGACCATGCGTAATGCATTAATCAAGTTGTTGGTATGGTCGCGTTGGAGAAGGCCCTCGTGAGCCCTCTCCCATATGCGGAGAATGTAATCTTCTTCTTTTGTAGCCATGCTGTTTGGTAACGCACACGGATGAAGATTGATGATGGAGAAAAGAGGAAGGAAAGTTCCAAAATTGATTCTTGCAAGATCTTAAGGTAAACAGAACCCAACCGGGGCCCGTTTAGGCAATATGTGGGTCTGTTTCTTAGGCACCTGCCAAAGCACCTAAGGCATCCTCGCGTTACACGTACTCTTCACTTGGATCAGGTGGAAACAGAACAATCAATACCTGAGATGGGAGGCAAATGGGAAGAGCTGGCCCCAGCTTGCGGCTGATTCAACTGGATATGCCAAGTGCCTACCTGCACAAAGTAATCTAGATGTGAGTGATCGTCTGCTTTCACGCTTCGTATGTAGAGGATCCGCCTTGCTGCCCTTGGTGTTGTTGAGCCATCCCGCCACTACCTATGTAACCAAATTTTATTATGTTACCGCCCTTAATGAACCCATATGACCATGTTACAAGGCCAATAGCTGTTTTCAATCATTTCAAGCTGATGCCAGTAAGTAGGACTTTGACCCTCAATATTGCAACCCCATTGAGCTTACTAGATAGATCTCTGGTCGACTTGAAGTCGTGTGAAAGAAAGCTAAGCCCTCGATAGAGGGATCCTCGGGGGGCCCCGAGGATGAATAAACAATTATCCCAAGAACTCGCGTTGCAAGACAACAATACATAACTTGTTGGTTTACTACAGTGTCGTTATTAAATATATATTCCTTCTGATTCTAAACGGCACAGCAAGGCCATCGGGCAGAAGCTAGGGTGAAATGAGGCTACAGACTAATGATTTATCTGCCAGTTACAATGTAGGTATAGATAACTGTGATGGCCGCAGAATGAAGTGTCGAAAGCATCACTTGGCACTTTCTACAGACGCATTAGGCCTCGCAAAGGCCGCGTCTTACATCTGCCTACGTACATTCTCCATGTATTTCTTCTGGGCAGCGTATAAGGATTACAACATCGAGTACATATCAGAATGATGGGTGTAGCCCACCTAAATAAACAATCTTGCCGAAATATGGCCATCACTTCGTAATTCAAATGTCCCCGAAATGATTACACCCATGCCACTTAGCTAGTAGCACTAGATCCCCATTCTTCTCTCCCCACAGCGCCGCATCGCAAAGGAAGTCATAAAAGACGATAGGAAAACCACATAAACATTGACCGTCTACACAGCTCACTCCCTGACCCTCTCAACAACGACTTGGTCCATCTGCGGCGCCTTGTCCGAACGCCGCTCGTCTCTAATAAGCGGCGGCAGCCTCGGCACCATACTGGACTGCGCCCGCGAGATGGGCGGCCGCCCCAACCCCTGCCCAACAACCTCGTTCGGATGCTCCTCGGTACTAGTGAGGTGCGCGGCGGGCTTCAGGGCGGCTGTGGTGCGTCCCCACACGGTCCCGACCACGTTGGGCGACGTGGCAGCAATGGGATCGAGCCCCTTGAAGACGGTGTCGAACTGCGCCGTCTTGGGCTCCAGCTTCTGGATGTCGGCGGGGAGCTGGTTGCGGCCCTTGATCAGGGTGATGCGCTCGGCGACTTGCTTGTTGGCGACGAAGTGGCCCAGGAAGGGGGCGTAGCCGTTGTCGTGGCCGCAGGCGAGCATGAGGTGCTTGCACTGGTAGCAGTCGACGAAGAAGCTGATGTTCTCTGGTTGAGGGACGAACAGTTAGCTGCTGGTGCCCCGAAATGGAAAGTCCGGGGGTACTCACCGCGAATCTTGGAATCGGCCCGTTCCTTGCCGTTGCCGACGTCCACAAAATCGAACAGTGCCTGGCGGTTGTTGAACCCGCTGACAAACGCCCTCAACTGGCCAACGTCGCAAGGCGTCCCGCGGCGCTGCAGCGAATCCCGAAGTCCTGTCATGTTTGCAAACGCGCGCACGACGATGTCGGCCTCGGCTGAGAACCGGAGTGTTTCCTTCACGTAGCTCTGCACCGCCGCCAAAAGCGCATCGGCGGCTTCTACACCCCCTTTCTCCCCCTTCTTGAGCAGCTCCTCGTCGAACTATGACAGCCCAATTCCGTATCGTCAGCATCTTGTTGAAGCGTGATTTACTTCGCGGCGAGCTTACCACATAGACATCGGCGTCCGCGTCGATCAGTACGGCAACGAAGGGTCGTCGTTCTTGTCGCGCCTCCCATTCTTTGTTCTCCTGCTGCAGGATCCGTCGCGTCTGGCTTTCGCTCTCCAAATCAAGCTTCGCTTGGTGTAACTCCAGCTTGGTAGAGTCGAGTTTGGTCAAAAGCTCCTGTTCTCGAAAAGGTAGGTAGTTAGTTAGTGCTTGTCAGAGTATCTTGGAGGAAATACAACGAGACTTGCCTCCATTAACTTCATTCCCCGATCCACCTCTCCGGTGAGATTGGTCTGGGTATGGGCATACCGCCCGCGGAACGCTTCGAGCTCGGTCTCTAACATGGTCAACAGAAGACTAACAGAAATGTAACGAGTATATTTGGCTGGGATGTAAAGTGTTGCTCAGAAATTCGAAAGGAACGAGGACGTAGTTCTAGGGGACAATGACCCCCGGAGAATCAACAGATACAAATACCTGCCCTCGCCAGTAGAGTTAGGCTGAAATCATAGAAAGGCTTGGGTGGCCATCAAATAAACTGATGCCCAGCGAACATCACATCATTACTCTGTTGGAAATACTCGTTAACCAATGAAAAGAAAGGAGGCGTGTGTTATGTAAGCATGGTGGAGAGAGCCGATGATCCCTGATCCCAAAATGGTGCGCGCGCACATGTCGGTACTTCTGACAGCGGGGTTGGGCAGACACGCCACGAACAACCTCAATCTTTTCTTTTCGTTCCGCGTTATGCGTTGAGCCATTTCAAGCTATCGTATTGCCGATCATACCATGTCTTCCAGCAGCGACATCGTCCTGGCCGGCACCAGCTGGCTGCCGCCGATCAATAAGGATTGCCCGATTTGCCACAATCTGAACGCTGCGGTTATTGCGCGCTTCCCCTGGACCTGGATTACAATACATGAGAGTGAGGAGTTCCGCCGGAGCGCTACTGAAAGCTGTCTTGGTTGCAAGGTAATTCGCGACGGGATCATTCACATGACGTCTTCCACAGAGACATTCCCGGAAGGATGCCTTACCTATTGGGCTGAACATGATACCTCGCCAGATGAAGCTGGTCTTTTTGCTCACATGTATTGCAAAGTTCCGAGTTCAAGGGAAGCGATGCGTCTACGGTTCTATACCCTTCCAGGTATATAACCATACAAGGCAGTATTTGCAAAGATATGAAGCTTATTATAGGTCTTTCCAGGAGAACTTTCGGTGTGGGACGTAATTCAAGAGACTCCTGAGCCCAGTTCAGACAGCACTTCAGATGAGGCCATGACGAAAGTTAAAAAATGGCTGAGTGTTTGTTGCTCACGCCATTCCGAATGCGTCCAGTCCGAGACCCCGTTACCAACTCGAATTCTTTCCATCAGCGACGACGACAAAGAACCCCCACGGCTAGTCACGCCAGAAGGTAAGTGTGGAGCTTACGCAGCTCTCAGTTGGCGCTGGGGCGTTGAAGAGCCGTTGAGAACAACCAAGGAAAACCTCCAACAACATCTACGAAAAATGCCCTGGTTATATCTTCCCAAGCTTTTCCGAGACGCCGCGAAGGTGACTAAAAGACTTGGGTTGCGATATCTATGGATTGATGCTATCTGTATTATCCAAGACTCGGAAGAGGATTGGGTGACAGAAGCTTCCAAGATGACTGAAGTTTATGGCAACGCATATCTCACCATTGCGGCCGACAACTGCGGTAACGCTTTCCAGGGCCTCTCCAGTGACGGACCATTCCGCGACCTTCTCCGCTCAAAGTTTCAGACACAATGTCCAAGTCGATCAAGTCATGGAACCACGAATGTTCGTGTTAGGAAACTAGAGAACAAGACATCTCAAGGATACCACGGCGACGACGCTCTTCCCCCAAGTTTTCTGGAAGCACGGGGATGGTGCCTTCAGGAGATGTTGCTCTCACGGCGGGTTCTCCGTTTTGGACAAACAGAGATTGCGTGGCAATGCCAAGAGATGGAATGCTGCGAGTGCCCCAAAAATGCACGCGTCTCTACCCGGGTTTACGACCATGACATGGCCTATCTGAAAAGTGATTTCCTTCGGAGAATTAATGTAGCGGATAATTGGATAAGAATAATCGGAAATTTCACAAGACGTGATCTGAGTCGAAACACGGACAGGCTTCCAGCTATTGAGGGAATCGCCAAACGAATCATAATGAGGGACCGTTTGTCAGAGAGCGATTATCTGGTAGGACTATGGAGGTCGCGGCTTGGCGAAGAGCTCATTTGGCACACTGACCGAAGCGCTTACGGTCTAATACGTCATGCGGAACCGGGTCGGAAAAGTCAACGTCTGGACAACATTCCCACCTGGAGCTGGGCGTCAGTAACAGGTGCGGTAGAGTTCTTATCAAACTCGGACGTTCAAGTGGAAGAAGTCGCTACACCGCCGGCGGCCAAGCCGTATTTAGTTCTCCGGACTCAATTGATGGCTTCTGGTCTTTGGCTCGAAACACGAGACCAAGAAAATTCCGGCTCGATGCCGGACAATGGATGTAATTTCCGCCTACTCTTGGCGGACGGACATGAAATGCGGTCGATACTATACATGGACGATTGGGGATATCAACTAGATTGTAAGGGGTTGTCAAAGGAGATATACGCTTTACGGACTCAGCGTATGGACTCTAGCTGGTGGATGCTGCTTGAGAGGTTCCATGGGGCTCCAACTGTAGGAGGACTGGTCCAGTATAAGAGAATCGGAATGGCATGGACTACGCGTCCCACTGTTGACTTCAAAGACCAGGTGTTGGCGTTATTCTAGTCAGGATAGCAATGTCAGTATTCTTTGGATATTATAGTTGTATAAAGCCACGATGATGATCAAGGTACGGAAATGCAACAACTATTTACGCAAAACGGTGGTTCAAGCGTTATCTTGGGCAAGAATGGCATCGGTAGACCGTAATACACATGGCTTAGCCAGGCACTAAGTCAGAACCCAGATCGTGCCCCTCTCTACTCCGGATAAACCATCCACAACTTTCAACCTCAACTAGACCCCCAAGTCCCTTAGGGGGGCCCCTCTACGAGCCCGGAAGGTCAAATACGGACCATCGTGGAGGGCCGTGAAAACATCATACAGCTGAAACTCGTCCGGACGATATCTACCCATGCCCATCGCCGGGTTCCCGCCCCCAATGTGGCCGAGCGGCCCCGTAGAGGGCTCAAAGTCAAAGTACCAGAGCGTCTTGGCGATGACAAGTCCAACCTCCATGTAAGCCATCGTCTTTCCGGCACAGCCCCTGGCGCCGGTCAAGAAGGGAGTAAAAGCGTCAGCCATGGCCTTCTTCGCCTCGGAAGAGTACGCGGAGTCATCTAGCCACCGTTCCGGTCGGAAGGAGAACGGGTCCGGGAAGTACTCTGGATTGTGGTGGATGGAGTAAATATTCACGCCCACAACGGTGCCTCGCGGAACCACGTGTCCGTCGATAATGTACGATTCGGTGTTGCTGTCGGCTCCGAGTTCCCTCCATAGTGTCCCTGACGCAGGTGAGGCTAGTCGCAACGATTCATCGATGCATGCGCGGAGATACCGACAGCCGGCCAAGGCAGACCCGCGAATGTCGTTGCCGCTCTGGAAGGTGTGCCGGATCTCGGCGCTGAGCTTTCGATATGCATCGGGATTACGTGACAGGTAGAAAAGTGTGCCGCTGAGTGCTGTTTTTGTCGTGTCTCCAGCTGCAATGGTCACATGGTTAGCTTCGACCGTCAGGGGGTGCGGCTTTTAAGAAGCAAGTTACACATACCTGCAGTAAGAAAGAGATTGGACTCGGCCCAGAGGTCGCTCTGTCGAAGGCCACCGACCGACTTGTCATCCAAGGCGTCGGCCACAAATGAATACAGATCGTGTTTCGCATCCTTGGCCATGGCAGTACGCTGACGGATCATCTCCTCAATGATAGACAAATACCGGCCGCGGAACTCACGGAATATCCGCACCAGGACCAGGCCCAATCTAAAATTCCGAGCACCGGGCCACTGCAAGAAGACGCTGCTCCACAGTGTGCCGGCTTCCAGCATGGTCAGCATGAACTGGTTAGTCTCCTCGGTCTGGAGTCTGAGGTCGTATCCAAACCCCAATAGGCCAGCAATGTTCAGACCTAGCTGTCTCGACCTCTCGGTCATGTTGACTGGCGTGGAGGATCTGGCATCGGCATGTAGTCTTTGTAGGTAAATATCAACTTGCTCGATCATGGTGGGCTCGAAAGCACGCATGGAGCGATCCGTCAGGACCTGGCCAATGAGCTGCCGACGGGCGCGATGGAGGTGTCTATCTGTCGCGGTGAAGACGGTATAGCTGCTCAGATCTGGACCCATGGCCATGTAAGCCTTTGGTTTGGTCATCTGGTCACTGCGGTAGATATCTGATGGTCTGGTTTAGCATCTGTATTGCAGCGAGTGGTGGGAAAGTGGTGACGTACCTTTGAGGGCCCTTATAGAGTTGAATACCAACTTGTTAGGTCCTTGACGAATAACAGAACCATATTTCTGCTGATTTTCCCATGTCGCAAGATGAAGACGCCTGCGGTAAGCGAAGAAGCCGCTGTAGGCGTCCGTCAGCTTGGCAGCAAGAGGGCCCGGGTATTTGCCCAAAGGATGCAGTAAAATTCGATAGGCGGCTACTGCGGCGATCTAGATGTTCCATGCTTGCGGTCAATCTCATTTTCCTCATTAAGGGTATGCTAGAGGTTTTGTTTGTTGCTTACGTAGGTGATAAGTGCCGATGCACAATACCAGCCCATTACCGACAGCATGCTGGGCGTGATGGCCAAGGAAGTCGTCATGGTCGCAAACTGGGCTGGAGGATGACGAGAGAAAGCATTGGTGGCTGTAATGGAGATGCAAAACAGTGAGTAGGTCACCAGGCGCCACGGAGACAACCCAGAAAGCTGGATGTTGGTTACATCCGACCCCTCACGCACGTAAGGCAGGGGGCAGACGCAAGGGGGCAGACGTGACCCGATTGCTTGGGTAGCATGGCAATAAAAATAGCCGCCTTGATAAGACAGATAGGACCAATGTAAAGTCGCAAAGTAACGAAATCATTACAGTTGTGATCTCTTCAATATAGCAAGGAGTCATTTTGGACCTCCTGAATTATTCCGGATCTAGTTTGTGAACATGAAATACAACCCATGCGACCCCTGTGCTAAAGCTTCTCGATGCCCGGGCAGTGTTGTACAGCTAATTCCGAACGCTTGGGACCACTTTATTATATAAGGAAACAATGCAGCTGCAAGAGTAAGAGGGAGTGCATTGATATATTAAGTTTCCAGTCCCTAGAGTTGGAAACGATACACTCGATCGTAATTGCACAGCAGTATTGCTATGTGTGCCCGTTTGGTTAGGTTTTGGATAGCATCAATTCTTCTTCCCGTCAGCTCAGATCTGTTTGGTCGGGTCCAACGTACCTTAAAAAAGGGGGCGATTCCGATCTAACAGCGGGGCAGTGGATTTACGGGGCGCCTGCCTGAACTCTTGCACTAACAGCAGGCAGAAGCAGGCAGCAACGCCAATTAGAGGCATCGAATTGAGCATCTACAGCTCTATTAAAGCACGTTATTTCGCGTCGGTTTCGTGTCGTCTGGATATTGACATCTTCGTGCATGACATTATTTCACTTCTTTCGCAAATATCCCTTTATGATATCTGAACAAGTAATTGTTATTCCAGGCACATTATTCGGAGCTACCAGCTGCAACTACCCCACTGTCAGCGCTATCTATCCTACATCAGCTCAGTACCAGCAACCGCCATGTCCACTACAACAATGCAAACCCAGGCTCCTCCAAGTTTACGTTGCTCCAAAAGGAGACGCGCTGCTGTGTCCTACGTCGAGCCTGAATTGAACGACGACGTGCTCTTTGATTCGGAGCAGGAGGAGCAAGAGGACGATGAGGACAACGACGGCGAGTTTGGCAAACGGCAAAAGGTGAGCTAACAGCTTCTAATGCCAGCTTTTCAACCTTGCCTAACATTGTTGCCAGAAACGGAAGCGGGCCGCCCCACCCAAGAAGCAGAAGCAGCAAAAGCCATTCCCGTTCCAGTCGCTCCCGGCGGAGCTGAGGAACACCATCTATGCCATGGTCCTGACGGACCCCCGCGGCGGAGTCCATCTGATAGCCAAGGGCAAGTCGCACCGCCGCATCGCCAAGCACTGCGACCCGTTCACGATTGACCACCGGTACTCGAGTAACCCCCTCTGGATCGCCCCCGATGGAGCCAAGTCGTGGTACCGCAGCGGCGACTACCGGCTCTCGCCGGCCCTGCTGGCCACCAGCAAGGCCATCTACGCCGAGACCGCGCCGATGTTGTACGGGCAGCGCTTCATCGCTCAGGACGGCTTCGCGCTCATGGCCTTCCTCATGCTCCTGAGTCCCGAGCGGACGGCCCTGCTGCGCCGGGTGGCCATGAGCGACTGGGTCGACACGCGGTCCCACAGCAGCACGAACCTGCCGGCCGTCGCGCTGCTGCGGGAGACGGCGCCGCACCTCGAGGCCTTCGAGATCCGGACCGAGATGGTCAACCGCTTCCTCTCCTACTGCAGCTACCGGGACCGGGGCCCCATCGCGCCCGTCGTCCGGCTCGCCCGCAAGATCTACCGCGACTGCCACCCGTTCCTGTACGCCGTGATGCGCGCGCGCGGGTTCGAGGCCGTGCTCGAGGTCGTCCAGCTGGTCGAGGAGGACTGGGTGTCCCTGACCAACGGGGCCCAGCGGAGGCATCAGGTGGAGATGGACCCGCCGGCGGACGGCGAGGTCCAGCGCTACAAGGGGCTGTATGCGGAAGAGCTCAGGAGACTTATGACGGGGTGATCGGAAGCTGTGTCTTCATTGTATTGTTACTGTATATTAGATCTGCTGTGTTCTAGAAAGAGCGCCTTAACGAAGTCATAAACCATCGCGTTTCATTTAATGTGACCATCCCTATAGCCACTTCAATTTCAATTACGGCAGCTAACCCAATTGAGAGTCTATAGAACCCTCGAGACTATGCTGAGTTGTAAGTTTACACATATGTCAGCACAGTGATAGGCGGAATGATTACCCGGCCCACTTAGCAACCCATGCTGAGTCCGCTTTCCCTATAATGGTAGAAAGAGGGTCGCCTCACTTTCCTGGCGAATGGGGGCCACTCTGATTGTGGCTCAATGCCTGTCAGCTGAAAGATACCCGGCCAGGCATGCGGGTGCCTGTGTAAGCAACTTGCATTGAAATGTGGGTTCACGATGCTTACATATCCATGGTGAGTTGGGAGTATTGCATCAACAGCCGTACAATCAATATATAAAAGGCCCTGTTTAATGTGAAGCAATGTCTGCAAAATATGTGTAACCCTAAAACCTTTTATACAAAATCGAAGATCAATCCTTTTCATCCCATAATCATGTTACTACGAGCACTATTGAGCCTGAGCAGTGTTGCGGTGTTGGTGGATGCATTGCCAGGCAAGAGTGCGATCCAGCCCAATGACTGTCAGGAAATCCGCATCCCCATTACCGTGGAGGTTCCTCGGTTTCTCATCAACACGAGGATTAACGATGACTGGGATGCCGCCGCGCTCACATTCAACCTTACACGGCGCGACTTTGGCCAACCCAGTTTCCCCCTCCCTATAAGCGGGAGCTCGGCCGCCCCAGTGAAGAGCACGTACGAGGTGGGGGCCACCTTGTGCGGGACCGGTGCGACGACGTTGATACTCACGCATGGGATCCTGGAGTCTAAGTCGTGAGTCTCAGAGAAAGAAAAATGAGGGGAGACGAGCACAGAGAATTGACCCGGTTACTAGATACTGGCAGCCCGACTTTGTCGACTCCGATAAATACGACTTCATCAAGTCCGCGGTCAGAGCCGGCTATTCGGTTCTGAGCTATGATCGCATCGGCGTAGGCTCTTCCTCGAGGCAAGTTGTATTGCTCCATGACCGGTGCCGCCTTTCTGCTAACGGATGCTCCCCAGAATAAACTCCATTACGGACGCCCAATTCCAAGTCCAGGTCGCCGTTCTCGAGGCACTGGTAGCACACGTACGCAGCAACAATATCACAACCACCCATGCCCCCCGAAAGGTTGCACTCGTGGGCCACAGCTACGGCGCCTACCTTTCCATCGCGGCGGCGGCCTCGAACCAGACCCGCCACGCCGTGGACGCCGTGGTACTCACAGGATTCGCGGGCGGGTTCTCGTACTTCGCGCCCTTCCTTGCCGGGGCGGGGTTGCGCGTGGCCCGGGACCGGCAGCCCGACCGCTGGGGCGCGCTGGACCCGGGGTACCTGACCACCGCCGACCTCTACTCGGACGCGTACATTTACTACCATGACGGGGACTTCGAGCGGCGCATCGCAGAGTGGACCCACACCCGCGGTAGCGAGCCGTTCGCTGTGGGGGAGCTACCCTCGCTGCTTGCCACCAATATCACGTACGGCACCGTCCAGGCGCCCGTGCAGATTGTGCAGGGCCTCTACGACGTTTCGGCCTGCGGGGGCAACTGTACCGGGCAGGTGCAAGAGTTCCGGGGGAACTTGTCGGGGGCCTTGGTTGTGGAGACGGTGGAGGATTTGCCTGCTGGGTGAGTGTTTCTTTGTTACGTGATCGTTCTCTCCTGTCCACGTGAAGAACTCCTGAGTGGTTCAGGGCCCGAGGAACTCCAAGCTAATGAAAAAAAACTAGGCACAACTTGAATCTCCACCTTATCGCACCCAAGGCATTTGGAATGATGTTTGACTTCCTGAAAAGACAGGGGCTGTGATCAGAGTGATCGATCGGTGTCGGGTTAAGGCTAACACCGTCACGCTTGCGTGACGAGTCGAATTAACGCTATATACTAAGACATAATTCAATCCAAGGCAGTATATACTGAAGGCTTAGGTTTCGGTCATGTAGCAAAGAGAAAGATAATTGCATTGTGCCATCTCTGCAAATCGCTTCAGATGACTTGGGGCCCCACACAAGGAGAACCCTTTGTCGCCTTTCGACGGATAATCTGTGAAAGAGGGCGGAAGACACATCATGAAAGCACTTGTTCTTCACAATCGCATTGTGGCTGTTTCCCGATGCACCAAAGAACACAGCTTCCCTCGGTCATTTATAATCGACGGTGCCGATTTTGCGGCGTGACAGTGAGTGCCAGGATAACTCACACCACCGATAACTCCTTCCCTGACATAAGTACATTACTGCAAAAGGCTCCATCGTTCACCAGGGAGAAGCTGCTCCCTATTCGACACCTCCGCTATACTATGCAACCCGGAAACAACACCGACAACATGTTCCCCACGAACAACCAAGATCCCGACCGCGATATGTTCAACTCAGCCGTCGAGGAGGACTGTGACAAGAAGTGCAAGAAGCCTTGCATGGACATCATCGCAGATTCTGAGACCTATTACATGGACCTCGAGAGTTGTGACCTGCCTGTATTTGAGCTACCCGGGGACGCAAGTGCCCATTGCGCCATACCCGGACATGATGTGTTCCTTATGAACCAAGAAGGTCCACAGGAGTTCCAGCAGGGGTTTCTTGAGCCTTCCACTTGGGAGATGGATCTCGTGAGCGCACTAGATGAAGACATGGTCACAAGCCAGCCCTATGAACCAGCCATACCCGACTACCCCTACCCGAACGATGACATTTTCCTCCCGTTCTCCCAGCAGAGTCAAAATGAGGACGATCTATACCGACCCCGCGAGCCATTTGCTGCCGCCGACTGCCCCCAGCCAGGCACACAGGCTGACTACCCTCCACCATGGTTTGGAGAAATGTTCCCAAATAGCAACGGTGCTACTGCCCTTGACCAGATCTACGAGAGCTCAGAGGTGGTATTCGACGATCCTTTTGGCCACGAGCAATGGGCATATACGGAAACGTCTCCCATGACCACGTCACACCAGTACGCAGGATTCCCACTGAACCCGGAGACTCTTCCGGGGATGGGAGTAACACTCGGAACCCCCATGTCGGACAGCTTTCCTGATGCTTATCAAATTGTCGCAGAGGACCCCCAGAACCCCTCGACTTCGGGTGCGGAATGGGAGGACGACGCGACTTACCGCGGAATCCCACCCCAGGCGAGAGACATGTTCTTCTACACCCTCCTGCAGCTGAACGACTCATTCGCTGACCTCGTATACTTGCAGTGGCTCGAGGTCGCAGAGGAGTACGCCTTCCGGCCGTGCCGCGACGTCTTCGCCGAGTACCCCACCATCCGCGGTCTGGCGACCATGTTCAACCTGCGATTGTCCGAGGATGAGGATGCGGATGGAGAAGAAGAAGAAGAAGAAGTCGCAGAGCAGAAATCAAGTAGTCCAGCGACTCATGCGGAGAACGAGGATGGTGGATGCGATTCAGAAGGTCATGCATCACTTGCGACAACTGCTGGTGAGTTAGATGACGATGTGGAGATGGAAGATTGAGTTGGCAAGCTAAACCGCCAATTCAAAAATTAGGTAGCATTCTCCTTGATTGCAATGGTCATGGACACGCACCGGAGGCGACTCCGGCGGCGAATTAATCGATAATCATTTTAGGGGCAAAGCCAGAATGCTTGATTCTTATGAGGAATAAAATGACCTGATTGAAATCCAGTAATGACTTGCATTTCGTTTCGCTTCCAGAGGTTGACATGAACATTGACTTCCATGAGAGGGTGGGCAAGAACAAGCGGCGGATGAAACGCATCTGAGGACGCAAGATTGATTGGTGGGGAACCTGAATAAGCGAGATCTGGCGGTGCGGCTCAGCAGCTGCAGACCAGTGAAGCGGTGGCCAGGCCTCCGCTGTCCAGCTGGCAAATCTCGCGAAACCACTGCGCTGGGTTAGATCGGTTTGCTGGAGCGCATGGAGCTGGGGGCTGATTCTGGGAAAGCTTGGTGGGTTTTACCCGCTGTATTCGGTTCTTAGTGAAACGCCCTTTGGGCTCTGGGGTTGGTCGCGTTTCTTTATCCGGACGGTCTTGCGATGCGTTCTTTATTTCCGTAGTAGCGAAGGGCTCATACACGTGTCGCTGTGATTCAGACGAGGGGCTCATATTGTAATACACGTGTCGTTGTGATTGAGACGATGAACTAGTATTGATATCATTTTCAGTTTCCACATCGAGTCCAATAGGCATGAGAATGTTTGTGTTTGGATATATCAATTGAGAAACGGTTCGTACAGTAGCAGCTTGGCAGCTCTCTGCCAAACACCGTCGGCATAAGTTGCTGCGTCTAGATCTCCCCAAATTCCCCACACCCCAATTACCGATGCGGCGCCCTGATTGGCCCCCAGGTGGACAAGAAACATTAAGCGGAGGCCGGCTCCCTGGCATTTTTGAGCCTCCCGAGGTCTCAGGCTTGCCTCGAATGCCTGCACATGTAACATGGCGCTTTTATTCCCGCCCAAGCACCCGGCCAATGGCGACCCCTGTCGGGGTCCTGTTTGGCCGCTCACAGTGACACTCGCCCACGACCGAAAGTTGGCACGAACGGCTTCTGAACGGCTTTGGGTATGGGCGACTCAACGCGATATGGGGGGATTGGGACGAAACGGGGGCTTTACTTGCACGGTGCAGGCAGGCAAAGCCGCCCCCTGAATCAGAGAAGCTGCTGTGTGTTTATGGCAGAGCATCTGTTTCGGCAGTCGATCAATAAAACATTTGACGCCTCTTCCCCCGAGCGCCCTCTCCCTCTCCAGCTTTCTCTTCTCTGCCAAGACGAAAGACTAAACTTTCCTCTTCGCCTTCACTTTCCCTTTTCTGACTGTCAGACGTCGTATACCCGGTGTATAGTTCGAACGATCTGCTTCCTATCTTTTAATTGCCTCTAAAACAAAACAAAATATTCGAAGCCGGTCTTCCCTGTCCTATCACCCTTTCATACTTAATAATCATCCAATATGCCTTCAAAACAGCAGAGATACAACGACCTGAGGGTCGACGACCGCGACGACCGGTCCAGCACCGAGGTCGAGTCGCTGATGGAGGAGAAGACGTGGCCCGGAACCGGGCGCCAGACACAGACGCAGCGGACGTGCGCCATCTTCAACCAGTGGCGGTGGCTCATCGACACCACGCTGCTCGTCGCCATCCTCGTCTTCGTGATCCGTCTGCAGTCGCCCGCCGGCGCTGCGCCGTCCAAGTACCAGCTCAACGGCGACATCACCGGTGTCGGTCCCAAGTGTAAGCCATTGCAAACCCGTTCACTTGAACCGTCTGTATATCATGCTGATCCGTCCGCGCGTGCAGTCACAGAAAAGGTCGTCAAGTGGGAGCCTGATGAGGAGTACGCACCTTACAACATCTCCGAGTTCTTCGAGCCCCAGGTTCTGGACAAGTGGAACAAGCTGATGCCTCGTACGCTACTTCCATCCTAAACCGCACCGCCTCACCCTACTAACACCACACAGTCGGCATGGGTTTCCAAGAAGTCAAGGACCCCTCCTCGCCCAAGTACAGCAACCTGCCCACCCCCATCGAGTGGTCCGAGGGCAAGACCGTCTTCACGACGTCGTGGACGCACCAGCTGCACTGCCTCTGGGCCGTGGTCCAGACCTACGCGGGCCTCAAGACCAACACGACCCTGCCCGAGGACCACCACTGGCACATGATCCACTGCTTCTCGTACATGCGCCAGGCCATCCTCTGCTCGGCCGACACCGCCATCGAGGGCCACGAGACCACCTTCCCCGACGACAACGGCGGCTCCGACGGTTGGGATGCGCACCATGTCTGCAAGGACATGAGCGAGGTCCGCGGCTACCTCGAGAGCGTCCGCGCCTACTCCGACCAGGAGATCTTCTAAGCAGAGAGGGCCAGAAGCATAGCCCGGTTGTAAATCGGGGCGAGATAAAAGGTGAGATCGACGTTGATAATTGAAGCGACAAATTGCTGCAGCTGCACCAGAAGCATGACACAGTGGCAACTCGGGTTGAGCAGGCCATCAAACAGGATGACGGCATCGTCCCGCCATCTACTGTGAGGGAAGTGGCGCGCCGCGGGCCTTTCGTTGGTTCATTCTAACCAAAGGCCGTCGAGCCATTGGGGCCAGTCATCCCGGTGGTCCAGAGGCTGCTAGGCGGTGCCTGTGACCGTTCGCTTCCCGTAACATGGTGTCCTCGATCAAGTACTTTTATATAGACCGTTGAATGGTATGAGAAACACGTGAAAGACATCCTCACATCGCTTTTTTCTCTCTTGCTTGCTGTGCCGCGTTGGTGATCCAAGCTAAGCTGCGCCGCATTGTTGCCTACAAAGTTAGCCCCTCGAAAGTAACGGGTTACCGCTTGTAGGCCCCACCCCATCGAATGATTCCCTTGTCAGCAATCCCCATTCCTCGAGATCTAATTTACCCGGTAGGTTGCGATCACGTGGCGGAGTAGTCGACTTTCAAAGTGTAAATGGACCTCATGCGACCGACCAGAAAACGGAAAGAGATAGGTAAAAGCAATTTCGCCTCGAAGTAATCGAGGGAAAGTGTAAAAGAATATATTGATGTCAAGCGAAAATGCCCCTGGGGTATAATTCTTTCGGCTCGTGAAATGATCCCGATGCAAGTATAAACCCTATTTTAACTCCAGCAATGCTTTTCTTTGTTCTCTGTTAAAAAGCCAAATCATCTTCTCCGAACCCCAATCAGGCCGTGTTCTTCATGCCTGTGGTCGGTTCGGGCTTCTCCAACCGCAATGCCCACAGCAGCCAGTCCTCGAGCACGAGGAAGTTGAGTAGGAACTTGTTGCCCAAATATGAAATGAGCACGACAAATGCGCCCGCGACGGCATCGAGAATGTAGTGGTTCGCGGTCGAGACGATGGCCAGCAGGATCAGCGCGGGGTAGCAGACGCCCGAAATGAGGTACGCCGCGCGCACAAAGGCCGACCGCCGGGTCTCTTGGTCTCCATCGTCGCCCATCTGCTTCAGGAACCGCGGCACTTCCAGGTCGTCGCCGGTCGCGTCGGGGCTGGGCGGGAGAATCGAGGCGTCGTCGAGGGACAGGTGCTTCTGCGAGCTGAAGGGGCGGCACCAAGTGCGCATGAACCCGCTCTCGTACACGAACACGCAGCCGATGCAGAAAGCATATCCGAAATGCATGCTGGGCATCGCCGCGAGCTTGTTGACGTAGTTGCCGCTCATCCAGACGCTGGCGGCGTCCTCCGCATTGACCGTGTCGAGGAAGCCGTACTCGCGGGGCAGCAGACGCGGGGGCATGCACGGGTAGACGGTGAACGTGAAGAAGGCGAACAGGTTCAGGAGCGACATGGTGCGGCGCACCGTGCAGAAGCGCTGGTGCGATGGCGCCATGGTGTAGTACCACGCAATGAAGCCCACGGTGCCGGGGATGTGGATCAGCGCGTAGACTCGGTTCAGGATGGTCAGGAAGAGCTCGCGGATATCCCCCGCCACGACCCCGGCCAGGAACCACTGCTGCACCCGCCACTCGATCCAGCGTTCTGTGCCCGTACCCTTGCCGCCCGCGAGCCACGCCTCAAGTTCCAATATTGATATGCCATGGTCCTGGGCCACATTCCAGAGGCCCACGCTTCCTCCGTACCATACGGCGGACAGGTACGCCGTCATGCGGTAGAAGAAGTAGGTCAGGATCCAGTAGAACATTTCGATCAAGAAGGGGAACTTCTGGAGGATTCGAGAGTGCACATGGCGCGCGAAGCGGAGCGAATTGGGCGTGTGGACCGTCCAGATGCCGAGGATACGCCTCCGCTTGGGGGCGAACTGGGAGGAGGACGGCGACGGCGACCGGTAGCCGTCCGAGTCGAATGAGTCCCGGTCATAGTCGAAGTCGTCTCGCGCCGGCTTGATGGGGTTGTATTTCGGGGAGTTGGAAGAGCTCAAAATGGAGTAGCTCCTTTTTCGGGTTATGAACATGGCGCCAAATAGGATTCCTACGATGGCCTGGGGGGATCCTGGTTAGCTTTGGGGTCAGTTGCGGTTTAGGGGCGGATTGGTTGCGTACGAGTGGCTCAACCCATTCTGGCATCTTCCAGACCTTCAACTTGGGAAGATTGGGGACACCGGTGTTTGGTTCCATGATGGCGGCCGAGGTTACGTGCGCCCGAGAATCAAAGGATGGTGTGATGGGTGGTAGGGCGCTCGTGACGTAACAGCGCACGCGAGAGCAGTCGAGGAGGCAGTCGTTAGTCACTACCAAAGGGTGCGGTGCACTGTTGAGCTTGCAACACCAAGGTCACGAGACTGAGCAGGTACGACTCCCAAGTACCAATCGATTACCGAGGCGAAACCTTTATAAGAACACCAATACGTTAACGAGCTCAAGGCGGGTAGGTCGTCAAGTCGGGCCAGGAAGCTGCTCGAAAGGACTCAGAGGGAGTGAAACGCCTGAGTCTGGTATGGGTGATGAAGGACAAAAGAAGTTGCCAACGCCAAATCGACGAACAAGTCTCTCACGAGCCAATGGGCAGGAGGGCGAGAGAAGGATAAATGTGGAAAATATTACTATGAATAATAAAACACGGGAGCTTGTTTGGGGCGGGAAAGGGAAAGAGAAGAAGCAGCAGGCAGTTGCTTGATCTGACGAACTTGAACTTGACTGACTGACCACATGCATGGGACAGCTAGTCAGGGCGGTTTGGACCAAATAAGTGGTCTTCCTTTCGCTTGTGAAATGCTTCGTCAAGACGTTGGCAACGCAGCAGCCTTGCTCTTCGTCTGCGCATTCGACGCCAATCCGACCTGGAAACTGGAGTTCATCACCCCACCAAAGACTAGAGAATCAGTGGAGTCGGGTTCGAGAAGGGTGCATTCAAGCTTAATGCGAGTTTGGGGAGGTGGTTATTTGGCGGTGCCCATTACCCTACAAGGACGAAAAGGACCAGGGAGCAAGCCTGCACCGCGAATCTGCTGCCGATCTAGCCGTCTTGTCGTGGGTACCAAAAGGGCAATTTGCTTGTCTCATCACCAAGCAATTCGCCAATTGCCATACTGCTTGGCAGCCGGGAAATGACCATGGCGGCCATGCCTCTTGGCACTGCTCACTATGTGGGCGGAATTGGTGGGTTTTGGGAACATATTTATCTGGATGGCGCATATACGCGCTGGCCTTGCTAACGCAACTGGGAGGATTTGGGTAGCAAACTGGCAGAGGTGCTCGTATCGATGTGTGGACAAACTAGGAGAAAATTGGCGATGCGCTGTAACCAATGCAAGTGACCTGTAACCGGCAACTCAGATGATAAATGATCTTCCCAGGGCATTCCGGCATTGTTTGCAGGGGCTTGGGGCTTTGTTCGCCAACCCAGCAAGTAACCTCGTCGCCGGCCGTTATCGTACCGAAGCCTACTTATCAGCCGTAACGCGCGTCAGGTTTTATCAAATGGTGTAATTATGTCATGATGCGACAATTGTTGACGGTATAATGTGACAGTACCCGAGTGCGACTGGACAAATAATGCGCTACTCGTCAATGCTCGCGTGAGAATTTGCCTACCTACGACGTACCTACTCCATGTGGTAGTGATCGTTCCGTCTGTTACTGCTTTCGACTGCGGGGCACGATTTTATCTATCCGTGTGGCACAGTTTCCGTCCTGGCACAGCAAATCAAACCAGGCAGGACGGTAGCCGGACTAGCAGCCAATCGGCTGATTAAGGCCCAAGCTCCCTCATTAAGCTCCAACGATCACCACAGAAGGTTAGAAAATCGAGAGACAACGTATTGTATTGAGCGCTGCGCAGAACTGAAGCCTTGGGGGGCCTGGCTAAAGTAAATGTGAAAGATAACGGCCTGCAGTTTAAGCCAGGCACCAGGCCAGTTTGTCCCCCATAAGACCCCCAGCTGAGCCCCCAAGGTCCATCTCAAGTAGGTACCCCACAACTTTCCACCGTGGTCGCGTGCCCAGGGGGATTGCAGACCGAATAAGAGCCGCAACGAACAAACTATTTGGGGCTGTTAGGTAAATGCCAAGTGCCAACCTACTCAGGGATTTTAGAGATTGACACCCTCCCAAAATACAGCACTGCCCCTGTCGGGCCGTGTGACAACTACATGTAGCTAGAAACACTAGCCATCGATTTTTACACTGAGGACAGAACGACGTCATGTTCGTCAGTCCGCATGTACGATTCGTCACGGATAGAATAACGAGAAGAAGTAGAAGAGAGAGATGGAAAAAAAAAATAAGATGTCTGCTTGCCGGTTCCACATCGTACGCCCTAGAGTAGGACTGCCAAGCCGCCAAGCGGCATCGCTGTCGGAAAGCAAACCCAGCGATTTCCACTCAAATAGAGTGGACGAAGTGACCCTTTTCCTCTGCATTTCCCAATGGTTTCTTGCGCGCCTCTGTTGTTCTCCTGGGAAAAAGGAGAGGAGAGCGGTGGCCCCGGGCCAAGATAATCTCATGTGCGAATGTACATCACATCGCGTACCCAGATATTGGAGCAGATTTTACACTATTAATAACACCCGGGGATTGGACGAAAAGTCTAGAAGCACCAAACCGGAATACCACGCGAGATTCCAGCAAACGAAACGGACTTACTTGCTTCGTATGACTTGCCTGCTCGCCACCTTGCTGTAACCCCCAATGCAACTGACTGACTTCAATGTCTAATACTTTTCGAACCGTTTTCGACGCCGGGATATTCACTTCTGGATCAAGCTAACTGCACTTGCACTGCCAGCTGGGCCCGGCTCGGCCTCCGACATTTGATCCCCGGCGGCGCCTTTTTTCCCCCAATGCGCCAAGCTGCTGTGCCCGTAAGCAGGCCCCGAGTCAAGGCCTGATAGGCCACTAAACAGATGCCTAAAAGAACGACTCCATCTTTCACCGACTACCTAAGGAACGAAAGCGAAAAAGAAAAAGTTGAAAACGGAAAAGTCCCGTCGGGTTCTTGCCGAGGTATGTCGTAGCAGTGTGCCGGCGCGAGAGGAAAATCGTATGGTGTCTTGCTTGGCATCCATCCAATCACCGGCGTCGGCGCGACGAGCTCATGTCCCCTTTCGGTAGCTCGAGCTTGCTGACAACTTGGACTCTTGGAGGGGTCTTTTCGGGCTTGGCTTTGGGATGCTGCAGCCTGCAGCTCCAGCTCCTGGAACCAGCCTCAATTGTCCTGTCCTCCTTACTCAAATAGACCGCTCTGGAATTGATGTAGTACGCATTCTCGCCGCCATACAATCGGACGGGCGGTCATGAAATCCAGACGCCATGACTCGTTTCCCCGCAACACTGCTCTCATGCCATGGTAGCCTGACATATATCAACCTATGACGGGCTGATCGACCTTCTGCAGAGTCAAGAAAGGGAGGCCGCCTGTTGTTGGCCTTTTGGGCATCTGCCATGTTCCGCGTCCCGACCAACCGTGACGACATATCCCAAACCTCGCGGATTACCGAGTCCGGCCTAGTGATTGATGTTCGGGGACGTAAGATGGGGCCGTCTCCGCGGCCTCTGCCTGATGTACAGCGACAACAGCGGCATTTTCCACTCCACTTGCCCGACGTTGCATGGTCCCGAGTGATGGGGAGTGCGTGGCTGTGTTGAATCGCACGACTGAAGTCGGGCCCCCAACGGCCAAGGCAGTCTCGGACTCGGCTTCGCGCATTAATGCCTCCTCTCCCCCATGTCCAGTCTATGTCTTCTTTCAAATCGTCCCAAACGAAAACATTACCGTAAGCCGAAGAACTGACCCGCTGCTGCAGGCCCGGGTTGGCTCCTCTTTTTCCAGGCAGCCAGATTTGTGCCTCCAACAATGGGTTGGCTGGCGATTGGAGACTGCCAATTTCGCTTCTCACTCCTCCAAATCCTCTTCGGATACCGGCAGTATAAGTGGGAATCAATTCACTATGTAGAGTTAAATGCTGCCTTTCCCTCAGCTTCGGCCCTTGTCATTCCCACATCCTCTCTTTTCCCTTCTTCCTTCGTTGATACATGGTCTGTTCCGCAGCGCAAGTGGACCATGCCTTATTTGTAGCTTTATGCATGTTTGCCACTTCCACGCACCCGAATGCAAGCAGTAAGTTATGGAGGGTGCGCCCTGACACACAATCTGTAGGATTCTCAGAAGTTGTATGTCGGAGCAAGATCTGCTCTTAGAAACCGATAGTGTTTCCTGTCTCTCAAGTTATGGGAGGCGATAGGGGTCACGTAGGGCATGAGTCGAGGGTAGCGAGCCAACGATTTGCTTTTCGTTGCTCTTGGTGGTAAAACATATATGCAATCAGTTGCGCTGTGCTGCGCAGTGGCATGCAGACTGTTCATCGACGCTGAACGGTGTTGATCACTTCGATAATATGCATGACTGATACACCGAATAGCTTGAATTTGACGTGTGCATGTTTATAACATGGTTGATACAGGTTACGATGCGACTGATCTATAGGAAACAAGGTGTCGTAACAAGTTGTAAGCTCAGATGGTAACCCTGCTCGAAGAGAGGTGCATAGGAGGACATCTGGTATGCTCATACCCCTTGAGGACAGGGGGGCAGTTTTTTGTTTCTAATCGTCAGGTAGCATGTTAATGACAGCACTCACAGTATGCCAACTTGCTAACATTGGTTGTTTAGTATCTACGACCTCATTCGTCATACATTCACCATCAGCTACATCAACATACCAATTGGATGAGCATGACAATGATTGGGTCACAAGTGATATCAACTTGCACTGGCAACACCCCTTATGACCATACCTGCATCAGACCGTCTCAAATGAACGTGTATACATATTCATTAGGGAGCGTATGCTCCAAGTCACGTCCTCCTATGCGTCTTACTATAAAAGGCCGGGCCGCTCTAGCCATATGAACCTTTTATATTCCCCAAGACATCAACAAAACAACATTTCAAAGACTTGACAAGCATCGAAGATAGATATCAAAGCCATCATATCAACAAGACATCAACAAACCATCAATTATCAACATGTCAGCTCCAGTTAATCAGGGAAACTGTCTCGGCTGCCCCAGCGGCAGCTCCACCGGTAGCAGCGGTGGTCAGGGCCAAGGCGGCAGTGGTGGCCAGGGTGGCCAGGGCGGCGGCTCTGGCGGTTCGTCGACAACACTAGTGAATTAGATATCACATCAGTAGAGACTGATCAAATCTCGAAGAGGTTAGATCGGGATGGCACGGGACCTTCGTTGGCTGGTTGAGAGCATGGTTAGAACATAGCGCCATAGACGTCCCAACAAAGATATCCCATCATGTGAAAAACTGTCGCAAATTTCGCCAATCTACACCATTGTGTATTTGCCTCATCGTCTTCTCTTTGTGCAACTCTGTCTGTCTAGAGGTACAGCTTGGGGGCTCCCAATGCCCCGAAATAGAGAGGATAGTCGGATGGCCTCTAGGCATGCGACTTCCCCATATTGTATCCTACAAGTTGAGCGGCGATGACCATACTCTATCCGTAAATCATGATTCGGAATCGGGTGCCCAAGAAGCCGCCAGTTCGACGATCTAACTCATCCAGCATCAGAGTCTCTAGCAAAGTCAGGTCCCCCGTCGAGGTTGCGATACAGCATGCGACGACGTGGCCTGCGAGTTCCCAGTAGGCTCGAGGAAGAATAGGGTCGAGGAACGTTGCGAGGATGTCCAGGAACCCCAAGACATAGCTGATGATTCGGAGGTAAATGGTGGCCCACAACCAGATGTACCCCAAGACCTTTCTGATGAGCCGGAAGAAAAGAGGGGCCAACCACCAGAGAATGTAGGCGATCGCGACGAGCATGAGAATGGCGAGGACAAATTCGAGTTTGGTAGGTGCTGCTTCCTTGGGACTGGATATGGATACTGTAGTCATCTGCGAGGGGAGTAAAGTGTCAGTAAATGGACGGCCTCTCTCGCGAAGCAATCTGGAGATCTAAGCGCCAGGTTTCTCTCTTACTTACCAGCTTCTTGCTTTCCTTATCAAACTCCTTGGCCTCGTCGCGGATACGTTCCGTATCCTGGTACGCAAGGATCGCCTCATCCATAGAAACGGTGTCCTCCTCCCATTGCAACCGGTGCAACGCGTTGTAGAGGAATTGGATACGGTCCACCAGGTAGTTGTACCGGGAGCATAGCTCATAAATCAGCGGCTGGCGGGACAGGTTCTGGTCGATGATGAAGCGCTCGCCATTCCTGCCCGCCGCGCTCCCTAGCCACGCGGTGAGCTCGCGTGTGCTGTCACCCAGGATATGGACAGCCTCGGAGAGCGGGGTCCACGCGCTGTCGAGGAATTCCTCTATGAGCCATTCCCTAAGGTGGCGGCGAAATCTCTCCTCCTCGGTTTCGACGGGCCGGGCGGCGGCGACGGGCTGGGCGGCGACTTGCTGTGCTTGCCACTGCAGTACTACCGGTGGTAGATCTACACGCTGTGATTGGAGATCCAGTTAGTGACATGTGCTACACGAAAAGGAGGAGAAAGGAAAAGAGCCCCTTTCTTCTGCGGCATGACGCCGACTTACCTCGGGTGTTCTACCGCGACGGCGATGATGATAGCTGTGACGGCGAGTGCGCCGTCTTCCCCTTAATTTGGGCATGGTCGGCGATGTTGGTCGTTCAGTCTTGAGATGAAAGAGCTTGGTAGATCGCGCGATTGACACAATTGTGTCAGGAGAGTGACGAAAGGTAGGTCACTGCCAATGGGCAAAATGGAGGTAGTCTCAGAGGCCTGCATTTATCTTAACAAGCTGTACTAGCCGCATAAAGCGCTATGAAAAAACAGTACAAGACAGCCCAATAAGTCGTTACAACCTAGAGTGTCCATCTACATTTAAGCAATGTATATTTATTTATCTGTCAGACTACATATAATAGTACAATTCTGATTTAAAACGGCTGGTTAATTTGGCATTGGCCTGAGTCTTTTCATCCGCCTGTGAGTCGTAAAATGAAGCTGTTTACAGTCGGGGGTGAAAGGCACGCGTTATGTCAACCCGCGTTTCCTGCCTCAGTTCACTAAACGCGCTACGGCTAAGTCCTAGGTAGCCTGCTACTACTATTAGGTTTTATTGTCAACGATGTTGCTTATTTATAGGTCTCTTTGGTTCCCCAGAGCACCACCTGCTGAGGTGTCCTACAAAGGCTTCCCTGGGGATTATGCCAGCTGGATTGGTCGCGCCCTCCCACAACAACAACGCCTGAAAGGGTTTGCGACTGCTTTTATAATTACCCTTTAATTCAGAAGCTCAGCAGACGCAATGGCGACCCTTGCGCCTTTTTGCCATGCCGATCAATACAGCAATGACTTCAGACAATCCATGCAAAGACTCACATGAGCCTAGTCGCTCTCAGTGGTCATTTCAGTGACGCCGACCCCCCTTGGGGAGAACATCAAGGTCCATGTTACTCATCAGATCACCACATTGTTTGTCAAACCAGCGAGCATCCTGACTGGGTACTTCAGTGAAACAGCTTCAGTCTGCCGGATCCCCGGCCTGTATATTTTGAAGCTTACCTCTTTTGCCTTCTGTACACCATCAGCTGCCTCATCGACAGCCGCGGAGCCTTCCCCGCCAGATTCAGCTTCCTGCCGACATATGAACAGGCCGACGGGGTCAACTGAAAGTTGACGGAGGATTGCCGCGGCCCCTCAGGCAGCCCGCTCGCGAAAAAAGTCGTTGCCATTCGGTTCAGACCCACGGTCCAAGTAGCTCGTGAGTTTCCATGTTCCTAGCGCTGCTTCTAAAGTAGCAACCTGCTGAGCTAGTCACCAAGGCTGTTGCTCACAAGCTGTCATGGACTTCGACTGACACATCTACCTTTAAACAGATCGATTTACAAGAAGCTGGGCTACCTCATGGGATACAAAAACTTTCTATCTGCCAAGAAGCTCATGTAACTTAACGTTGGGGACCCTTATCCAAAAACCAAGGCGTTGCGACAGCGGGTAGTTAGACTACCAGGACCAAAATGGGACAGCGCGTCTACGCGGCTGCTGAACTCAAGGAAAACACCGACAACGCAACCGAGCAGATTGCCTCTGTCTCTCATGATGCCTCGAAGCGTAAGGTCAACGGCAATGCCCGCTCCGCCGCCCCCAAGCGAGCCTGAGCCGCCCGCGCCAAAAAGACAAAGCCCGCCAATAAAGAGTGGAAGGACATCGAGGACAATAAGGACGCCAATAAATATCTACTTCTGATTTATCAGTAGACTCAACATGGAGTTACCACACCTTGGGTGTGCTACCAGCCGGGCTGCTCTAGAGGTGACTTCGGACTAGCTAATCTCCGAGTAAAAGCTTTTAAGCCATCTGAGGGCCACGGCATCACAAAGGAGCAGAACGCACGGCTGGCACCGCGGGCCGAGGTACCAAACAACGAAGCACCGCCTGCTGCCGCCGCCTCCGAGGCCGAGACTGCTGAGGAGCATGTCGAAGACCAGCAGCCTGCTGTGGGTGACACCGTCAGAGGAGATTCAGTTGATCCGGCTAGGACAGTGGACCGAGTCATCAAGGATCTCCTGGCTCTCTATATAAAGATTAATAAACAGACCCATTTTAGTGACCGAGCCTCGAACCTAGCTACCGGCACCCATGTCAAGTTCAAAGACCATAACTGGAGTTGATGGATGCATCATGTTCCCCAACATTCTTTTTTTTTAGTTCAGAGACGAGTAGACTAACCCACTTCAGCGGCCAGACTCTCCTCGGCCCACGAATCAATCCAAGTCTGCAATCTCCGAAGAAGAAACCGCGACAGCTCCTCCCAGCTCTCCATCTCCCGCTCCCGAGCCGGATCCCATTCTTCCCCCGTCCGCACGACGGAACGCGAAAGTTGGTTCCGCTCCTCCAGATGCCAAGCCAGCACCGGGTCTCGGCTGCGCGTCTCGCTCGTAACCAGCAGCGCCTGCGCGGCAAAGGATTGCGCCTCCGCCTCGCTCGCGGCACGCTCGCTCTCGGTCGGGCCGAAGGTGGCCTGGATGCGGCAGAAGTAGATCATGGAGCAGAAGAAGATGCCGCGGAGCCGGATGCGGCCCGGAGACTCGGCGGCGAGGGGCATGTCGAAGAGCGAGGCTGGGTATGGGGGTCGGTGCTGGTAGGAGAGGTGGCCGTTGTGAAAGGTGCGGTAGACCCGCCTGGTGCGCTCGAGGATGTTAATACTAAGGTCGCGATACTCGGACGATCCGCACGACGGCGCCTTTTCGGAGAGAACCTGGATATCCTTCAGGATACCTGGCAGGAACGCGATGGCACCGATGAGTTTCCACAAGAGCTGCGAGTCGGCGTCTCGTTCGTCGCTGGCGGCGCGGTCGAAGAAGTTCTGCCATTCTCGGGTTTCGAACAAGGATGTCTCTTTCTTGTATATCGCCTTCATTATCTGTAAACCGTTTAGGTGGCGCGAATCGGAGATTGATTGGAACTAGACTACTCACCACATATGGACCTTGACTCCGGATAAGTACCTGCTCAAATGCAGACATTCGGCTGGAAGGTCCCATCTGTTTTATCAGGTCGATCCCGGCATTACTATGGAAGATCACGGCGTTCTGATTCGGAGGGCCGAGTGACTGGGGAGAAGAACAGAAAGGTTACTATCGGTTCATCTTTACCTGGTTTAAGAGATGGGACACGGCTTTCCTTACCTCATAGAGTACTAGTAGACGTGTCGCGCAGTAAATGTCCGATACCAGGGCGGGAGGCTCCGCCGTGACGGCAGCGGCAAGACTCGTTAGGGCTTTGGAGTAGAGTGCCGTGTGCAGAAGTGACGAGGTTGAGGAGCCGCCCACCATATGCGCTGCCCGGGCAGCCACGCAATGCATGGCATCGTTCAGGAACAGCGCAGAACCGTAGCGGCTCGGGAGGTATGTCAAGAAGCAGGAAGGCCATCTTTGCAGAAGGGAACCAGCAGACTGAGGGTTGTGCTGCAGCAAGCCGCAGGCGTTTGCCGCGAGGTCTATGTCTGTGAAGCTGGTCAGGCATGTGATGTCAAAGTTAAACTTGGCTCGCATGGCTTCGTAGCCGTTGTAAGAGGGTAGTGATAGGATTAATGGCGGCCCGGGGGATTGAATGGGCGCTGACGCAGCAGCAGCGATCTCATTCTGTGGGCTGATCTGATCCGTCGCACTGGCTTTGGTTTCATGGGCACGTTTCCGGTTTCTGCAACCCGACTTTGCGGCCTGGTGCCGGATGATCGACCTCGCATCCTCGCTAGGGCGCCCGGTCAGAAGCGGCTCGACCATGTCCACAAATAATAGGGCAGGGCCGTCCTTCCGGCGGCTACGCCTTCGTCTTGGTGCTGTGATAGGTGTCGACTCCATATTCGGAAATGTTGGCGACGGGAAGGGCCAAAGGCGTCATACACGCAACCCCTTGTCCCGCATTAATAGTTGGTAATCTATAAGAACTCACAAAGGAGGGAACGAGGGAGGTGAGGTTTCGCCAGCCTCATCGATTACTTGTGCTTTGGGATGCCCCAGCAATGCCTCTTCTTGGATTAGCATATGTTACACTCGCTGCATGTGCTAAATCCCTTTCGCAAACGCCACGCCTGCAGCGCATATGCAGGCTGACATGGAGTGTTGCCCCTTTCGAGTTTAGCGCATGTCACTATTGCTGCAGGTGGTAGCGGCGAGCCCGGTCTGTCAAGAAGTTATGTAGGCGATAATATGCTTTCCAGTGCCCCTTACATAATGTGTACCGTGTTTAGCAGAATACAGTCCATTGGCGCAGCCTTATGGTCTATCTTGGCAAAGGCTTGGCAAATAATTACATGAAAGAAAATGACTAAGCTTGCATACATCTTTTCCATTGATCCGTGCATAATACATCCATACGCATGGCCCCAATCAGCCAACATAGTATTACAACAATGCACCACTACGAAAGTAGAGCAGAGAAAGACAGTGCCCATTCCAGCCTCAATGTTTGTTGCGAACAAACATAACGCCAATGAACACGTAGAATAGAGCAGAAACCACCGCCAACCCGGTCTGCATACGGCTCACCAGATCCCCCCGTTGGATATAAGCCGGGTTCTTGGAGGCCAGGCCCGGCACTTCAGCGCCAGGTCCTCCCGCCGAGAGCAGCAAGCCGTTGAAAGCCTGCGTCAAGCCAACAGCCTCCGTGAGAGCCAGGCCCACCCCGAAGGCGCCCAAGATGGCCCCCACCAGCACCGAGACCTTGTATCCGGGCCGGTGCGAGGGCTCGGCCGTCGAGGCGACGAAGAGGATCGTACCGCTGAAGGAGAAGGCGACCGTCTGCAGGACCGGCGGCGGCCAGAAGAAGGCCTGCTTTTGCAGTTGGGTGGCGTAGGGGACCGTCGCGTTGAGCGCGTCCTGTACCGAGGCTTGGATGTCGGCGGGGAGGTGCAGGTCTTCCGAGAGCTCCCTCCCCAGGTCTTCGGGGTCGGTGGTGCGCATGTTGGTGACGCAGTGGGTCAGGGGGTCTCCCTTGGTTCCGTTATTGGTTTCATTATTGGTCCCCACCGGGTGGGTCAAGTTGGCTACGGACAGACATCCGCCTGTTGTCATCCACGTTAGTGTTCTGAACTCTGAATATCTCGTGGTTATTTATTAGCCGGGACTTATAATATCACTCACCAAAGTAGCCGACTGTGAGATTGACATCGTGGGTTTGATTGACGTGCAGTTCGGCCAAATACAGCCCGTTCAGGCCAGAGGAAATGCACCCAGCAGAGATGAGACCTATACAAAGTCAGATGGGTGTTCAACTATTCACGAGCGAAGGCGGATATGTATAGTGGTATACTAACATCCGATCACAATGCTTGCAAGAAAGGCGAGAGCAGCCACCGTTACCACGGCCCAAGAAGATCGCTTCTTGGGAACTCGGAACACTAGGGAGTACATTTCAGTTGCAATCCAAATGCAACGAGAAGGGGTCAGTAGAGGTGTGCTTACGTCCCTGCTGCTTCTCCGAGTATCTGAAATCGTTCTGGTGGCCATGGTACCGGGGCAATAACGGGGGAGCATTGGGGCGGGACTTCGTCTTCTTGTTGGCGAAGAGACCCTTCTTCGGCGATCTGTTGGCATAGGCTTTTCTTCCCTTGGCCATGGTTTCCAATGATGGTATCTACAGATTGAAGAAGAGGGAGATATGTCTGTGAGATGTAGATAAAGCAAGAGGCGGGTGAAGTGAAGCTAAGGGTTCCTGGAGCCTCACGACCTCAGAAGGTCATTTCAGGGATTCCGGCATCGTCGCCTCTTATACATCATCTACGACGCAGATTTCCGTCCTCCTCAGCCTTATGCGTGCCTTTTTAATGAGACCAGACGCTTTTTCCCCTATAGACTTCTCGTGGCGTCCGGGTACCAACCTATTGTGGAAATCAGGGCGGCTATGCAGGAGATATCGAAACACCCGGCAGAGCCTCCAAATTAAACAGAATATGCATCGGAATGTGTACTGATTTGATGGGAATTGCCGCCCGGCACTGAGATAACCACGTGGCTTGCAGCGTAGGATTAGTATAGGTCAGATTGGCGAGGGTGTGCAGGAGCTGATGCCAAGCATGTCTCAAAGTAAGCCATTACTTAATTGTGTGAGAGGGTTGCCGACACGGCATTGGACAGCCTGATCATGGAAGGGGCCAAAAATAAAATGCGAATGTACCAAAGGTTCCATTTCGCAACTAGCCGCATTGCCACAGCCCACAGCCTTACGGGCGGTCTCGATTTGGGGTCGGTCTGTCGGATCCTATTTCCAGCCCCCACAGCCTGATGTTGGTCCAAGACATCAGGGGTAAGGCTGTTCGTCGCATTTTTACAGGATCTTCAGGCACGAAAATAGCCGCCCGGGACCGAAGGAGGCGGCAAGTAATATCGAAACATGGTAGAAGTAGGGCGCGCTCATAGTCTCTCACTAGAAGGGAAAGGTCGCTACATATGTTGGGAGGCCGGTCCTTCATTTTGCTATATATCCCCAGATATTCACATCCCATCCATCATCTCTCCCCCTGATCTATAAAACATTGGCGAGTCTCACACCCCCTGTTGTAACGTCTCAACACTGTCAGTTATCCAAATTTTGTCAGCTATCCTGATATATCTCTTTCCAAATTCCCTTCCCATTTATTCCTCATCCATCAGCGTCTCTCTCAACCATGGCCAACGAACGTCCCCGCCCCCAGCCCCCGTCTTACGCTGTGGGGAAGCTGTGCTGCTTGACGAAGCAACCTGCCGAGGCGCCAGTATTCGACCTCGTAGTCGTACACGGCCTGCAGACGCCTGCGTACAAGTCCGACACGTGGCTGAAGCACATCCTACCCAAGGATTTCCCCGGCTCGCGTGTCTTCTCTTTCCGCTACAACACGCAAGACGTGTTTGTTGCGCGATGGGATGAAGGGTTTGAGCAGTCCGTCTCGAAACTGCTCGATGGCATCGTCGCGGCGCGCTCCCCGCTCCCGGCGCAACGGTCACTGGTTTTCATGTGCCAGGGGCTGGGGGGCTACTCGTCGAAGCGGTAAGCACTTCACATGCGGCCTACCTGACCACTTGCAACAAGTACTGATCTGTGTACTCATCAAGGCCCTCAATCGCGTCATGGCAGATGACCCCAGGTACTCGCAGCTAAAGATGGCTGCGAAAGTAGTCATCTTCCTCAACACGCCACAGAACCAGACCCACATGGCCCCTTGGGCGCCTTTGTTGACTCACATCGCGGCAACTAGCCTCCAATTCGAGCCGCAGCTGCTGCGAGGTGTGGAGAAGTGGCTCCAGGGGAATGCATCGTCACTCCAGAAGGTCGCACTTGCCTTCCGAGAGCGGTGCTCCAAGCTGAGGATTCTTTCCATTTACAACTCCATGGGTGCTGTACACTTGGTAAGTCATTACCGTCATTGCTACAATCAACATCTTGCTTATACTATGGTGCGTATAGGGGAGCGGAGATGAGCTCACCGGTATCTTTACCACCGGCTTCAAACGCGAGAAGACGCTGGACATCAAAGGCTACGACTACCACTCCACTCCCAAGCCGGCAAACAAAGATGACGAGCTTCTCAAGTTGTTGGCCAAGGAGGTAAAGTCACAGCTGCGTCTTGCCAGTAAGCTGGATAACCCAGCAGCAACGGGACCGGACACGAACAAGTCAGGTATCGCAAACGGGAAGCCAGGTGAGCCAGTGCTTGATGACGATGATGATGCATTGCTAATTTGGATCTCAAAGATACCACGAGACCGGAGGCCAAGAAGGCAAATGCCACAGTTGGAAAGAGAAGTAAGTTCTCATAGTACACGATGACGGGGATCAAGGGCTAATACATACGCTGAAGGTATCCTCGGCTCTCAGCCAGATAACAAATCAGTCTCGAATGCCGTGAACTCTAGAGGCAGAGAGAAGCAAATCATCAACAATGTGACACAAATAGTTTCTGTTCAGAATCAGCAGACGTCATTTCAGAACCAGCAGTTTGGTCCGGAGTCCGTCTTGGCCCCTAAAAGGACGGGACCGATGCCACAAAGCGGCGCGTCCTCGAAGCCACCCGTCAGCCGTCCGCCGCCAGACACTAGACCAGTCTCAAATGCCCCAAACTCCAAAGGCCCAGACAGTTAGTCAACAACAATAAGACCAAGGTGGTTTCTGTTCAGGGTCAGCATACCTATTTCCAGAACAAACCATATGGTCCGGCTTCCGGCATGACCCCTAGCCAAACGGGACCGGTACTACCACGTGGCGGGTCTTCGAAGCCACCCGCCGACCGCCCGCAACCGGGACATATCCGGCCTTACCAGGCGAACGGTCAAGCTCCACCCGGTAATAACCCACCTAGGCCTATACAAACCTACAGCCCTCAACCAAGGCCCGGTTCACAGCCGGCATATATGGCCCCACAAGCGAACGGGACCCCAAGCCAAAATACCGCGCCTAGTAATCCCATGTATACCCGGCCTCCCGCCCAGCAGCCGGCAAACCAGCGACCCGGACCAGATCCATACCCAAAGCAGAACTATCTCCCATATCGACCCCAGTCAAGCCAGCCATCCTCGGGGAATGTAGCAGGAAATGGTCCAAGTCAGGGGTGCCCCGGAAGAGCGCAGCAAGCAACACCAAGCGGGAGGTTCAACGGACACCCCCAAAACCAACAGCAGAGGCAGCACCCCCAGCAACAGATCTCCGATCCCAAACCTAAGAGCAGTGGCTTCTTTGGGAAATTGTTCAGTTCTGGACCAACCCCAGCTAAGCAGCAGCCGACGAGAGGTATGCCGCCAAATCATCTCAGCCAGCCACCACAACAACAGCAGCAGCAGCAGCAGCAGCAGCTAACAATCAACATGCCGCAAAATCACCCAAGCCAACAGCAACCGCCATCAAAACAACAGCCCACGAGGAGCAGGCCGCCATATTTCCCAAGCCAATCACCGCAGCAGCAGCCCACGCGAGGTATGCCGTCAAATCGGTTAATCCAATCACCACCACACCAACAGCAGCGGCAGCAGCAGCGTCCTAACCCAACCAATCCGGGAAATAGCCAGAGCAGCCGCGGCATGACACCCCAGTATGGCCAGAACAATAAAAACTCTTCCTCAAGCCGTGGCCCGCCGAGTGCTGCGCCAGTCTCGACTGCCACGCACCCATACTCATACCAGAGCAATCAGCAATCAGGTCATCGGTCCGATCACTTCGGTGCCGCCTATCCCCAACCACAACAGCCCATGGCCAACAACGGAGCCATGCAGCCTATATCTTCTCAGGGCAATCAGCAAGCAAGCTATCAGTTTAATAACCACAACCCTGCCTATCCTCCACCACAGCAACATGTGACCAGTAGTGGATCGCACGCGCAGCGTGGTTTCCACGAGAGCAACTCTCATAACACGTCCCATCAGCATGGAGAACACCCTTCGTTCCACTACCATCATCAAGATTCGACTCACAACGACAACTCCTCCACCACGAAAAGTACCAAGAGTAATGTCGCGGCTGCGGTAGGTGGTTTCGCTCTCGGGATGGCAAGTATGGCCGCGTACGATCATTTCCGCAAGAAAGACGCGGACAAAGACAATCAAGGCCATGTCCTCGGTGGGCCTTCTGATGATGATGACGACAACGACTCTGCGGCCTCGAACAGTAGCGAGGATGAGAATGAGTACCCTCGGCAAATGTACGAAGACGAAGAGAACGACGAGGAGAAACAAGAAGTTGATGTCCTCGGCGAAGCTTCTGATGACGAGACTGAACCCGAGGCATCCGATGATGGGGAGGACGAAAACGAGTACACTCACCAAGAGTACGGTACCGAAGAAAGCGAAGAGGAGGAGGACGCATCCGAGCATGGAGCCTCGGACGAGGAGGGCAGTGACATCGTGTATGAGGATGAGGAGTCGAACGAAGCGTCTTTTGATTACGACGCCGAAGAGAATAGTGTTTACGATGAGTTTGAGGCGATGTCGGCGGACTATGAGGACATCGTGCCTGAAGAGGAGGCGTCAGAAGCAGAACAAGAAGAGGAACAAGAAGGGGTATGGGGCTACGAGAACGAAGGCCAGTATTCGTCTGACGAAAGTTCGGTCGAGGGGGGAGGAAGAGGAAGTAGAAGGAGAGGAGGAGGAAGAGGGGGAGGAAGAGGAGGGGGAGGAAGAAGAGGAGGAGGATGAGGAGGATGAGGAAGGTAGTGATGGGGCTAGCGAGAATGACGGGGTTTATTACAATAGCGACGGCGATGCGGAGGCACAGGAGGAATACGATGGCCAGGAAGTCGAGGACGGTTACGAAAATGTGTACGACGGTTATGGTAAAGAAGAGGACAGCTACGACTACTACTAGGCGAGTTATATTAGGGGATGTATTCATTCTGTACCCATAACTGTTCAGATTCGAACTAAGTGCCAATCTTTCTTCACACTTGTATCTCTTCCCCTTTCCAAGTGTAGCTTCATTCATTCGCAGTTTCAGCTGCTGAATCGCCTTGCGCTTTGACAGCTGGAGGCAGATCTGCGGCGGTGGTCTTTTGTCCCTCTGCCCCAAAACCCGGTGGGGATCCAGGTGCAGCATCCTCTACTGCAGGCTGACTGACGGGCAGAACCTGTGACCACGGCGCCCCAAACCACTCTGTCAGGTAATCCGTAGGCTTCGCCCTTACCTCACCCCGAGTTTTGGAGAATGCAAACTGCATGATCAGTCCCAGCTTACTCGCCAGCAGCGAATGGCGTTGGATATCACGTCGCTCCTGGTCTTCTTTGATGCCCGTAGCATGCCAAAACTCATCCCAGAAGGCGCCGTCACTGACGTCTCGAGAGCAATAATCATGCCATCCTGCCCCTGACATTACCCCCGACATACGCCTCAAAGCCCACAGTTCGAAACCAAAAGGCTGAACAGAGGCTAGAGACCAATCAATGATCCCGGAAATGGCATACGAATCCGGATCGACGAGGACGTTAGTCTCCGAGAGGTCCATATGGTTCAGGACCTGGGGGTACTCCTTGCTGAAGAAATAGGATATCCCGCTTTCGGCTTCCAGCTCTGCGATGGTGTCGTGGAGGAAGGCATACTGCTCGGAGCTTTTCATAAGGTCGAGCTGGTTCGGAGATCGATTTGTGCCTGCTGTAACACGTCGGAGCTGACGGATTGAGGTTTCAACCAGCATCTCGCGAAGTACCTATCTAATATTAGCACAGAGAAAAGGACCGATTTTCCACAGGACTTACCTTGCCAGGTGACGAACGTAGTTCATATGCTTCTTCAAGGCGGTGTCGCTTAACGTGGGCCCAAATGGGTGTACTTCCAGATACACCTTGCCAGGGAGGCAAGGCATGGTATAGATGAGCAGGCTCTTCTCTTCGTTCTTCTCATCCCCGAGCATACCATGATAGGCCGACTGAGGGACAATGTCGCCGTGGACAGGCTTGCAAATTAATTAATCAATCTAACCACCTAGCGGTAGTTAATTAATTAGCTAATTTTAACTACTCGGTGCTCGTTAATTAATTAATTAAAAGGTATTAATTAATTAATTAATAATAATTAACGATCTTATAATAATTTTTAATATTTTATATATAATTTATATATCGTTTTATTTTAAATCGCTTAATAATAATTATTTAATTACCTTTAATCCTATTTAATCTATTATAAGATTCTAGATCTCTTTTTACTTTAGCTCTTTTATTATTAATAGGAATATAATATTAATATTTTAAATAATTCTAACTTAATATTAAAACTTTAATATTATTAATATATTTATAATATTTATATTAAATCTATATTTAACGGGAATAAATAAATTATTAATTAATAAAAATAACCTTTTATATTTAATAAATATTAATTAAATTATAAGGAAATCGAGGGCTATTTATAAAAACTTAAGGTAATTATAATAAATATATTAATATTAAATCGAATCGATATTAATATTTAATATATTAATATTTTATTAATATTAATATAAATATTCGTTATCGCGATTATCGTTATTAAGACGTTAGTTAATTATTTACTTACGTTATTATTAAAAGAAAGAAATAAAACTATTTATATAAAATCGATTAAAATATCGTTAATATAATAGGTCGAGGGTTTATAATATTTAAATCTTTATATTCTTTATTTTATATATTTTTAATTTAATCCTTTATATTATATATATATTTAAAGTTTATTAATTAAAGATTTTTAAAGGTTTTCTATTATTAATTTAAATAAAATATATATATAATATAATATATTAATATATAATATAAAAAGGTATAATAATTATTAATTTTAAATTAAACGATATTAATCTTAATAATATATTCTTTTAAATTAAGGTATAATTTTAACTCTTTTTTATATTATTTTAACTTTTAAAGAATAAATTTAAAGCTTAATAAATAATAATAAATATAGTTATATAAACCTTTAAAGCTATTTAATTAACACCGTATATAACTATCGCCTTTTAATTAAATAATATAATCTTTAAAATCCTTTAATATAACGATAATTTTAAAAATAAGTTAATTAAAAAGGGTTAATTAATTATATTTATAAAGGAAAATAAATATATTATTTAAAATATATAATTAAATATTATTAATTATAAACGACCGGTATTTATCGGTCTATTATTAATTAAATCGAATATATATTATTTTAATATAGTCACGCGGTAAGTAACGCTCTTATAATATAATTTAATAATTAATTAAAATTATTATTTATTAAGTTAAGGAATAAAAGAAAAGAGTAGTTAAATCGAGTTAAAAAAGAGATAAGGTATTAATATTAAAGTTAATATAGCTTTAAATAGAGCTTTATCCTTTTAAAATTAATTAAATCGTATATATCTATTTATTAATAAACTAGTTATATAATTAATATATTAATATAATTTAAACCTTTACTTAATTATATAATAAGTTCTTAATTAATATATTTAATTATTTTTAACGAGTTATATTAACTTCTTTTAATATTTAATAAAGTTATTAAAATCGATGTAATTATTTTTTTAAATAATTAAAAAAATATTATTAAAACGGTTACTTTAATCGATTATAATTATAAAGATATAAAATTTATTAATAAGCTCTTATTAACGTCACTCTTTATATTTAATATTAGTTAAAATAATAATATTATCGAAATTATTAAATATATAAATATTATTTATTATTAATCCTTTAAAATTAAATAAAGCTTTAATAATTAAATTTAAAATATAATTAAAATAATAACTTTAATAATAACGTCCTTTAAATCTATATATATTATTAATAAATTCTATTATTATATCTATATTATTAATATTATTAAAAATAAAATATTTTATTTTATTATTAATATTATAAAAGTTAATAAGCTTTATTATTATAACGTTAATAACGTTATTTATATAATTATTTAAAACTTTTAATATATTAAATATAATCTTTTATAATTAATTTATATATATTATATTTATTACTTAACCTTTAATTATTAAACACGAAATATATTTAATTAAGGGCGTTTTATAATATATTAATAATTAATTAATAATAACGTTTAAATTTTTAAATAATATATAATCGAAATATAATATATAATAAAATTACTTATTAAATTTAAACTTAGGGGTTTAAATAATTATAAATAATATAAAATCTAAATAAATTAATATTATAAAAAGGTAAGGATTTATTAATAATCTATTTAATAATAAAACGTTAAAAATATACTTTATTAAAGGAATTATATATTTTATATATAATCTTTATATCGTCGGCGTTATTAATATTTATATTAATTAAAAAAGATATTAAATCCCGGCGTTAAAAGAATTTAATGTAATTTAAAAATTTATTCTTTAATTTTATAATATTATTAAAAAGCGTCTTACTATTATATTTCGAATATAAATAATTTATTAAATTCATAATATTTTAATAAATAAAAGAGATATAAATTAATAATTATTTTATTATATAAGTTTTATAAATTTAATACCTCTTTTTACTTTTAATAAAATTAAGATTAAATCTTTAAATCTAAACGATTCGATACTTAAATATATCTATAAATAACTATAAACTATAATATTTAATAAATATATATAATTATTATTCGGTTTAAATAAAAAGCTTAATAATATTAATAAATCGATAATTAAGTATAACGACGGCGGCGTAAATAATATTATAAATAATAAATTTAATAAAATAATTAATTAATAAAATTATTAAAGAACGCGTAAAGTTAATATATTATTTATTATTTAAAATAGTATTAAAAATATATTTCGCGTTAAAATTATTTTTTAACTTATTAATATTAAATTATAATATTTAATCTAGCTTCCTCGACCTTTATTAACTTTAAATAAAATATTAAAAAAGATTATAAAATATATAAATAAAAAGCTTTATTTTAAGCTTAAAATTATAAAAATATTAAAAGATATTATAATTAAAATTAATTAATCTAATTTAATTAATACCTTTTAATTAATTAATTAAATAATTTCTAAAGCTTTAATTAATTAATTAATTAAAGGGTATTAGTTAATTAATTAATTAATTAGTTAATTCTGGTTAATTAATTTGCAAGCCTGGCCGTGGATGTATTTGGCAAGACTCTCAGTTTCGTACCCAAGCTTGGACTCGGGGACTCGGAAAGATATGATTGTCTCCGTAGTAGCGATCACGGTGTAACTGAGGGATCCTTGCATTTCCACTGGTCTAACCGCTTTTGCCTTCAGCAATGCGTGAGCTTTCTCGTCGCATTCTTTCTGAGACGGGTCCTGACGCCGAGTGAAGAACTCCTCAATGGATTCTTTCATCCATTCCTATGCACCCATGGTGAGGATGATGTTGTCCGAGAGGTATTGTAGTTATATGTGAAGATGGATGGGAGACTGAGTTCAAGTTCGTAACCTCAAATTGGCAGCTTGTGGAATATGAGCTTATGCCTCCTTTGATGGTTTCAAGCCTTTAAGGCCCTCAATGAATATATGACGAGAACATTAATTTAAAGAAATTATTTATCGTCTTTCAGAAGCCAACCCAGGAGTCGGGCTTTCAACTGTCCAAACTAAGGGCGACAGCTGTAGAAGCACGGGTAGTCCTCATTGTCCTTTTTATTTCCACTCTAAAGACCCTCATAAAGACGCAAGTCATCGATCTGGCTGTTATTCCCGTCGGTAACGAGTATGGGCAGGCCAATATCCACGGCCTGGTCCAAGGACTCAAGATAGCCAAAGTCTGGGCTTGGAGAAGGTATTTCGAGCCAAGAGAAGGACATCAACTAAATCCAATGCGGGCTTTGGCCCTATGAAGGGATCAGAAAGGAAGCACTAGCACATATGTCTTTCCCGCGCTCGTTATAACGCAATCAGTCAATCTGGAATCACCATAAAGTCCGTTGATCGAGGTTGTGCATTTCTCATGGTCACGAATCCTTTTCTAGATACCTTCCAATGATCATTCTAACACACAAAGGGTGCTGGGGGCGTCCCCTACCGCATATGTCGATTCTTTTGCCATTATTACGGCGCCGCGGGGTTATGTAATAATTGCCCGCGAAATTGGAAAGAACATGGAAGGAACCGGTCAGCTATCTTATCACTGGTTCTCCCGTTTCATAAGTATTCCAATCCTGCCTGACCCAACACCAGAAGGAGAATTGTCAGCGTCAACATCTGCCAAACCTACAATCCGAAGATCGACAGAACTTATCAACCGTACCACAGCATTGTTTCGTGAAGACTAGGCATCATGACCCGGACTACAATTTCTAACCAAACAATCATCACTATCACGATGTATCAAGGCGTCTACGGTCCTACCAACTACTCACCCTTCCGTCTCTCCAACGTATATCAGCCTCCTGTGAACTTGCCGGGACAACCGAGACATATGAGAAGAAGCCCGCCTCCGAACATTCCTTTCAGACCAGCATACCCATGCGTTCCGATAAGCGACCCATACCCATATTGCAATTACCCGCCCATCTTCTCGCGCAGGCTTTCGGCAACAAGGCGCGACCAAGCCTACTCTGGCTTCCCGCCTGAGAACCCGCGGGAAACCGCGAGACGGCTGCAGGCTTCCTCGGATGCAATGTACCACAGGATGGAGGCAGATAAACAGAAGAAGGCGGCCGAGCAGGCTAGAGCGGCCAAAAAGACCAGGGAGGAAAGGAAAGCAATCGCTCAGGCGAGGAAAGAGTCACCTAAGAAGCCCGAGGCGCCTGGTCAGCCCAAGACGCCTAAGGAATCGAGCGCTCCCAAGCCAAAGGGCAGCAAGGAGACACCGACACCAAAAGCAAAACACCGTTCTCTCCGCCGCATGTTGCGCGATTAGCATGCCCGCATCACAAAGAAGAAAACTCGTAAGTCAAAGCTTGCCGAGGCAGCCAGTCTGGGAGTACATGAGACAGAATACTGACACCGAGCGCCAGTTGACAAGGGCAAGGAACCGGAGAGACTGGCCACCCCTCGGATCGTCGTTGGACCGTCACCCATTCGATCGTCATCCGTCTCCAACCTCAGAACCCCAAGTCCGTTTGGAGATGGACCATACATGGCTCGACGCCCTCGCAAAGTCGACCCCAGCAATGGGAACACCAAGAATGTCAAGAATACGATGCCCCCTCAAATTGTCCTTGGGAGTACACCCATACGAGTGTTTTCCGCGATGGACCTACATAGCCCAAGCCCATTTGGAGATAGGTCGCTCATGGCTCGTCGCCCTCGAAAAGTTTCGTTCGAGGACGGCTACAAGAGAGACGAGAAGGAGAACAAGAGGAAGGGATGAAAAACATTTAGGATGGCAAAAAGAAGTCCGTGGATTGCAAGACGAAGGGCAAGGATGGCTAGGGGAAAGCCAAGGACTGAACACCCAAACGTGGGGGTTACAAAAGAAATCACCAGCAACATTGCCGTAGCTAGAAACCTAGAACACCTATCCAACCAATGAATCTGATTGACCCGAGTTACCTGAAAGCCGACGACTGCATGCGTAAGCTCATGTGACCAGTTGATGCAGATGCAAGGGAAGGATTCGGCGTGCCATGCCGCCAATTGCACGGATCTCAGCCGTTGGGAGCGGCCCCTGCTAGCAAAGGCCAAGAGCCGCAACAGCGCAAATGCGTTCCCGGGCGTGACAAACGTGGGGAACCATAGGACCACTCGGTGTAGCGTCGGGCAGCAGAGGCGTTGGATTTGGCGAAATTAGTTGGTTGCGATAGACTCGGGGCCTGCACTCGGAGTCGACATCCGTGTACTCCCCCAAACAAGCAACTTTCGGTGAGGGTGCGCCTGTCCCAGCCTGCACCTAATACGCTGCAGTCCCCAAGAAGGACAATACAAGTGGGAATAGGAGAGAAATTGGCCCCCACACTATCGGTGGGCAATTGAAACCACCGGAGCCGGACCGCGAGTCGGAGGCATTGGGTGAAGGGGATCGGCTGGACGGCAAACGCCATCCCCCACGCTACGGCCTTCCGTTAGGTCCATCAGATCCAAGGACTAAAGTGCGTGCACGTTGCATTGGGTCCAGCTTGGCTCTTCTGCAAGTTCATGCCCGGGCGCAAAATCAAGCAATTTAACAAGACTTGGACAAGACTTGCTTGGGGGAACGGCGAATCTCTTGGGAATGAGCTTTTTTCTGTTTGCAAAGCTTCGCTCGCTTGCTTGTTTGCGGTCCATGACGATGTAATTCGTGGTTGGGTGACCGCCAGTCCACAATGCCGAGCATGCCCAGGCAGTCGGGCGGTCTTGGGGCCGCTTGGCTGATGGAATTTTGGAATTTTCTTCATGCCCAGCACTGCTTGGCTGGCAAGCTCGCCATCGCCCATCATCTTGCAAACTGGGCCAAATCTTACATGCAAGCCGACCGTTTGCTGACCTAGGAACATTTGCGCCGGAAAAATTGCCTCCTCCGCGCCCCATGCTTGTGGGCAGAGGACGCGTGTGACGTCGGGGTGCATTCCCGAGCCTGCCAGACTATTCAAAATATTTCGAGCCGAGATACATACCTAGGTCGAGACAGACGGTCGGATAGAGAGAAAGCGAGGGAAAAAAGCACCCCAGTCGCAAGCGACGTAATCCTATGGGTCCCCGTCCCTCTGGGGATGAGCCGCCAAGAGGCTAACCTGAACTGCTGCGGGAAACCACTCCACGGAACTTCGGCACAACAGCTGCAGCTGAGCGTGTTGCTTTGCTTTGTTTACTCACCTTGGCCAATTCCGCCGAGCGAACGTTCAACCCCTGTGCCTGTTGTTGGCATCGTGCCGCTGTCTGTTGGGCAGAACGGGAAATGCATGCCCAATGTGAAAAACGCGGTTTCGTCGTTTATGGGAAAGAGCATCCGATAAGAAAATGAAGAAGTAAAAGAAACTGCTCGTTAGGAGAAAATTTGAGGCTCACTAATGCAAGGCCCAATAGCGAGCCAGAGACGCTAGAAAAGAAAAGTCAATCAATCTGTATGCGGCCGAACCTTCCAACTCGACGGGAACTGGCACAACGGAAGAGATAAGACACAGAGGGTGATTCGAGAGTTTTAATGGGTTCCAGATGCCCATGATTGAGTGGACGAACTTCCGTGGTATCTTGCATGTAGCGACCATGTATTAGCAGTTTGGCCAATGAATCTGATGGACATACATCCGACTGCTTGGAAAGATGCAACCGACATGGATTTTGCTCACATGTTTTGCCATCCTCTCTCACGACATGCCTTTCAATGCATGCCATCAACTGCCTATCGAGATTTTGGAGAAGTGTTTGGTCAAGAAATGAAGGTTCCGAGAGTCTGGCGAGTTACGTGCCAAGGTTTGCGGGTGCGTGCTGTGCAACGAGCCGATATGCAGATTGGTGTCTTCGGCGATGCTGTGTTCAATGCACGCAGCGCGCAAAAGTCCAGTCTTACAGCAGGCGCGAACAAGCTTAAAAGTTGTCGCTAGCTTGTGTCACTATCAGACACTGCTAGTCAGTGCAAGCTGTTTAGGGGTGAAATCGCTGTCGGTACGGCCGTCTGTCTGGCGAGCGCCTTCCCGCAATCAGAAACTTGAGCAATCAAGCATGCTTGCAGTTTGCACTTCAGTTATATTGCCCGCCGGTCATCTGAGTCCTGTCTCGTGTCATTCAACCTACATCGCACCCAGATCGGAGGATGCAAAGGGCAATGATCAAACACCCCGCAATTCAAGGTCTGCATTGCATCAAAGGAGGTTGAAGCTTCATATTCCGTCAAAAAGCCCGGGCTTTAACCAAAGATCAACTGAACCAGGCGCTTCGGAAGCGTTTATGAGTTTCGTGCTCCTCCAGATATCAAAAGCACACACATACCGCTACTCTTTGAAAATCATCAATAGTTGCTCGAAACTCGAGAATGTTCCGTCACGACTCTTGATACTTACAATCATACGTGACAGCTCAAATACGAATATGTGAGGTGCATAGGGAGATGAGCGCGACGGGTAATTGAGAGGGATCAACGCCATAAATTGCTATCATATGCATCTGCCAACAGGGAGGTTATCTAGCCGATCAGCAACACCACCAGCGGCGTCGTCGGAACCTTGGGGGTACTTTTTCGCTACATGACATAGCACAACACCACCTGCGCCCACTCAAGAATGCGCCCATGTTGCACGGTATTGGGTTTTTTGTGGCGATTGGCGAGCGATGTAGCTCAGCCATCGCCCACCAGCACCCAAGAACCAAGAGAACCAAGGGACCCCTGGACTTTAGTGGACGTGCAGGCCTAGACTGTCCCCGCCTCGGCCTTGTACGATTTGCTTAGCTTGTTTGGATCCTTACATCGGACCCAGCTCCCAGCGGCCCCAAATCCTCATCGTCAGAAGTTCCCAAGCACTGCGGAACTTTAAAATGACAGAAGATTCCCATTGCCTTGGCGCACGACGGCGCTCTTATTTTTTTTCTTTCCCCTTCTTGTTGTCCCTCGACATTAGAGGCAATTCTTATAATTTTCTCTTCCGATCATCAACATCCTACGGAAGGAAAACAAACTCGAGGCTTTGCTTCTCTTCCCCCCAGACCTAATCACTGCAGTCGCCTTAGCTGTGCGCCTGCTGAGAGGAAGTGTTTGTTTCGTCACAACAACAAGCTTGCCATTAGCTTTGAGCTCGCTACGTTCGCTCGACCACCACACACCACTTGCACGAATTGCGATCCTTCGCGCGGCGATCCCGATCTTTCCCAGCGTCGAAGCCCTGTAGCTCTTGTCACCGTGGCGCCCAATTGCCTGCTGCAACCGCTCTCGAGTAGGATATCAACACAAAAATAGTGATCTGAATGCCTCGAGGTCAGTTTGCGAATAGCGGGTTTGTTTTTGTTGGGGTGGCATCGGTCTCGAACACAGCTCCGCGACCAATCGCACACGCCCGGGGTAAAACCGTCTTTGCTCCCGTTTCCGATCAGCGGCCGAATTGAACCTCCTCCGAAGCTGGATTTTCCCTTCTTCAAAAACACAATACGAACCAAAGGTTCTCCCGAGGGTGAATACCCCGGATAATCTGCAGCCATGACGTGGGATCATCTGTCTGTGACCAAGTCGCACTTGGTGTACATCATCCTGGGTGGTTTCACATCACTTTTCATGCTCTGCTCTACTATTATTAAGGAGCGCATGTACATTGGTGAAGCTACCGTAGCTACGCTGTGCGGTCTCATTTTTGGGCCGCATGCTGCTAATCTTATTAATCCACAAACATGGGGTAACACGGACGAAGTTACACTCGAGTTCTCTAGAATCGTCCTCGTTGTGCAATGTTTCGCCATTGGTGTCGAGTTGCCCAAGTTTTACATGGAAAGGCACTGGAGGTCCGTCATCCTCCTACTGCTGCCCGTCATGACCTTTGGCTGGCTCATCACAAGTCTTTTCATCTGGTGGTTGATCCCGCCGCTGAACTGGCTGGAGAGCTTGACTGTAGCAGCCTGTGTCACTGCTACCGATCCTGTCCTGGCTTCGTCCGTTGTTGGTAAGGGCAAGTTCGCCAAGCGTGTCCCCAAGCATTTGCGAGACTTGCTTTCCGCCGAGTCCGGCTGCAACGACGGCATGGCCTTCCCCTTCATCTACCTGGCTCTGTACCTTATTCAGGATCATCTGGATGCCAGGGAGACGACGTACCACTGGATCGTCTACACCATTCTCTACGAGTGCGTTTTCGGCGCCATCTATGGCTTCTTGGTCGGGTACATCGCCCGCCACGCTATCAAGTCCGCCGAGAAGCGCGATCTCATCGACCGAGAGAGTTTCCTCGTGTTCTACTTTGTCCTCGCCCTGTTTTGTGCCGGATCCGGAAGTATTCTGGGCGTGGACGATTTGCTGGTGGGTTTCGCGGCAGGTGTCGGCTTCTCGAACGACGGATGGTTTTCTGCCAAGACAGAGGAGTCTCACGTCTCGAACGTCATTGATCTGCTGCTCAATTTGACGTACTTTGTCTACTTCGGCACCATCATCCCTTGGGAACAGTTCAACAACGTCGCGATGGGTCTGTCGGCTGGAAAGCTCGTCGCTATCTCCATTTTCGTCATCCTCTTCCGACGTATTCCGATCATGTTGGCGCTCAAACCGGTTATACCAGACATCAAAACCTGGCGAGAGGCGCTGTTTGCAGGGCATTTCGGACCTATAGGCGTGGGCGCCATTTTCGTTGCCATCCTGGCTCGCGCCGAACTCGAGACGGAGCACACGATCCCGCTTGCCGAGCTGCCCCCGCCAGGAACACCACACCATGCTCTGATCACCCTCGTCTGGCCTATTGTCACGTTTATCGTCGTTTCCTCCATCCTTGTGCACGGATCGTCGATTGCCGTCTTCACACTCGGCAAGCGCATCAACACCTTGTCGCTCACCATGTCCTACACCGCCGCACCAGAGGACGGTCCTTCCTGGATGAACAGGTTGCCCCGGATTTCGTCCCAGTCGCGATCGCAGGCGCGCACCATGTCTGATACTGAAGGCGACGATGAGAAGATGCCCCAATTTCCCCCAGGCACGCTGCCCCCGACTGGTTTACCTGGCCAATTCCTACGACGCAAGAAGGACGAAGATAATGGTAGATCTACGAGCCGAGCATCTTCGCACGGTCGCCGGAAGAGAAAGGTATGGGATGACGGAATCGGACCTGGCGGCCCCGTCAGTGAATCGGCCATCTTCCCCCAACGACGATCCAACAGCAATATGGAACCCATGTCTCCAGGAACCGAATCCCAGCAAGACAACCAATTCGAGGAGAAGGATCCTTCCGGTACCCTCGCGGGCGACGAATCGTCTGGCGACTTGCGAGAGAAGGGCTCCGAGACTTCCGAGAAGGAGGCGGACAAGGCCGAAAAGAAACACGCAGCCCGTGCGGCGCGCGAAACCGATGGGACAGACCAGCGAAACCGTGAGGAACAGCCAGAAATCGGCGTCTACCACGAAGGACATCACATTATCATCGAGGATGAAGATGGCCAAGTGCTTGCCGTGGAAGAGACTCACGGAGAGCACCATCCGACTACATCCAACCTGGAGGGTCTGAAGGAAATGGCCCAGCACGAAACTCAAAAGGGCAACTGGACCTACGACTCTTTGAAGAAGCGCGTCGGCGAGTGGAGAAACGAAGAGGCCCAGAAGCGGAAGGGCAAGACCAGTTCTCAACGAAGGCACGAACCTGCTCGAGCCTACCAATTCGGCAACACTGTAAGTTTCCTTGGTAATACCCCAATTCGGCAGACATGTCCTAACTTGAAACAGATCATCGTCGAGGACGAGGATGGTGAAGTCGTCAAGAAATACGAGCTGCCGTCCAGCAAAGCCCAGAACCCAGACGCCAGCCAAAAGGCTTCTTCGCATCTCAAGTATATGGGCATGGGCCTAGGAAAGAAGGCGGAAAAGGCCCTGAAGGAAGTCCAGGAGGGTGGAGAGTCCTCTGGAGAAGGAGCAAGCGTGGCAGGACCTTCTCGCCCCGCGGCCAAGCCCAGTAATGCTAAGCCTAGCTTCAGCGGCTGGGCCGGCTTCGGTCAAAAGGGAGCCGGTGAGGGCAAGAAGAACGCTGTTGCGATCCCGGAGGGTACAGACGAGGACGATCGCAAGATCCGCTTTACGATTGGCGGTGAGGGTCGACGGATGACCAAGGAGGATTTCCTCATGGAAGTACAGAAGCTCAATCCCAAACAAAGGCGCGAGGTCATCCAGCAATCCGACGCTTCGCCAGCTATGAAGGCTTTGGTTAAGGAACAAGCCCAATCTGGCACCGCCAGTTCATCGGTTACCGGAAGCTCCAGGCCGTCGGTCAAGCGAGGCGAAAGCGACAACACGCGACAGCAAGGCAAGGTGCCCGCTAAGATCGAGGAAGAAGCCCCTGTTACCCGTGGCCGAACCGGTCAGGGCAAGTCACAGGTTGCTTCCGGCACGGGCTCGGACGGCGCCGCTTCTGGAGAGGCCAGTAGCGACCAGCCCGAGACGGCAGCGGAGCGACGCCGGCGCATGGCGGCCCTGTCAACCATCCAGGACGACGACGACGTTGTCGAGAAGGAGACACCCGCAGAGCGGAGGCGGCGTGAGGCGGCTCTGGGCCTGGGCGAGGGCCCTAGGGAGGACAGCGACAGCGATGATGATGATACCCCTAGAGTGCCCCCGGCGCGGCGGGGTATTCGTTTCGCGGAACCGGCCCCTCGGCAATAAGGGTGTCGTTGATGTGTTTTTTCCTTGTTGTGTGGGCTGTTGGTAGAAAGGGTTCGGGTACGACATATGATCATGAAGCACATACGGATACCTGCACATACGGAACATGTCCAGCTCACGAAGGGGAAAAAGAAAAGAAGAAGGGAAGGGCAATGCAACGCTCTCTCATTGTCATCCATGGTTTTATGTAGAAAGCATAGCGCGCGCGTGTAACGAGAGACTGGATTGGTCATTGTGTCCGATGAGGATTACTACCGTCTCTTGCGGTTCGCAATTGGCTGTCGGACGAAATGGTACATACATATACATAAATGTCGGTTAATATTAATTTCCTACCAAACAGTTCCCGTTTTGGTCACATCAACTGTATTAGTTGGAGTCTTGATATGTGGATGTGTGGTTATTGGTCATAGATCGCCGGGAGGATACCTGCTACTGCGCTGTAGGACACCTAGGCACTGCGTTACCCCACTGAAGCTGTCGGAAGAAAGGGGTGGTGGGTGGGTGGTAACACCAACCAGTAAGCCGGGTTCAACGTCGCCCAACTTTATTCCAACGGGTCACAATGACTGCCATATATACCGTCCGCCCAATATGAAACCGTCAAGCGCAAATGAAATTGTTCCGTGTGATGAACAGACAATTTCTGCTTCTTGCCGCGGACACCACTAGAATGGAAAGAACCCGTTGAACCTCCCGTGTGGCGTCGACACTAACCGCGACAGCTAAACGGTAGCGGGTGCTGCCGCCTACAACTTCTAGGCTGTGGCGTGTGTCTCGCATGGACAGTTCTTCGTCATAAGCTGAACAAGTGCTGGTTCTAAGCCTGGCTTTTTGTCAACTCGAGGGCAACGTGCCTGGCGCATGTTCTTCATTCCACGTAGGGGGTCACTTGCAGCGAACCGAAGCCGAGCTAGAGTATCGGCGTGTCAGACAAGAAATGATAATCCCAATCGTACTTCAAGACAATGTGTAATGCGGAGAGAGTTTGATCAATTAAGCAGTCGTATCCTCCGGCGATACAAGCAGGCCGTTATAGACGGTTCCGCCCATCCAGTCCCCGAGTTTACCGAGACCGTTATCTCTATCACCAACACATTCGCATGAGGCTCTGATATACAGACCACTGCCCCAAAGTGATTCCCGTAGCCTTTAAGGGCAGGTACCGTTGGCGCAGCAGGCGGGTCCCTCGCAGCTGCTTTCGTCGCAGAACTGGGTAGGGGTTAGCAACGAAGTCGAAGTGCCGAAGGAGAGGAGAGGCTAGCAAAGGTATAGACTTACGCAGTCAGCTCTACCGTTGAGATTGTTGACGCTCATGGCAGGACTCGCGGCGGCCATGGCGGCGGCAAAGGCGATGATGAGGGCTACGGGGCGCATTGTGACGGAGGTTGAGTGAAGGAATGTTATTGATACTGTGTATGGTTGAAATATGTCAAACACGAATTATGTATAATGTGGTATGGTACACTGCGACCAGCGCTGGAGATTCGAATGTTTGTACTAGGTCAAAAGAAAGGCAAGGTTGTGCTTAATGATCCGAGATTTCAGATGGGAACAGAGACTTGGTCGGCCTGGGGGCTTTATAACGACCTCCCTGGTCGTCGTTTACCATTGGTTCCCCAAACGGTTAAGTGAAGATCCATACCATATCATTATTACCAACTGTCGAAAATTTGAAACGAGGCTCATCGTTTGCGGCTGAAACGTGCCGTTCTGGTCTGTTTTTGGTTATATATGCAAGTGTGCGACGAGAGGCTTCCTAATGCGTGGGAGAACTTAGCCGATCAAGCGTCTGCCGCATTTCGGCTTCTCTTTCGAGACCCTGCATAACTCACCCGATGTTAATCTTGTTCTTTCGCGTAGTATCTGGGCATCTTCAGATCGTTTCATAAAACGTTGCTGATGTCTCCCCGGTGGCCCCTTAAAGCGCCGAATGAGGCAATCAACGTGGGGGATCAGCCTGGGGCCAATCAGGGGTGTGCAAAGGTCAGGCCATTACCGACAGGTTGGGTCAACACTTTGGTCGCCCTTTACCGCAGTCGCCCTTTACCGCAGCTGCCGCGCTCGAAGAGGGATTGCATGTGTGCAGTCGCCGCTGCTTCGATGTTCCGCGCTTCTTGTTTTCACCCGATGAATTACAATCCGTATCACCCGATCTCTCTGGACGTCTGATTTTCGAAGAGATGCTCCGTCGTCACTTCAAGACGACGTCAAAGTTTGGCCAGTGCTTCAATGAGAATATATTATTTAACGTCAAAAGCTTATCCGTACTACAAGTGTTCCCCAGTTACCCACAGGCCCAATTCTCGAAACTGAGTCCCAATCGTCATCGTTCGGATCTACGCGGCGACACCCACAGCGCTGAGCGCATACATTCAGGCGCATCGAGTCAAAACAAGGAAGATAAGTAAGACGAGATCATCCAACTGATTTATGATGGCCCCGACGTTCTTTCGGCCGTATATCCCTGTTGAATCTTTATGGGAATGACAAGAGCTGCCCAGAAGACGGTGTTCAACCTCCTGGGATTAGCAGGACTCTCGGAACGGTGGACGGCTTCAGCGAAAGACGTGGGGCGGCTGGCCATGAAAATGCCGTTGCCTTCAATAAAAGAGCTTCCGGATGGGTCCCCGAAACACCTTTAGCCATTGTACGGACCACGACGGCACGCCGGACTCTTCCGTTACGGGACGTCTCTGGAATGAAGGCCCGGCTTTCTAGGGGTGTCGCTTCTACCCAGCAAGATCTACGAAGTATTTATTGGAGCCACGATCATTGATAAAGAAATGAGCCACACGACCCTGTGGACTCATCATCATACTGGAACCATGGTGTGCATGTGGTCGGGAATTCAATATGTACATGCCACGGCCCACTTAGATGTTGGTTCTCGTCAATTTGGCTATCATGGCTTGATGGTTGGTGCATCGACGCTTTCAGCAACTAATACCCAAGCTAATGCATACCTGTATTGCAGCAAACTTACTACGTCGCAACAAGTGCTCTCGTCGTTGAAGAAAAATGTTACCACAATGTGAATTATTCAATTCCTGTGGGGGTCATCCTCTGCTGCACTCCACTCTTTTGGCACCGTTACGACTCGGACCTCAAGTTTGCTGCTAAGGAAGAGGAATGAAACAAGCTGGGAGCGCTTCTTGCACCCGATCTCCTCCACTTTCTTTCCATTCCCCAGTCGGCACTTGAAGTCCCCCTGTTCAACAGACAGCGTGCGAGTTACTCAAGTCCCTACAACTTCCAGCTCTCTTTCTGGCTATCATGAGTCCCCAAATGAGAAAAAGAGCGCCTGCCGCGCAGCCTGGCGGCGCCGAGCTGCCCAATCTCGCCTCCCCGGAGAATGCCACTTTGCTGCTGCAGAAAGCGAAGGCCCGAGTCCTTTTGCTTTTTGACGAGCTGCCTGTATGGGCCAAGGGCAACGATCTCATCCTGTCCGGCTGGAGGCCCGAGACGAACTCGTACTGGGAGTGCATCAAGAGCATGGGATACGTCCATAACGAAACCGCCAATATCTATTCCCACCTCTTTGCTGCGATATGGATGGTCGTTCTGGGATCGTGGTGGGCGATGCATGCGAAGGAGCAGTACCCGGCGACCGGCTTCGACGACGGTTTCATCTTTTTCTGTTCTTCTTGGGGGGAACCGTCTGTTTTCTGCTCTCGACAATCTACCATGTGTTGTCCAGCCATTCGCATGCGACGCACGTCTTCTGCCTCAAGCTGGACTTTCTGGGCATTCTCGTCGTCACGGCCGGGTGCTTTCCGCCGGGCCTCTGGTACACGTTCCCGTGCGCCTCACGCCAAATGAAGTTGAATTGGATCGCTGTGGGTGCTCCTTTCTCAGATCAGGCTTCATCGCCAACATGAAACTGCCGAATGGAGAGCTAATCAATAACCGGAGCTAGGTCGATCTTGGTGCTCAGCTCATGGCCGCAATGCTTGCCCTCTTTTCTAAAACTTTCCAGGCCTCTAACATGCGGCACGTTCGTGGATTCGTCTTCTCCGTCATGGCCTCGTCGGCATTCTACCCCATCATCATCAAGATCTTCCAGGTTGGCTGGTCGCGCGCCGACACGGAATACGGGGCTTCGCTCTATGCCTGGACTATTCTCATTTACCTATGCTCAGTGACGATATACGCGGTAGGTGCTTCCCTCTCGCTATCCGTCTTCGGGCCTTTGCTAATGACAGGTCTCGGTACTGAAACAGGTGCGACTGACTGAAGCTTGGAAACCTGGCGCTTTCGACATTTGGGGCCATTCGCATCAGATATTCCACGTGGGAATGGCGATTGGACTCACTGTCCACTTTATGGCGTTCGTGAAGGCCTCGCACCAATTTTATGCTATGAAGCAAGGCCAGTGTCCTGACTAAGTATGTTCCTAAGATGAGGTGGATGATGAGATGCGGTTCTGATGCTGTAGCCAAAGGTGCGTGGTTTCTTGCATCTTGGATTGTGCTCGTATTGCCGGGTGTGTACACCAAGCGATACTCATATTAATCGTATAGAGCTTCTGATATTAGACATAGATTTATGACAATTCTGAGACATCTCAAGTCGTTTACTTCTATGAGGCTGACCAATACATCTTTGGCGGCGGACCTTGCAGAGGCCTAAAGCTCCTGACGGGAACCTCTAGCAACGAGATCCCAACCCCACCTGCACATCCCAAAAAGTCGGCCACGGAAAAGCATCGGCACCGACGGATCCACCCACCCCCCAGCGCAAGTTGACCAGCAGCCCGCTTAGCGTCATGGCTCCCAGCGAAATTTCTGAAGAAGCTCCAGCTGCTGCTTGTGCCGCTGATTCAACCGCCACTGCTAGCCACCTCGAACTCATCTTCACCCACGACGGCCCTTACCTCTCCGGCATTGTCCACCATCAAGTATCCCGGTCCTCACTTCGAATTCCTCTTCTGTCGCCGCTACAGCTGAGCTCTAATTCCTCGAGCCGCTAAACCCCGACGATTGCATCACCGACGTCACCTACGCCAATCAACGCCCCGGCCAGCCACCAAGACCCAGAACAGACATCAAGATGGTTCAACTTACCGAGGTCGTCGATGAGCATTTCCAGGAGAACCAGCCTGGTCCTGAGGAGGAGGAAGATGATTTCACTGATACTGGTACGTCTACCGCGTTGCCCCGCTCGGATTGTCGCATTGCGATTGTCTGTGTTGGGTTGCGCGCCGCTCAATGTGCCCGGTTGCTGACGTAGCTCCTACCAAATGTAGATTCCGAGATCTCCAACGAGTCTGACTACGACCCAATTGATGAGTCTTTCGCCGAGCGCCTGTATGCCCTGCGCGATATCGTACCTCCCCACACCCGTTCGTCGATAGCCAACACCGTGACTGCGACGACCGATGCCGTCAAGTCGGTGCTGAGCTTTAGCGGCAAGACGATGTGGGTACTGGCCAGCTCCGCGCTGGTTCTGGGTGTCCCGTGGGCACTGGCGTGGGCCGAGGAGCAGCAGGTGATGGAGATGGAGAAGGAGATGAAGATGCGCGAGATGGGTGGTGAGGTAAGTTAAAGCGGATTATTCGATTTGTATCGCGGTTGCTAATTGTTTTCGTTAGATTCTCACTGCTGGAGCTCCTGGACAAGGCGGCTCAGCGACAGCCGAGCAGGTTGGCGCCGCCCTTGGCCGCGACGCCAAGCCTGCCCTGTAGGGTCCATGACCTTACCCGTCGTGCTCGCACTTCGACCGCAACCCGTACCTCGATCTCAGGCGATGTGTCTTGCAGAGATACCGATCACCTTGTACACTATTATACGACCTTCAACCCAATCTAATCCTGCCCCCTTCGGAGCCTCGAAAACGCCATGTCATGTAATACGGGGCTGGAGGGGGCGGCATTCGCGAGTGGCTTTACGTCTCACCTGGCAAGGTTATTCTTTTGCTATACTAGGGAGGAATTCACGAATATGGGGATGATGGCTTCATCTCATCTCAGCTCATGACATTGCATTGCGTGGCAATTCTTGTATTGTACCATAGGGGTGGATTTCTTGCATGCTCGCCTCATGGATATGTAGGCCGCGTGCAAGTGCATTGGCTTTTAGCATGATGACATGCCGCCAAAGAATTGATGATAATTTGACCAAAACCGACGGCCGTACAAAACCAGTCCATGGGCGATAATCGGACCACCTGACACGAACAACAGATATAGTCTAACAGTATAGCCTTGGTCGTACGTAATACAGGGGAATCCATCTAGTCTTCTGCCGGATCCCTTCCGGTATGTTATGTTGAAGGGAGTCTTGCCAATTACCCAATAATTGATAAGGTCAACAGATGGATATCCACTTTGCTAAAGATCGGTCTAATAAGGCGGTTGTGATTGGCCCACTGCCCGAATTATCGATAGGGACCGGGATAAGCTTGGATCTTTGTCCATGGCGTTGGAAGTTGGCCAGGATCCAAAGCGACGGTGAGCCTCCCCCGTCCTTCATTTTTGTTGAGCATATTTATTTTCCACAGTATTCTGCATTTGGCACACATCAGTTCGGTCATATTTTTACTTTCGAGGTTCCTGGAAAGAGCAATTGGCAATTTTACAGAGGTTGTCTTGCTGCCAAGCTTGCGACTTGGGAGTCGTGAAGCGTTGAGGTCGTGGACCTAATTCGGCTCATTGTAACTCAAATTGGTCCTTTTAATTGGTCGTCTCTCATCTCTGCATCCTGGTTCTCCTTTCGCTGTTGCCGTACAGCTCCTCCACCATGATGCGCCGAGCAGTTATCCGGCCGCTGGGGTTGCTGGGAAGGACGACCGTCCGTCCTCTGCATAATATCGCTCCCTCGTCGCTCATCACCCCACACAATGCGCCACGTCGCGCATCGTTGCGGGCAGCTACATCCGCGCTCTCCCGGCACGTGAAGCCGGGCCGTCCGTACAGCACCCGCACGGACGAGGAGGAAGGCGAAGGGGGCACCTACAGCGAGGCTGACCACGAACATGCCGTCATTTCGACATTTGATCTCTTCTCCATCGGCATCGGGCCCTCGTCCTCCCACACGGTGGGGCCCATGCGCGCCGGCAACATCTTCATCACCGACCTGATCGAGGCGGGCCTCCTGCAGCAGGTCGACCGCATCCGCATCTCACTTTACGGCAGCCTAGCCCTGACGGGCGAAGGCCACATGACCCCGTCGGCGCTGCTCCTGGGCCTCGAGAGCGCGGACGTCGAGTCGGTCGACACAGCCTACGTCCCCAAGCGCTTCACCGAGATCAAGGAGAAGAAGACGCTGTGCCTGGGCCAGGGTCTCCCCAACGGCCAGGGCAAGGAGATCAAGTTCGACTACGACCGCGACTTCACCTGGGAGTGGGGCAAGAAGCTGCCGCTCCACAGCAACGGCATGCGGTTCCGGGTCTTCGACAAGGACGGCTACATGATTGCGACCAACGACCTGTTCAGCGTGGGCGGTGGCTTCGTCGTCAACGGCTCCTTGTCCATCAACCCCGAGAACGCCCCTTCGGACAGCTCGTCGCAAGGGTCTCTGACGGGTACCAACGAGGCTGGTCACCCGGCGGATCTGGCGGAGAACATGTTCTACAAGGAGATCCGAAGAGGCGATGCGGCCGGCGACAGGAAGACAGGTGCCGAGGTCAAGCTTCTGGACGGCGCGGGAGGGGATTCCGGAGAGCCGGGGGCTATAGTGCATGCAGACGCCAATGACGGATCCAAGAGCTCGTCTGGGCTTCCGGCCTCGGATGGGAGCGAGGCGACTGGCGATAGCAAGCAGCCACGCTACGCCTTCCGGGACGCCCAAAGTATGCTGACCCTGTGCAAGAAGCACAACCTCACCATCGCCCAACTCGTCTACGAGAACGAGAAGAGCCATGGCTACACCGATGACGAAATCCACGACAAGGTTTTCCGCATCTGGGAAACCATGGACCACAGCATCCTCGAGGGCGTGCAGGCGCCGTCTGACGCCGTCTTGCCCGGATCGCTGAAACTGCACCGCCGCGCACCGGCCCTGTACAGCAGACTGACACGGGGACTCTACCCGTCACACACCTCGGCTCCCAGTGGACAACTGGCGTCGTCTGACAAGGACAAATCACCTACGGCCTCGGCATCAAGAGCTTTGACGCGCTCCGAGTCGGCGATTAAGCGGGCCACTCCTCCCCGCGTGCACGGCTCCCTGTATCACCCGGTCATGCCTTCGCCTCTTCGCCGAACCACATTCCCCGCAATGGACCATCTATCGGTCTACGCCATGGGTAAGCTACGCCTCGTTTCCGGTTTCTATGGATGACTGACTAATGCTGCGATAGCGGTGAACGAGACCAACGCTGCTGGTGGACGTATCGTGACAGCCCCCACCAACGGCGCTGCCGGCATCATCCCCGCCGTGCTGAAGTACACGGTCGAGTTCGTTAGCGACGACCCGGAGCGTGACATCATGACCTTCCTGCTGACGGCATCGGCGATCGGCATGCTCTACAAGCGCGGCGCCACCATCTCGGCGGCCGAGGGCGGCTGCATGGCCGAAGTGGGCGTCGCGTGCTCGATGGCGGCGGGCGCGTTCGCGGCGTGCATGGGCGCGAGCCCCGAGACGATCCAGCAGGCGGCCGAGATTGGCATCGAGCACAACCTGGGGCTGACGTGCGACCCCATCGGCGGGCTGGTGCAGGCCCCCTGCATCGAGCGCAACGCCCTGGGGGCCATCAAGGCCATCTCGAGCGCCAACTTGGCGCTGAGCAGCTCGGGCAAGCAGAAGGTCAGCCTGGACGACGCGATCCGGGCGATGCGGGTCACGGCGGAGGGGATGCGGAACGAGTTCAAGGAGACATCGCTGAGTGGGCTGGCGACGAGCGTGCCGTTGAATATTCCGGTGAGCGTGCCGGATTGTTAAAGGGGTTCAGGGATGTGTCATATCTGGGGATAACAGGGGTTTTATTGATTAGAGATTGATTAAGGATCTATGCGAGATCGCCCGGAGGAACAGGTACGGCCGGTGAAATGTTGGAGGCCTGCACTATTTGCTTTTCCCATTCGGCGTTCTAAGGACTCATTGAGGTACAAGGCGATTAGAAAAGACGCGGAAAATTAGATTTCACCATAGATTTCATGAGATACTTCTTCTTCCTCGCAGGATCAATGAAAGGACATTTGGGGAATATATCAATGTGCGACTGGCCCTTCGTAGTATGTTGCCGATTGGTGTGTTGGGGTTGATTGGGCCGACCCTATCTTGACCCTGGTTCCGTGCCGCATCACCATGGAACCAATGCAGACCGCTTACGAGCGCTTCCGCTTCATCTTCTCGCGGGTGCCTGATGCGAGACTGATGATGTATTAAACAAGCACTGACCGTATGATTTCACCCTGCAAGGCCAGGAACTGTTTACGATATTGAAGTTGAAAAGACAACAGCAAATGCATGCTCAATTGCTGCCAGCATGTGGTACAGGTTCACCAAAGCTGCGGCATGCGTAGCTGTTTGCCTCTCTTGGGAAGCTGCCGCAATCCAATCATCCATGGGGGCGGCCCCGTCGCTCTCGGACATCTCGATCGCGGAACTTCAGCAGCTCCTGGAGAGTGGCACCATCTCTAGTCGCGACCTCGTCGAGCTGTACGCGTCCCGCATCGCCGAGGTCAACGACGAGCTCCACGCCGTCATCGAGACGGACGTTCCTGGCGCGCTGCTCGTCGCCGAGACGCTCGACCGCGAGCGCGCCAACGGCCAGCTCCGGGGCCCGCTCCACGGCATCCCCATCCTGGTCAAGGACAACTACGCCACGGTCAACACGAGCTCGCACCTCCGAACAGGCGCAGGGAGTATCTGTCTCGCCGCCGGCTCTCACCCCGCCGAGGACGCCACCGTCGTCTCCAAGCTCCGCGCCGCCGGCGCCATCATCCTCGGCAAGACGAACCAAGCCGAATTCTCCGGCGCGCGGGGGACCCACGTCCCGCAAGGCTGGAGCGCGCGCGGCGGACAGACGTACGGCGCCTACATTAAAGGCCAAACGGCGTGCGGCAGCTCGAGCGGATCCGGGGTGGCGGCTGGGTTAGGGCTGGCAGCCGCCGCGTTGGGGACCGAGACGGCGGGGAGTATCACGTGTCCCGCGTCGTATGGGAACGTGGTGGGGATCGAGCCGACGGTGGGACTGACGTCGCGGTTCGGGATCGTGCCGATTACGGCGCGGCAGGATACGGCGGGGCCGTTGGCGCGGAGTGTGGGCGATGCGGCGGTGGTGTTGGAGGGGATGGCGGGACGAGACGTGGGGAGGGATAATTATACGGTGGCGCAGCCGTGGGATAGGCCGCCGCGGTATACTCAGGCCTTGAATGCGTCGGCGTTGCAGGGCAAGCGCATTGGTGTGATGTGGCATGACCAGGGGATTGGGTTCGGTATGGAGTGGTGGGCTAACAAGCGGCAGATCCGGCGGCTCTTCGACGCTGCCCTCGACGATTTGCGAAGGGCGGGCGCCGAGCTGGTCGATGTGCCGTTGGAAGGCCATGAGGAAGACGACGGAGCCCTCGACCGGCACATACCCATGCGTAACGACAATGACTACGTGCGCCCGGACTTCAAGGAGGGGCTGGCGCGGTATTACGACAACTTGATACCGGATAACGAAAACCCCGATAAGGCGATCCAGAACCACACTCAGCTGCTCGCGTGCCTGCGCTCCGAACCCCGCGAACGCGTACGAGCAGGTGTCGCAGAGGCGGCGGACGTTGAGGCCGTGGGTCAGGCTGGGGAGTGATCTGGGGGATCAGATTGGGGAGTTTGGGGAGTTGTGAAGATGGAATATATGTTTTCTTTTACGACTAATTGTAACATTCTGTCTCTTATCATATCGCCCTCATGAAGGAATTGGCTATTCGTCAACCCTCCTACATGATCCCCTTACCTCGTATCTGCCTGGATACTAGGCCCTAACAACATCATCAGCTGCAGTGCTTCCTCTGCAGCCTGCTGCATATCAGAGTTGAGCTATTGCCCATCTACCATCGAACGGAGCCTCTCGGACCACAAACGCCACTTCTCCAGCCCCTTTCGCCGATCGTCCGAGCCGGCCGCGCGTTGTTCGACGAACTTCTGGTGCATACTCTCGCCCGCCACCAGCAGGTACTGAGAGACCACCAGGACATAGCAATCCCGTCTAGGCTCCTGCCCAGACAAGAAGATTAACCAGCTGCTCCTGGAAGTATTCTCTTCTCTTTCTTTTCTTCTTTTTCTTTTTTGTTTCTCTATTCATCCTTCCAAATCAGGATACGCCAGCCTTAGCCTCCTAGCTACTCTAATAGCCATTTGTGTGTTGTATTTTCGATCTCGTCTAGGTGCCGTTTTATTGTCTCTTACCTTTGGAAGTCTCTGTCGACTTTAGGGTTGAGTCGAGCTTTCTCCACCACAGACTCTGCGGGTTTCCCAGTCCCCAGAGTAGTCCGTGTTTTAGGTTTGCTCAGCCGGTCGTGTTGGCTTAGGTGGTTTAAATGACTTGTTCAACAGCTTGACTTTCTTTGCGTCGTTCTCGGGGTTGCGCAATCGCTTCAGGGGTTGCGTTTTCTTCTTTTCCCTCTTCTTGGTGCTGCGAGCTAGTACCATATCATCTTGGTCTGGGTTGTACTCATACACTCAATAATAATGCAATGCCACTGAGTTGACGAGATAATTGGCCGCCGACGGGGTAGCCAGAGAGTTTATGAGTCGGAACTTTAAGGGTAACCAGCGACCAAGTAAACTTGGAGTGACTTGCTTATCCTTGTCGCGAGAACTTTTCTTAAACCCCCAAGAAGAGCTTTACGTGTCTGTGCGTGTATAAGACAGGAGAATTTTGCAATTTCCAACTAAATCTTGCTCCCAACTCTGTAAAATTTGGCTTCTTTCACATAAGCATCCTCTTACGAATTCACGGCACTCACCGTCGCCTAAACTCGCAACAATGCATTACCAAGTTCACTATCTGGTTCCGAACGCCGGTCTTCATCCCGCCCCGGGCATCACCCAGACCTTTACAGTCCCCTTTGAAGTAAACGTCCCAACCAGCACCGTCACCGAGACCGTCACCAAGACCGTCACCAAGATCGTCACCAAGACAGTCGCGCCGACAAACACTGCGATACCACCTCTCAACGCTTCTGTCGAACCGACCAATTGGTTGGCAGTCTCTTCAACTTCGCCCCTGCTTTTTTGCCTCCTGGTCATAGCATTATTCTACTTTGTGGTTTTGGTTGAAGTCCAGTCACACCAGGATGCCAGACAGGGGTTGAAGGGGGCCAACGAAACCTACGAGAAGGCGGAGAGACTGCTCAAGGAGCTCACTGATCAAGCCAAGACAGTCAAGGATGAAGTCGCGGTTGCCAACAAAGTAGTCGGCAAGCACAAGACTCGAGTCATTTCAGCGCTCGACGTCGTGGAACGGAGACTCACGGCCCGTGATACCAAGGAGAAAGCGGTGCAGTCTCCAAGAGACGCCGTCGATGAAGGGCAGGACAGTGGAAGTGACTCCTGGGATCACGTTGACAACGAGGATTAGGTACATATTTAGTGGTTGTTGAGATGATGCTTGCGCACCTTACCTACTTAAATACCTAGGGAGGTACATATGTTATTCCGAGTACAAAACTCCTTCCGCTAATAGTGAGAAGTACATATACATGTAGTTGACAGACCTAGCTAGCCGCCACCGGAGTTCCGTTGTGTGGAGATCCTTAGTTGGGCAACTCTTCGGGGCCTCACAATAGCAGTCTACATGTCTCATTTCTTTTACGGTACAGTATGACCATCATAGTGCCCTTGTCATTTAATAGCGCCAATGAAGCAAGTGGGTTTGTGAAACCGGACGAATATGATGATGCCTTTTCTGCCCAAGTTGAGCCTTGTACTTGGCGTTCCTGGATAAAGCTGGCTCCAGCTAGCACTGTAGGAAAAAAGACCGGATCTTTTTAACGCACATGCCAACGCGGATTATCGGACGCTCATTCACACTGGAATTAAAAGTTATTCCAGTGTTGAAAATCTAAGGCGTTAAAAACTATTTTCTCTCAGATCCTCCGTTCACGGGGAGGGGAAGCAAGTGAATGCAACACCAACAGGGATCACGTAACTGGGACCAATCATACCACGAGACTCCCAAATGATTGCTACGATGCGCGTCGGAGTTGGCGCTAATATTTACAGCTTCGACTGGGTAACACTCGCTGGCATTCAAGGAGTCGGGGATCGCTGCTGTTTGTGCTGTTCTAAACATCTATCTGTATGACCCGTAAGTTCTAACTACAAACACCCAAAGAACCCAGGAGTCGTCCCCACCCCTATAAGGCTGACCGCTTTCTCGTTGCATACTCGCTGAACATGGAAGACACCGGCGATTTGGATCTTGCGATCAGAGCTGGTGAGCATTACTTACGAGTGGTATCAAGCCAAAGCTAACCCCGCCGACAGCGATCCCGAACGGGGGTAATGTGGTTTCCGTCGCCCGGCACGGGAACACTCGTGTAGGTGCAGTATACATGCGTATGAGAAATGACTTGCTGACGCTTGAATGTGATCGTTAGTGGTCCACCGGATTCCGGATCAACGTCGAGAGGGATGATGGCGAGGAAGAGGAGTTATTCTTGAAGGTCGGTGCTGAACCTCTCTCCTGCCCTTGTACACTATTGAAGGTCTATCATACTCCCAGATAATCGAACGTGCGGAGTGGATAGGCATGGCGGAAGCAGAATACGAAGGCGAGAAGGCCCTGTTCGAGGTAATCCCTGACAATGTTGCGGCACCCTTGACCTGGGGAACGCTTCAGGATGACCCGAATAAGTCCTTCTTCTTGACCCGGTTCCGCAACTTGAGAGACGAGTCGCCACCAGCAGATCAAATCCTGGCGATTCTCAAGAAACTCCACGTGAACTCAGTCTCGCCCACGGGCAAGTTCGGCTTTCATGTCACCACGTACTTTGGCCCACCACCCATGATCAACGACTGGACCGACAATTGGGAGGAGTACTATGGGCGCCAGTTCCGCGCTGACATGGAGTTCGTCCAAAAGGTGTATGGGGCTGATCCTGAGCTGCACGAGCTAACCGAAGACTTCATCGGGAAGGTCGTGGCCCGCCTCCTGCGACCGTTGCAGACAGGTGGGAGGAACATCAAACCTTCGCTATGCCATGGGGATCTGTGGGACGGCAACGTGCAGATCGATGATGACACACAGCAACCCATCATGTTTGATGCGGCGTGCTTCTACGGCCATAACGAGAGTCAGTCCATCACCAACCAACCTCAGCTCCAGCACGTGCTAACAGACCAGTCGACCTCCAATGCATGGGTGACTCCAGGTACATGCTAGGCAAGGACTTCATCGACAGCTACAAAAAGGCGGTCGGGGCATCGGAGCCAGTGGAAGACTTCAATGACCGCCATGAGCTATATGCGCTGTCAGTATACGCTTGGACCTCCTATTGGTGAGAGATTCTGACACGAACATTCCAAGGCGTTGCGATTTGATCACTGCGGCTATCTTCCCACAGCGCTGGGCTAAGCTGCTAGAACCGTGAGTACCAATTTGATCATGATCCTCACCCGTCCGACATTGACAATCGACAGCTCGAAGGAGAAGATGAGAGACATGATAGCCAAGTATCCTTGGGGGGTTCAATGAATCCCAAGAGAAGTGCAATGGTCATGATCAGACTAAGCTTTAGGCCACGCGAGACCAGATGCAACGCTCGGAGGGTACCATTGCTGGACTGGCTGTTATGATGCGTATGATGGGTCTTTTGAGTTAATATATTCGAAGGTAACATGCTCTCTGTCAGTCTTCGTTTCTGCTGGCTTTAGCTGGTATCGAACCGAAAGTTTTGGCGCAAATTGTAATGACCTTACTCAGTACAAATGGTTGTCCACTCCAGAGTATAGAAGGGGCCAACGGAAACTTCCATTGATTCACATTAAAACTTGAAAAAGCTTTACTTCAGTGGCTTCCATTTCCTTTGATACGTGACTCCTAAGGGCGACACGATGTGTACTAGTATCGTTGGAAGTATGCCATTGGAAAGTTCAGCCTATCAGTAGCTAATCTCCCAGAACCGCCAAATACGGTTAACGTTTTGATTAGAGGCACCTTAGTACATGTATAGTTACCACAGAGCTGGGTGTGGTATCGTGTTTACAGTAGCCGTAACATCGGACGGAGCGCACGTGACTTTTGCACCCCTGCAATTGCGCGGTAAGGGATGGAGCAGCGACCAGGGATGAGTTCATCCGAGATGTCATGCCGACCGGCAGTGTCGGATGCAGGCAGTCGTTATCTTGGTCCTCCCAACTGCATTCCAGCTTTCCTCGACCAGCAGTAACCCACATTGTGGTTTACCCCTGTGAATCCTCTTACTGATTCTTCACAGAACGCCAGGGTAGGGTCAACCATGACAACACCAACCTTTGACAATACCGAAAAGCGCGCCGGGTTCAAAAGCTTCTTGCACCGCCAACTCTTCGAGAAGCCCACCCTCCCAGAAAATGTCGACTTCCAAGGTAAGACGGCCATCGTGACCGGCTCCAACACGGGCATCGGTCTCGAATGCGCCCGCCAGCTCCTTACTCTGGGTCTCAGCAAGCTCGTTATTGCCGTGCGGAACGAGACCAAGGGCCAAAAGGCCCGCGACGAACTGGCCGGTGCAAGTCCCGATTTCACAGAGGACTCGATCGAGGTATGGAAACTGGACATGGAAGACTACGCGAGCGTGACCGCGTTCGCGGAACGAGCCAAGACGCTCGAACGACTGGACATTGTCGTCTTGAACGCGGGCGTGGCCAAGTCGGTCTACATACGCGTCGCCGAGACCGGCCACGAGGAGACGATTCAAGTCAACGTCTTATCCACGGGGCTTCTTGCGATCCTCCTACTTCCCATCGTGAAAGCCAAGTGCGCCACAACGGGCGTATCCGGCCGCATCGCCGTGGTGCAGTCCGACACGGCGTCCTGGGCCAAATTCGCAGAGAAGAAGCACGTGCCCCTGCTACCGGCCCTGGACGACGAGAAGAACTTTGACCGGGTCGACCGCTACTTCACGTCCAAGCTCATCCTGCAGCTCTTCGTGACGGAGCTGACCAAGCGCGTGCCCGCGTCTGCTGCCGTCGTCACGATGCCGAACCCGGGCTGGACCTACGGCACGGGCCTCGGGAAGGGCGGCGGGACTGTGGCGGAGAAGATCATCGCGGTGCCGAACCGGCTACTCGGGCGTACGCCGTCGGCGGCGGCGCGCGTGGTGACGACGGGGGCGGTGGCGTTTGGGGCGGAGGCGCACGGGCAGTACATTGAGGACGGGAAACTTCAGCCGTGAGTCTTTGCCTCGACAGTCCTCGACAGTCCGCCTTTTACGTACTTACGGATACTAACGTTTCCTTACAACAGCAAAGCGCCGTTCGTCTACACATCAGAAGGAGAGAAAGTAAGAAAGACGATCTGGGACGAGATCATGTCGGAGCTTTCGTTTGCCAACGTAGCAGAGATTGTGAAGGGGCTGGAGAAGGAGGCGTAAATTCGCTTCCATTCTAAATCAACTTTCTAATACTACTTATCTTCGAAGAATCTTAATCGAGATTGTCGGAGAGTTAACCATCGCGTCGTCTGCTTGTAGGAAATACGCCCAATTGTGCTATAGTCCAGCCAGTACATAGTCCCGCCCGCCATAGTCTAGTCCAAGCACCCAAATTCGTCGAGCCTATGCCGAAACATGGCCCAGTCCCTCCGGCGATCCTTGCTGTTCCGGGCCCCCTGAGCGAGCTCATCCAGCATAGAACAGAGGAACTCTCCCGTTATGACCCGGGGCCGCTCGGCCCCTGCAGGAGCTCATACTCCACGAAGGAGTAAGCGCCCTGGGACGACATATCCAGGCACCCTTCGCATCGGTCGTCATACCAGTCTCTCCCCCAACCCCACTCGTGCACGCGGTCAGCGCCATCCCCGTCATCCGAATCCCCCTCGTTTCCGGGGACGAGGCGGTTCAGGTCGATGTTGAGGGTCACGGCATGGAACTTCTCATAACATCCGAACTCGTCGTCATAGTCGCCTTCGGATTCCTCCTCCTCTCCACCACCCCCTCCGAGTTCCGTCCGTCTTGCTCGCTCCCGTCGTCGTTCCGGCGCTCGTACAGCCGCGTCATCCGCTCCAAGCAGAGTTCGAGGTCGGCCCGCTCCCCTTCGCTCTCGCTTTCAGAGACGCCGTCATCCGGCACGACACCAAAGTCCTCGGCGTCGCAGTCGATAATCACATCAAAGGACCACCGCCGCATCGCCGCCACGCGCGCCTCGCCGGCGGCCGCGGCCCAGGCCCGCATGTCCTTGACCGTGAAGGCCTGGAGCTCGTAGACGATCTGGCCGTTTGCCTCGGCGCTGGTCAGCAGGGGCTGCAGCTCCCGCCGCACCAGCTTGCAGAGGCGCAGCAGGGACCACGGGCTGTAGTAACGAGTCAATGTGGGATCGGACACGTGCCGGGTGAAGGGTGATGTGCCCCCAAGCACAGACTGTAGGCGGGTTGGGGAAAGAAATCTTCGGCTTCGGGGATGTGCGAGTGCAGTATGTACTCGTATATCAGGGAGGCGGACCTCCGGTGGTATAGTGGTGAAAGTCGGTGCCGTTGACATTGTGCATGCAGGTGTTGTTTGACGACACCGAGAATGGAATGGGCTAGCAGGAAGTAAAGGGAGGGAGGGCAAAACAAACGAAAGCTTCCGTGAAGTGGGATGAATGAGTGATGACCATGCGGCGCAGCAACATATGCCAAGGTGCACTTACCCACTTTAATCAGGCAAGCATATGACCCAAGCCCCACGGAGTAATCCGCTGCTTCTGTTTGTGTCATCGCCGAGCATGTCGTAAATCTTGGGGCGCAGGCTGATGTGATACCCGGCAGAGCTAAAAAGGGCTATTCCGTAGGCTTAAAGACCGCATGAGAGACTCCTATTGCCACCCCTACTCTGTCCAGACAGTCAAGTAAGTATTCTATATTTCTATTCTAATATAAGTCTATTTGTCTCTCGACCGGCCTCTCCACACCGAAGATATCCCCCCGAACGCCCTCTCCCTGCATAATGCCCTGAACGTAGCATTCCCCAACCAACGTATACTCATCAGACTTCTCCTTGGCGCGGCTGCCATCGTCTCGCGGCCGCACCACGAACGGGACCCCGCCGCCCCGGAAGACCCACACCTGATCACCGGGCTGCGTGTCGAGGTGCCCGCAGCCGATTAGACCACCGGCCGTGACGAAAACACGTTGGTTCAGCAACACGTCGCGCACCGTATCCCTTATGGATCCGTCGAGCTGGCCTTCCTCTTCCTCCCCACCTTGGAGAAAGTCTTTGACTTGTTGCACGTCTTCGTCGTTGGCCGTCCTCATCGGGACCTGCTGCCCATCCCGGATCACATCGCCCAGAGCCAGCCTCGCAAACGCCTCGGTACGGTCGTAGATCCGGCCTGGGTAGAGTATTTTGTCCGGAGTCCCTTCGAAACTGATTTGTTCGTTACCCAGGGCCGCCGCTACGTGTTTCTCTGGGTCGAGCACGGCGATCTGGTACCAGTGTCGCAGAGTCTCCTCGATCGGTAAAGGGTGTTCCGCCCCGTTCTCCTGTCGATCCCCAACCGCTATGACGGTGTCGATGAAAGCACCCGTTAGGATCAGTTTGTTCTGGCCGAGCTGGGTCTGTATGATGTCTAAATCTATGGGCTCCATCCCGTTGTCGGCTTGGTACGACCAGTACCCATAAATCAGCGCAAACGCCGCCGGCCTCGCCTTCGGGCCATCCGGTGCGGCGAGATCCAGGGCCCAACTAGGAATCACCGGCGTCGCGCGCGCCGCCTCAACCCGTGGACTCACCGTCAAGGGCCGCAGCCCCTTCTCGTTGAGAATCAACTCCTGCGTCAGCGTGGCGTAGACCCGGGCCGGTGCCAGCTCGTAATCGCAGCGCTCCGTCAGCGGCAAAGACCCCTTGTCGAACAAACCAAGCACGCCGTAGATCTTGTCGAGCGGGTTGGTGGCCTCGCGCCAGCGCCAGCGGTGGATCAGCTGGAAGGGCGTCGACATGTGGAATTCTGCGTCGTCGCGGATCTTGGCGTTGTCGACCCAGACCGTGTCGGCGATGAGCGCGTTCCAGACGTCGTCGTATGGAGGGTCGATGGCGAAGAAGGTGCGCGACTCCGACGAACATAGGGTCTGCGTCGCGTCCATGAGGGTTCTCCAGGGGAGGGTGAAGGGCCCCCACTGGAAGGTCAGGTCGTCTGGCAGGACGGCTTCCTGCACGGTCCAGATGCGCTTCCACCAGGCGTTCTCGAGCCGGCTGATGCTCTTCAGGGCGCGGTTCGCTTCGGGGATTGCGTCCGTGAGGGACTCGGGCAGATAGAGACTGTCCGGGTCGTCCGCCCGGCTCAGCGCGATCATGTAGTGCAAGAGCTGGACGGCGGCGTCGGCGTCGGCTAGGGCGATGTCGTCGCGTACTTCGCCCATCCAGGCGATGCACTGCGTGCAATCCTCGTAGATGTCGCCCATGTGCCGCACCTGCTGCATCTTTTCCGTGCTGTTGGTCTGGTCGATGCAGAGCTGGTCAATCCAGAGTGCTCGGGACCGGTGCGGCAGCTGCAGCCGCCGCAGCGCCTTTTCCAGGGTCCGGGAAACCCGGACATCTTGCCCCGAGATGCGGACGATGGCAGTTTCCTTGTCCGTTCCCCATACGTAGGATAAGGCCTCGTATTCCGTGTCGTCGGAGAGCTTGATGGCCCGCGTGGTGCACTCGATGGGAGCCCCGCTGTCTTCTTCTCCAGAGGCGGGTGGGAGATCCAGGATGCGGATCTCGTCTGGGGACAATTTGGCGAGCATGACGAAGTTAGCAACCGAGATGGAAAGAATACTTTGGCCCGGGAAATGTGTCAGCACTATATATATAGTGGCTGGGCGCTGTTGTGGAGCAGTCTGGATATACTTAGTCTAGGAGGTTAGCGGCTAGCGCTGGCTAGCTTGCAGTATCAGGACCCCCGGAACTAGTAACCATGGTCAATGCTCGGCATCCCTTTTCGTTGCATAAAGGCACGCATTCGGTATCACTTCTTATTAGAATTGTAAGTAGTAGAACAGCTCGGAAGCCGCGAGTGCACACTAGGTTGTCCTGTTCGGCTTATAATGTATATATCCTCATAATGTTTCTTACTAGTAACGCAAAAAACGAACATTGTTTAATGTATTTTCCATTAACAATGATACATACCTTACTACCATGGTAGCCCGCAAGAGAATAGAGAAGCGTGAATCTATGCCGGTTTCAGGTTCATCTTCCCTTACTCCGTCAGCGCACCCGCGCCACCTGACATGGTAATAAAAAACCATCGCCGATGGACAGACTTAGAGCTCATCGACCCACTCCAAGGCCACGGAGGTTTCCAGCCTCTTGGTCCAATCGGGGCTCACAAACGACTTCCTGACGACGCCGTCCTTGGCGACGAGGAAGCTGGCCGGCAGCGGGACCTCCAGGGACTCGTCGCCGTTGCGGGCCTGGAAGTCGTGGCCGAAGGTCTTGAAGACGTCGCGCATGCGCTCGGGCTGGCGGAAGAGGATGCCCAGCTGGGCCGCCAGCTGGTTCCGGACGTCGGAGAGCACCTGGAACTGGAGGGCGTGCTTCTCGGTCGTGGTGAGCGACTGGTTGGGCAGCTCGGGCGAGACGGCGACGAGGGTCACGCCCTTGGCCTCGAACTCGCCCAGGTGCTTCTGCAGCGACGCCAGGGCCAGGTTGCAGAACGGGCACCACTCGCCGCGGTAAAAGGTGATGAGCAGGGGCCCGCGGGCGAGCAGGCCCTCGAGCGTCACCTCCTCGCCCACCGCGTTGCTCAGGCGGAAGGCGGGGAAGGCGTGGCCGACCTGGATTGCCTTGGACTGGTCAAAAGTCTCTTGGATCTCTTTTTGGGTCTGCAAGATGGGGTCCTTGAGGTTGGCCGGGGCCGTCTCCTCGAAGCGGCTCTGGACAGCTGCCAACTGGGCGTTGAGAGACATGGTGGATTGAGTATAGAATGGACAGAAGGTTTAACTTGAATTTGAATTCCTAATGTGTCGATGGGGAAGGTGATGCCAAGAAGAAAGTCTATCTCTGGAGGATCAAGATCATATATAGAGCGCAGAAGCGGCGCGGGTTTTGGATTCCACCCCGATAAAGCCGATGGGTCCATTGTACTGTCATTACATACCACAAAACTCTGACCGCTCAACATCGTACTAGACCATCTTGCTCATACTGGTGGACGATTCTGTGTACATTCTTTGTCTATGGCGTATACCCATTGGTCCGAGTTCGTCCGAGTTCGTCCGCTTAGGTAAGCAACGCCAGCACGTATCCCTTTGTGCATAATATAAGAAGGCGTTCGCAGATTATGAAATTTGCTAAAGCCAGCCACCCACACCAGCCACACTTCAATTAGCCTGGCATGGAAAGGGGGCCAGCTGAAGTCAGTGTGAGAGGCTGGGCGGGTAGGAATGGCGGTGCAGCATAACAGCGCCCAGCTGAACCTAACACATGGCGAAATCCTCAAGCCTACAAATATGGTCGAGTTTGTCTCGAGACAACTAAGCACAATACATCAACACCTTCACGTCGTTATACTTGCAAAAACACTTCTTGTTTTGAGTTATGAATACAGATCCTATTAATCAATACGTACTTTATTAACTTGACGTTATGCATCTGCTGCTGTGTATACGACTGCTGCCTGTAATCTCACGTCATATGGCTCACTCAAACATGTATTATTCGAGCAGGTACTTGTTAACAAAACGCGGACTGCAAACATTTGAGGCAATATCACATGACTCGCCCCTTACCCCTCTTTTGTTTCTTTCTGATCGGCCACCCACTCACAAAGACTATCAGAAGAAACAACGCCATTCAGCTGCTCCACTTGTCGTCATGTCGGATCTATCGCCTGCACCATCCAAGCGGATGCGCCTGGGTACCAAAAGCTGCGCCGAATGCCGGCGAAGAAAGGTCCGGTGCATATATGCGCTAGACAGCCACACCTGCCAGGAATGCGTTGCCCATGGCTCGGAATGCACCGTACAGAAGCCCAAGGAGAAGGAGACGCAGCCGAGCAGTCACCAGCTGGCCCTACAGCGAAGGATCGACGACTTGGAGACGGTCATTCGCAGGCTAGGGCAAGCCGTCACTCCCAATACCGACCTGTCGTCCAGTCCGTCCTGGTGGGATGCACAGACGACCAAGGCCATGGTTGACCGCCTTCAGTCAGATGCAGACCCCTTTCATGGAAGCTCGGCGACACCAGTCAACCTCTCGGCTGGGACAACCCAAGTCAACTCTTCGAGTTCCACTAGTCCTTTTGGGGCTGCCGAGATGCCCACCTCGGCAGCCGGCGAAGTACTAGAGGAGGATGCACCATTGCTTCAGCTATTCAAACAAGTCATGATGGTACAATGGGACAGCCTGTCGGTAGGAAGAGGCCAGGCCAAGATGTCTGAGGATCTACGGGTGAGAAACTGCATCTCCGCCCTAAGTTGCCTCATACCACGCCAAGGCACCCTCGCCTTGATATTACAACAAACACAGCACCTGTGGTCCATATGGCCTTGGCTTCCCTCCACTGTCTGGGATAAGTCCAGCGAGGAACAAATAGGAACCGTTGGCATGGCCAAGGATTTGATCTCCCGGGCCATGGCGGCCGAAACGCAATCGCCGGCCGTAGCAGCGAGGGCGGTCCTTTGGCTTGGCCTATGCCTACAGCAACTTCCGCGGGAGTTCGGAAGACTGCACACCGACCTTCCACTCTCCCCGACTAACCTGATGACATCGTACATGAGGGGCGCCGAGAACCTCTTGAGAATGGACGAGGACAGGAGAGGAAGTATCGAAGGCCTAGAGGCCATGGCTCTGTTGTCGAAGCTGCACCTGAACAACGGGAAGCCGCGCAAGGCGTGGGCCATCGTCCGCAGTGCGATAGACCAAGCCATGCTGCTGGGTCTACACCGTATGAATATGAGTGAAACCACGGATCAGAGACACAAGACGGTGTGGTCGTACCTGTGGCAGATGGACCGACAGTTCTCCATGATCCTCGGTTTCCCATGTTCGCTGCCGGAATCGCATCCCAGCCTCAGCCTGTCTGCCGCCCACGCCAACGGGTCGCCAACAACCGCTTCACATATAGCGCGCCAGCTTTCCATCCTCGCGGGCCGCATAGTCGAACGAAACCAGAACCACGCCAATCTAGACTACTACGAGACACTCAAGATTGCGCACGACCTGGACGAGTGCAGGAGGACGATGCCGACGCAGTGGTTCGAGGCACCGCACCCCAGCACGCCCATGTCGGCCGTCTACAGCATCCAGACGCTCAAGATCACGTACTTCCAGCTGCAGAAATACCTCCACCTCCCCTACATGCTCCAAGCCCCGCACGAGAGCAAATTCGTCGACAGTCGCACCGCCGCCCTCGAGGCCTGCCGCGGCATGGTGGAGGCCTACCAGGTGCTCCGGGACCACAAGGATCCCCTGACCATCATCTGCGACGTCATGGACTTCCAAGTCTTTTCTGCCGCCATGGTCATCATCATCCATCTGCTCTCCCTCTCCCAACCACCCGCACCCAACTCCACGACCACCGGCTTGCACGAGCAGGCTCGAGACTGGGAGCGCGTCTCGCACACGGCCTCGACTCTGAAGAGGGTGTCGGAGGTCATGGATTGCCCGGTAGCCCAACAGGCCCACGAAGTGCTACACCATCTTCTACAGGCCCGTGATGGCACATACAGCGGTCCCCAGACATTCGAAGCCGTCATACCGTATTTCGGGAAACTGCGCATCAGCCGGCCCCGGGCTCGTGAAGTGTCTTTGCCGTCGTCGATGGCCGTTTTGGACGATCAACGACAATTCATGACGACGGTCGACGACGCCGTCATCAGCCGCAACTTGCCGTCCAGAAGTGCCCTGACGCCTCCGCATTATCACCCCAATAATAATCCCATGCCCACCGAAATCCAGTTCTGCACCGACCCGTTTCCCTCCTTCACCGCCGGCGCCCCGGCTGCCGACGTATTCCCGGACCCGGAGCTGCACATCGACTGGACGGCCATGTTTGACAACATCGTACCTGACAACTACGATTACAACGAGTTGTTTTACATCCCTGGCTCATACAGTATGCAGTAATCAGGGAACAGGGTGATACTACTGGAACTGGATCACCACGTTGGGTTTAAGCGCTAGAAGTAGAGATTCAGGGGATGTAAGTTTTATCGTGGTTGTCAAAATAGAGATAGACTTTCTCCGGAGTACGAGCGTTGCTTTCGGGAAACCTCAGTGTGTACTTAATTTAATGATGTTTTTTTTCCTTCTGGCTTCCCCCCGCCTAGTGATTACCGACTTAACGCAACTTAAAAAGAGAGGTGGCATAATACCTCATGCCTCGAACGTGTGCGCCGATGCTTCCTCTTTTCACCCTTTTCCCCTTGAGGTCGGCCCTGCCATCGCCATGATAAGCCGCTGCAGATCGGCCTCGGGCAGCGCGCCCTGGGTCCAGTCGACGTGGTCGTAGCCGGCCCCGAGCAGGACCTCGCGCCACCTCTCCTGGTGCGCCAGGGCGTGCCGGCGCCCGTCGTCGAACAGCCACCAGCCCTCGAGCATGCCGAAGCTCAGGTCGATCCAGGGGATGGGCGACGTCATCTCCAGCATAACGAGCAGCCCGCCGCCGTCGTCGTCGCCCCGCAGCAGGCGCCGGATGTTGGCCGTCGACGCCGCCAGGCTCCGCGTCGCGTGCACGCAGTTGGTCGCGAACACGACGTGCTGCGTGCCGGCCAGGTCGGCCGGGGGCGGTCGGGGGTCCTCGATGTCGCAGACGCGGTACCGGACGCTGAGGTGGGCGCAGCCGCCCTGCTTGTTCTTTTCGGCGAGGACGGCCTGGAACCGCTTCCGGGCCGCCGCTACCAGCGACGAGGAAATGTCGGTGATGGTGTACTCGACGGGGAACCCCAGTGACGCGAACAGGTCGATCATGCCGGCGCTCGTCCCGCCCGTCCCGGCGCCCATCTCCAGGACCCTGAGTGGGGCAGTAGATGGACTCTGCTGCTGCTGCTGCTGGAGCTTCGTGAGCAGGCGTCTGAAGAAGTCCTCGAGCTGCCGCAGCCAGGCCGTGTTGATCGGGGACCGGCCGTACATACCCGTGATGTTGTCGCGGCCCTCCTTGGAGGCGAAGAGCAGCTGGATGCCGTCGCGCGCGCCCGTGAGCAGGTCCCCGAGCTGCGCGCCCGTCAGGTGGGTCAGGTTGTGGTCGTGGACGTGCTCGGGGAAGTCGGTGAGCAGGCCTCGGTGCAGGGCGTCGGGCGTCTCCGAGGGGAGCGGCATGGCGGTGCGGAGAAAGGTGGTCCCCTCCTTCTTCTCCTCTCTGACGACCAGTCCCGCGTCGTCTGCTAGGATGGCGTGGAGCTGGTCGATGTATTGTCGGTGCTTGGGAAGCACGGGCGGCTGTTGGAAGAGCTCGACCGTCTCGCCGGGCTTGGCCGTGCGGATCGTGCTCCCGAAGGCCTCTAGGGCATTGACTATGTGCGCCACCGTCAGCTGGGTCTGGGCTGGTATTACTTTGTCCGCGTAGCCGGCGAGCTTGTTGTCGGCGATAAAGGTATCGGTGTTCGCCTTTGCTTCGGCGAACGAGGATAACACCATTTCTCTTCAATCAGTATTTGGTAAGCATAAAGCATTGGATTCGGACTTATATGGTCAGCGCAAGGGTTTAAGACGTACCGGGTCAAACCGAGCTCACTCATTTCGGACGTCGTAGAACTGTTCGGAGTATCCGAGGGCGTCTGGATCAAATTGGACGAATCCCCCGACGACGCGTTGTCATTTCGGTCCCCTTCTATTTCCGCTTGTCCCAGGGCGCCAAAAACACAGTCTATCAAAGATTGGACATCTGCCACCTCATTGAGGTCGTTTGGGTCCATGGAACATTCGAACTCGTCGTCGATCTCTCGCGCCAACTCCATTCCCATGAGCGAGTCGATGCCGATATCGGCCAGGCCCGTGTCGCTATGGATCTCACTGGACTCGAGGCCCGAGATGGCTGTCAGTATGCCCAGGACCCTGCTCGCGATACCGGGGGCAGACACCGCCGGGTTGGGGTCGGCTGTTGGACTTGCGGCCGGCGCAGCAGTGGCTTGTGGTGTCTGAGCTGTTGATCCCGTGCCGATAAAGGGCTGCATACTCCGAGGTTGGCGGCTTGGGGCCAGAGCGGTCTGCTGAAGAAGGAGTTTCGGATCCGTTCCTCCATCAGTATTACTGCCCCCTTCCGTGGCCTTTCGGTACAAGATGCCGAGTATCACGTCGGTGAGCGCCCCTGTTCTGGCGTCAAACACAAAGACATCGCTCAGCATCTCCACGTCCTTCGTGACCCAGTGATTCGAGGCGTACACGTGCCGCAACTCCGTGCTCTCGTTCTCGCGACCCTGCTCCAAGTGGGCAGGCGACGAGGCCATTATCCACTGCTCGAGACCCCTCAGAACGAGCGCGTCTTGGCCCGGCGGTCGCCCGGACAGGCAGTGGGCAAAAATGCCCGCCACCTGCGACAAGGCCTCGGCGAGCGCGGAATCGAACTGTCCCGGTCCCGGGCACGAGGACGACGACGGCGTCCCCCTTCTGAGTCTGACGATGGCGGCGCAATCATCGCCGCGGCCGACCACCTTTTGCAGGCTTTGGAGATGCGGACCGTACTCGACGGCGCCGGCGTACGCCGTATAGATGCTGCGCCCCTGAAGGACCTCGTCCGAGTCCTGGCTGTGGTCGAGGAGGTCCAGGCACCGCCGATGCTTGAAAAGGCGACCGTACTTAGCAAACTCGGCGCTGCTCTGGAGGACATCGTCGTCACCGCCATTGGCCTGGATTTTCACGACCCCCGTCGTAAACACCTCGTCGGCACCGCCGGCGATCCTCCATGACCAATGACGCGATCCCGGGGGTCTAGCGCTTCTAGCTCCAGCCGGATAGCAGACGCCACCGGGCCGACGATGGGCTTGTTCACTACAACGCTGTGGATCTGCGACACCTCTTGAGGCGGATCGCCGTCTCCGGCTAGCTCGGGTCGGATGCTGGCCAGGGTGGCGACGACGACCTCGATCTGCTTGGTCGTCGGGAACGTGGGCGTGCGCCCTTGGAGCCTGCAGGTGGCGAGAGCGTCCTGGAAGTCTTGGCTCGACGGGTTGATCCGGAAAGAGGCGGCGCTCCGGCCTTGTCCGTCTCCAAACTCGACGAAAGACCAGAGCCTGGGGGGATCTTCCCGGGCCTGGACGACGGGCCGGGGCTTGGGGCCCTCCTCCTTTACGGGCGTCTTCAGCTCCAGCCAGTGTTTGTTGGCCTCGAACTGGTACGGCGGCAGGAGGATCGATGCGTAGTCGGCCGTCTGGGAACCGTGATGCGGCCAGTACGTGAGCGTCAGTCCCGCCTTCCAAAGGGCCACGGTGGCCTCGGCGAGACTGCTCAGACCACCCCCTTTGCTCGACGTGATATCGATGGGCTGGAAGACGCGGCCGGTGGCTGACGGCTCCAGAGCCTTGTGGGCCATGGAAGTAATCGTCGATGCGGACCCTGCCTCGAGCCATACACTCGACGGGTGCCGTTTCGCGAGTCTCTGCACGACATGCCCGAAGTATACGGGATTCCGAAGATGGGCCCCGAGAAAGTCTGGTGTGAGAGGCAGAGACCCTGGCGGTGAGGGGTTCTCGGTGGCCCTCTCCAAGGGGATCGTGGGCTCCCTCAGTGTCAGTCCGCTGGCTAGGCCCCTCAAGCCGTCGAGCAGGGGCTCTGCCAAGGCGGAGTGGAAAGCGTTTGTGACGTTCAACTTCCTGCCCTTGATTGCGCCGGCGGCGGCGATGGGGTCGTAGTCGTCTTGGAGGGCGCTTACGACGTTGTCGATGGACTTGGTGGTTCCAGCCAGGGTGAAGGACCGCGGCCCGTTGAAGCAGGCAATCGTGGCTGGTGGCTCCCCAGGCAGCCTCGACTTGGACTTGGCCAGCAGTTCCAACACGTCTGCCTTATCCCCTTCGACGGCCATCATGGCGCCCCCGTCAGGGCCCCACCCGTCTCGAATCTGCTTGGCCCGTCCGTGGATCATGGTGACGGCGTCTCGGAGGTCGAGCATGCCCGACACGCACAGGGCCGTGAGCTCGCCAAAGCTGTGACCCACGAGGGACGCGACCCGGAGGCCGCAGTCGATCCAGGCCCGGGCGCTGGCGTACTGCAACGCGAAGAGGCAGAGCTGCAGCTCGACAATGTCTTGGAGCGGTGTCGTCTGGAAGATGCCCGGGAAGATGGCGCCGCAGCCCAGGAGCCGGCTGGTTTCGTTCACTTCGCCCAAGTGTTGGCGGAGCAGGGTGGAGCCCTCATAGACGCGTCGGTCCAGCCCCACGGCCGTCGAAACCTGGCCTCCGAAACATAGGATAACAGGAGGAGGCGCGGCGGGGCGAGTGAACGGGAGTCTGTCGTCTTTCCCGTCCTTTCCGCCTTCTTGCACGGCTTCCAATCTCGCTTTCAGCTCCTCGACTGAGCTGCAGCTGAAAATTAGGGCCCCGGGGAGCCACCGGTTCGTCTGCCGGGCGTTGTTGAAAGATAAGTTGGCCAAGCTGTGCCGGTTCTTCTGGAAACTAGTCCCCTCGAGGAACTGACGGAGCTTCCTGGCGTAGGCGCAGATGGCCCGGTCGTCGAACCCAGAGAACCAAAACGGGTACCTTATATTGCCCGCAGCGTCGTCAGCCACCACCTCTCGAGGAGGAGGGTTGGGGGCCTGGGTCAGAATCATCGAGGCGTTGGATCCGGACGCCCCGTAGCTGTTGATCAAAGCGGCTCGTAAATCCGACTTCCAGGGCTTGAGGCTCGTGGCGATCTCCATGTGGTCAGCGGGCGATGCCTTCAGCGACGGGTTAATGAGACTATGGCTGGCCTGTGGGGGGATGCTACCCTCGCGCATCATCAACAACGTCTTGACGATGGAGATGATGCCGGCGGCGCCCTCGGTGTGGCCAATGAGCCCCTTGACGGACCCCACCGACAGCGGGTCATCTCGGTCTCGGTGGCCGCCGGCGAGGGCGTTCCGGATGGCGGCGTACTCGGCCGGGTCGCCCACCGGCGTCCCGGTTCCGTGGGCCTCGACGACGGTGACGTGGCGCGGTTCGAGGCGGGCGGCCTTGGTCACGTCGGCGAAGAGCTCCGACAGCGACTCGACGTTGGGCACGGTGATGGCCGTCGAGTTCTGGTTCTGGTGGACGGCCGTGCTGGCAATGACGCCCAGGATCGGGTCGCCGTCCTCGAGGGCCCGGGACAGGCTCTTGAGGAAGACGGCCCCGACCCCATCCCCGCGGCAGTATCCGTCGCCCTGGGCATCGAAAGGCTTGCATTGGCCGGTGGGGCTGAGGAAGGAGGCCGCGGCCAAGTCCTGGAACAGACGGGCGCTGGTCATGATGGATACCCCACCAGCAAGAGCCGAAACACATTCCCCGCCGAGGATGGCCTTGCAGGCCTGATGCACCGCCACCGCCGAGGCAGAGCATGCCGTGTCGAGCGTGACGGCGGGCCCGGTCCAGCCGAAAGAGTGGCTGATTCTTCCGGCGGCAAAGGCCCTCAGGTTGCCGGTCGCAGCAAACGCCGTGGGAGCATGACACGCGACGTTCTCCTCGTAGTCGACGGTGCCGAGCCCGATGAAGCAGCCCACCCGCTTCTCGTGGGTCGGGGAGCCAAAGTACCCGGCCTGCTGGGTCGCCTGGAGCGCCACCTGCAGCATCAGCCGCTGCTGCGGGTCCATGGAGCTCGACTCCCTCGGCGTCTTGCGCCAGAACTTGTGGTCGAAGGCGTCGACGTCCTGGATGAAGTTTCCAAACCATTTCCTCTTGGGGTCCCGGGCCCGCCACGCCGACTCGAAGCCGAACCGGTCGCCCGGTACCTCCTGGTGCTGAGACACCCCGTCGCATAACAGCTTCCAGTACTTGTCGACATCGTCCGCGCCCGCCACTCGCGTCGCCATGCCGATGACGGCTATCTTCCCGTCCAGGTTGCCTCCGGGACTGGGTGTGCCGGGCCCTGATCCTGTTGCTAAGTCGACCGCCTGTATCAAACGCACGCCGAGCTTCTTGGCCAGGGTGGGCGGGACACATCTATCAAGTCCAAAGCACACGATTTGGGTAGAGCTTCCCGCTTCTTCAAGTCCCGAAAGCATGCCGTCGAAAGTTTGGTACCAGTTGGCCGGATTCTCGAGCATGGCTTCCACGGCAAAACGATGGAGCTTACCATGTTCCACGTATTGGCCATCGAGGTTGGAGCGGGTTCGGAGAACCAGATTGGCCGCTTGTGGTAATTGAAAAGGTGGATTTGCGTCGCAAAACTCCACGAGGCGCTCCACGGTCTCGTGATAGTGGGAATGGTGGAAGCGGCCTCGGAGGGAAATGGGAGTTGCCGTGATACCACCAGTGCCTAGTTGAGTTAGGAATGATGTCAATATGCGTTTGGGCAAGGTGACCGTGGCCCTTTTCTTGTCATATACCACCGATACATATGCCTAGTAGACGCGTCAGTCTCACAGATACGGCACGAACAAATAGGATCGATTCTCACCTCGGGGACTCGCTTCAACACTTTGGACAATTGAGCCCCGGACTCCGTAGAGGTCCAGCCAACTGAGGCAGAGACCCAACCGTCAGCGTTGCCTTTGACTGCCGCATTATCGACATCGACCGCGAGCCCGATGAGCATAGCCAGGCGCAGTGCTGTAGCTCCATGTTGCTGCAGCTCCTCAAACGTCCCTGCGCAGGCGACGGCGACGGCGCTCAGGAGACCCGAGCAGAACCCGAGGGTTTCACGAGTCTCTTCCAACACCTGGTTGTATCGGCCTTGACGTGCGGGTCCCAGCTGGTGATGGTCGACAAACTGCGAAAGATGGATCGCGACGACGAGCGGGGTTAGAATGTAGTTGGGCAGGGACGTGGTGTCCTTTGGGAAAGCCCCTGACTGGAGCCAGCCGACAAATATCGGGGGCGGAAGAGTCGTGGCGACCGTTTCGAAGGCGGGGAAGGCCTTCAATACGGAATGCCAGTCGTCGGAAAGTCCAACTAGCGCCTCTTTTACCCACGCGCTGGAGGGGGAATCCAGCAAGGTCGCACGGAGTTGCGAAGCGGCCTTGTCGGGAATGTTTGGGGTTTGGGCCCCGAACACGAGAATGTTGGTCTTTAATGGTGATGGATCCGACATCTCTAATACGATAAGGTTCCTACAAATAAAGGACTCACAATCACTGGTCCTTGAAAATGTATTTCCCTAAGTAGGAATGAGGCTAACAGACACAACTCCAGATCGAAGCATCCTCTATATATTGAATAATTCTAACCTCAACCCCACAGAAACTGGGCAACCTCTAGAGCCGCAATATTTGCCGACACACATTCCACATATAACAGCGATGGAGTGTTGATAACAAGGCACATAAGAGTGGTGCACTAGTCATTACACAATAGTCGGCATGCATTATGCGCAGATCACACCGCCGATGTCCTCATATTTTCCCACTTATCTTCGTCCGCTATGTCCAGAGTTATACGACACCCGGCGACCTAAAGAAGCTCTGGTAGACCCTGATAGTTTGCGAGCCGCTCTACACTCGCACTAAAACGGCCGACAGTGTGATCTTGGTTGACTTCCGTCATCTCACCTAAGACATAATCCCGCCGAGCAGATTGTAAAATACTTTCATGTGAGTACTGGTGGTCAGACGGCGTCTGTGTTATGGAAGCTCGGCCGAGCTCGTCCGAAACTCAATGCTGGGGGTGGTCAGATATTAACGTCCGTCACACCCCGAGCTCGTGCGAGTCAGCTGACTGTCTGGAAGGGACAGATCTTCCTACATACACCGGAGAATTAACCTGCATACGTTTGGTAATACGGCGCTTATGCCAAGCTTTGCAAGGGAGTGAGATTTGAGGTCAGATGCCTTGGCAGGAAAGGCTTGTGTAATGCTTAATCTAACTTTCAGCTCTTGAGGCTTACACGCAACAACACCGAATTTGCTTACCCTCCTCTAGGTCCGCACAACCAGACCCAATCGCTTCGCCATGGCGAGGATCTCGACCACAATCGCCTCCACATCCTTGCTCCTGACGGGGACCCTGTGGTCTCCGTCCCACTCGATCAACCTGGCGCAGTCCGGGGCGCACATCTCAGTAAGCAGCTGCTGATGCAGTCCCAGCCCGGGATCACGCAGGCCGTGCACGTGAATGGTGGGAACGCGCAGGCGGGGCGCGTCGTCGCACAAGGCAGGCGTCTCGCCAGGCACGCCCAGCTCCGCGGCGTCCACCAGGCCATCTGACGGCAAGGTTGGATCCAGCGCAACCAGGGGTCCTCTCCCAGCCAATAGGATACCAAAGGCATAGTGCCCAGATAGATGATGCCGAGAAACCTCGGATCGCTCTTGCTCTCGCTGCATCTGCTGCCGCAAGAGGAGACTCGCCGCCACCTTGGCGCCTTGGCTGAAGCCCAGAATGCCGACCCAGTCCCCCGTCGCGCCCTTGAAGTCGTCTTGGAGCCGGGCGGCTTCGACAGACTCGTCGATGGCCCGGATGGCCGCCTCGCTGTCCAGCGCGGGGTGGTCGGGTTGCCAGCGCAGCCAGCGTCGAAAGGGCGTGTAGGCCTTGTAGACGGACGTCACGTCGGGCCCGGCCGAGGACGAGAAGGGGGCCTCGGCAAAACAGAGGCGGAAATACAGTCGCAGCTGGCTGATGAGCACTCGGCACTGGGCTCGGAAGATGCTCGAGTTGGTGCCCCCGCCATGGAGGCAGATGATTCGGGGGAGGTGCAGGGTTGGGTCTATCGAGTCGGGATGCTGTTGCCGCATCTTGAAAACACCGTCTGACGGAAAGGGGGTTGGAGATGTAACTGGTGAGGCTGAATCGCTCTGATGGGGTATTTGAAGCTAGGGAAGGGATTGATTTAGTAAATACAGCGATCCATGACCGCCGCCCGTCATCTACCTAGCACTGTGATAATCTCTTTGCCTCGTCACCGACTGATCGAGCCAGTGGGCGTCAGCAATCTTCGTCCGCATTTGTGCGAGTGGCGCGTCAGCATTGTCTTGGTGCGAGTGGCGCCTGGCGTCATCGTTGGGAAGGGGTGGGTGCAATCATGCTGACCGTCGTCGCACTACGGTACAAGCCCTATCCCAGAAGCGCTTTGGGAAGTGCGGTTTAGGTATTTTATAATTCGAAAGCCGTGATTGCATAGTTGCGCGGGAGCACAAAAAGAATAATACGAGTAGTCAACACAATGCATTTTGATAGCATCGCCACTGTTCTCGCACTTGTCTGCACGCTGCCGGCATGCATCGTAGCCCACCTGCTAGATCATGGTAATGATGCTTTGAACCTCATCTATCAGTTCCCCAACCTGACGGCGCTGGAGAATATCGCAGTCCGTTCCAGTGGCGAGCTTCTCGTCACCTTGCCCACCGCCCCCGAGCTCTACCAAGTCGACCCTTTCCACCCGGTCAAGGCCTCGCTCGTCTACCGCTTCCCCAACGCCACCGCCCTGCTGGGCATCGACGAGATCGAGCACGACGTCTTCGCCGTCGTCGTCGGCACCGTGAATCCGCCCACCCCGGTGCCTGGCTCCTTCTCCGTCTGGCGCGTCGACATGCGCCGGTTCGAGACCAACAAGGACGGGTCCGGGTCAGTCGTGCGCGGGGCGGCGGCCCGCGTCATTACGGCGATCCCCGAGGCGGCGCTCCTCAACGGCCTCATTCGCCTGCCCGGCACGCCCTTCATCCTGGTCGCCGACTCGGGGCTGGGCGTGGTCTGGCGCGTGCACGCCCAGACGGCCGCGTACACGCAGGTGCTCGCCTCGGCGCTCATGCGGCCGCCGCCGGGCCCGGACGGCGGCGTGCTGGGCGTCAATGGCATCCGCCTCTTCGGCGGCGCGCTCTACTTCACCAACACGCTGCAGGGCCTGTTCGGGCGGGTTCCTATCCGAGGGCGCGGCGCGGGCGCGGGCACGGCGGCGGGTGATTACGCCGTCGTGGCGCGCAACGGGCGGGCGGACGACTTCGCCTTCGACGCCCGGGGCAACGCCTACGTGGCCCAAAACTTCGACAACGGCCTCCAGCTCATCACCCCCGACGGGCGCGTCTCCGTCGTCGCGGGGGCCAAGAACTCCACCGCGCTCGAGTCCGACGCCGCCTGCGCCTTCGGTCGGACCCCGCGCGACCGCGACACGCTGTACGTCGTCACCAGCGGCGGCCTCTCCGAGACGATCCCGGGGACGTACCGCGAGGGCGGCAAGATCGTGGCGGTCCATGTCGATAAGCTGGGCATCTCGACGGGAAACGGAAAACCGTCCAGTATAGTGGAGGGGGATGGGAATTGTAGGGTCGCAGTTATCTAGGCTAGGCAGTCGGGTTGAGGCATGGACGGGGGCGAATAGTCGCGTTCGCAGGATATGGCAGGGAACCTTAGTTTCTTTTAGGCCTGTATACATACGCAAGTAAAGCCGTTTTACTTTATCTTTTTACTATAATTCTAGATACTAGCACTTTCTATCGAGCTTGTACCAGCCACTCTATATTTAATGCATTAATTATCACGATAAACAGCTATTGACCTGAGCGACTGGGAATTCATTCAGTATACTAGTTTGTTGCCAGACGTCCTTCCTTGAAGAGCTATAGAATTTCCAAATACCCCTAAGCATAGTACTCGAGGCCCTGGGATCTATACCCGGTGCCAAATTCGTAAACGAAGTTTTGCACCTGCTTCACCTTCCCTTGGCTGATATCTGTGGGTGGGAACACGTATAAAATTAGCATTTGTGAACATTGATACTGATGAGGGGTTGTGGGATACGTACCAAGGACCAGCATCGAAGAGGGCTCTTTGTCCGTGGCAGCCCCGAGGGCGTACAAGAAGTTCCCCGGGACGACAAAGTCCAGCATCCCCTTGGTCTTGTTGATGGTGATGTCGGTCTGGGAGAGGATGGCGTTGGTGTCGACGTCCAGCTCAGTCAGGGTGTTGGTGACGGGGTTGGTGACCCAGGCGGACTTGGAGACGGGGGAGTACTCGGCCCAGCAGCTGCCCTGGATGCCGGGCGGGATGACCGTCTTGGCCACCGTGTCCCCCTCGTCGTCGTAGCCGATCTTGAGGATCACGGTCCCGAACTGGGAGTCGGAAACGAACAGCTTGCGCGTCCCCGCGATCTGGAAGGCCCCGAACAGGAGGTGGGTGCCCTCGGGCGAGCTGCGGACGTCCTGGACCGCCACGTTGCCGCCGATGACGGGGTAGACGGACAGGAACCCCGGGTCGCTCATCGTGTCGCCCTTGACCGTCACGAAGAGCAGCTTGTCGTCCTCGGAGAAGAAGGCGTCCGAGGCCCCGTCGCCCTCGAAGATGGGAGGGTTAAACTGGTTGATCCCAAACGGCCGGACCCCGAGACCGTCCGGGGACAGGCCCTCGTGCTCGTCAAAGTTGTAGACGACAAGTCCGTTCTGGATGCCCGTCGTCGCTACGGCCACGAGACCCAGCTTGGCCGAGACGCCGATGGTGACGGGGAAGTCGCCAATGCTACTGATGGGGTCGCCGAAGAGATGCAGCTCCGTGGGGTATTCTGGGTTGATCTTAAACGTGGAGATGGTGTTGGACCCAGCGTTGCAAGCAAACAAGTACTGTCGTAAGCCGTCGAGTTAGTTAGAATCCAGAGCCGAAGGCGAAGGGGGTTTGTTTGGGTTAAACATGGTATCGCTTACGTTGCCCATACGCTTGACGCTGTCCTGTGTGGACAGGGTGTCTGTTGCAATGTCTTTCCCAGTGGCCTTGTGGATGATACTGCTGCCATCGCCACCAGTGGGATAGAAGATGGGATCTCCAACTTGGCCGTCCTGGTAGACTTCTGTAGCTACAAGCTGGTTAGGCACCTTGTTGTTGATAAAGTAGAGTGCTTTCACCACAGTAGGCTTTTGCGTATGCCCATTGCTGCTAGAGTCGTTTGGCGCCATAGTTTGGGCTTGAGATAGAACGAACTGCTTGTTGATTGGGAATTGATTTGGGCTTCTTGAACCTAGCGTGCGCTACGTAATGAGGGCTCCCAACATGTCATCACGGTATATAACCGAACGTCTAAATACTGTTCAAGGGAAGTATCCAGCTTCGGCCAGCTATGTAGCCCGTGACGTAGGCAAGCCTCGTATGGTTCAGGTGATGCATGCTTTGGTTCAGCCCCTGATCAGCTGGTTAGACTTGTTTGTCGCCCGCTTTGGTTTCGGTCTGGAACCAGGCAGCCGTCACCACCACCATCGGCTGACCAGTCGAATGAGAATTGTTACCGAACGGGGAGATTGTTGGTGATCTTACACACTTCAATACGAACGGTGCTGACCACCCTCCAAACTCGGACGAGCTCGCCCGAAGCTGATGATGGGAGAAAAGAGACGAAATAGTTGCAAGACTTGCCAATAATACGATACGCCATAATCCTTCATGGTTATGTGGCGTTTAGCTAAGCTTCGCCCCATGGGGAGATGCTGATGGGCGCATAGGCTGACCCTGGTAACAGGCGGCAGCTGACTAGAGTCAGCCTACCATCGTCATCTTACTGAGATCTGTTCATTGGTCAGGTTACCCCCGACTCCGACTGAGCGTACCGAATCGCTAGACCGTCCTTCCAGATAGGCTACGAGATTCTACTGGATTTTGACTCGGCGTGTAACAGGTTCGGTCCTGAAGAAGCTGAGAGGTCATGAGACGTGCCAATCCTGGTGGGTCGGTCCGCCAGGCCGTCCTTATATTAATATGTTCGGGTAACTACAGCGTTTTCAACAAAACAGTTGTATCGTACATCGGCCAGAGAACAAAGAATTTTCCACACTCACTATAATCTCCTAACTTGTGACAAGATGGATGCTACACGCGCGACAACTGATAACGGGAGGAACGGTGGTGAGTATTATACCTCGAGACACGAAATTGACCAAGGAAACCAGGCTAACTCCGTCTCGAGTCGTGGACCAATCTATGGATCCCGATACGTTGCAGCCCCTGAACGCTCCACTGCCACCCAATGCTGTCCCGCCCAAGGGCACCGACTACTACACTCTTCCAAATGGTAAGGTCTCTTTTCAGCTATGCTTTGATGACTCCGATGGACTAATCTGTTACCAGGTGCTCCTATCAAGAATCCTCAGGCTTCTCAGCGCATTGGACGCCAGCTCCGTGCCATCATCCCCGTCTCGGACATCAACCTGATCGATCAAATTGCCCATATCACCCATGAGCGTATTCCCGAGCGGTAGGTGGTCTCTTTCCCCGTGACGATGTGTATACTATCAACTGACATGTCCTCCAGACTTGTGCACGCCAAAGGCTCGAGTGCCTACGGCGAGTTTGAAGTGACCCATGACATCACGTGAGTAGCCTCCATCCAAGCTTGGACTTCTCAAGACGGCATGGCATGTTGACGCCGTCTTCTTCGATGAACAGTGAGATCACCAGTGCCGCCTTTTTGAACAAGGTGGGCAAGAAGACGCCCCTCTTTGCCCGTTTCTCCACCGTGGCGGGCGAGAGAGGATCGGCCGACAGCGTGCGAGACTCTCGCGGATTCGCCTTTAAGCTTTACACGGAAGAGGGAAACCTCGACTGGCTCTTCTTCAGTACGGTACGTAAACATGATGGCAAGGACCGCGAGACAGACAGTTGCTAAGACTAAGACCTTTGACAGCCCGTCTTCTTTATTCGAGACCCGGCCAAGTTCTCGTCCATGACGCACGCCCAGAAGCGGGATCCCCAGACCAACCTCAAGAACCCGGACATGTTCTGGGAGTAAGTCCTTGGACCATCTAACAGACAGACAACCTGGACGACGCTAACCATCTCGGTAGTTTCTTCAATCACAACGCCGAGGCCTTCCACACCATTATGATGCTGTTTAGTGATAGAGCCACTCCGGTCTCGTACAGATACGCTGACATCTTCGGCATCAACACGTACAAATTCACGAAGCCTGTGGGTCTCTTTATAAACTCTTGGTAGGCTTGGGAGGCTTTCTAACGACGGATAATATAGGATGGATCGTTCAAGTACATTAAGATCCACCTCAAGACGGACCAGGGCGTGAAGAACCTGACCAACGACGAGTCGGTCCGGATCAGCGGCCAAGACCCCGACTACTTCCAAAAGGACCTCTTCTCGTCCATCGAAAAGGGCAACTACCCCTCGTGGTCTGTCTACGCCCAGATCATCGATCCGTTGGAGGCCGAGAAGTACGGGACCAACATCTTCGACGCGACCAAGACCGTCTCGCAGAAGGACTTCCCCCTGGTCCCCTTTGGCCGGATCACGCTCAACAAGAACCTCCAGAACTTCCACACCGAGTCGGAGCAGTCTGCCTTCAACCCCGCCAACATTGTTCCGGGCTGGAATATCAGCCCGGACCCAAGTGAGTCCCCCCTTTGTTCTTTTTCTTTTTCTTGCTTCTTAAATGCCAACGAAAACCAGTCCTCCAGATCCGTATGTTCGCCTACGGCGAGACGCAGCGATACCGGCTCGGGGTGAACCACCAGCAGCTGCCGACGAACCGGTCCTTCTACACGTACAACCCGACGCGGCGGGACGGGGCGGCCAACGTGGCCAACTACGGGGCGCAGCAGAACTACATCCCCGCCCACGGGGCGCCCCCGTGGTGAAGCCGGCGCAGTACGAGGTGCTCGCGGCGCACGAGGAGTGGATCGGCCGCGTCGTCGACTACGAGTCCCAGGTCACCGACGCCGACTTCGTCCAGCCCCGCGAGTTCTGGGAGGTCCTCGGCCGCACCAAGGACCAGCAGAAGAACCTCGTGTACAATGTTGCCGAGAACCTCAGCGGGGCTACCAAGGGTGTGCGACAGGCGACCTACAGTGAGTCTATCACACACACATACTGGGGCGTACCGACACTAACAATCGACAGCCATCTTCAAGAGGATCGACCGGCAACTGGGCGAGTGGGTCGAGAAGGAGACGGAGAGCGTGGTCAAGGCCAAGAGCCCCCAGGAGATCCCCGGCGTCGTCGTCGGGGGCGACATTGTCTCGGGCGAGCAGATTAGCGGCGAGGGTGGCAAGAACGACGCGCTCCCCGGCACCGGCACTGGCACTGGCACCGCCCTGCCGCACCACCCGCCGCCAGCCCCGCCGAGATCCATGATGGGCGGCGATGCCTCCCTCGAGGACAGCGTACGCGCCGTCATCAACAAGGGGGCCTGTTCAACCTGGTGGCCAAGGCGGAGGCGGCCGAGTGACGACGCGATTGTCAGTCATGGCGGGGATATTAGATTGGAGCTCGTTTCTGGTCTGGGTTGCCCACGCAGATAACAGAACTACTGTCGACTAGAGTGTAGCACTTTGTAGTTCTAATAAGCAATTGAATTTTGAAACATAAACCACATCATATCTTGCTCAATGCGTGGAACACTTGTAAGCCTAGCCTTGACGACTCGGCGTCGCTTGCTATCGACAATGTTATATCAACCTCGAAACATAACCCAGTTCTCTATGTTTCTAGTTCTACTTCTCCTCCTCCTCCTCTCCCCGCGTCTTCTTCAGGTTGCCCACCCGGTAGTGTATTGTGGGCCGGACCACCGAGATCTTCCAACGACCATCGACCTTGACAAAGGTATGCTCCATCCAGCTCTTGCCCTCGGAGACGGCGCCCACTTTGCACAGAGGCGACTCGAAGTCTTCGCCGGCTAGTCGCTGCGCGTGGCCGGCCAGCTGCTGCCACTCCACTACGACGGCCTCGGACGTGACCGACTTGAAGTAGGGCGCCCCCAGCTGGTGGTGCGTCGCCGTCGACGCGAGGCCCAGGTGCGCGGGGCCCAGCCACTCGTCCGCGAAGGCCGCGGCCGTGAAGGTCCGCGCCGCCCACGCCGGGTTCACGGCGGCGTAGTCGGCTACGACTTCGGGGGCCAGGGCGGCCAGCAGGCGGGAGCGGTCCTGCCAACGTTGTTTTGGGTCAATATTTAACCAAGACTCGCCTCGCCAAGAAACGAAATGTTCCAGCTGTCTTACCTTGAGATCAAATCCATCGACAAGTGTTCGCGAGGTTTGGCATATAGCTAAGTAATCTAAAAGTCGGGCGTCAGCTGCGACTGGCGACCTGGACCCTTTTCGCATGGATCAAAGGGTCACTTACCCTGGAAAGTCAATTCCGTTGGTATGTAAATATCGAACATTGTCGGCTGTTGGGGATTCAACCACACGTCTGTCAGGTTGACGGGTTACAGGGGAAATGTATCAGGGCCAATATCCATTTTAGACCTTATTACGATGATACTTATGTGGACGGATACTGATCATGTTTCGGACGGGTTCGGACGAACTATGTAATTGTTTCTCGGCCTCTCGTCAGTGCACGAAACGTGGCACCACTCACCCATTGCTCCGTAACACACTTATTATAAGGTGCAACCATTCCAAGCCCCTGCGAGAATAAACCGGCCCAAGGCCCACAGATCGAGACGGTATTCCAGTTAAACGATTATTATAGCATGTAATAATTAGCTACGTACCTCCTAATACTTATACCGGAATGAGTATAGGTATATTTCGTTTACTCTACTATTGTAATAAGGAGTAAGCGGAATAATTAACGGGATAGGATGTTATTACCTGTGGGCAGTGTACGGTTTATTCCAGCGGTCGCTTGCATGCTTACAGCCGACTTGGGATAAGTTTCCTGTAACGAGCAAGGTGGAGCTTTGCATGGCGTTGGTAGTAACCTGGGCTTTGGTGCCTGGATACCTGAGGCATGAATAGCAATATGCCAGCGTAGTGCTGGTCCTGCGTGCCAAGAACGCCGGTGGTGGCTGGAATGCATATGCTGTACGACGTCAACTTCACTTTCAGCTGACGCACAGCCACTCTGCCTACATAGCCAAGGCGTATTTACCAGAGCCTGACGAGAAATTTGTCCAAAGCCTGATTCTCCCGTCAATCTCAACCCCGCAACTCTCTCTTGAGCATACCAGGAAATTATCATTCAATCTCCAAGTTATTGCGTCTGAGTACAACTCCTATTCTTGGGCGGTGGGCAATAATTCTGGTCAAGATGGCCGAGGCTCTCGGTCTAGGCGCCAACGTGGTCGCCTTTGTTGTGGTCGCCGCGCAACTCACGAAGAAAACTTACGAAACCTTCTCCACAATCAAGGACGGGCCAGAGATTGTCAGACGAGTCACCGACCAGGTCAACCAACTATACTGGATCCTGGAGGGCCTGAAGACAAACAGAGCCGCCCTCCAGGATCCTTCTCTTGCCGGACACTTGCAACTTTGCATCAGCGAAATCAGCTCCGCGGCCCCGCTGATTGAAAAGTTGCAGCTGTCTCCTGAGGAGCGTCGTAGCGGGCGGCTGTGGAAGAGACTGCGAACATTCTTGGGCGAGAAAGACTTGGAGAGGTTGAACACTCAACTGAGTGGGATCGCCACGAGCCTCACTTTGAGAATGCAAGGGGCCGCAAGGTAAAATACTTGACCGTTGAAATGACTTTGCTTCTGTCACTGACACATCTGTTAGCACACAGCTACATGGCCTCGATGAGAGGTTTACGGTGTTTGAAAGACGTATCGACACTCTACACCAATCCGTCCAGACGCAAACTCGGTCGTACACCTCAGATCAAGCCCACTTTACAGAGTCTGTCAATAGAACGATTCGAGGGCACTCCGACGCACTCCATAACAGCCTCCTCACAATGCAGAATGACAGTAACAACCATCAAGCCATCTCTCAGACCAAGCTAGACGAGATTTCCGAGTTACTAGTCGGTCTGAAGTCTTTGCTGGTACATGAGAAGAAAGAAGGCAATTCATCCACGCAAGGGTCGGTAATCGAGGAAATCGAGTCGGATGACGCTCGTTCTGGTACATCATTCTCTACCGGCAACGGTAGAACAGGTAGCGAGGAGTTGATCCGGAGGGTTGAAAGCTTGTGCCGGCTACTTTCGCATGAGGGGCAAACTATCGACACCTACAACGAGGACGCGGCGAACATCGAGATATGCGACCGTATCATTGAAGATCTTGAAACTATCTTGAAGCTTGCAGCGGAACATGGAGAGGTTTCCGCTCCCTCTAAAACATCCACAGATGCCGAAACAAACGACGGTAAAGATGCTAAGGCCATCGCAAGACGGCTCAAACGGGCATTTGGACAGCAGGCTCTCCATATTAACCAGAGACGTTAGTCTTCCACCCTTTGCATTGGCACTGCTAATTTCATACAGCCCTCAAACGCCGAAGGCCAAACTGTGGCATGCTGAAGACATCGCGCTCGTACACAACTATCAAGCTCGATATCGGAACCATGACACTGGTATATGCTAAAAAACAACATTGCTCCACTACTGACTTGACGAGGCCAAGTCTCACTGACTACGCAATTTCAGCAACCTTCTTACCAGCGGATCCCAAGAGATTCCACATGATCGTTGCCACTGCTGTTCAAGAGCAGGGGCACCTAGGCGGCATATCTTCTATCTCGTCGTTGTCTGTGAATCGAGTCGTTCCATCAGATTCACGCGTATTCGATGTTGTAGAGGCCGGAAATTTGGATGAGCTCAGGGACATGCTTGACAAGGGCGAGGCGTCCCTTCGAGATCACGACGAATTCGGAGGTTCTCTGCTCTTGGTGTGTATATACGTGCCCGATGAAAAACACACCATGGCATGTGCTAAAGCCTTCCACATAGTACTCGGTGGAACAGCCCAATGTTTGCGAGTTTCTAATCCAACACGGTCTGGACGTAGATCATGTTGGTAGGAAGAAACGTTTCCTCCATGGCGGTCCAACGTGAGTGGAACCCAATCCTTTTATTTACACAAGTCCAACTAATTGCGAACCACATAGGTGTCCATTGAGTGCGGCTTCTTTCTATAATCCAACGGCAACGCCTGATGAGTCTGACCCGATACTTACCTGTCGACGTCTTCTCTTAGAGGCAGGTGCCGACCCCACACTTAAATATGGCCACCGGGCCGATGATACATACATATCTTACGCTGCTGAGTCTGGCAACAAGGTATATTCTCTGATTCGCAATGTTGAAATCAGAGAGAATCTACAATCTAATATCTTTACTTCTCTAGATGCATCTGTTGCAGGCTTTTAACCCATACTTGACCGGTCACTTCGTCAACGTCAACATGATTTTGCACGATGGCGTCACTCCTCTTTTGGTCCGTTGTGATGATGACATTGGCAACGACCTGGAAGAACTTAAAACACTTGTATCCATGGGTGCAGATATCACTGCCCGTGATAACATGGGCAGAAGCTGTTGGCATATGTGCATCTATAACTTGCATAGCCCATATAGCCGGCGCGAGCACGATGTTGTACGTTACCTGATCTCGCAAGGCGCCGATCCTGAAGCTATTGACGATCACGGCTTCTCCGTTTCCGACGTTGCATATGAGACCGGGCTCCTCAGGCACGACGGGACCAAGGAATCAAGCTACGCGGGAGACCTTTGGGACTCGGTCTTACAGAGCTGCGGCTACAACATTGTCGACTTTCGCTGTGTGCATAGACAGAGAAAGGCACGATATTATTTGAATATTTTCCCTGGTTTTCGGGGTAGATACAACTACACAGAGAGGGAGTTTAAGGAACTCTGGCGCGGTAGGGAGCAGTTTTGCCCTTACTGGGATGACGAGCCGTGGCCCTGTAGGGACGAACAAGACACGTCCAGTTCTTGTCCGCGTTGTGAAAATCGCTGTGTTGGGAGTAGTGAAGACGAGCCGGACAGTGAAAGTGGGTTGGAAAGTGAAGGCGACTCGGATTCCGAGACAGACTCGACCGGGGGAGGAGCGCTGCTGGCAGAATCGTATGACGACGAGGGACTTTAGGACTTAACTATTCTACGCTATTGGAGTGCGTATCAGGTTATCGATCTGTGTAAAGACGCTTTGCTATCGCCTAAGTGAGGATAATTACCCAAAACGAATTGTCAAATATACATTTCATTATGCTGACAAATTCAATTGACATCCGTATCAGACGTGATAGTCTAAGGCTGGTGATAGTTTATAAGACACTTAAGACCATCAGGAGTAGCGGGAACTATTTCTCATGGTCATATATCTTAAATCAGGACTAGAGTGTACTATTATCGTCAATTCAATTATGATATCTGATGGGCAAGAAGGTTCAGGTACCGCAATAAGACTGTGTAGGTTTCATATAGCGTGTTACCAACCCTTTAATACACTTTATACAATACCCCCTGAGTTTTGGGTATCTCCCTATGTTCCTTGACTCAGGTTGTTGCAGGTTGGAGAGTCTCTTGTAGCTTCAATGAGATACGCAAATGATATAACCATTTATTTTAAATGTCCCTGGAAGCATGTGTATATTTTGCCTTTCTCACCCAAACATGCTCAAGCTATTAATCATCTTGGTAAGCTCGCAGACTATGGACTCATACACTGCCTACTGCACCCGAGGGTTTACTAGATTGTCCCCATAACCAAAGTCGCAGTGTTGGTATATCCAGCTCAGGGGCTGGCCACACTCGAAAAGGGGGATCACGTGCGCGCAGTGCACGGACCATTAGATCCTCGTACGAAAGGGATCTGGAGATCCCCCTCCTTAGTTAGGAAGAGTATGCCGATAATATATACCACATTTGGATCACGCACACACCGTACGATTGTACAAAGAGCCCATTCAACACGCAGTCCAGGCATCTCTTAGTGAGCTGCTGGTATCGGGGGCCAAGGGCAGATGCCCGAGAAGGAAGCTTGCGTACTTCCAACACATTGTCTGGCGATGTGGTCTTGGACCAGGCTCCTATTCGAAGGAGGGAGGTTCCTAGACTCCAAAGGATTACGTTGCGGATGCCATACTTCAGTCTTGCATCCTCAGACTCAGTGTTGACGTTGTGTGGCTGGCAGCCACCACGTTACGCGTGAGCCTAAGCTGGCCGACGTAGGTTGGCGACTGGTCCATTGACAAGTCTAAAACTTCTTTCAGGGAGTTGGGGCTCTTTAGGCATGATTCCTATTCAGTGTGATTCAGATGGAACGAATGCCTGAAAGCTTCGTGCTGGGAAGGCGTATCGATAAATCCGAGGAAGCTTGGATCAACCTGGTTGCCATGGCTGCTGGCCAATCTCCCACGAACCAAGGCTGCGCAGATACCGCTATCTGTTAGATTATGTGGAATTACTTCCACCGTCAGGGCTGGTTCTGGCGGAGAAGGGGACGTTGCGGTGCCAGCGAAGTGCACCCGCCGTCGCTTCCGCCGATCAGTATCCGGGCCTGGTGGGGATGGTGGGGCGGTGCCTATCCAGTTAAGCACCGTAGCAGAGTAGGCTGGATAAAATCAAGTGTTGAACTGCAGTACCGGTATCTGGAAATATTTGCATATGAAGTCAACGCTTAAGGGACGTCTAACACACGGTGGAAGCAGTATCACTGTTTCCCTTTTTCGACGCTGGAATAACTGTTGATCCCAGTGCCAACTAACGTTGAATAATCCGGGCAGCGTTTATTCCAGTATACAGTTGAACTATAATTGGTACGTGCGTTGAAAAGATCCAGCCTGTTCTACTACGGCACTTGAGATCGGATCTGAGACCTGCACCAACCCGAAGCACTGACAGCAGTAGAGCAAGTGAGTAAAGCATGTACTAGAAAAACAAATGTGAGTAAATAATGAAATATTAACACACATTGTTGGTTCGTGATGGCCACAACACCTATTGGCCATACTCATGTCGGCAGTGTTGTTGGCCAGGGCTTTGGCACTGATGAACAGCCTGGCGCTGTGTCTACAGCGCCATATCCCCCGTACTCAGCACCAGTGTATTTCTGAATTTCCACTGCTCTTTTGGCAGGGTTGTGTAATTCTTTGGCTTGTTCTCGCAAGAGTCGCAAGTCGTTGTTCAAGTTTCGCAGCTGTCAGTTCTTCTCCTCAAGGGCCGTTGTATCCAACGCAACCTTGACCAGCTTCCACAGATGTCGCACAGTATCTCTCAGCGGTTCTCCCTGCAAAATGGGGGTTCGATATTAGCATCTACGTCCAGAAATGTAGGGGTACCGGACACATATATGGTGTACTTACCTTTTGTCGTTGGGACTCGATGTCGCCGAATGGACGAGCCTATCTTGCAATTCCGCCACTGCATCGTCTTACTTGTACTATACATAACAATTCCACAGTTCAATGGGGTCTGTTCTCTTTTCGTAGTCAATTACGAGGTCAACCCAAGACAGGTGCAATGCATCAGAACTGGCATTTTGGATTCTCGTTGTGTATTCCGCTCTCATGCTATAAAACATCTGAAACTTCCGTTCCTGTTTGCAAGTTCAGCTTGGCATCCGGCCAGTCCAGCAGAAACAAAAGAAGCCGTCATGGTAATTGCCTTTAGGTTCTCACGAACGTGGATATTACCATGGAATTTGAAAAGTTTGATATCATTATTCAACGATGGATAAGAAAAAGCGCCCTTTCTCCGAAGACGTTACCCAAATGCTTACATGTAAAGCGTTATGCTCTTTCCCCATCGCATCTGTTCCAATATGCAGTATCTACCCAGGTTTTACTATACTACAGCAAAATACCATTTTGTTCATAATTCATTTGCGCACAAACAGCCATGGCTTTGACCCTTGGTTACGGTTACACCGACATGACACTACTCCATTTGCCCCCAGAGATCCGCAACCAGATATGGGGCCTCGTCGTCAGACGCGAAAAGCCCGTCCACTTCCGACTACCCTCGGCCACCAGAGCTCAATCCCAGAGCAAGCTAATCAAATACCAACTAAACAATAATGCCGAATTCACAGCTTTTATTCGCTCGCTCGATGTTACAGATAGAGCCAACCCTGCTCCGACCAGCAACGCCATATTCGCAGTCAACCGTCAAGTAAATAGTGAGGTCCGCGCTGTCTTCTACTCCATCAACACGTTCCTCATCACCAAGGTAGAGGACGCATGGCGTCTTCTAGTATTCCTTGGCCCCTATGGAATGAGGCTTCACCTTGGCCCTGTGATCTGCTGGCTTGATCGGCATCAAACGGCCTCGCGGTGGGTCTCGCTGATCCATTTCCTGAAATTCAGAACGAATTACCGTGCCGGGCCTAACAGACCGCTCAAGCTATATTTTGAGACGCCGGACACCCCCGACCTGATGGAGAAGTGGGAGGGGGAATTTTGTATCAAAAGAACCTCCATGTTCCGGGTGGCTACGGGGAACGAAGGTGCAGTCGTCCGTGAGGTCCCTATAACGCCGCTGGGCAGGCTGGTACAGATAGTACCCTGTGAAGAAGGTGGACTCTCTCTGGTTCGGTTCGCGTCTTGTTTGTTCCAGACTGAAATCCGGTTCTTCGATACACTGGCACATATTCCCTACTAGCATGAAGTTGGGCGGCCGAGGAGGGACGACGATGGAATTGACAGTTAGTTACCTTGCCATCCATATCTCGTACAATGTACATAGACATTCTCAATAGCACGATGCAATTATATGATATGACGCTTTACTTACTAGGACAAGCCACATTCTGATTGATTGAAAATAGGATGTTCTTTTGGCAAAGATGCACACAAGTACGATGGCTCAATCTCTAGCTCAAGTACGCGGCGATGGGGCAAAATCAAGGTGGCAGCCAAATTGCAGGTACATGCAATTGAGGTTGGTAATTACTTACTTACCTAGGTAAGTACCTAATTACTTAGTGAACCTGAAGAGCAACAAAAAGCTCCAACGCCACTAAGTTCTGCAGGCTCTAGACAACCTACGTCACTCACGAACAAAGATGTCTGCCAACACCTTTACCAGCACCGACCGCCGCCGCCTTCGCTTGGAATGGCCATTGCTCCAAGATGCAGGAAGAAACGATCTTTCGGGCATCCATGTTGCTCTCGTCGTCATCCGCCATATCTACTCGTTTCTCGAAATTCTCCCCGACTACGCGACCGAGCCGACACCAGTACTCCAAGCGGCGCGCATGCTGTTCGACAAGAACGACCCCGAATCATACGCCAAGGCCCTCTTTCTCAAGAGCAAAGCAGTCGGCGAGTTGCTGGGGACACAGGACACGCCTGCTATCGACATTTTCCAGTCCAAACTCCTGTCCGACAACCTCTGGTCCCGAGAAGTCTTCCACCTGAGGCACACGGTTGATTTCATTCGCCCCGTCGACCACGACCACCCCAGGGAGTGGCAGAAGGCCGAACCCACCAGTGTCTCGGACATGGTCCAAGAGAGCCTGATAAAATACAATGGCGAAACCAGTCTTTCTGAGTGCGTGGATAAACAGTCCGGCGTTTTTACAATTTCCGGTACCAATCGGGAATTGTTCCGCCGGGCGCGACTGGAACTCATCCTCAGAGTCCATTACAAGCCCGCAGAGGGCAAGTCCCGCAGCTTCCAGGAGCTTCGTACGTTCTCGACTACAGTCACTTCGGTGAGTTTCACGGACCCGACGACCCGCGAGAGCTTCTGGGGAGAGGTGACGATGTCCTACAACATCATCGCGGCGGTCCGTTTGAGGAAGCCTGACTCTGGCGAAAAGGACATTGTTCGCACCTACTACGATGGGATCTACATCCAGCCGCCCAAAGACGCCACGTCGATTCTCGACGATACGGCGCGCATGGGCGAGGACGACCACGAATAGATGCTGTTCTACGCCAAGTCAGCCGACGCGAGGCCAAGCCTCATCCCCGAGGAACGGTTCCAAGAAGTCATATCCCTCACACCGGCCATGTCCCGCAACCTCGCTCGCCTGAAATCCGATTAGATGGGCACGGGAGACCGAACCGCGCCGTACCCAATGGGAAGAAGCCCATTGGCCGGTCCGACAACAACCACTGGACCGACAAAACCCGTCATCCCAGCATATCCTAACCCCCAAACGACCGAACGCCATGCCCAAAACCCGGCGGCACCGCAGCCAAGCAGCTTCCAGCCCCATGTGACCCAACAACTAGATAACCCGTTCCGCGAGCCCGTAAATCCACAAACGCCAGTGTCGGGTCTGTCGCAAAGTTCCAGCCCAGTGGCATCAGTCCATCGAGCCTCAATCACTCGAGAGCCGATCCCAACCGCACCGGTCGCGCAAGCCCCCATTCTCCAGACCGAACAGTCGGGCCAGACCGCGGGGCCACCGTTCGTTGCTCCATCTACGACGGCGCCAGCTAGAGGCGCTTCCACTAGTCCGATCCCCGAGAGCATTTTCCGGGCGCGCAACGACAACCCGTTTCTTCAACGTACAGAACGAATATTCAAAGACCCGCCAAATAAAAGGTTTGCTGGAATTGGGCTTGTAATCAAGCCATATGAAACCCTCGAGGCTTCGTTCGAGGGTCCACCTGCTCCGCCTTTGGTCGCCCTGGGCCAGCCAGCAGCTATCAATCTGCCTACCACTCGCGTTCTGCCAACCGAGGTACGAACAGTACCTGCAGCAAGACCAGAGCCAAACGGGGGTATCGGGCCAAAATTGATGCAGGAGCAAGGCTGGGGATCAGGGAATAGGATGGTCGCTAATCCACAAGGTCGGCCTGGAATCATGACGGCCAAGACTGATACAGAGACCACTGGAACAAGCGCCGTTTCCAGCGCCCCCTTCGCGACTTCTAAGAACCGCGATCTTCGGCGTCCAATCAACTTTATCAAGTCAGCTGTAAGGCTGGAAACCGTTAGGCGAAACTAGACTATGCAGTAATTCTTGTTGTAAAGGAAGTAATGTACTTTTTAGTATTAAGGTTGTCAGTCCATGAAGAACCCCCGACTTGGTGATGCAGACGTGAAAGACACGAAATGGTGTTCCACACCCCAATGCTGGCTCACTCTTCCCCAGAGTACCAAAAGGTGGGGCTCCCCACAGCAACTGCCCTTGTGAAGGTATTCCTAGCAGTGATTGTTAGTTGACCTGGCTGCGTTCTAAACTCATTTGCATGCTCTCTCTTTTCGATTCTCTCACTCTCCTCGCCCGACAAGCACAAACACACACCCGCACGAACATACAGCACGCGCACACACAAATTCCCGTTTTCTCCCTCGCTTTGCCTCTCTATTTTGGTCTTCGCGCCCGAATACCTACATGCGTCCAGGGCACTTACTTACGCACATATGCACGCATTTTCCATACTAATCTTCCGCCCAGCAAAACATTTTTTAAGATGTCTGACAACAACTTCATCAACAGCAACGAGATGGGAAGCTTAGAAGGTAGCACACACAATCCGGCCAATCCGTTTCGTTTCCAGGGAGTCCCTGGCATGTCTGGCCGACGAATCGATGCGACCAGTGAAAACCACGAGTACGGTGACACCAGCCGAAAGCGCAGCCTCCCCAACGACCCTGCCGACGATGACGACGACAACAACAAGGAGGCCAAGGTCGCAACCCACTATGCCGACCTGGATGCGTCGACTGGAATATTCCACGTAGACGCCCTTGGCAACCTGCTGCTTATGGAGAAGCACCGCACCATCCCATGTGCAGCGGCCGAAAGGCGCAATGCGGTCATCAAACAGGCCCAAGTCCTCGGCAAAGCCCGAGCCGCCTGGTACGGCACCTTTACGCACATCGCCGGCGCCAAGAAGATGCTCAACGATTTCTTCAAGAACCGGTCCAAGAGTACAGCGTTCGCACTAAGCATTGCCGAGCTAAACCAGGACCCAGAAATTGCCCCTCAGCCCGACAGCGGCCTCACGCTGCCAATGCTTCCGCTTCTGAGTAGCAGTACCTTCAAGCTGCCCAGACAGCCCGGCGAGACGACAGAGCCCATCTGGCAATGCGCCAACTGCGGTCGTTTCGGGCACACACTGGGCGACTGCGTCGTCCCGTCCTACGATGGCGCAGACATTGATGGCTGCCCCTTGTGTAATACCAAGGAGCACTTATTTGACCAGTGCCATAATGGGATTTATATGAACCCGGAGTTGCTGCTCCGCATTCTGTATTTCCGCCGCGAAGGTAAGTGTCAGATTCGCTCTGACAGGGAGATCTACGAACTCTTCTCGCAGTTCATCGAGTATGAGAAGAGCCAAGGTAACGACGTCGAGAACAACCTCATCACGTCACCCCCGTGGACGAGGGCTTTTGCCTTCAACGTCCTCAGCGATGAGAGCAACATCCAGAAGCTGCGGCAATGGGACTACAGCGACCTTGGGCTGCCCGTCCAAGCGGACAACACCCTTACGGTGGAGAAGGTATTGGTAGGCCAGCTCTCTTCCTCGTACTCCCTCTGGCTGGAGAGAAAGATGGCCAAACAAGGTAAGGGCAAGCAGGTCCAGCAACCCGCCCCGACGGACCCTGTATGTGGTGAGCGCATGGCCCAGCGATACTCGGCGTCTCCTACGCCCGTTCCGGGCTACCAGCAGCACGGTGAGTCAACGCAGCCCACGGGCCAGCTTTACCCGCCGCCGCCACATTTGGGCCTTTCCCCCAAGAGACTACCAGGAAGCTCATCTTGACAACTGAGGAGAACAATAGATTGGTAAGTGAGGTGAAGAACCTTGAGCGCAAGAATAAGCGCCTGCAGGACATGATCAGCAACCACGACGATTCGGTGGCGGAGCTGCTTGCGGCCAAGTCCGATGCCGACAACATGGCTGCCAGCGCTCTCGAGGATCTGTCTGAGGCCCAGTCGGCTATCTCGGTGACTAAGGAGAAACTCCGGGCGGCTGAGCTTCAGTTCGACCTGGCCAAGGTAGACCTTTTAACTCGATGAGGCGGGCAACCGAGCTCGCACAAAAAGTGCGGAACGGTCCGCCGGCCCAAGGTAAGTCGGTCTACGTGGGGCATGTCGAGCCCAGCACGCCTCAAAACATCTTTGGCCAGCCCAGCCAGCGCGTGAAGGATGAGCCTGACTCCTGAGTTCGTCCGCCTCGTCATCAACGTAAGTCTTTCTTTGATACATGAAGTAGTTCTCATTTACCAGCGCGATTCTGTGGCCTGGACATAGCAAAGCTCTTCAGATGAGTAGATACACTAATAGAGATGATTCACCTCTACTATCGGACCCGGGTATGCCTATGTGACAGTACTTTACCTGGTGACCATGATATCTATGGGGATGGTGGCGAATACGATGTTCTGTTGCTCATGGAATAAGCTGGCACTTCTAACTCCACGTCGATCTTGTAGTTCGCTCGGGTATCTGTTTGTTTCGAGATTTGGTTCCCTTGGTTAATTAGCTGATGCTACGGGGGTTATGCCTTTCCGCCAGCTCACCGTCGTCCCGTCAGCCTGCCAACCACATCGACGCGCTCGGCTGGTTCTGGTAGCACGCCTAAATCAGCGCTTATCCTCGAGAGGCCGATTTAGCGATGTGAATTGTGGCATTACTCGCGCTCGTCCCTCTAGGTGCCTGATGAATGTTGTGATTCTATTTCACCACCAGTACGGAGGGGGCCTTAGTGAGCCCGGTGACGTCCACGAGGACCAACGAGAGCTTCATCCGATCAGTCAGCTGGACTCTGGCTGATACGCATGCGTTTGTACCTAAGATTCAACTGGGCTAAGAGAAAGGAAGCACAGCTGATGCCTCGGCTTCTGCAGCAGTGATCTAACCAAGGAGAGAAGGCAACGTGCCGTATAGCATCTAGACAAAGCAAGCAGAAGAATGGGAAGCAGTGGTATTATGGGTTGTCCGAGCAAATTAATTTGCCCGGGTTTTCTTCAGAGCCCTGTGGAATTTGCCCGCTGGATATCTAGTTCAAATTCGGACAAGTTGCCCGTAAGGGACGAGCAAGCTGATTTGCTCATATTTAATAGGGGCCGGAGCTAAATTTGCCCTAGCTAAATATTGGGCAAATCTAGCGCATTTGCACAGTGCTCATGAGCAAATCAGTTTGCCTGACATTGGTATAAGGATTTTGAAGTTCTTCATACCAGGCAAATCAGTCACTTTGACACTGCGAGTGGGGGCAGATTGGTTTGCCTATCATCTCTCGCCCCCGGCTGTTCACTAGAAGTCTGAACTCGTGAAGGCGGCTACAGTGTCGTCCCATTGCGGCTTCGGAGCGACGAAGCTGGAGGATTGGCGGCGAGCATCAAGCGCGTTCTCGATGTTTCTACAGAATGCGAGTTCATCTTTCGTGGATGGGCCTTTTAGGCTGTGTTACTCCCGCCACTGCTTTAGGATCATGTCGTGATACAACGGTAGAGAAGAGGGCCGGCACGAATGGAGAAGCCTAGTTCTTCCGTCAATAGGTCTGAGTGCTTCAAAGTAGCGGAGTTCCCATCATGATGATGTGTGCCATCCCCCATCACCAGATTGAGTGATAGTTATGTCTATGCCAAGTTGGCCGAGGAGACACCCTCCAGCTTCGGCTCGGGAAAAGACGTCAAGGGAGGTCCCGAATTGGCCAGTTGCAGGTAGCTTCAGGCCACCATTGACGAAACTCTCCGTATCTCCCCACCGGCATCCGGGACCTGGTGGAGGGAGTTGTCGGATGCTCCGGTGTGCAGGTTGGGGTCAGCACCTACAGCATTAATCCGGAATCCTTTTCTAACCTATTCCGAGCTCTGTGCGACTACGGAGGCTACTGTGCACGAAGCATTTGTTCCTTTTCTACCGGACTTCATGGATGCGTGTACAAGGCAATGGCGTATACGCAGTGTAGTTCGGTCATGGCTAGCATACTGTGGCATTTCGATTTTGATACGGCTTCAGGGGAGCAGGGGAAACTGGGTGACGGGACCCCCCGCATGGGAACGGGACGAGAGAGAGAAAGGGAGTTTCAACTTCACGATGTAGCATATACCGCGCATGGTGGTCCGCTGTTGGTGTTCTCTCTTCGAGTCGCTGTGGCGGATGAAGTCTTCGAGGAGGTGTCCCCTTGCTGTAGGTCGAAAGCTATAGACGCAGCGTATCATGGTATGCACGCAGCACGCTTTTCAATTGGATAGAATATATCTGATTGCTACTTGAATTGCTAGTGAACTCGGATTGGCTCGGCGGCTAAACTGTTACTATATCCAGCTCAGGGGTTACCAACACTGCCCAAAAGGGGTATCACGTGCGCTGCGCACGGGCCGCTAGATCATCGTACGAAAGGGGGTGATCGCCTCTCAGATAGCTACAGCATGCAACTGAATATATGCCAATTGGATCACCACACTGCGTATGATCTTACAGAAAGGCAGGTCATGACTATCCGTATAGCGCTGCTGGTATGCTTCAATGAGACTCGGTTTCTCCGGGACGTCTAACAGTCGGAGCACAGGCACAAAGTTGATCGCCTGGCTTGGATCGTTCAAACCTCGATAGGTTGAGGCAACGGCCCCGATGCTGCAATAGCGGTGGCGAAGACGGAGCTGGAGAGACCGATCAGGGCGCAGTTGGAGAGAGGTCCGGAGATAGCAGAGTCCACGCCAGCAATAGGTAGGTAGGTTTACCTATTTACCCACTTTAAATGCGTGGGCAAATACAGCCTGATTTCGTACTGGTGAAGGGTAAATTGACTTGCCCATACCACAGCTATGAATCTAAAGGATTTGCCCCGAGCAAATACGTAGATGTCGTACTATAAACTAGTGCAAATAAATTTGCCCGATCCAAGACCTATAAAAGCTAGTATTTGCTCTCGAGCAAATACGTGGGTGTCGCACTATGAGGTAGTGTAAACAAATTTGCTCATTCTAAGTCCCACCTTAGCTGGCATTTGCTCTCTGGAATTTCAGCTTGCCCCCTATTTAGGTATTTGTCCACAGCCGCCTGATAGTACTATGGCATGACGGGCCAGCCGACTTGCACCCGCTGGATCCTTGGATTTCTCTTCTACTGAATCCTGGCTTAACGTCAAAACGTTTTTGGCTTCAAAACAGCGGCAAGAAGCAAGCAGAAATCAATATATACCATAAGAAGCTCCCCCGTACCAGAGGCTCGTGTCTATTTGTCACACCAGTACAGCCAAGCAATAGTTACAGCATAGCCCCTGATCGGCTAACAACGGCATCCTGCGTGCAGGACATCAGCAGCTCGCCCGTCGCGTGACTCCAGAAGCGCTGATCAGCACTAATCCGCCCGTTCGCCCCCCATGATACACCACTCTCACACACCATCCACTCGTCGACCCTGGCCGTCGGAACGTGGAATGAGATGCGGCTGTTCAGGCTGACCGTCATGGCTAGGCGTCTCCATTCCTCGGGCACCGACTCCCAGTTCGCAAACACCGACAGCTCGAAAAGCGATTGGTCGGACAAGAGGGCCAGCGATGCCGCGTTGGCTGCAGAGGAGAGCGTCAAAGGTATCGTGGTGTTGGCCCGGACGTACCCATAGACGCGGGCCTGTGAGGGGTCGCTCCCAGACTTGAAAGGGAGCAGCCGCCAATCGAATGGGTCCTCAGCCTTGACGCCTAGTTGTGACAGCTTCTCCTCCTCTCCGATCTGGAACTGCATCTGCTCGAAACCTTGCTTGGGCAGGTCATAAGGGACGAGCCCTCTCATATCCGGCATGGGGTCTGCAAATGTGGGGCTGCTCTTGTGTGTTCCAACCACCACCGCGCGGGGCCGCCTCTGGAAGGCCATGATCGACACAAAACGACATGGACCACCGCCTTGAGTGACTCGCACGACGCGGGTGCAGTAAGTGCGCCCGTCTGTAATACGTTCCACATGATAGGTTACCTCTTGCTTAGCCTTGACCGGGCGAAGAAAGGACGACTGCGACGCGTACAGGTCAAAATCGCTCGAAACCGTTGAGCTGGCTGCAGACACGGCCTGGCCGATTACTGAGCCGCCAAATGCGCCGTCTCCAATGGGCTGCTGTATAAGGGGTCTGATTTGTTCATCAGCGCGTAAGCAGCAGTGAGGGCGAGCGAGACTTGGTGGCATACCCCTCGTTAACATAAATATCAGGTGTCGATTCGGATAGTTGAGCGACCGAGACGAGAGCCTCCAGTAACGATGGTGGCGCCATTGGTCAAGCAGAGGAGCTTTCCGCCGAGGATCATTTGAACAAGGAGGCAGTCGGAGTAGAGAATGACCAGGCAGGTTATGAAGAGGTTGGATTCCTCATGCACGTGATGCAGCAGTTGGATGGCCGAATCGGTATACCCCACCTACTTCTGATCCTTGTCGATGTTACCCCGGGGCACAGATACAGGTTGGACGTGGTGAACATGCGACGATGGGGCCATTTGTGGGTGTATATGGGTGCTCCAACGTTGGAATACCACATTATGGTCCCGAGGCTTCGGTAATATAGGTTTGAACCAATTATATCGCCCTAATAAAACAAGGACCTCCCCCTTGCGTCAATTGCCAAATTGCATACATCACATAGACCAACAAGAAAAGCCGAGCTTCGTTAAATCATTTTGAACTGAGTTGCTACTTGGTTAAACAAAATTTGAAGCCATCGTCTTTTTTCCTTTTTTTCTTTTTTTCGATTCTTGCCAAGTAGCCCCGGCAGAAGCAAAAGACTCCCGAAGAGCAGGTTACTTCAAAATCTCCATCGTCTTGTGAACGGTTATCTAAATTTTTAAAAATTAAACTAGATACCTCCTGCTTGAGCACTCGCCTTCTCCTTAGGCTTGTCTTGATCCCCAGCAATTCCAAACTCCGTCTCTAGTTCCGTCCGCATCGGAATCTCCTTTACCAGAAAGGTAATGAGGAGCCCCAAAAGAGCACACGCCAGACCCACTTGCCAGCACAGTCTGAGACTGTCGACGTAGATGCTCTTCACAGTTCCTGCGAGGTCCACGTCCTCGTCTAGACCGAGCGTAGAATACAGAGAGCCACCTGCCGCCAGCGTATAAGCTCCTCCGTTGGCCAGCAGCGCCCGAGCACGATCGTGGTTGGCTAGCCGGGCGTCCACCAACGAGTTGGCTTTGGAGTTGAAGACGGCTAGAGGAATCGCTGCGCCCCAGATGGTGCCGAACCCACGCATAAACGCCCACGTAGCCGTGCCGACGGCCACGTCGGACTCGGGTAGGGGAGTCAGGATCGTTGGCAGGGTCACGGGTGTCACTATCCCGATGGCCAGTGCGCCAATGATCTGGATCCCCGCCCAATATCCAGTAGAAGTGCCTTCGTCGAGCCTCGTAAAGAGTCCGATGGCGATGGGGAAGAAGGCAAAGCCGACCATCAACAGGGGTCGATAACGCCCCAGCTTGGTCATGACGCCGCCGCTTATGATGGTGAACGGCATGCAGACGGCAGCAGTGGGTAGGATATCCACGCCTGATTGGAAGGCAGAAGTTCCGAGAACGGCCTGGAAGTAGACGGGCAGGACAAATAATAGCCAATACACCAGCATGTTGTGTATGAAGGCGCACCAAAACCCTGCAAGGGAGGTCCGATTGGCAAATAGTCTGAGGGGTGTCGTTGGCTCGGAGACCTTCGTCTCGAGGACCAGGAACAAGACGAGACCTACCAGCCCGAGCACCAGCGGCAATATTGTCCGCCACGAGGACCAAGGCTGTTCACTGCCACCCCAGGTCAGAGCAAGTAGTATTGATGTGACGGCGGCAACCAATAAGCAGTTGCCCGCCCAGTCAACTCTCCGGAGTGAACGTGCAGACAGACTCGACCCCGAAGGCAATGCTCCAAGGGACCCGAGCACCATGGCCAGCGTTAACCCGGACAAAGGCAGATTCAAGTAGAATATCCACCTCCACGTTGCGTAGGTAGCAAAGGCGCCACCGACCAGGGGCCCGACGGTGGTGGAAATAGCGTATATCGCAAATATAAACCCCATGAACTTGCCCCGCTCGCGCAGCGGCACCAAGTCGCAGACGACCATCTCCACGAGCGCGTTGAGGCCGCCACACCCTACACCCTGGACAGCCCGGCCGAGCACCAGCACGCCCAGCGTGGGCGCGGGCCCGGCGATTGCCGACCCCACCGCGAACACGATGATGGCGAAGATGGTCAGGGCCCGGCGGCCGAAAATGTCGGCCGTCTGGCCAAAGAGGGGGGTGAAAGCGGTCGTGGTGACCAGGTAGGCGTTGGCGATCCAGGGGTAGCCTTGGCTCGTGCCGAGGTCGTGGATCATCGAGGGCATGGCGGTCGAGACGGCGGTGGCGTCTAAGCCGGCTAGGAGACTAGCTACGGCCATGGAGGTCATGATGGCCTCGCGTGTTGTCAGCATATGGGATGCGATGTTACGGAAGACTTGCTGCTCACCCAGAAACGCCATCCACGACCAGCAGATGCTGTCTCGCTTTTAGATTGCTGGGCTAACCCCATTGCGTGTTTCTGGCAAGAAGTTCACTATCTGTTACAGGCGATTTATGAAGAAGAGATGATGAGAATGTACTCGACGTGGCAAAATGGGTTTAGCAGTCGAACATTTCCATGTAGTCAAAACCCTCAAGGCTCTGTTGTTTATATAGATCTGAATATCGGTAGTTTTAGCACCGACACCGCCGACATGGGCAGATTGACGCAGCCGACGGCTCAAATATTGCGCCATTGGTTACATGGTAGATGGTGTTGGTTGTCCGGACGCAAGGGGGCGGGTGTTCCAATTTGGAAGCGTTGCGACGTTGGACCTCAGGAAAAGGCTGCAAGCAATCAACTGAATCTGCCATTCACGCAACTACCTGCATAACGGTCGGCCGCGCTACGCATTAAGAGTCTACGGTCACGTACTACCGCACAGACCAGACCCATGAAGCACCTCCTGGCTGTCAAGCCCATTTCCAAGAACTACGGTCTGAACCCTTTGCAGCCTGAAATTATGCCACCAGCTATCCTGTTGGTAGCTATCTTTCTACTACAGAGTCTACAGTTTATTCCAAGTCTACAGTTTATTCCATGGTCACCTTTGATTATCTTACACTGAACTCCTTTGCATTGTGTCAGGAAATTACTTGCTGTTGATTGCCCTCGGTCTCGATATGTGAACTGCGTAAAGTGGGGTCCACGTGCTCACGTGCCTACCTACATACTTACTGATACACTTCGAGACGACGCTCCTATTCTTTTTTTTCGATTCTTACCAAGTAGCCCCGGCAGAAGCAAAAGACTCACAAAGAGCAGGTTACCTCAAACTGTATAAACTCGACGCTCCTACTGACAACTTGCTGAAGAAGAAACTGGTCAGGACTCTCACTGGATGGTACTGTAACAACCTTGGCTTCCTCCTCGACTTCAACCTCCCCGGCGTCGAGGCGGTGCAGGTCATCAAAGCAAACCAGGATTAGCCAGTGGCACTCATAGACGGGGGCAAGTGGTTTAAGACGTCGAGGGCGTTGGCGTCTATTGTCAGGATCAGTTCGTATCTATCCAGGGCGGTCGGAGTCGTAAACTCTGTGAATTGAGGCTGCGGTGGATATGATTTCGTTCGTGATGTTTGTTTCGTTAGACAACAATACATCCAGTTTTGCCAGTCTGTGCATCCAAGGGGGGCTCCATAACCACAAACCTGTACATTCAAGTCTGGATGGTTTCACGGAATGCGGAGCTCGGTAGCTTCGATGGAGGCATAAATATGTTCGTTTTCCACGTCCATCAAGTGTCTAGTTGAAAAGCATCGTTATCATAATGTAACGTCGCTCAAGCTCCTGCTTCATGCCTAGTTGAAGCATCACAGACCCAATATTAAGATGATGCTGCAATCCCTTTTGAAACTGTGGGGACCGTGAGCACGTGCTGCCAGGTGACCTCTCCCCTCTGAACCAGGTAATGGGATAGGGGAAACGGTGGTTTATAAGAACTACCATCACACCGCAAAAAGCGACAACGAGAGAATCAGGGGAAAGCAATGCTGGGGTGGGAATCACACGAGAGCAGGACGATAGCGCGATAAAAATCAATTATGCCATTGCAATACATACTAAGCTTTGATATTGAACTCTGCTCCTGTTCAGTTGTGGGGTGTAACCAGGCTGCATCGTCTGTGTGTTGCCATGCACGTGTATTGCAGGGGGCCGCGGACTTGACTCGTGCTTCCGGATTTTAAGGTTGCATCAGGAACAGAAACACGTGCAGAGTGCATTGCATAGCCAATTGACTTTTTCGTCTATTAATAGATGCAGTCGCACCTTTTCATCCACCTCTATCATTTCGCTCTCATTTTGACAAGATACCAACTTGCTTTCATCGATATTAAGATGCTCCTTTATCGGCTGCTTGAAGTCCCCCTGTTGATCGCTATCACTTTTGAGGCCCGGGCAAACCCGAATATGGTTCATTGGCCCGTGCCGTTTCTTCCACTGTAATATGGCGGCGCAGTATCTGCCACTCGGACCAAGACCTCTGATTGGCTACCAGGGCAGAGGTCGACCGGTCCAATCTGCAAGATAACGTCGCACTCCACGTAACCAATCCCACATTGTGTCCCGCCATTGGCCATAGTCAGCCAGCATACCACTGCCAAGGAGTTGGTAACTTCCTAATCTCTATGGTTCTGGCGGGGCACGCCGTCAGTCGGCCGGCGTTCGCACTCAAAGGTCCGGCGATCTTGCCCATCCTCGGTTCCGCGCGTCGGACAGCCTAACGACATCGCCAATGGCGGCCCCCAGGCATGCCGCATGCGGTGGTATCTCGACTCTGGCCCTGTTCCTGTTATCTAACGGCGGGGTCCAGGCCTGCTCAGTGCCCGGCGTGGCCAACTCTTTTTAGGTTTCACCCGTCTTTGCATACAAGAATTGCTGACCCTGCTCGCTGCTGCAGAAAAAACTTCTCGGTTATCGGAATCTTGGCTGATTGTATTTAAGGCTCAGTGATGTGCTGATCTGTTACTCGAGTGGTTTTGGCTCGGTAGACCATCTTTCTCTTGGTCACTCACAAGCTTGTACCGGCTCGCTCTGAGCCCCCTGGTATTGTCAGCCCACCATGCGTTTCTCTCTTGGTTCCAGCCTCCTGCTCCTGTCGTCGGCCGCGGCCTACACGCCCGAATCGACGGCTCAGACCGACGCCGTCGCGGCCAAGAGCTTTGACACGCTCAACCGGGCCTTGGCCGACGGGAGCCTGAAGAAGGAGCTCGCCACCCGGGGCGTCACGCAGGAGTGCACCCTTGCCAACGCGGCCGTGCGGAAGGAATAGTATGTGACAACTATCATTTCATCTCACCAAGCCCGCCCCGAAACTCTTGGTCGAGGATCTCCTGCTAACCAAGGTCTCCCACGCAGCGCCGATCTCTCCGATGCGGAGAAGACGGACTACATCGACGCCGTCCGGTGTCTGATGACCAAGCCCTCCATCACCCCGCCCGAGGTGGTCCCCGGTGCCCGGACACGATACGACGACTTTGTGGCGACCCATATGAACCTGACCCGGTCCGTCCACATGACTGGCAACTTCTTGTCGTGGCACAGGTACTAAGACCCTCTGTTTCCATACTCGGCGCACCCATTCTAACCACTGACATCTCGCCGCCAGGTATTTCCTCCACAGCTTCGAGACAGCCCTACGCGACGAGTGCGGCTACAAGGGCTACCAGCCGTACTGGAACTGGGTCAAGTCGTCCGCGGACCCGATCAACTCGCCCTACATGGACGGCAGCGCGACGTCGCAGGGCGGCAACGGCGTCTACGCGCCCCACAAGTGCACGCCCTTCGTCGGCAACTCGACCTTGTGCATCCCGCAGGGCCAGGGCGGCGGCTGCGTCGAGTCGGGCCCCTACGGCGTTAACGGCGTTATCACGGCCAACATCTCGGCCACGTCGCCCACCTTCCTGCCCGAGGGCGGGGTCCCCGTGGGGCCCATGTTTAGCTACAGCCCGCGCTGCCTCAAGCGGGACATTTCGCCGTGGATGACGTCGCAGTGGCTGACGGACAACGTAGGTTACTCCTTTGCACAACTAATACTCAGAAGAAACGACTGACCGAGACGTCACAGCACACCATGGAGCTCTTCGCCAGCCCCTCCCACGACATCGCCCTCTTCCAGGACATCCTGCAGGTCGACCAGAAACAGGGCCCCATCTGCGTGCACTCGGCGGGGCACTTCACCTGGAACGGCGACCCGGGCGGCGACGTCTACAACAGCCCCAACGACCCCATGTTCTGGCTTTTGCATGGAAACGTCGATCGCGTCTGGTGGATGTGGCAGAACCTCGCCCCCGTCGAGCGCGCGTTCCAGATCGCGGGGACTCGCACTATGGGCAACTCGCCCTCGAGCGCCAATGCGACGCTCGACGATATGCTGGAGATGGGATTCAATGGCGCGCCGTCGCCGCTGCGGGAGCATGTGAGTACGGTTGGTGGGCCGTACTGTTATATCTATGCTTGAAGTTGTGCCGCTCAGCAACTTTGATGGGGTCGCGCTGGAGGTCAAAACATAGAGAAACAGGCAGTGTGGATAAACATAATGGGATAAACATGATGGGATAAACATGATGGGATAAACATAATGGGATAGAACTATAATAGACGAGAAACGTTAATGTGATGCATATCAATCAAAGTTCATTTACCTATTACGAGACAATGCGTCGTGGGTTGGCAACTCAACAGTGGTTGAGCACCCAGTGGTGTTTGAATGCAGTATTCCGAGTCGCGCTTCAGACCAGGCAATCTGTCATCATCTGAGAATCGGCTTGCAGAGCCGTCTGTAGTGGTGCACAGTCGCCTATTAATTCAGCTCATATAATCTTGACAAGCTGAATCCAGAACTCGCGCGGGCCGGTGTTCCTTCGCGCATCTGGGTAAATGATCGCAGCTAGTTGTTTTGATTTTTGCTGCCTTTTCCTCCGGCAAGTACCGGAGCAAGGGATGTCTGCCAGTCTGCTTTTACTTGACGCCCGGCCGATATTTAAATTGAATTCGGAGACGGAAGGCAAGTCCGACCCCTGCCGACATCGACTCCGGCAATTGATCATCGCGCGTTTGGTCATCGTTACTCTAATCGATACGCGCTTGACGAAATGAAGGGCGCTGGTCCCCGGACCGGGGTCAAAGATCGGATCGCGTTTTTACTGGCGCGAAAACTGCCAGCGTGCGCCGTGGCGTTTCAGACAAGCAAATGATCGACGCCGAGACCGACCGATGGGGGATCGCCCCAGTATCACCCCACGCTGGTTTGCAATGCCGACAGTGACGACCCCCGTCATCAGTCCCAGTCCCGCCTTGTTTCGTTGGCGCGCAAACACGATGCATACATAGTATTGTTTTTTCTTGGTTCTCCCCACAGGATGAATTGTTCCGTAGTCAGCAATGCGTCGTAGCTTGGGTCCACGTACGAGCCCAACCAGGTTGAGCAAACCTGGGGAACGGAAGAAAGGGATTCGTGCGGCAAGCTTTTCGAATGAGACATGCGCAGTCAGGCCAGAAGTCAGGCGCCTCGCTCGTATGTAGCGGACCCCCGGGGTTCTACCTTGTCGTCGCCGTCATGTAAAGCTTTGGCGGCAAGGACTAGTCAGGCACCGGCAGCACCTGATTCGCGGAATAAGCATTGCGTACTCCGTAATACCCCGGGAACTACTTCCGGACGAACTGTCGAGGTCATTGCCGTGACCGCTCGTGGCTACAAGTCAAGACATGCAGAAAGGGGGAACATTGGACATGACTCGCAGCCGTATAAAGACCAGCAACTCGTCGTCTGTTTCAGTAGAACTTTAGCCCACCACCGCACCCGTGTTCAAAGAAAAACCAAAGCAACGTCCGACCTTCTGGAAGCTTTAGAGTTCGTCTCATATTTCCGAAAATAGCCACCCGTCAATCCACCACGGACCTCTCTCTCCAATAACCACAATGAAGGCCGCCACCATTGCCTGCCTCCTCTGCCCCGCGGGGGTCCTCGCCGCCCCCGCCGTCGTGGGCCGTGCGGTTCCCTCGCAGAGCATCAACGACCTCTTCAAGGCCAAGGGCAAGCTGTACTACGGCAACATTGCCGACCCCGGGACCCTGGGCAACTCGCAGACCACCGACATCCTCAAGGCCGACTTCGGTCAGCTGACCCCCGAGAACTCCAGTAAGTGCATCGCAATTGCCCAAGGTCGAGACACCACAGCTGACAGTCTGCCACCACAGTGAAATGGGACGCCATTGAGCCCACGCGCGGCAAGTTCAGCTTCTCCGGCGGGGACCAGGTCGCCAACTTCGCCACGTCCAACGGCATGAAGCTCCGCGGCCACACCCTGCTCTGGCACTCCCAGATCCCGGATTGGGTGAAGCAGATCACCGACAAGGCCGAGCTCACCAAGGTCCTGAAAGACCACATCAACGGCGTCGTGGGACACTACAAGGGCAAGGTCTACGCCTGGGTAAGCACTCCTTCCCCTCTACTTCTGCCTTAGACGATAAATCTTAACCCCCGGTTTCAGGACGTCGTCAACGAAATCTTCGCCGAAGACGGCTCCCTCCGCCAGTCGGTCTGGTCCACCGTGCTGGGCGAGGACTTTGTCCGTATCGCGTTCGAGACGGCGCGCGCCGCCGACCCGGCCGCCAAGCTGTACATTAACGATTACAACATCGATAACGCCAACTACGCCAAGCTAACGACGGGCATGGTCGCCCACGTTAAGAAGTGGATCGCCGCGGGGATCCCCATCGACGGCATCGGCTCGCAGAGCCACCTGGCCGCGCCCGGCGGCTGGAACCCGGCCTCGGGCGTCCCCGCCGCCCTTAAGGCCCTGGCCGCGTCGGGCGTCAAGGAGGTCGCCATCACCGAGCTCGATATTGCGGGCGCCGCGGCGGCGGACTACGTGACCGTCACCAACGCTTGCTTGGCGGTGAAGCAGTGTGTCGGTATCACGGTCTGGGGTGTTACGGATAAGGTAAGTTCTTTCTGTTATTCAGTTAACTCGACATGGTGCGTGCGTGTTTCTCCGTTCCTCTGGCTAACCTGATGGGACTTCCAGCAATCGTGGCGCAGCGACAAGAACCCCACCTTGTTCGATGGCAGCTTCAAGGAGAAGGCGGCCTACGGCGCCATCGTCAAGGCTCTTTCGTAGAGCGCGACAGGAAAGGGGGTTTCCAATGACGAGATAAGAGATTATGGGTGATTAGATTCTTGTATATACTTCGTTGGACCATGAAACAATTGGTTCAACTTGATCTGGACATAGCATAAGTACGGGATTATGGCCTCGGAACAATTTAAACCAATTCCCTGGCTCTTCGTAACCATTCCCAGCTGTTTGGTTCGTATCGTGGAGTGATCGCCCGTATCAATTGCTGTTTTGGTCCCTTTCAGGGGTCGATTGCAACATTGCAACATTGCAACCAACGGAGCAACTACGATACGACAGAAGAATCCACCGAGCACAGATCGGAGGAACATCATGAAGTAAGCTCGGGGGATTGTCCACAAGGGTGCCTCGGGTAGCTCGGTTGTTGGTCGTTGGTAATCGCCAATTGCGGGGAAGGGGTAGGCCACCTCACCACACTCAGGGTCATCAGCATTTGTAATCCTACGCATACAAAATCACGCAAACATCATTAAAGAAGTTGTCTTCTGTCCCTTTCTCTAAATCATTTTGACCAAGCCGGTGAAAGTAACGAAGCTCAAGATGGCCGAGAAACAAACAACCAAAAGCCAAGGGTCTTCCGGAGGAACCTCCGGAGGAAAAGCGGCCAATGATGACAATAGCATGTGCGTTCCTCTTCGCGACTCATCCGTATCTGCGAATATTGAGCGAGAGCTAACTCCGAGGCCAGCCCCAACCCCAAAGGCATCTACTCGGGCCTCATGTTCCTGGCCTACCTGGGCCTGATCCCCGTGACTGACTACGTCGCCCGCACCGGCGCCCTGCAGTACCTCGTCCGCACCACCGTCTCGCTGCTCCCCGGCTGCGCCTCCATCGTCGCCAATAACAGCAGCAACGGCACCAGCGTCGCCGCGCCGGGCATGATCCCCGCCCTCGCGGCCCTGTACCTCTTCGTCAGCCACGGCGCCACCGGCGCGCTGTCGGGCGCGGGCCAGATGATGGCGCGGCGCGAGGGGCTGGACCTGTCGCACTCGCGGCGGCACCTGAACCAACTTCAAGGTTTCCCGCTGCGCCTCTACAGCGCGCACCAGAACCTCATGGAGAACTTCCCGGCGTGGGCCCTGGGAGCTGCGCTGACGCAGGCCTTGCGGCCCGACGACGCGCACCTGGTCAGTCTGCTGGGGCTGCACGTGCTGGCCAAGGTGTTCGTGTACTATCCGGCGTACCTGGCGGATGTGCCGCAGTTGCGGGGGCCGACGCACCTTTTTGCTAATGCGGCGGCGATTAATGTTTGTTGGAAGCTGGCGACCGCGGCGGGAGCAGCGGCTGCTGTTGTTTAGGGCCATAGATGATAATGGGGTTGCGTCGAGGATGTGAAAGAGCTATGGGCTGGAAAGGACTGGTTACTCAGGGATCTCAAGAACTAGAGACGATCAGCAGCATGTGGGGTTTGATGGATAATAAGGGAGATCAGGGGTTCTGCTCCAAATTTGTGGGACTTTTATTGCTTCAAGTTATCCACTCTAAGTTATTAAGGTACATATATACATCAAGAAGTGAATTAGTTGCCCGGCCGTGGCAGAGTTCAGTTCAGAGCTGCAATGATCTCCGTGCTGTTTCCTAGGAAGCCTAGAGAGCCATAATTCGTTAGAAGATATAGATGAGCAAGATATAATCGGGGTAGAAGTTGAGATATGCTTACCGTAACCGTCCGCGTTGTACCGCGTCATCTGCGTCGTGTAGTCCGGGCTGATGGTGGCGCTTAGGTCGTCCACATACACCGTGTCGTATCCTAGATATCAAAAGCGTGTCAGTCATGTTCTGCCATCCAATATGCAGTATGCTCCAAGAATAACGTATCCGCTCTCCCTCGTACCTTTGAAGTAGGCATCCACCAGCGTGCTCCAGACGCACTGATCGGCATTGACGCCGCCAAAGAAAATGGTCGTGATCTGGTTCTCCTGCAACCAGAGCCCAAACGGCGTCTGCGCGCCCCACAGCCCGCTGAGCCGGTTCTTATTGAACATCACGTCGGTCCCCGCCGCGAGGCCCTCGTCCATCATCGGGCCAAGCGGGCCCCACGGCCGGGCGTTCCACGTGTCGCGCATGAGCATCTGGCCCGCGTCGACCATGTTGGTCGAGTTATCCGCCCTCTTGTCTGCTCTGGACGATGGGGAAAGGGAAGGCGAGTCCTTGACCATGCCCATCTCGCTCCCGAAGCTCTTGTCCGGCTGCATCGTGCCGCCCGAGAAGCCGGCCATGAAGGCCGGGGGCATCATCGACAGGTCGTACTTGGTCAGGCCCCAGTTGACCCACGCCACCTTCATGCCGCTGTTGCGGAAGGCTTTGATCGTGTCGACGGCGGGCCCACTCGCGGCCGCACGCCCCGCCTCGGCCTGGGGGGTGATGGATGGGTGTAGGAACAGGTTCTGGTAGTCGACAAGGCAGAGCACCGTGCGCCGGGGCTCGACGATGATGGCCGGGTGCGAGGCGTTCTTGGCCATGGGGATCACCTTGGGGGTGGAGATTTTCATGGTCTCGCCCCGCGTCAGGTCGACGGTGCCGTTGGGCAGGACCGTCCAGTAGTTGAACTGGTTCCCGAGCTTCTTCTCGGGGCCGTCGAAGCCGTTGCCTACGAGGCCGTAGGTTTGGCGGCGGTCGAGGGGCTCTGTGGGGGGGGATGGAGAGCGAGGCGACGGCCGCCGCTGACGACAGGATGGTGGTGAGGATCTGCATGGTTGACGTGGAAAGATAAATATGACCCCGGAACAGTAGCAGAGGCTGTTGTACAACCAAGATCTCGTCACTTGAGTTGAGCTTGACCCACTAGGATCACGGCGGAAGTTAAAGTTGACTTAGGCCGGTCTTGGAAGTGTGAGATATAGCGATGCAAAACTTGATGGCAGCCAAATCTCAACCACCCTCCTTTCCTACCTACTTATACACAATTCTTCTTGAGCACACCGTGCTTTGCAGTCCCTCGGCAGCAAACATAAAAAGACTCAATCAAAAGTCGAATGTTCTCTTGGCAATTTAGGTTTCGCCTAGGGAGCCCGTTGACTAGAGGATACGACCCTATCGTATGTTTTTACCCCAGCCCGAGCCCGCGCTCAACAGGGGGCTGACAACTTCGAAGCCGGCCCCTCCAGTAACGGCATTCTTCCGTCGATCCCCACGCGATGATCTACCCGTACTTGCGTTCCGAATCTTGTGGCGTAGGCCTTGGGGAGGGGACTATACTGCACCTGGCCATAGCTAGCGCAGCACGTTTTGCCCAATGGGCAGAGTGCCGAGACGAGACGGTGAGGCTACCTACCGGCTTCCGGATCACTCACCTATCATCCAATCGGTGTTAGGATTTGACAGCCATCACCCAAACCTTGTTCGGCCATTGCTGAGAACCAGCTTCTGGGCGGCAGTGCTCATCATCTTTCGGGCCCCACAACGGAGATTGACGTCAGAAGTGTAGCTGAGCTTTCGGCCAAGTCCCCTCTGCAAGACAAGAATATCGCCTATTTACGAGTCGTGGGTAAGGAGGTCTAGACTCCCATCTCCCCTTGGCCCAACATCGTGGAGGAGGGGCGGGGAAGGATTGGGCAGGCTGGGGTAGCAGGAGGGAATACCGGGTCACCCCCAATAGAGTTTGATTAGCCCCTCATGCCATTGGCCGGCACGTCCTGCAATACTCATGTCCGTGCAGGATGTTTGCGTTGCTAATGCATTGTGATAACCTACACCGACGGCTGTTCCCAATGGAGGTTGCCAATCACGGATCAGCCCAGCGCTCAAATCAGCATGGAAGTAGTTTATGCTTCTACAGGCTTTACCCTTGTAAATAGATATGGGTTTTAATAAATATATTAGATATAATGTATATTTTTCGGCTGCCTAACTCTTTTTTAATAACGATAGTAGATAATTAAATAACAGATATAATTTTTAAGAATATTTATTATTAAAGGTTTAAAATAAAGGTTATAGGATCTTTATAATTATCGATTTTTAATATAAAATTTAGTCTTTTAAAGTTAATAAAGTACCCTAGCCTAGAAATTTATTAGTTTTACTTTTCGGCTTTTAAATAATATTATTAAATATTATATTAAAATATTACGATATTAATTATAATAGCGATGAAATTTATAATTAATTAAAGAATTAAATTCTAAAAATAATACTTTAATTAACCCGATCGGCCCTTATAAAATATATATATTACTTAAATAAAGTAAAGGTTTAACGTTAAATTTAACTAATCGTAAATATCGCGATATCTCTCCTTTAATAATAAACACCTTAATCGATTAAATAATAAAGTATTAAGCCTTAATTTTAAACGTTTTTTATACTCTTAATTCCTTATTTTAAAACGATATTTATTTTAATAATAATTGATAATAGATTATCACGCGATATTAACCTCGCGAGAGCTAATTTTTTATTAAGCTATTAAAATTTAATAGCGTATAAAAGACGCGTAAGAAAGCGAGTTACTAGAGTTAATATTAATATTTAGTCCTTTATAAATAATTATATATTTAAAGAGATACGGTATTAAATATCGTAAATAATATAATAAGTTTGGATCGACGTTATTTATTATCGATTAAAAAGAAATAAAATAATAGATTATATTAATCCGATCGGTAGTTTAAATAATATTAATTAATAATAAATATAATATAGATTAAATAAGCTTATATTAACGTAAGTCGGCTAGCGCCGGCTTATAAGCATTTAACGGACTTAGATTAAAATTTAATAAAAACTATATATCTATTAAATTAATAATTAATATAATATTAATAATAATCGATTCGATATATAGTTAATAAGAAATATTATAATATTATATATATTACGAGGGTTTAATTAGTAAAGCTACCGATATATTTAAAAATATAATAAGATATTATAGTTTATTACGGTAATTATAATTAATTAATATAATGCCTTTTCCGTTATATTCGATTTATTAAACCTTATTAAAAAGTGTTATTATTTATAAATAACTTTTTATTATATATTATAACGTTTACGTTAATTAATATACTTATTAAAATTATAGTATTATTATTCTTTTTAATATAACGTTAATATATTAATTAATAAATATAAGGATTATTAATATAATTAAAATTTATTTCCGATAAGAATTTCTTTATTAAATTATAGATTACTTTAATATTAAACCCTTTAATAATTCGATTAAAGTTTAAAATTAATAAAACGCGATATTATAGTTAAATAAGCACTTCTTTTATACCTTTATTAATTAAATTATAATTAACTATTAATAGAAATTAACGATACTAGGCGAGCGTTTAATATTAATAATAATAGGTTTAATTTAATAGGTTTTTACCGATTTATATACGTTATATAATTAAATTATAAAAGATTTACCGAGAAGACTACTAATTACCGATTTTTTAAACCTTGCCGACGAGAATATACTTTTAAATTAATTGACCGATCTTAACGATATTTTAAATCGCGTATTAAAAAAGGCGAACGTCGATAATTATATTAATTTTAAATTTAATAATAAGATTATTATAAAAAGAGAAGAAAAGTAATAAAAAGTATTTATTATATTAATAAAAGTAATTATAATATTAAAAAAGTTATTAAATTTATTAAATATATATAAAGCCTTTAATTAAATAGATATCGGTTAATTAATTAAGCGCGTTATAAGCTAAAATAACGTATTTATATTAGTAGAACGCTTATTAAGCCTCTTTAATCGATTATTTTATTATATTTATTACTTAATATTATATATTTTTATTAATTAAATTTATAATAATTATTTAAATATTTTATATTATATATAATCTTATTATTATCTTTATAAACTAGGCGATTTTAATGGGAAAATAGGTTTATATTAAAGAATCTATAATAAATCACGTACGAGCCTAATATTAAATATATTTAAGATAATGTATAATTATTCGTTACCGGAGTCTTATTTATTATCAGGGGTAGCCCCTGTAGTTACATTAGATCAGATCTAATGGACGCAGGGAACACAACATCTGCTCTTCCGGATGGCCAAGCGACTTCTCCTGCATGGCGCCACGTTTGAGCGCCCGCCGTAGCGTCGGATCCGGAAGTCCATCCCATCCTATTCTCAATACGGCAGAACGGCCACATAGTCGTAATACCAACACACTCGCCGGCCATGATCGCATTGTCGATGCGAGACCTTGACTCGCGTATTTGGCGACGGGCAGCTAGGAGCCCGGACCGCGATGGCTGCCCGCTCCTCCGCGATACTACCTACTACTACTCTTCACCGCCCCTTTTTTCCAGTAGCAAGTGCATTACTACCTCAGGACCTCTTGTACGACAAGCCTCTGTCGTTGTGTCACGCTGCCCTCGCCATCGCCGATGGTGAACTTGCCATTCTTTAAACCCCCGGCCCCCTTTCAGAGCGTCCAACTTCCTAACCCCAGTTGTTAGACTACGAAGTCGCAGAGCTAACATTTAATGCCGCTTGCACTATCATGCTTTGCTTTGGTGCCGGTGCGACGGCAATGTACTCGTGATCTAAGGCTACGAGCGACGCTCATATCCGACCTTTGGGGGGACGTACTCGACTAGAAACCGACGAAGTTGAAATGAAGAGATGAAAAGCCAAAAACTTGTTGCAGAAACAGGCTGCAGGCGACACAGCTAAATCACCTTGGTCCCGCACGTGGCCGAGTGAGCCTGAAAGGCAATGTCCACTGACACAAAAGAACATAGCGACACGGCAGCACTGTCCAATGGCTTCAATTTTTATCTTATTTATTCATTTTGTAAACTAGCTACGTGAAGACAGAGTAGGGAGGTGAGCCTATCTGATGGGAGTCGAACCGGGCAACAGGAAATGCCGACTTGCCAGCCCAAGGCGGACAAGGCCAGCATGCTTTTGCCCGTCCGATCCGACGCCATTTCGATGAGAAATGATGTTGTTGACTTCTTTTCTTTCCGTGATGTCTCGTATGCTTCTTTCCAGCGTCATGCCCAAATTGACCAAACATAGAGGGGAAGGGAGGGGGATTGTTGGGTGGGAGAGTGTTGCTTTGCCAGCTCCGCGGAGGTCAGAGTGGCGGGGGTATGATGATGATGTGTGTATCTCAAGCAGAAGTATTTTTGTGGGTTGCGGATCCGTCCAAACGCCTGAACAATGCGAAATAGAAAATAAAGGGGTAGAGAAATTCGGGGTGGTCAAGACTAGGCAATGGTCATTTCCCCGGCCGAGTCGTGCGGGTGCGCGTCCAGGTTGACGGCTTCGACAGTTTCGCGCTGCCGGGCGCTGTTGCGGACAAGGTTGCCAAAGTACTTCATGGCCACCTCGCTTTCGCCCTTGACCTTCAAGGTCTCGTCGCGGCGGGTGCCGAGCTGCTCGACCGAGCGGGTGAGTTCCACCCGGAGGTTGTCGGCCGGGAAGCGCAGGACCTTGCGCACTTCGCTGGAAATGCGCGTGCTGTTGAGGTGGACGTAGTCGATGGCGGCAAGCTGTGAGGAGATCTTGCTGGAGATCCGTTGCGGTAGCGATTGCGGAATCTGCTGGAGGACGTAGGCAGCAGCGCCGATGACTGAAGGAATATTAGCATCGAGTTGTGTCAATCAGAGACCATTTCATAAACTTACCAGCCACTACAATACCCGGGATAATCAAGCGCCGCAGGTTGTCGTTGCCCAATACCTTGGCGACGCTGAGAGCATGGTCCATGTAGCCGTAGCCACCCATAAGTCTGCCACCAAGTGCGGTGGCGAGCGTCAATGCCATACCTGTACCGGCAAACTTCTCTTGCCGTTGGAGAAGGGTCGACCAGTCCACAAAGTCCAAGAATTCGGTGGGGATGTCAATCTGCTTGGCAAGCATGTGGCGCTTCCTCGTGAACATGACATCTGACCGGAAGTTGAGTCCGTGGTAATCGTCGCCCAGGTGCAAAATGCCGAGCTGCTTGACCACGTTGACACCACTAACGGTCTTAGTCCGGGCATATCCTTCGCACTCAGCAACAGAGGCGGAGATTTCGGAGAGCATGGCCTCCTTGAGATCCTCGGCAAAGTCGAAGGCGTTAAAGATACCCCGGTACGGGACGCTGAGGGCGTTGGCTCCCGCGTCGGTGATGGTCTTGTTCAGGGCAGACCGAGTGTGGTCGTAGACGTCCTTGCAGGTTTCCTCAATCGCCCCATCGATCTGATCGCCGACGATGGACTTGGCCTTCAACGATGACTGCAGCGCGGGCTCGATCTCCTGGAGTTCCTGGGTAACGCGACGGAGTTCCGTTTCGGCGATCTCCGAGTTGACACTCGCCAACACGTTGACATCGTTCAGGATGTTCATCAGGTACGTCTTAGCAGGGGCAAGCTTGGACTTTGCTCGCTTTTCCAGCACGAACCTGCGCAGCGACTGCTCGAGCTTCTCAAAGTCCTGAATCTTTTCCTTCTCCTTACCCTTGCCCTTGGGGTCGTTGCTGGGGTCGTCGCCTCCGCCTCCGCTCCCGCTTCCACTGCCACCGCCGTCAGGGCCACCAGGCGGTGGTGCCGTAGGCACAGCATTGCTGGATACAAAGTGCACCAACTCCGAAGACTCCTTGAACGTATGGGGGCTCAATCCTTGAACTTGGTCCAGAATCATCTTCTGGCATCGCTCCTTGGCTCGGATTCCATCGTAACCATTGACCACAATAAAGAGGTAGGCCTTCTCGGCAGCGGCAGCCCAAATGAATTCCTTGGCGGTCATGGTGAAGTGGTTCGCGGCCGACACCACGAATACAACCACGTCAATCTCTTCCTGGCGCGCAAACACGGCCGTAGTCTTGGTGGTGTCCGAGTTCAGACCCGGGGCATCGATCAGGGCGATGTCGACGACTCCGTTGTTGAGCAACGACTCATCAATGGTTCGGGCATCCTTAACGTAGACCTTGCATTGCATGTAATTCTCGTTGTCCGCCACAATCTCCTCGAGATCTGAGAGTTTGAATACGTCGTAGGTTGACTCGTCTTGGCGATTGTAGGTGGAATCTTTGTGGACGGCATGAACCTCCTCGATTCCGCTGTTCTCCCGCGCATCCAGGACCTCGCAGAAAATGCTGGTGCAGGGCTGTTGGTCCTCGGGGAGAACTTTCCGGCGCAGCAGTGCATTGCAGAATGTGGACTTTCCTGCGTTCAAGTCACCCGTGATGAGCACCTTGCTGGACGTATCTTCTATACGCTCGCGCAGCGACAACAGGTGTTTGATGCTTGAACTGATCTTTCCATCCAGCAGCGCCGCGATCGAACCCTTCTCAAGCGAGTGGACCAGCTCGGCTTGATGCAAGGCGCCAAGCTTAAGATCCAATTTGAGGACGGAGAACTCCTGCGCAATCTGAGGGGTCACCAGTCTGGGCTCGGAGGCTGCTTTTTTCTCGGCTTCTTTGCTCGACTCGGCGCCGTAGTCGTCCACAGAAGTCAGCGATCGTCGTAGTCCTCCGGGGTGCTGAGACGGGCCGGCATCGCCGGCCATGGACTGGGTGGATTGATAGCCGGGCCTCGAGGTGGAGGATCGTGAGGAGCGGCGCTCGCGGTCAGAAAGTTTCGGGTCGGTCCTGGTGACAGACGGGTAATGCGCCGGCCATGTTACGTTGGTTTCCTGCAGCCCCTTCAAAAGGTCGACGACACCGTTGATGGCCCGACCGAGCGCCAGCCTCTGCTTGTTGTACCACAGCTGGTGTACGGCAGCGGCCTGGTTCCGGCGGTCCAAATCGCCATTGCCGGTGGGAATCGTGACGGAGGAGTCGCCCAAGCTCGGATCGATGCGTGGGGACCCCATGGGCAGCTTTCCGGATGCACCGCCAAAGTCGCTTCCTCCTGCAATGCTTCCGCCGTACCCGGAATCATTCTCGAGCAATTGTTGTAATCGTGCAGCGTGCTGCGAGGTCGAGCCGTTTCCTACTTGTGCGTATGCGGGCTTGCTGGCCGAGCTGTTGCCGCTGCCGTTGGCGGTCGTCGAGTCGGTGGCGTCGCGATTGCTGCTCTCGCCGCCATCTGATCCGGCGCGGGCCTTACCCTTACCAGACCTGCCCTTGGCGGCCTTGCCCTTTTTCGAAGAATATTCCTGACTCATTTCGCGGTGTGTGCATCCATTCAAAGCGGGTGGTGGATGGAGTTGTAGGGAGGGGGCGAAATGAAAAAAGAATGGGCTTCACAAATTTCCGGCAGGAGAAGCTTTGTAATAATGATGGTCCGACAGTAAATTCGGCGCTTTGCTATTCTTTCTACGACTGACCGTCACATCCCGACACCCCGACTTGCATAAACTGGAAATTTGCCCCGTCATGTAGTCAAATGCGCATGATTGGCTGGAATTCGGAGGTCGGAAAAACACGTCATGCAAAGCTGAAGAGCTCTTTCAAGCAAGATGGAGCAAGCCCAGCAAATTGTAGCGATGCATCTGCCTGGCATCTGTCCGGGCCGGACAGGTACTGGCTGGCGGGCAATTGAAATCGGTCCAGTAAGCCCAGTACTTCTTCACTAATGACAGCCACATGCAGAGCCCCACCTGCCACCCTCTTTCCCTCGGACCCTCCGCTTTTTCCCTAAGGGCTGTCGCGGCAAGGCCAGTAGTGCAAGTGTGACGGTAACCAGCGGGTTCGCATCGGTTACGTTTGCCCATCTTTTGTAACCCAACCTGACCAGCTAACCTTGGAAATCTGGGGATTGGAGGAGGTCTGTCTGTTTGCTGGCTTCAGCTTCATCATATCCCAACCTTATTACCTCCACAAACCCCGACTCCAGGCAACCGATTAACTATCTCCCTCTGCTGACGACGCAGTCCGACATCGCGACGACGCCGGTGCCACGAAGCCTACGGTCTACTTTACCTGCGTACAGGCCCGATCGACTCCCCGAATTGAACATCATTACCCAGCTGGCTAGCCCACCAAAGGCATAAACACACGAACCCACTTTCGACGATTGTTGTTGTTGTGACGACAGGCATCATGAATGTAGGAGCACCAGACCGCACAGCAACGCCCGTCTCCGAGGCAATAAAGCAGCAATAGCTTGGCCGCTGAAGATCAACATGCTGACCATGCTGCGACCAGATCCTCGAATGGGCCTTTGGCAAGCGCATGACGCCCGCGGAGCGTCTGCGCAAGAACCAGCGCATGCTCGATAAGGCGATACGAGAGCTGGACCAGATGCGAGTCAAGCTCGAGAAGCAGGAGAAGACGCTGCAGACACAGATCAAACAGAGCGCCCAGAAGGGCCAGATGGGCGCTGCCAAGATCCAAGCCAAGGATCTTGTGCGCACGAGGAGGTAAACAAACGCAACCATTGAAACGAGGTTTGAGCCGGAAGCTAACACGTCGGTCCTCACTGCAGATATGTCGAGAAGTTCTATAGCATGCGCAGCCAGCTGCAGAAGATCTCTCTCCGCCTCCAAACCCACCGGACAAACGAGCAGATGATGCAGGCCATGAAGGGCGCCACCATGGCCCTGGGCAGCATGAACAAGTCGATGAACCTACCCGCGCTACAACGCATCGCCATGGAGTTTGAGCGCGAAAACGACATCATGGAACAGCGCCAGGAGATGATGGATGACGCGATCGACGATGCCATGGACACGGGTATTGAGGAAGAAGGTGACGAAATCGTAGAACAAGTCATGGAAGAGCTTGGAGTGGATCTTAACCAAGCAGTAAGTTATGCCTCAAGAACATCCGTGTGGCGCCTCTCCAGATCTAATGTGTGTCACAGTTTGGCGAGACACCTACGGGGTTGCAGTCCGACAAGGTCGCCGAAGGCCGAGTCGCACAAGCTGTCGGGGGAGGTGGTGGTGCAGACCCGGGCGATGACGACCTTCAGGCCCGCCTTGACAGTCTCCGGAAGTGATGAAAATATGCTCTTCAGAGAAGGCATGTCATTCAGGCTTCAGATTGGTATCTTGGTCCCCTGCATTCATGGGGCAAAACTTGCATTTACAACGAAGGCGTACCGATTGTTAGTCTGCGGAGTTCGGGCTGTTGATTTTGGTGTCTGCTTGCTATTACTCGCTTGGAATATCTGAATATGAACTGCCACGGCGGCACTCTTTTTATCCGAGCACCATCTTTAGAATCTCCATTACTCCTTGCTCGTCCAACGGCGCAGGATTTGTCTTCACCCAGCGATCATGGAGACTGTGCTTCGCGATCCCACTCAGCTTGTCCTTGCCGATCCCAAACTCCTTTAACGTGCGAGGCATTCCTAGCGCTCTGATGAAGACGTCTAGTAGATCCCCTAAATCGGCACCCTCCTGCTTTAGTCCTTTCTGTTCAAATATCGCCCGTGCCTCTTTGTCTTCCCACAAGAGCGTCTGGACGGCGCGTTGCCGCTCCCGGTTCGCATCCCGTTGGTAGTTGAATTTGCACACCGCCGGAAGCAGGACGCAGCTGGTTTCTCCGTGCGATACCCCCGCGGGACCCAGTTGATGGCCGATGCCGTGGCTGGCACCCAGCGGCACACCCCGCGTGGCTGCCGACATGGCATCGATGGCGCCCAGCTGACACACGAGCCTCGCATCCTCGTCTTTGCCGTCTTTGTCTTTCGCACACCGCAGCAGTCCCGGGACCAGCCGATGCAACCCGTTCCGGGCGTCGGCGTCAGCAGCGTCGTCTGATTTCAACGAGCACAGCGTCTCGACGCAGTGGTCCACTGCTTTCACACCCGTGCTGAGCCACACGCGGGCCGGAGTGCTCTGCACGAGCGCCGGGTCCAGGATGACCAGGGCCGGCGGAGACATGGCCGGGCCCGAGAAGGAATACTTGCGGCCGTCGGCGTCTTTGGTGGCGCCCGCGAAGGCCGAGTACTCGCCGCCCGAGAGCGAGGTGGGGATGCAGACGACGGGGATGCGGGCGGGCTTGATATTCTTGGAGGCGGTGTGGTCCGGGCGACCACCATTGTTGCCGGAGGCGGCCGAGGGGTCGGGAAGGAGGGCTTCGAGGTCCTCGGGCGTCGAAGCGTCGTTGGCCAGCGCCAGCGACACGATCTTGGCCGCGTCCGTCAGGGAACCCGCGCCCAGCGTCACGAGCAGGTCGCAGTCTAGCGCGCGCGCCTCGCGCACCACTTCCAGGACTTCGGACCAGCGCGTGTGGGGCTTTAGGCCGACGCGCGTGCCGGCGACCTTGGAGTTGAGCGTGTCCGTCAAGGACGTCAGGTGCGAGGTGTTGCGCGCCAGGGTCGCCGAGCACAGGACGTAAAGGCGGGTGGCGCCGAAGGTCGAGCCGGCGTGGTGCAGCAGGGTCAGGGAGAAGGGTAGGCCGTAGGAGACCGAGGGCTTGTCGCGGCCCGCGAAGGCTGGGCGATGGGTCTCCTGGGGCATCTTGTTGACGTTGTGCCGTCTCTTGGGCCGGAACTTTAACTTGAACTTGGTCAGTAGTCTGGTGTAGCTAGTTCAGCGGCTCCCTCGGATGTTGCTGCGGCTTTAGGGATTTCTTTTTTGTATTTAAAAAATTCATGCAATCTTTAATAAGATGATATAATAGGTATTTCTGCTTAGGTAGAATCAATGCCGTTTGAATGCTGCAGACATCCAACACGAGGACCTGTGATTTGATCTAGGGTCCACCACAAGGATGCGCAGCTGATAGGAATTACGTGATGACGATTTGGATTGTACCGGCAATGTGGTAAACCCCGCTCTCGGCTCCTGGTAGCTCCCTTCGTCGCTGTATTATCCAAATACAATACCTACCGTACACCTGGTCAACACCACGATCTAGGCCTCTGCTGAAGGCCCACTGCTTTATTCCATCTCGCACTCTAGACACTTCCAGATTTCCTTGCGGGTCGTTGAATACGAATGCTTTGCTGTCAAGTCTATGTAGGTACCCAGCGCCCATCTCAGCCTGGGATCTGCCATCCGCCTTGACCGATACTCGGTAAATCCGCCCAGCCCAGTCCCGTTCCTGACAGCCTGCTTGCCTGAGTCTGACTGTATTACCAACCAAGCCGAGCTCAGCCACGTTCCTTGTGCGCTGCACAGGTGCGCGGCTGTTTGTCAACGTTCTGCTACTGGTCTGTCGTGACCGATAAAATGGGGTTCAGGCAGGACCGCATTCGCACTATATTTGTGCGACTCGGCGAAACAGACTAGATGACGTAACAATGCACCGTACGTGGATGAGACAGTTGCAAAAGTCCCTGGCTAGCAGCAGGCCAGTACCACATGCACCAGTAATGATAATCTGCAAAAGTGAGAGTAAGAGCAGCCCGGATAATCCAAATCTCGGTTTCAACTTATTGGAAATTATACAAATACTTGTTGTCGGGGAACTGTGGTTCATGCTCGCACGAACATGTTGGTTTGGTTTCGTAACCGGGTTGAACCCTCTTATTGGGCGATCATGTCAGTCGGTAGCCCGGGCCAGGGATCAAGATGGGCAGCGCTGAAACAAGCCAGCCAACGGCAGCAGCAGCTACACACACACACCAGCGCACCAGACACTGATAGTGATAGACACTGCTCTGCCCCACGGCCCACGCGCCGCACCGCTACGCACCGCAACGCAAGCATGCCCGTCTCCATCAATAGCCTATTGCCTATCGTCGTCATCCAAGCAGCATAACACTCCCCAGCCAGCCTATGTAGTTAGGCCGGGTCGGCTATTCTACTCGTACATACGCGCCTTCCACCAACACTTGACACTCTCCATCTCGTGACTTTCAGGCGCATTGCCTCTTTGCTTTCGATCCAACTTCTCCCCTTCTTCACTCTCTTGTGTCGAGACCAACCTGACCAGCCAGACTGTACACCCAAACGCATATTGATTTCGCGTTGGATCTTACCGAGATCCTGCAACCCTCGCATCTGTGACGACTAAGGTACGTACAAACGAGTCATACTGTAGGACCCTGCATCGTTGGCCGGGTCTGTCCACTGCTTGTTCTGTTGCTGCGCTGTTCGTTGTTGTCCGCTGTCCCGTTCGTTGCCCTAAGGCGTTCCTGTCGAGATTGGGGGAACGAACCCAATTCATTGTTGTCTCCGCCCATTGTCCACTATCCTTGAACTTACTTCCTCACTTCTCCTCCTGTTGTGTTGTTTGCATAAAAGAAGAATATCACACATCATTTCTTGCCAGAACCCCTACCCACTCCCAACATAAGGTTAGTTGCCAATGATCTCATTCATTTTCGCGCCTCATCGTTTGCAAGCGCTTTGCCCCAATCTAGAAGCAAGGCCACCCAGAACTGAGGGGGGAAAGACCCTGAAGGTTCGTCAGGAATTCCGGGAGGCACCCTAACCTTGGGCGCTTGTCAAGCGAGGTTGTGCCTCTGACACCAACGGTCCGGCTTAAACCAGACGTCACTTGCAGTCAAGTGTCTTGTCTGTCCAGCATATCCAGTGCGATGCGAAAACAAACAGTCCAGCCCAAAAGCACAGTCCCAAGAACCCAAGGCGAATCCACCTGCGCAGCACCAGAGCGAGGCCCGGACCAAGAGCCAAGAAAGCCAGCGGCTCCCCTAGCATCCAATCCACAAAAGTACCTGGGCCTACCTGACTTAATCTACCCCTCAACCTCCACCAGCCGCCTTACTATTATTGATTCCAGCTATTGACCTCCCGATTCTGCCTACCAACCAACGGCACTGCATCAACCTTGTTTCCTTTTCCACTGCATCAAACCAAACAGTGCAACAACACCAACAAACATCTTCGCCCATCTAGATAAACATTCTATCGGGCTTTCATTTCGTCGTAACTGACATTTTTTCCATCCAAGACAGGCAAACTGCTAGTTTAACGATCGTTAAGCCGAAGCTGTCCGAATTCGGCCAACCCACCTTTTGCCCCCAGCCGCAACAGACGACGTCACCACCACGCGACACCCCCATTATACACACCACAGCGGATTATCTCGTATTGATTCGCTACCCCAACCATCGCACTCCTCGCACTCTCCACCATCACAAATCTGGCAGGGAACAAGCGCCGCAGTCTCTCCTCTCAGGGAGGTCTGCTGAATAGGATGTTTGGTGGCGGCTCTTCCTCCAAATCCGACTCGGCTGCAGAGACGTCCAAGGCTGGAAAGAAGTCACCTTCTCCCGAGCGTAAGAACGACAGCACGTCCCCGGTCTCCATAAAATCTAGCGATCAGGCCGCGAGTGGCGAAAAGCGCAGTGGCAATGGCAGCCCTTCTGGGCGACAGGGCGAGGTCGAGAAAAAGAGAAGAAGCAGCGGTGTCGGCTCCAAGGCCAGCAGCCTCATAGCCAGCGCCAAAAACTCTCTTAGTTTCTCCCAGGCCGGTCGATCCAACACCGATATGAACACGCAGACGGCTCTCCAGAAGCTGGGCAAGCAGGACCCTGCCCTGGCCGTTCCTCAGGGACAGCACAACAACTCGGCGGGCGAATCTTTGCCTGGCCCCCGCTCGACTTTCCGCGTCGGCGTCTGGGAAGATCGCAACAAGAAATGCCGGCGTACCATGGAGGACACGCACGCCTTCTTGTACAACTTTCTCCATACCCCTGCGCCTATGCTCGCTGCCGAGGCTGATGCAAAGAGCTCAAAGTCGCACGAGCTCAGCGAGGACGGCGAAGCCCAAAGTGAATCCATCATCTCGCAGGATATGGTCGAGACGGACAACGGCTACTTCGCTATCTTCGATGGTCATGCCGGGACCTTCGCCGCTGACTGGTGCGGGAAGAAGCTGCACATCCTGCTGGAGGATATTATAAAACGAAACCCCAACGTGCCCATTCCCGAGCTTTTGGATCAGACGTTTACCAGCGTTGACAACCAGCTGGAAAAGCTCCCGCTCAAGAACAGTGGCTGCACCGCGGCCGTCGCTGTTCTGCGTTGGGAGGATCGCGTCCCTAGTTCTAGTTCAGCCACGGGGTCGCAGGCTATTGCGCCCGCCGCTGCGGCAGCCTCCAAGGCTACGGACGCGTCAAAGTCTAAAGACGGTAAGTCTGAAGACAATGACACCTCCAACGCCATCCCGGAGTCTGCTCATGCTAAGCTAAAACCAACAGCTGCGAGACAACGAGTTCTCTATACCGCGAATGTCGGCGACGCACGAATCATCCTCTGCCGCAACGGAAAGGCCCTTCGGCTTTCATACGACCACAAGGGCAGCGATGAGAACGAGGGGAAGAGGATCGCCAACGCTGGCGGTCTGATTCTCAATAACCGCGTCAACGGTGTGTTGGCTGTCACGCGTGCGCTTGGAGATACCTATATGAAGGATCTGGTGACTGGACACCCTTATACAACCGAGACGGTGATTCAAGCCGAGATGGATGAGTTTGTGATTATTGCCTGCGACGGCGTAAGTTCTATATCCACATGCACTGGCATATCACTGGTTTTTCTTTGCTAACATTGCTTCCAGCTGTGGGATGTCTGCTCGGACCAAGAAGCTGTTGACTTGGTGCGGGAGTCCTCAGACCCTAGCTTGGCTGCCAAGCAGCTCGTTGACCATGCCCTGGCCCGGTTCAGTACCGACAACCTCTCATGCATGGTCGTACGCTTCGACAAGGCCGCCCTCCTGGAGAACCAGAAGGACAAGAGCCTCGGCGTGGAAGGAGAACCCAATGCTGCAACTGGAAAGGTCAGCGAGTCTGAGAAGATCTTGAGCTCTACCAAGCAGAAGATTGCCGATGGGGGAAACCCGGCGATTGGTATCTCGGCCAGCAACAGCGGACGTGGTCATGATCCCATACCCGTCACCAACGACAACCCCGAAACGTTTACACCCACCACCCTCGATTCCGCTGTGGAAGAGGAAGGCACGAATCCTGATTTTAGCGATGCGCCTGAAGTTGCGGAGCCGCCTTCCGAGAACGTGAACGCAGATCTCGGCCGCCCCGAGACGGGAGATTTGCCCGAGATTCATCTACCTGACAAGGTGAAGGAGGCAGCAGCAGCCCAGTCGTCATGACGACGTGTATACTGATCTGTACCGGATCCCCGACTACAATAAGCATTGATGCTGTTGATTGTTGCTACATGGCGGGATGCTCCGTGGGATGTTTTGCTACCCTTCGATGAATAGGGGTCAGAAACGGAGGCTGGTGTCTTGAACATACAACTGTACGCGAATGGAAATTCCCGGCGGCATGTTGGTGATCATAACCCTTTCGGACTGACCCAGAGTAGCATCCCCGTAGGGAAGCGGCACGGAAGGGTTGCCAAGCAGCTTCTAGGCTTCCAAACCAGCACCATCCTCACAGGTGGTGGACATACGCATTTTACTTTTTCTACTTTTTCCGCCGCTGCAATAGTTGTGTATCTTTGTAGGAGTAGGCAGCTGGCTCATGAAAACCAATAAGAACAGAGGACAAGAACCCCGCGGAAGGAGGACTGCGGAATTAAGCAAGCGCTCTTGGGTGGACCTGAATGATACGAGGATGTACATTTTTTGACTCGCTGAGAATTCGTGTTCCTTGTATCCTGATTGTGTGATTCGTGGTCGGTTTCTAGAGTGGATTGACATTGGTATGATGATGATGTTGTGCAATCGTTGTAGCGATCCGTATTATTTGCACCATAAGAACATATACGCATGCTACTACACCATGTTAAGCCATCTCTTATTATATCAGGATGCATATGTTCGAAATTCGTAACGATTTACCACTGGAAGGACGTTTTGGCCAGATAAACGAGATTCAATTTCCAGAAAGTATTTCTTGATTTCTCAATAAATGCCATCAATCGTTTCTGTTCCAATACCAGTTTCTCTTGGGCTTCTATGTGAAAAGATAAGGAAAGAACTCGAAGACCTCGAGTTGTGTTGGGAAGGCAAGACTTTGGACATCAGCGCTCATCGTGAATTACTGGTATATCTCTCGCTGTATCGATAGCCTAGACGAAGCTTGGTATAGTGCAGAGGGGCAAAGACAGACCTGATGCAGTGGCGAGAGAGCGAAGAATCGCTTTGGTGGCAGTGTCCCCCTTGGATCTCCAGTCATGCACTCTGGCCTTGCTGCATTCTCCCTCGTTAGTATGCGGGATCTTTGAGGTGTTTGCGAGCTTGTGGTACTGGATGCCGCTCCTTTCCAGCCATAGGGGTTCGTAGACGAGTACTGCCTAATATGACACAAAGAGGATTGCATTGTTTACAAATTATACATAATGACGGATTTTCCTCGATTCTGCTCGTTCGGCTGGGGTTTGACCTTTTATTACGGTTTTATGTGTAGATATATCGAATGTTGCCCCTACTGTGGAAGGTGGCAAAGAAGCGTATGATGTCACCTGTGAGGTTTGCCTCGCTTGAGATATCGCATCGGAGATTTTACGAGGATATCACTTGAGCGCGAATGACTGGGCGCTCAGAAGCGGTTTCACCCCTTGCGCGGCTTCAGCTCTTTGAAGCTCTTCGTCAATCGTACACCAAGCAGCTCTGCAGCTATGACCTCCCCATGCCTTTCCCGCAGGACCGCACAGATTGTGAATTGACAATACGGCTAGGATACGGACATTGATAGCGGCTGCACCGAATCAGGTTTCAAGAATGGCCCTGTAAGCCCTGGAAGTGCTTTTGTTTTGTTTGCCATGCCATCGCGCAATGCATCGTTCGGGCCTGATCACTGGATTGTGGGGTGGTCTCCCGAGCCCCCCTTGGAGGAGATGCCGGGATCTGATTCGACCCTCAGCGCCCCCGGCTTGGATGCGGTGGTAAAGGGTGCGGGATCAAAGCGTACATAAAACAAGTTGCACCATCCTGTGCCGCAAAGAGGTCTTGACTGGTACCTACCAAAGTTTTGGAACAAGTCAATGGATACCCACCACGTGTAGCAGAGGCGCGGGTGGTTTTTATGGTATCCCATGCTTCAAATGTGACGCGATACGTCAGCTGTATGAGAGGTCAATGGGAGGCAATGCCTGCCGGCAAGGCAAGAGGTACAGTTGTATGTGGGCGGATTCGGGTTCGCCAAGCAAGGCCAAGGTCGATGAATGCATGACAGACGGCAGGACTGCCACAACAGGAAAACGAGGAAACAGACGGGATGGCTGAGAGGCGTTTCCGGGAACGATACAGTAATGTGTTGGGGGAATCGAGGGAATCTAGGTTTCTCTTTCGCCTACATGCTTGTAGGCGGCGCATGCAGGTGTGGTGACCCGGAACTTTGTCCGTCCTCAAATGTACCTAACCCAAAAGCGAGCTCCGAAACTGGGATGACTGCAGTGGATTCTCTTCATTGCCTACCAATCGATGAATGTATTGCGATTACGAGAATTCAGATGCTATCCTATTTTGAACGCTCCCATCGATTTGTAGGATCTGATATCAAAGTTAAAAGGCCTTGGAGTACTGCTTCCTGTGCTACCCCAACATAAGGGCGGATCAGCTTGTGCCCGGTGGTATCACAGTTCGAACAGCGAACGAACTTTCTGGTGGGGAACACAGAGGAGCGGGAGTTCCCCAAAAAGGCACAACCCACTAGCCCATGCAAGATCGTGCAGAGAGGGTTTCGGTCATGCGCAGTAGTTGGTGTAACATGTGTGCCGGCGGGATTCAGCTTGCGATGTATGGACAATGTCTGCTGTTAGCTGACCCAGAGTCTCGAACGACTAAGGTATGTCGAGACTTCGCGGCTGCATAGGGGGAGAGGGCCGGTATGCTATGGTAGTAGCAGCAGCCGTCTTGCCGTCATGAACTTGCTCAGCCATCGGCAGTCGGAGTCCGGCTGTTTCGACCGACCCAGTCGCGCAAGCACAGGTAGTAGAAACATGCTGATTATTGAGACATGGAGGTGCATGAAAACGAATTGCGGTATTGTCCAACCTGTACGGAGTAACATCTCCCATGATGCGAGTACACCTGCATGTTCCATGATTCGATGATGCGCATCTTCAGATACCAACATCAGAATGCGATTGGATTTCGGGGCTGCAGTAAGGGTATGCTGCCAACATACATAGCACCGATCCGATTTTCAGTTGCAGTCTAGCGGCAGACTTCAAGCTGACTATCTACACATCTTTCTGGCTACCTTGCGTGCCTACATAAAGTAATGTACTTACTGTATGTATGCTGTGCTTACTTGGTGATCATCGCAGATTTCTTCACGAAGGCCTTGTGGTAGTAAGATTGAAGAGAATCAAAGTCCCTGGCCCAAGGAAGCAGTAGCTTGGACCTAGCGCGAGCACCTGCATGGGTTGGGTTGAATCGTGCAATGTGACTGGTCACCGGCTGCGGATCCATTCTACCCCCCTTCCGACCACTGCAGCCACTAAACCGCTTCGACGTGGACTATTTTCGCCAACCCGCTTTCCTCCACATCATCACTTTGCGTGCGCTGCAGCTACTGGAGACTCTGCCTACAACTCATCAATCGTATCTGGCTGACTTCAACCCAATCGTATTTGCCTCTTGGTAGCCCTCCCTGATTTCCTTTGAACATACACGCGTATCTCATTGACTTGAGGAGTACCTAAGGTTAGCTTCTTCTGCTGGAGCTGTTTCTGCAGTAGCTCCGACAGCCTACGGGCCTGCCTACTTCTCTAGGCCTACCTAAATGTACCTGCCCCAATCTACGGGCCCCGTCTTTCGGTTTCCGTTCTTCCCTCTTACTTGCCTACACCCCACCAGCCGATTTTGTAACTCGTGGGTTAATTGATTTGAGATGCTTCTGTCTGTGTCTCGTTGCTACTATACTTCGTCGTTCGTCTGAAGACCGGTCGATAACAAGCATCAAGTCTGTCATCGCATATATTAATACATGCATAGTGACTGTGCTGACTGCGACTTGACTGCATTCTCTAGCACACCCCTAGCCCATTATCTAATCAGTCGCGACCTCGAATCAGAATCAGAATCAACCCGACATTTCCTAACCTAGTTCGGAAGCCTATCCTGCCTCCTGCTGTAACCTCTCCCTGCTCCCCTCGCAGCGCAACATCCCGGTCTCCCCTGCTTGTACCATCGCAAGCGCTAGTTGTCTCCTTCGACCCCTATCAATATCCTTCGGCGAAATACTGGGCTGTCCCGCTCAGACGCGCAGACCCCCCATGTTTGGAAGAGCTTTGTGCTTTCATGCTCAATCTCCAATAGATAGAATCGCCTGTCGACTCTTCCGTTTACCTGGCCCGTTCGAATAGAAAGCGAGAGAGAGACTTTGTTAGACAACGTAGCTTGTTGTTTCTGTGTTCTTATTGTGTGTGCGTATATCTTGTTTGGCAGTCGCCAAATACTTCTATTGCTGTCCGTCCGGAAAGGCCTCCACCTGCCGCCGAATGCTGTCGCTTCCCATCCCAGCCGTCGACTAGATGTCGGGAGCTCTTCAACAAACAACCTGCGTTTCTCCCTCCCCCGAAAGAAGACGAAGAATTGCGAACTGGCTGTGACGACGCCGGATCCGACTGATTGCCAATGCTGCAAAGGGATTGGACCTGTTCGCTGCTCGCTGGAACCACGTTTTCGCACAACCTCGCACCACTTCTCCGATTAGAGTCCGGACCGACTTCCACCTCTACGACCTCTCTATAAGACTGCGCTCTCGTCGCAAAGGCAAATAATGTCGTTGGGGGGCTTGGACAGTGCAGCCATCAAGGAGGCGCACGAAGCTGCGAATGCTGAACCAGGCGGATGGTATGTTCAATCGCATCTCTTTTCTGGCTCGATGGGATGGAGATGCTAGCCTGCGATGGCTGGCATGGCCAAAGCTCGATCTACAGTGTTCCTGTCTGGTCTCCAATATTACTCTGGCAATTGCCTGGTTACTAACCGGTGTCTTTGCGCGATAGGTTTCTCCTCAAATATGCGAGTCGCGATGAAGTTGAGCTGCACAGCCGGGGGACGACGGGCGTCGTGGAAATGCGCAAGGCCATTGCCCAGTATGAAGAAGAGTCGCCCATGTACGGCTTCTTGAAATACAGGCGGAGAAATCTCATTATCAAGTATCAGCCAGAGGGCTGTTCAAGACTCGTGCAAGGTAAGATCCCCTCTTGATCTGCCGCAGTAGCTATGTACCTGCTACACAGAACCTTTACCCACCGCACGCTGCTGTTATTGCAACTCAGCGCAAGCACACATGCGTTTTCGAGGGCGACCACCAAACTAATCACGCATGGTTCTTCACCACTCTAGCCCGAGCGACTGTCCATTTCAACGCCATTTGCGACAATTTCCAGCCGTACAACGCAACCTTCGAGCTCACGAACGCGAAGGACCTCAAGGACACCAAGCTTTCGGCCGCATGCTCCCTGCATACTGCGACGGGTTCGATTTCCTCCTCGACAAGCTCCCTTCGCAGGCGGCGTCTGATGGAAATTACAGAAGAAGAAGAGGAGGAAGAGAGAGAAAGAAAGAGACAATCAATTGTCCACGACGAGGAAGAAAACCAGGACGGCAGCGAGGCCACTCCACATTCACCTCCTTTATCGTCTCCAGAACCGCCAGTGGTCTTGGATCGACAGCAAATTACCGACCCACAACATCCGGATTTTGCCTCCATCCCTGACCCAGCTACTTTCTCAGGAGCAGCTGAACCCGCCTCGCCCTCCAAATCGGAATTCGACAGTGAGCCGCCCAGGCGCCAGTCTTCGCAGCTCACGCGGCCGGAGCTGTACAACTATTCATCCTATTCGTATGGCAAGCCCAAGGTCAAGTTGGCGCCCCGCCCTTCCATGGATGCGAATCTGAGGCCGCACACATCTGGCAACTACAGACCCATTGCCGCCCTCCCGGCGGGCTTTAAGCTGTCAAGAAGCTCAAAGAAGAATAAGGCGGAGCACAAGATGGAAGAAGAAGAGGGTATGGAACAAAAGGAGCCGGATAACCCCACAACACATGCCACGTCGACTGCGACCCCTGATCAGCACCATAACCCGGATGCTGCCAATACTACCACTTCACTACTGCCACAGCGACCCGCAACAAGCTCGGGCGCGTCCCTCAAAGGGTCCTCCTCTTCCTTCGCCGACAAGAATAAGATGACACCTGAGAAGGCTCGTCTTATGAAAGCTATGAAACTGCGGGAGAAAAAGAAGAAGCTGAGCATGCTGCCGACCGAGATAGTCCCCGAACCTGAACCTCACAAGGACGAGAGCACTGCATCGGATGTGCAACAAGCCGAACACCATACAGAGGAGGAGATAGCCCACGACAAAGAGGATGTGGAACAGGCGATAGCCGAGACCGAACTACCTGCCCTAACAATGCACACGGAGGCCAATACGGAAGATACATCCACGGACTCGCATCCACCCTCGCCAACGGTTGGGTCCTCTGAAGTTGGCGTGTCGACAAAGGCCTCTTCACTGTCCGAGTCGACCGACGAGACTGTTCAATACCCAGCCAAGGACACGGGGCTAGATGTCGACGACGGTCCACCGAGTCCCCAAAAAGAAGAAGACAATGTCGACCATGGCCCACTGAGTTCCGAAAATGAGGAAACGGCGGCCAGCTACGAGGAGCACAATATGGAGAACGAACCAAGCGAGGCGGAACCCCTCACTTCGGCCGCCATGCCGAGTAATAATGAAACTACCGGCAGCACAGTTGTGCAGCATGATGACGCTGCAGACGGGCAGCCGGCTGTCGCAGAAGTCGTCGACGAGCCGTTGGCGGCGGAATCTCCCAAGATTCGAGAAAACGACCTGCCAGTCGAAAATGCAACGGCAGCAGTGTCGCCCAACGAAGCTACAGCACCTACCGACAAATCCCAAATTGAGGTTCAAATTCCGCAATCTCACAGCCGAGTAGTAGACCCACACAATCGAGATGAGCCTTCGCCCAAGTCCCCCTATGGCGTACCACTTTCCAGGTTCTCAAGTAATGAGCCAAAGTCGCCCGCAACACCGACTTTAAAGTCTAGGTTTTCGACGCAGGATCTCCGGAAAGCTTCATTTGCTGAGGCTATCCCTGTCGTGGCTGAGGTCATCCCATCACCACCTTCTGATGCTCCCTCGGTGAAGGTTCAGCAGCCTGTTGAGGAGTCGAATGACGCTGTCGCTAAAGAAGTATCCCCGGAACTGCCATCCAAAGTAAAGCGCAAGCCCGCCGCCATCGATCCTGCTCGCGCCGAACTCTCAAGGGGTACCGAATTATCCGATCCTCTGCTCGACGACGCGCTCTTGGATGAGCTGCAGGCCGCCACGCTACAGCACGCTCAGCCTATGACAGTGGCCAAATCTCCCATCACCCCGGTATTCCCCAGTACAAGCCCCAGAAAGTCTCAGGTCCCAACGCTGCCACGAGCCGTGTCTAATCCTGTTCGTAACTCTTTACTTGTTCCCGGAAACAACAGATTTGGCAGTCTACGCAGCACCTCAATGAGTACGAACGGCCTCTCACGACAGGCTTCCAACGCCAGCATGCAGTCCAACAAGCCAGCCCCTTCGGTGGGATCCAGCATCTCTCAGCGGATCAAGGCCCTGGAACAGCTGCGAAATGCCGGCGGCGGCGCCAGCACTGAACCTGTAGCACCTGCTCGCAACAGACCGACCACCCCTTCTTCGTCCTTCTTTACGGTGCGGAAGTCGGCGAGCATCAGGGAACCCTCCGTGTCTCCTTCCACCACGGCTGACCCTGCTGGTTCTGTTGACGCACGAGACGCACGATCCGTAAAGTCTCGCGACGGCTCGCCAGACCAGAGCCTTGTCACTAAGCGTGACCGATCAGCGTCTGTCCAGAGCAGGCTATCGGTATTTGAACCCCCCAACCCTACCTCAGCAGTCTCCTATGCACCTCGCGGTCGGCCAGAAGCCGTTCAGGTGACCGCGAGAATCGTGCGAGACGGTGGATCACCATTCCCCAAGCGGCCCTCTTCCCGTGACGAACTCCAAGCTTACAATGCCGGTAATCTCAAGCAATCGCCCATCACCGTCGAGCACCAAAAGGCCGAACCCGGACAGGAACCAGCAGCTTCCGACGCGCCACTTGCCGACGCCCCGACCATTACGGAGCAGCCGAAAGAGACGATTGCGGAGAGAAGAGGCTCAAAACAGGAGTCGGATAATGGCGCCGAGAGCAAGCGCAGATCGTCGCTGAACATGGTCAAGGAATTTATCAAGGACCGCCGGACTTCCGTTTCGAGCCGTTCGGGCTCCGTCGACAACCTGGCCGCCCCTTCCCCGGCTGCCTCTTCTCGGTCGCCAACCCGGCCCGCTTCGGCTCACCATAGCAGCAGTGGCAGCCTCGCCCGCCGTCTTTCGATCTCTAGCCGTCGATCGATGAACAGTGAGCGCGATGCGACTCCCGTCCTTTCCCCGTCCTCCATCACCGAGGAGTCGGAGGAGAAGGGCGAAAAACAGAGCACCGCTTCGCGCCTCATGCGTCGACTCTCGAACTCGCTAGGCGGCAGCCGAAAGGCCCAGTCGCCCCCCAGCATCTCACCTACCGTGACGGAAGAAGACGACAGCGCGTCTACAGCGGTGAACTCGCGGCCGGATTCTAGCGTCTCCTCGGCCACCAAGTCGGTAAACCCGGAATCGCTGGTTTCCTCGTATATGGGCGATGTGAACGTGCAGTTCCCCGACAATTTGCTGTGGAAGCGCCGCAGCATGTGCCTGGACTCGGCTGGCTACCTCGTTTTGAGCGCCCTGCAAGGCCACGCCCCTACAGCCAAGGACCGGGCGATTGGGACGAAGCGCTACCACATGACCGACTTCCGTCTTCCCTACATCCCCGATGCTGATATTCAGGAGCTTCCGAACAGTGTCTGCCTCGACTTCAAGCTCGGGAGCGGCTTGCAGATCGCATGCGAAGATCGTGCCAGCCAAACGAGTATACTACACGGTAAGTTGACTGTTCGCCCTAGTTTTCCATCAACGCAAAAAGGCTAATAGTGTCCCTGCAGCTCTTGAAGATGTCCATAACCGATATACGTCCTCATAAGCAATGCCGCCGACGCTCGGAAGGCTCGCCCTCTGGCCTGCCTTGTATAGCCAGCCCGGCCTCATTCCTCTCCCGAGTACAGTACACGATTGATACCCATACAGTTTTGTTTTGTGCGTCGTACTTGGCCCACACGTTTATGCTACGCATTGCATGCCTGCCCTGCATTTTCTCCTTTGTCTCTTTTGACGGCCGCCCCGCATCGGCCGTCATACAAGCATCCAGCCTGACAGCTGCCCATCTACCTTTTCCTTAAAAACATTGTTCAACTTCTTTCTGATCCGCATCTTTTTTGGTTTTGGTTCTTTTTGGTTGGCCTGATTGATGATGAGGGAATATGATACATATACATTTGTAATTCACCCTCCGGCATTCACACTAAAATTCTTGTATTTACTTTTTTGTCGACTACTCTGCCTTGTTGTGCGTATTGAGAGTCGCCTCCTACGCCTTTGGCAGCTGCTTCGGACGCAGCTTTCCGCGAAATGGATTTCACTTTATTCGCTAATCGGTTATTGTGGTGGTTCCTCTACTGCTATGGGGGGTTTTCTCGGCATGGAGTAGCGGCACACACAGACACCTGGTTAGGGGGTGCAGAGGAAGAAGAGAAGGTGTACACACTGAGACAGAGTTATTCTACTTTGGAAGAGGTGTAGAAGTGAAAAGGGGGGAGAGAGCTAGCTATCTGCTACCTATCCGCGATTCCTTAAAATGAGAAAGAGGAAGAGAGAACAGATATGGCGAGATGAGGAAGAAAGTGTAGAGATAAAGATGGGGAAGGAGAGGACAGAGAAAGAGAGAGAAGATAGTTGTTGCCACGAGAACCAACTTGCCAGCTTCGGTGATGTTGTTGATAATGTTGGCCCCCAGTGTACATACTTGTTGGGTAAGGAAGGGCAGAAGACGGTTTAACACCCCTCCCTTCCTTCCTGTAATACCACAAACCCTGTGACCAGGTTCACATGTTCGCAGTAACTTTCAGCATTTAGAATGCTTTGGTGACGTGGAATTTCCTGGTGGTGATGTACCTCTGCTTTGATTGGTTTGCGGTGGGCACTGCTACATCACGTGAGGCATAGCCCGAACATAGCATATCATCTAAATCTACTGAGGGAGCCTGTGTCGTGGTACCTACCTGTGATTTATGCCTTCTGCTGCATCAGCCATTCGATCTGCAATGCCTCTGCTTGTTCAGCCAGAGACTCTGGCTGGTCCCCTTTCCAAAATGTGGTAGCGATCGGTGTCGGATAGGGCCATGATGGCTGGATTCTAGTAGAGATAACGACTGAACAAAACTCAACTGAGCAAGATCACCGTCTAGTGCAGCTGCTTCTTGAACTTCAGGCTGTGTTGCTATATCTTGGTTCTGCCTGAGACGCTTAGTATCCCCTTGATTACCAAAGCGCTGCTTTCCACCAAAAGATATGCACTGTACGGACCAGGGATGATCGGAGTGACGTTTAAGACGTCCGTTATGGTCGGTGGTTATCTGATTGGCCGATATACCCTTACTACGGGATGCACGGCCGTGTTGATCATTCGTCCAAAGTATTGTACGGAAAGCAGCGCTTTGGCAATCAAGGGGTTAAATCGAAAATAAAAGAAAACACACCTGATGCGCGTACGAGACTATAAACTCAGACTGGGTTTCCTCTATGGGTACCAGTTACCCAGGCTTGAGTTGAACTTAAATCAAATAGATAAAGTATATATAAAGAGACATTGGAACCTTTCTCCGAAACAAGAAGCATACCCCATTAAGTCGAATGGATGTGCCTTCTATTCCCGCAGCAGCCATTCACTCCTTCAGAAAAATCGTTCTCGTCAAAACAATACTTCGTATTCCATTTTACCACCTGGAATCTCCAGATCCCAAGACATCAGAGTGCCTGCCAAGATGGATTTTTTCCAGCGTCTACCCCCAGAGCTGCGTCTCGTGATTCTGGAGCATATTCGCTCTAAGCGTGCTATATTACAACTCATCCAGGCCTCGCCCGCCATGCTTGAACAATACGTCACGTCGAAGGAATCAATCATGAGGGCACAGCTTGCCTTCGATCTCGACGAGGAAATGGTCCAAGATGCTATGGCCATCATTCTGTTTCCTTCGCGCATGTATCCCGTCAACCACTCAGCCGGCCTGGTCCAGGGCCACCTTTTCGCCTCCTGGGCATCGAAACGGTTACCGAATCCCCTCCGCAAACCTGCAGAAAGCCAAAATGCTCGACTGATCCGCGATCTGGGCAGACTGCATGGGCGACTGTTACTTTTCATCGAAGACTATCTTACCAAGGCCACCGCCGTCTTCCCTCCCCGGGAGTACGTTTGTCTTCCTGCTCTATCACCAACGCAAACCCACTTGACCTTCAAGGGTAAGCAGGTCAGCCCCATACTCGATGTCGCCCATCTTAATGAGGGAGAAAGAAGCCGGTTACTAAAGGCCTTCCTACGCCATCATCTCATGTCGTTGGTATATCGACATCGGGACTGGTACGACAACGTCCGGCACTGTTACCGGGAAGAACTGTACCAGTACGGCGGTCGGGACTTCCAGCCGTTCGAGCAGGAGGCCATCTTCTGTGTCCGCGCTTACCTGGAGTCGCTTTATGGGACCCTCTTTGCCCAGTGTAGCGATTCTTGGCTTCCAGAAATGGCCCCAAATTCTACTTCGCTTCACCCTTGTGGCCTACTTTACCCAGACAATCTCTACTTCAACCCAAAAAGCTATGCCTCCGATTTTGGTGAGAAGGGCAATGGCTTTAAAATTGTATCAGAAATGGCGGGCTTTGGCTTCGACCTCGCTTGGGCCTTTCTCCGAGCCGGACGACAAGGGCAGGACCGGCTCCGAAGCTGGTTTAAAAAGATTTGCCCAGACCGATGGGGCGCAAGATTTGATTGGAGGAGCGCGACCGAATTGTCCCCAGCCGTACGTATATCCGGATCTTATCAGGATCATCAAAGGGGCCCTGGAATGTATCGAATGCTCTACTCCCGCATCCAGCCCAGGTATCAACTTCAGAGAAGGATGTATCGACAGCGAGCCTGGGTATTTCTCGACAACGCGCGGTTCTATCCATCGTCTGTTGGGAAACCGCATTTTCCCACCCCGTACGACCTTGACCAAGAGCTGGATGAAGCGGGCTTGGACGAAGGATGGCTCACAAATCCGGCGCAGGCCAGAGCTCTGGGTCGTCTGGGTCGATCGCAGAAGTGGGACGACGAACAGTGTCTTGGTTCTCCTGATGACAGCAAGATGGGAGTTTCTCAGGACTCTGATCCTGAGGAAGAGCGCAACGCTCCACTACCTGACGTTGCTGCTGGTCGTTTTCGGATCTCACGTCCGTTCTGGCTTTGATACAACTATTCAACCAAGGTGAGATAGGACCAGGTTATATATATATATATCACAAGAGAAAGATTTAGCTTTCAGCATGAGATAGATCGATCAAATGAAGTTTTTTTTTCGCCTCTAGTGACCTACCTCTACTTTGATGTGTTTGCGGTGGGCGAGCTGACGTTACGCAGTACCAAATTTGCTGCCTGATCGACGCCTGCGAAACTCTGCCTTAGTTCGACTGCCATAGCCTCCACAGTCTCTCTGGAGCCAGTGCCGTGGCGCCTACCCCTCATTCACTGCGCAATGAAACGTTGTTGAAATATGCATCTCCAGGAGCTAATGTCGACACAGCCCTTCTGGTATATGTGACTGGCGAGCCATTTTGTCACAATGCACGCCACAGTATCTAAGTAAACATTGATTGAGGAGAAATGATGGACAAAGGCTGCATCTTGGCTGAGCCAACTGTGAAACCACGCCAGAGTGAATGTTTCTGGTGGTACCGACACGATAGACACGTATTAATACCTGTATTACCCACCATGGTCCCCCCTTGCTGAAACTCCTTTTTAATATCAACTCCTTGCATATCTCTACGCGCATTTCAATCCTAGAGCATCCCGAGTTCCAGGAAAGAAAATTCTAAACTTTCTACCCCTAAGAATCAAAATCCTTGCTTCCACTGGATGCTCATCGGTATGGCACAACAAGAAGTGGGCCAGGCTAGCCCTTCTCCTCTTCTAAGTCTCAATGACATTTGGCAGGAGCCTGATCATCAGGTTCCTGTGTGCTGTATATGTTCGGACCCAATAGACGACGAAGCACTAGCCCGGACAATTCGTCTCCCGGCGCAAGACTCGATTCATGATGCAGGAGAACCTTCACGGATTTTCAATTTCCCCAGTGGCAACATACTGGCTTTTGATATCTCAGTGTTCCACAGTGGGAAACGGAGCTAAAAGGCAATACCCTTAATGCCATCCCTGATTTCTATCGATCCTCAACCTACACCTTGGTCCTCCTTTTGGATGTGGACAAGGAAAACATTGCCAAACTGCACTCTGGCCAAGCTGGGCAGCATCGCATCGAAGGTTGCATGGCGGTTTGCAATGCTAAGTACTTCAGTCGAGTCTGGACGACAATGGAGTACGTGAGACGTTCGGACTTGAGAGTCATGCTGAAAGGATACCAAATTGCCACCGAAGGCGAGCATGACGTGTTCGTGCACAAGATAGTTTCTGTCTGGGGAGAAGAGGTCCGCCTGCAAGGCGGCAATGTGTGGCAGGTCGAGCGGGAAGCGCGTATGGGGGAGAGAATCGTCCCCTGGCAAATAGGGATGCTCGTGACGATCAGAAAATGTGTGCTGGTGAATTTCGGTATGGCTTTCGCCACACTGAGGTCTCGAGGCTGTCGATCGACCGGGGACTTTCTCTATGCCCTTCGAGGTATGATCAGGGCCAGGGAACCCGAGAATATCGACGGGGACCCTGAGAAGGCGTTAGTGCAGATCGCTGAGGCGTGTCTTAAAGAGGGTGACTATAGCCCATTGATGGTGACACCCCAGATATCCAGATACGATTACCGAGAGAATCCGTCGGAGTTTGGATACAACGATGTCTACTCCTTCGGCCTTGGCGTGGATACGGATGACTCGTGTCCGGCCTTCCATAAAGACTCCATTTTCAATCCTGGAGTCTCCATCTTGAACTTGGAGAAGATAGGGACAATCGACTTCGCTCGCACGAAGTCGCAAGAAGGGAGTGTGCCTCCCTTCCCCATATTTGAGTGCTACACGCATTGGGTCCTCCATCATTCGGGCCCAGACGTCGACGAGTTCGTGCGAGCCATAGGGGCACGATTCTATAACCTGCCCAATAGAGAAGTCGAAGCAGCACTATCAAACCCGAGTCGCCGTGATATTATCAAAGAGGAACTCCAGGCCCGCTATGATTCGCCCGGATCTCACTGGAGTGGCCATGTTTAGGCGACCGACTGAGATGCTCGGGGCTGTCGCTTATCGCCTACCAGGCTTGCGGTACAGCTACACACGAGCCGACGGAGCGGGCATTATACTCAAGGATCGCAAGGTCATTGGCCGGTTGATTTACGCTTCCCCAGCCTGCCCATGCCGGCAAAGGGAGATGGTCGAGGTAATTATTGAGAACTTACCCTTATTCTACAAAAAATAAGTCGAGTGTAGCAGGGAACCCGGGGCGAAGAAGAAATCTTGTTTTAAAGGCTCAAGGGTTCTAGATACTCTGTATTTCATTTACTTAAAAGACACTCCTTAATCGCTGCCTTCGCTCACCCCGAAAGTACACCAATCTCGCGGTAGCTGAGGTTTTTGCGTAGCCGTAGACATGTTAACAAGTCACTCATAACATTACCTCCTAGTCTATTCCATTGGGGCTCCGCAAGCGGTGACTCGGGAAAGAATCTCGGATAGTCAATAAGGTCTATAAAGTGAAGGGAGGGAAGGATTCGCATCGTGTCGCCCCCACCTCACGTACTGGAGAGATTGGAAACGACATAGCGGTTACCTTCCTCGGAGACCCTCGGAGACCCGTGGCCCCTACGGCCCCCCTGCGACGTCCTCATACTTTGCCACAGCTCGGTCGCCGCACCTAGTGAACAGCTCTTCGAAGCTTGACAAATCATCGGAGTCGTTCTCCAAGTCCGCTAGCGTGACCTCCTTGCCGGCCCAGCGTTGCCGTGTCGCCTCTCCTGCATCCAGGTCATCTAGCCAAAACACGAAGCCGTCTAGCACAACCTGGTCATCGCGAATGGCCGTCTGGGTCGGTACGAGGCGGCCCACCTCCTTGATGGTGTGCTTGGCGTCGCCCATATCGATCGCCGTCAAGGGCTGGTTATGAGCGTCATTGAACGCCTGCGTGATGTCGCGCCCGCCCAATTTTGCTAGCAGAGCATGCGACGCAGGATGGTGGTCAAGGTAGGCTAAGCCCAAAGCGAGGTCAGCATGCTTTATTCAAGGACCCGATAAGAGAGAATGGAGGATGAAGTCACGGACCTTTTATATCGTATATTATGTTGTTGTAAGCCACGTAGGTACCTTTGAGCAGCCCCGGGGGACGGAAAAGTCAATAGCTAATTCATACGAGCAAGAGTAATCTGGTAGTAGAGTTCTGACTCACCCATCTCTGGAGTACAATAATTCGCCAACTCTTTCTCGGTCAAAACAACGCTGCCATCCTTGGTGAAAGTGGCACCGGTATCGTTGTCGGGCTTTATAAGGGCACATAGGTAAGGTCGCAGTGACGCCTCAAGGTCCCGGCTAATCGAGCTGGCGTCTATCTGTGACTGGTGAGGACTTTGAAAAGCTCTCGTGGCCTCTTCCGTTTGACCTTTATCGCTCTGGAGGAATCCTAACACAAGAGGGGGAACCAAATCAGTACACTGAACCGAGAAGGAGGGGATTGTGGTTAAACCGCCGAGTTATAGATAAGACCTACTAGAAATATCATAAACTCCCGTATGCAATACACGCCAGTCGGGCATGGCTAAAGCGCCGTTATACTCGGCCACCTGGCAAAAGGTTATCGTCATGTTGGTAAAAATGGACAGGGTGTCGCTAGCGAGCTGGGATGGCTCACCTCGGCCAACCGGCGCCACGGAATCAGGGTTCCGGACGGTCTGGACCGTCTCAAATCGGCACGGAGATTCTCCACCCTCTGGTCGTTCCGCCTGTTTTCCGGCAGAGCTTTGCCATACGGCGTATTTACCCAGACTTTTCGCACCTCGGCATCTATTGATTTGGGGATTGGGTAACACGACCAGCCCTGGGGGTTAGCGGTCTTGATCAAGATGAGTCCCCTTTCGAAGATTTCGGTGGGCAGGAGGAAAAGCTCTGCCAGTGTCGGCTGAAATACGGGCCCTTGTGACAAAGGCGCCCACACTGGAAGCGGAAAGTCTGCAATCTTATCGTCCAGCCGGAAAGCAGGAATACTGTATCTAAATGGAGCCCAATCCGTTGCCCTGTACTTAGGTCCCAAAGCCCGACGAGCGAAGAGGAGCTCTTTGTAGATGACGGTGCACTGGCTGACCCATGGACTGTGGTGAACTTGGGCAAGAGAGGAAAGCTTGTCTTTTATCTCTCTTTCGTAGACCTGTAGGTACTGGACGGGATGATCCAGCCGTCGAAGGTTACTGCCGTCGAGAGCAGATCCAATATCATACGGGACTTGTTCCCACGATCGCGAGAGGTCCTTTCCGACAATGGCAGTCGCGTCTTGGGGGTCTTGCCATACCTGCCAAAGGCATTCGGCAGTATTATTAGTTCTACGGTCAGGGTCCTGCGCAGGCAAGCTAGCCATCATACTTTGGGTTGTTAGCGCCGAAAGGGAGAAGGCTGGGGGGGGGTAAGCGCCTCACAGGTGTGCTATTGCTATAACCACCCAACAGCCGCCCTGGTAATGGATGTCTCTGTCTTGGCCTCTAAATTTCCCGCTTAATAAGCCCCCACGGGCCTGTTGTAACAAGCGGTGGGCGACGTTTCGACAGGGCCCTAGTCGCCGGCGAAAATGGAATTTGTAGAATGCACTAAGATCTCTTCTCAGAGCGACGTGGCTCCAAAGACCTCTCTCCCATATCTTTTCATGGCGGACTTTGTTTGGATTCTTGCGCAGGTGCCGGTCTCTCACCTCTTGCCTCCTCTTATGCATCGCCTCTTCAACCCCCGCCAACCAACCTCGGAATTCGTCCACTTGCGGTATCCTGTCAGTCACGTGCCCGCCCCACGCCAGAAGTCGTGCGGGCTTCAGCGCGCTGGTGCCCTTCGCACTCACGAGATTATCCCAGTAGTTCTGGTCGAAAAAGGTCGAACAGACGAACGGGGGGTATGAAAAACAAAGGAGTTGGCGCATCACCGTAGCGGAGAACGTCCCATCCATCTCGGGGACGTCGCTTGTAGGCGTTAAAGAGTTCCTGGCCTTCGAGGATTCGGTCCGTCAAGGTAACTCGTAGTCCCTGAACCTGTCCAGGTAGGGTCACTGGGTACGTGCGGCCTAGCATGGTGCCTCCGAATGTATGGTTTATGAAGCTCATGCCCAGTTCCTGGATCTGCTCCTCTCCCATGTACGCCTCGGCACCAGGGCTCAAATTGAACTCCGTACTTCGGACACGGTACAGCGCATGCGCCAGCTCGTGCAGGACAGTGCAGGCCTGGGCGAAGCGCGCGATCGATGCCTGGGCCGGCGTCGTATACTCTCTTTCCACAAGCACGCGCAGGTGTATCTAGGCAAATACGTGAGCTGTGGGACCAACAGATAAATGGCAGGGCTTTGTGCGAATTGTCACTTACGACGTTGAACCAGACCATAGGGCGCCAGATCATAGGTTGCGTTCCCAGAACTGCGGCTGCCCCGGACATGCCCCAAGACAAGCCCTGATGCACATCACAAGAGTCTTTATAGCTGCTTTCATCTGGATAGGCCGGGGTTTTGTCAGCAGCGGCACATTAAAGTTGAGAGCAATCAGGGCGAAACCGACCACGAAACCCGAATACAAGACGTTCGGTGAGGCGGTGAAGCTGGTCCCGGGCTTGAGCGACGTACTCCTTCGAAGGGGGCAGTTCAGCACGACTGCGGTACTTGATGGCCCAGACCGGATCCTTTTTGGGGGAGATGAGCTAGACTTCAGCGGCACCGACGAAAGGTCCGAGTAGACAAGGTCTCCGAATAACAAAGCGTCCAGCCTATAGTACCGATGAGATTCAAACACACACAATACGCAAAACGAGGGGGAAGGCTGCCTACCAAGGGTCCCTTTCTTCTAATAGTTTTGTTAGGGCCCTGTTGCAAAATTCCAGAATGACACGCAGCTCCTCCCATATCCGCTTCTGTTGAGGATTCCAGCGGTCGATGGGGGATTTCTGCCTGTTATCGATACAAGGACCTCGCCGCAGAGACTTTGGATCCAATTCCCACCACCTTCCCTTCTTGAAGAAGTCAAACCAGTCGTCCTCGTTTACGTCGATCAGTCTCTCCCGGTGACGCTTCCGGTTCTCGTCGGGGTTGTAGTCAACGGCGGAATGGCCGCCATAGACCCCTCCGCCACCCAGGAACTCATTTAACGGACCGAGCTGAGAGGAAGGTATACCCCCGAGACTGTCCTGGCGTCCAAGTTAAATTAAAATCCGTTCCAAAAATAAATGGGGGGAGTTCAACACTGCTCAGTATAGACGGGAGGGGTGGCTTACAATCTGCCTTCTACAACTATACATGATCTGGTCGATATCTATATCACCCAAATCGCTTTCTGGTAAATCGTTATAAGAAACGGGATCAAGGCGGGGGAATATTGGGTTCAGCATGGAATGTAACTCGTCATCCCCAAAGCCGCCCGCGAATGAAGCCCCGTACACTTTCGCCCAGGGAGACAAGGGTCTCGCCGGCGTTCCGCCTTGGCCAGACATCGTGTTGGGCGTATGTTGGGTATACTAAGACGGACTGGACTCGGGCCGGGTCATAGGGCAAAACGAGGTTCAATTGCCAATTGAGCGGGAAAATATCGCGGCTCCGATAAAATGGCAACGTAGGTATGAAACCAAATGTCATGGCATGGTGAGGAGATGTAGGCTAGGGACAGAGTAAAGAAAGAAATGCCAGAAAATAAAATAGACAAAGGATGACAAAGAGTTCACACGAAAACGGAGAACAATGGTGGTGGAGTCGCGGTCAAGGATGTCTTTGTTCTCAATAGACGTTTGCATAAGATGACAGACATTCTGGACGCAGACAACTGGACCATCATAATTCAAAATAATAACAATTCTATTCATTTATTCATTCCTCTGTAGTTTCCTTGGTTCCAGATTACCCTCTAGAAGTGGGGCTTGTACTCCTTCTTGAGCTGGCCGAAGCCGAAGCGCGGCTTATACTCGTCGGGCTTGGTGCCGCCAAAGTCCCAGACGGTGTAGAACTGGTCGAGCAGCGCGTTTCCGAACAGGAAGAAGCCGTCGTCGTTGCCGGAATCAAAGGGCGGCCAGCAGGCATCGTCGCGGTTGGCGTAGCCGGGGCGCGCCAGCTGGTCGCCCGTGAGCACCATGTCGCGGTACTCGCCGGGCGCGTCGCCGGCAAAGGAAAAGGTGACGGACCAGGTCGAGTTGAACTCGGTGCACAGCGGGATGTGGTCGTGGTTCATGATGGCGGTGAAGTCCCACCCGATCGACTGGTACATCAGGTACACGCTCACCGAGGGGACCGAGATGGTGCCCGCGCCCGTGTCGAAGACGCCCGACGCCTTCCACTGGCCCTCCCAGTCGCGCCCGCCCGTGACCGTCTTCCCGTCGGCGCCCGTGTGCGACCCCGAGAACTTGAGAATCGGCGCGCGCCACAGCTGGTACGCTTCCGGCCCGCCCGAGCTGCTGGCCTGCTTCATGATGGGCAGCCACGTCAGGTCGCCGTCGACGTACTTGTCCTCGTGCGAGCCGCCGATCGAGAGCACGCCGTCGCCCGGCTGGCCGTTGGTGTCGTTGAGCTCGCTGCCCAGGTAGAGGCCGAAGCGCGGCGCGGCCAGGGCGCCCTCGCCCAGCAGCGTCTCGGGCACCGTGTGCGTGGAGCCGTCGCTGATGGTGTCAAAGGCCAGCCCCAGGAACCCGTCGCCCGGCAGCTGCGCCCACGAGCTCTCGTCCACGTCGAGGAAGGTCTGGTTCCACGTCGTGTCGCCCACGTGGAACGTGTCGCGCACGCTCGGGCCCACAATCTTGCCGCCCAGGTAGTCGATGGTGGCCGAGCCATTCGATATCTGCTCGCCCGTCGAAGAGGCTTCGAGGCTGTAGCCCACACGCGGGAAGCTAAAAGTCGGCGGCGTTAGCAAGTGCGACATGCGGTTAGGGTCTGGTATCACTCACCCGCTGTAGTTCTGGCAACCGCCTTGGGCGCACTTCTTGTCCACAATCCACGTGGATGCGCTGCCCGTGTCGAAGCGCAGAAAGTGCTCCTCGCCGGGCGTCCCGGCTTCGACGCTGACCATGGAGTAGCTGTTGCGGTACGTAACGGGCATCTCGACAACGCCGGCCGCGGCGGCGGCATGGGCCAGCGCGGCGGCGACGAGGGTGGCACGAGCGGTGCGAGCCATATTAGCGAATGTGTTGTTTAACGATTGTGTTATTTAACGATTGTGAGTTTTAACGATAGTGAGACGATTATTAATTAGTGCCGACAGATGGGCTCTTGCGATGCGTGAAGATCAGCAGGAGTTCAGGAACGACGTCTCTTTTTAAAGGCGGCGCATGGGCTGGCTTTATTCCCACGATGCTGACCCGGCAGTCCGGCAGTCCCGTCCTGTCAATCAATATAGGGGCGAAAGGCGGGTCTCAATGCGACGGGGCCCATCCTAGCGTCGGCAATTGGCAGGGGCGCAGCCCCCGGAAAACCCTCTTTTCGCGGCCCTATCTGGCCTGATCTGGTCCTAGCGAGCGCTATTTTATGCGCCAGGCCAGTCAATACGAAACGCCAATACGAGGTCACGACTTTTGGGCCTGAGGAGCACAGTACGGGTTCGATGGCCTGATTGTTATATCTCTGTTTGACCCCCTCGAGGTTTGTTCGGGTCGGAGGGGCGAGCTATCTTACACCGCTGTGCTGTACCCACGGACTTATTAGAAAAAGGCTCGACAGCAGCTAAATATAGACTGCCAAATCGGACGATCCTTCCACATACGACCATATCCTGCTGAAAACTAGGGATCCCGTCCGCTCTCCCATATATAAGCAGCAGAGAGCCGAACTAGTACTAGGGTCGGTGACGACCTGGGAATCCTCGGTGTTGTATGTTTTGATTTTTGCTTTTGCCGTCTTTCCTTTCTCTTCCCCCTTCTTCAAATCATATTATCCTGCTCTTTTTGTTCTCTCATAAATACTTCCCAGGCTTTCTGGACCTTTCATATAATGTACTTTCTGCTTTGGCAGTTGAGAGCGAAACATTTAACATGTTGGAACGTAGGTGACCGGGCTTACAACCCCCTGTCCATCATGATCTGGAACACCTCGAGTGCCTCGCGGCGCAGCTTGATGACGTAGCAGTACGAATGCATCTTCGTCTCTAAATTGGTCTTATCCATGATGCAGTTGACCTGCGGTGCGCACAGGGCGCTGAACATGTTGTCGAGCCCAAAGCTCGCCCACGTGAGATCAGGCTGTAGATACTGTTTAGCCAACTCCATGAACTCTACGTTACTGATCTGGGTGGGCGTCGCCTGGTTTATTTTGGTTGACGATGAATGAATTCGAAGTTACTGTCTGTGTGGCCTTTGATCTCCTTCTCATATAGCGTATGGATGCAAGCGCACCCGATCTGTGTCACGTGGATGCCGCACTGGAAACACATCCACCACGTTGAGCGTGCCGAGGACGTTGGACCCGACCATCTCGATCATGCGTTCCTCGCACCAAGTCACGTTGGGTGTGCTGGGCGTGCCTGCGCAGTTGGTGTTACGGATGGGCCTGTGCATGCTCAATTTGCTGCGACGGCCGGTCAGCCAGCATTCTCTCCGGATAGAGTGAGGTGTATCTTCGATTTGATAGAGGCATGGATCGAAGGCGCAAACTGGCCTCCTCGCTTGCTCTCTGCTTTTTCCCGTCTTTTCGTGTAGCCAGGGGATCGGGAGACGTTAAAGCTTATTGGGACGGGACGCAAGGGGTTGTTCGCATGCCAGTGCTTGCTATATAACCTCGAGGAATTTGTCAGCGAGCCTGTTGGCCAGAATCTTGACGAATTTGTCAGCGAGTTGGTCGGTTTGATTTGATTCGTTTCTCTGAAGCTCCCTTTATCTTGCGTCTTTGCATCCTTGTAAATCCAGTATTCATAATCATACAAAAGCCATTGCCTCCACGTCTCCTCTGTTCCGGCCCCAATGAAGTCTTGTAGTCATCAGAAACCAGACGTCTTTACTCTACTGGCCTCCTCCTCTCTCTTGTTTACATACATCCTCATTCTTAACTCCCGATCATGCAGTCTATCATGCAATATCGTCGCCTGCGACGTGATGTCGAGCAGGACCTCGCACGAACCGAACACGATGCCCTTCATCAGCGGCCTGAGAAGGCTGGCAAGTTGAAATCTAGTAGTTCAAGCACTGCTCCCATGGCAGAAACGGAGACAGAACAAGGAGACTCGACCGAGCAACCCCGAGTACCGGGTGTAACCTTGTCGCGTCCGACCGAGGAGGACGGCAAGGTTGTCTTCCTGGTCGGCTGGAAAGTTCAAGACCACAACAACCCGCAAGAATGGAGCCTTTCCAGGAAATGGACTACCATGGTGGCCTGTTGCTTGCTATCGATTGCCTTGACTATACCCACCTCCATCGACGGTCCCACGCAGGCGGCCTTTGACGAGCACTACGGCGTCAGTCCTATGCAGGGATCCATGGTGACAGGTAAGCGAGACGTGTAAATCGTGGATGATGAAGGCTAACCCAATTGAAATCCGCTAGGCATCTTCCTGATCGGGATTGCCGTCGGCTCCTTGGTGTCGGGCCCTCTCTCCGAGACCTTCGGACGCAACATCATCTACTTTACCGCCATGATCCTGGTCATGCTATTCTCTATGGCCAAGGCCCTAGCCCCGAACTACGGCGCCGCCCTGGCCTTCCGTTTCCTCAACGCCCTTTTCGCGGCCACGCCCATGACGGTGGCAGGCGGTACGGTAGGCGACATCTGGACTCCTATGCAGATCCCCTTTGGTCTGCCCTTCATCACCTTTTGCGCCTACGCGGGTCCCATCTTGGGAACAGTCATCGCCGCCTACACGCCCGAGATCGGGTTCGCGTGGGCCGACTGGATTTCCATGATCATCATTGGCGCCGCCCTCGCCCTAGTCTTGTTGGTGCAGCCTGAGACCTACAGCCCACTGCTCCTGGAGTGGCGCGCCAAGCACCTGCGCGACCTGACCGGCGACGATCGCTACCAGGCCGAACACGCCTCGGCCCGCTCCCTCGGTTCCCGACTGGCCGTCAATTTGTACCGCCCCTTTTCGCTGGCCTGGACGGAGCCCATCATTCTCGTCTTCACCTTCTACCTCATCCTGCTCTACTTCGTGCTCTTCACCTTCCTCAACGGGTACCCCTACATCTTCACCAACGTCTACGGTGTCTCGTTGAGCATCACCTTTGTCATCTTTGCCGCCATGATGCCCGGTGTTCTCATCGGCCTACTCATGATCCCGTACATCTACCACCTCACCAAGAAGGCAGCGGGCAAGGCTGCTGCTTCGGGACAACCCTTGGCGCCCGAGGTGTCTTTATACTGGGCCATGGCTGGAGCCTCATTGTTCATGCCCATCTCCTTATTTTGGATGGGCTGGACTTGCTATGTAAGTAACTTCCCTTCGGCATTGGAAAGGCCCGCTGCTTACTCTTCGGGGCAAATAGTCTGACATTAGCATATGGTCTCCCATCGTAGCCTCGGGCTTCTTCGGCTACGCCCTGGTCTGCATCTTCACTACGTCGTACATGTACATCATCTACGTCTATCTGCAGTACGCGGCCTCGGCCCTGGGCTTCATGACCTTTGCTCGCTATCTGATCGCGGGCGCCCTGAGCCCGGCCTCGATCGCCATGTACGAGAACCTCGGCCCGCATTGGTCGTTGACCATTGTGGGCATCATCGCCACGCTCATGGCGCCGGTACCGTTCCTGCTCTACAAGTATGGGCACAAGGTGCGTGCTATGAGCAAGAATGTGCAGAACAAGGCCTAGTTTCGATGTGCACGGTTGTCACTCCACCAGAGTGACGAGGTAGAGTCCACGGAACTGATGGTTCAAGTGGATGAATGATATTGGCGTGCTATGATTCATGGACGGGGATCGCAAAAGGAAATGTTACGAAAGTAGTTTGCTTGTTGGGACTTTCCTACCACAAAGAGACGGCTATAATGCCTGTTATACGTAATGCATGACTGCTGCGTAATCAACCTAGGATAGTATGGGAAACAATTCCACTGCCCATCTATTAACAGCTATGTTAACATTCAAGCTACCCGTGTATATTGCCAGCATTAGACGAACTTTCACTCCCCATTAGAGACTTCGGACAAGCTGCATTTTAACCTCTACACGTAGGTAAACGAGACTTCTGTCTGAGGCTCGAACGCGGCTCGATACCACCTCCGGGGCCATATCTGTGAGCCATCTGCCGCAAACACCGGTCCTTCTCTGCTAGTCCCGAAATACCAAAGCCGTGGGAGATCCGCCCACTTTCCCCGAGCCTCGGAATCATACCGAGGGCCCATCACCGCCCTCTCCAGATCCGCCGCGTAGCGAGCCTCGGGCGTCCCGGGCTTGGACCTAGGCCACTCCATGTAGATGAAGAGGTCCCGCAAGGCTTGCGCGACGGACAGAGACGACATCCATGAATTCTCGGCACTTGCGATGAACGAAGATGGTCTATTCTGTCGTATGCCGTAGCCACCCACGAAGATTTCCAGACTAAGCTTGTTGGGTGTATCGACTAGGGAAGAAATAACGTCCAAGGTCATCGCTAACGCTCGGAAACCCCTTCTCTGCTCACAAAAATCTTCTTCCCCAGGGCCGTTCGGGAAATAAACAGCTAGTGATCGAAGAAGGCTTGTCGCTCCCGCAGGTAGTATTTCAAAGAAAGCCCGCAACAATTCCGGAGTCATAATGAACCAGGATGAGGACTCATCCAGCCGACTTCTCCAGGGAGGAAAAACCAATCGGTTTTGTTGGAAGAAGATCCTCTTTGCTATCGCGTAGACCTGTCTGCTCACAAGGAAAAGCGACAGAGGAAACACCCAGCAGGTGCAAGTAGTAGAATAGGTGCCGTGGTGGCGAGGCGGACAAGTGCAGCAGTCCAGCGTCGTAGTACACTTCTTGCAGCAATCCCACGGGACGAGCCCGCGGTCGGGCAGCCATTCCAGGTCATAGGGGGCGATAAGTTCCGTATAGCTTAGAATCCGGGTCAAAATCTCGGGTGGAAGGTAGTAGCTCTTCGCTGGCTCCTTGGATGCTTGATCTGTTATTGAGTATCTGCGAACTAGTCCGTTGGCAGTGGCTCTAGCGAGTGCGAAGTAGTCCCACGGATGGTTGCTGCTACTAAAGCGAATTGAACAGTCTCGAAGAAGCTGAGTCATTGGCGAAAGTGATATAGCGAGATCCTTTGCTGTATCCACATCTGCGCTATCGCAGATTAGATCGAGGCGCAAACGTCCCGCCTGGCAATGAGCGGCTAGCTTGGCAACAATATTTCGCCAATTATCCATCACGGCCCTATGCTGTCTTGTTCGCCTGCTGCACGGCTGGTCATGGCGTTGGTACGTTAGGCAGCCCGGATGGCAAGGCAAGGAGACCACTTTCATCCACCGGGTAACCACTGTGGTAACCTCGGGCCCATAGACGCATTGGGTGTTATTCAGGCGGACTGTTAGGGAGCTCAAAGATGCCAAAGCCGACGCGCTCATGTTTCGAAGGGGGCGCAGTCCCCATACGTCGCTTGCGCTGATGGTGAAAGCGTTTTCATGGTACAGTATACGCAAAACCTCATTCGTAATGCCAGGCGAAACATATAAGAGGTTAACAGGCAGTGGCGGGCACTGGCAGCCGGCTATGCAGGCATGAAGATATGTTTTATCAAAAAATCTCTTCCATTGATAGAAGCAGATGCGGTCGACATTGATATTCTTCTTGTCGCGGTAAAGGCTGGTACGAACTCCTTCCTGGTTCAAGTTGATAGGGCAGAAGCGAACCAGTCCTGCCAAGACATAGATGCGGTAGCGACAATGGTATGGGAGGTCGATGAATGATGCGGCACCGAACTTTGACACTTTTGGGTCCTCTTTGTGTGGCAGGTAATGGTCCAACCGACGCTGGACCATTGTCTCGTGTTGACAGCCTGGGTGAATGGTGAAGAAAGTTCTGGTTTCCCTTGGTGAAGGGTTCACAGATGATGACCAAAGAAGGAAACGTCAAAACAAAGCTAGGGAGGATACGCGGAGATGGAGGCTGGGCTGGTCTTGGCGCCATTGTGCCCCACCACAGGAGTGGCTGGCGGCTGTGTAACTGCGCATGCGGTCTTGAAATAAATTGACATGTAACATGATAGAACCTCGATGGCGAAAGCGCTGCTCTTCTTGAAATATTTCCCATAAATAATGGGCAGGTCACTCAATCCAATCGGGTATAATATTCAATAGGATAAGCATTCTACCAATTGCGCCAAATGATCCTTGATGTGTACCTACAGTACAGCATGATCTGGTGCATACTTACGTAACAACTAGAATTGGGCAGTTTCTAGACAGATAGCTAGCACTTGATAAACATATACTCCCCATTCGCATCTCTGTGCAACTTAGCCGCCATCCCCATTGCCACCGTCTCGGCCTGGTTCGCCGAGTACCGCTGCCCCATCGGGTTGCCCCGGACCTGCCGGCCGCTGTGCTCGTCCACATGCCCGATCCCGAGGGACAAGAGCGCCACGGCGGACTCCTTGTACCCCAAGGGCCGCGACGCGTTCCGTACCATGGCGAGCGCGAGCGTGGCGGCGGTGAATACTAAGATGCCCAGCGGCCCCGCCATCCAGGCCCAGTTGACGACGATGAAGGTCTGCGGCGCCAGGGCTAGGCCGTGCATATTCTGCGCGGCCACGTTGTCTTCATTGCGCATCTGCGCCGACAGGATCGCGGCGAAGTTGGAAAGCACGTCTTGTGGGCCGTGGTCGACGATGTACTGGGTCACGCCGTACGTAATACCGCCTTGGCGCCATAATTCTAGACGGGGAGTCCGGGACATAGTTCCTGTCATCATGTTGCCCAGAACGGCGTTTATCCTCTGCGCGGTGCCGAAGTCGACTGACCAGTCCGGGGCCGATCCATCCTCCTCCGTTCGGTACTTGATGACCATGTCTTGCTTCGCCGAGGCGACGGGGTCCTGAACGAGCCACTTCTTCTTGGGCTCGCTGGACTCATATATACCATTCCGGACTGTAACCTCCTGGAAGAACTGCACGCACGGGTGGATCCGGCACAAGTAGTAGTCAAGTTTCTCGTCCTTCTCCCAGACCCAGCCGCTGGTGCTATCCTTCGCCGCGTTGCGTGCGTTGGTGTAATTGATCGCAGCGAACTTCATAAAGGAATAGTCGGGCATGTCCATGTAGTTCCGGGCCTCCATGACAAAGCGGTCCGTCTGCGGGTGCAGGTCGAGCTGCGGGAACAGCTGGCCATCATTCAGCAGGGTCGGGCCCACGGTGAAGTTCTTCGGCGCACCCGCGAAGAATTCAAAGCTGCCGTTCCGCGCCAGCGTGGAGGCGGGGCGGGGAGTCCCACCGCAGATCGAACAAGCGCCCAGGGTCTCGACGTTCTCCCAGCGGCAGGTCGGGGCGTTGCACTCGAACTTGGGGATGCTGTTGTTCTGCGCTTTGGTGCCAAAGGCGCTCAGCAAGAGACCTTGCGTCTCCACTTGTTCTGCACTCTGCATTAGCCTCTCCTACTTCTCAAACGCCTGGGGGAAGTCGCGACGCACTATAGAAGTTCTCGTCGCCCAACATCAAAGAAGCCGACGTCCAATTCGTCGCTACCGAAAGCGAGGCGGCGGAGTTGCTCGACGGGGTATTCAGGGTCTCAAAGCTAAGGACCTGTTGTGCCGTAGGTTCAAAGGCCAACGCCGCCACGGTCACGACGCAGGCCAGTTTGGTGATCCAGGCCTTGCCCCTGGTGTCCCAGATGAGCTTGACCGAGCCCCAGGGCCCGCGACTCGCCCGATCAAACGTCTGGAGGTCGTTCAGGTTCTGCGGCTCCTCGAACCAGATCCACTTCATCTGGCTGATGACACAGGCTTTCCAGTACGGTCCTCGAAATTGCCTTGGTCAAAAGTGAGTTCCCCTGTGACCCCCAGTAGTTTACCACATCTTCGAACCAGCAAAGAATGACCAACTAAACCTCCAAACAAACAGCATGGCCTACCATGAGATCCGTCTCTTGGCGGCTAAGGTGCTCTTCAACTTCAACCTTGAGCTCTGCGAAGAGAGCCGCAACTGGATGGAGCAGAAAGTATTCGTGCTCTGGGAGAAGAATCCCTTGATGTGCAAACTGACAGCTTTGAATACGTATGGGACACGTACAGGTACTGCTTGCTAACACGGGTCACCCTAAGTACTTAGGTAGACTCTATTTGAGCTTGTCGGAGCAGGACTTTCGTCATAATTTGGGTGACGCCAATTCTTAATGGTCCCGATAATGATTGGATAACACGAGACACCGGTTTATGGTCTTGAAATTGCTCACGGTAGCTTTGATAGTATATTTATATCTTGAGTGCACCACCACGCAGCAACATGGTTTTCTATCCACAAGTGTTTTTCTATATCGCCATCATATACCCCTTTCGAAGAATGACTTGATTATGCCCGCATTACTGGCCTCGTATTCTCTGAGTGTGACCGATCCATCCTCCTGCAAGAAGGTGTTTGGCTGCACGAATTTCCATTTCGGCTCCGACTTTGAAACAACAATATGTCTCCATGTCTCATATTCGCCATCGACAACACTCAGCGCTTCATAGTATGGTCGGCAAGCCTCTACATCGGCGGTAGAGCGCCATATATGAAGTTTGCGGAGCATGAGGCCAAGAGCAGGTTTCCCGTGCGTGACTATCTTGGAGCGTTCGACTTGGACAAACAAATCTTCAGAGATTGGGTTCACCTCCACTCGGATCACCCCTTTCCCGTGTTGGAGAAGATGTTTGAGGATGGCGAACTGAGCCTAGATCAGAGACAACTTGTAAATCAGCATCGATGAACGAGCCAGTAACGTCAAACACGTGTCGAACCCACCTGCTCGTGATCGCCTCCCCAGGACTGGTCCGACACATTGAAACTTCGAAGTGCTCGGAGGCCTTCCACGCCAAGTTGGAGATAAATGCAGTATAAGACTTCCTCCCGTTAGTTATAGAAGGCCATACGCTTAATTGCACGTATAACTTACTGTCGTCTGCCGTTGGGGTGCTCTCGTCATCGTATCCGAAGATGGCTAGGATGTCTTTATTATCGGCTAGATAGCCGGCAACCAAGAAGGCTCTGCACTCTTCCACCGTTGGCGCAAGCTTTCCGAAGACAGTGTTCCAAGTCTGTCCTGGCTTGTACCAGGTAGTTACCGGCTTGCCTGTGTCAGGACTTGAAGGGGGATCGTATTTGTCAAAATTGAATGAGCCGGTAAGTGTCTCGACGAAAAGCTTCCCCGTTCCATGTCCGATAAGTTCGTGCGTTACAGTCTGGACGAAACGGGCAATTTGGGCGCAACACATGTACGTCTTAGCATCGGACGGATGAAGGTAGGTACATGGACAGCCAAGGGTACTGTTCAGGCTCATCCGATTGGTATAAATGATGTTTTTTGCACCTTGTCTCTTCCCATCGTCGTCCTGACAAGCCAATGATCAGCAGAGACTTCTAGTAGTTGGTGAGGCATAGAAACATATACCATCAACCTACGATAGTTATGTTGGTGGCCTCCCACACAGTGCAAGAGACTGAAGCAAGTACTGCATTCTGGTCAGTACAGATGTTCTCTTGTGTGAATCTCATGGAGGTATTCCAGTTCACCGTGAACAATGGCAAGTTGGGGGACATCTAACTCATCCGGTTCGAACGGCCCTTTCCCATCATTGACACCAGGCACAGCCCACGGAAGGGTGCGGATGAGGTCTTTGGAAATGTCGACGATCTTCGCCATCTTCACCATTCCCTCCTTGTCGGCGATGCCAGCTGCAGCCTGCCATTCAGCCCTGACACCATGAGGGTCTCGATAGCCGAACAGAAACCCCATGCAGTATTCGATTCGAGGCGCCTGGTCTGTGACCCACGTCCTTTGGGCGGCTTTGAAAGCTTCGTAGTTTCCAGTATGAAAACTCTCGACCATCTGAGAAAGAGCGGTCCGTTGCTCATCAGTAGTAGCAAACTGACGCGCCGCCTCAAGCTCGGTACATATCTTAGCCATCTCCTCGGAATGGTCGCCGCGGCGGAGCAAAACTTTGTATGGACGTTGGTCGCCAATCTTGACGTACCCGACAAACTGTGACTCAACGTCTTTCTCCACCGAAGCTTGAAGTATCTCATACGTATGCTCTTGGCTATGCTTCTGGAGGCGTGTATTCTCGGGCGCAATTCTTTCACTTTCCAGTTTTCGAGTCAAGGCCTCAATCTCTCCCTTTGTGATCGTGTCGGGACCCGTGTAGTAACCGGACTGGCTAGTCTTGGCTGTGTACCCGAGCCAAGCCGGCTGAGTAGCCGTCATTGGCCCAATGATATCCTGGAGTATCTTTGCCGAGCCAGGTAACATACTCGCCATCTTGTAGAGGGCATCCAATGAAACATCTGGAACAACCTTGCGCCCTCCATGGTTCTGTTACGAAGACGTTAGCAAGCGAGTAAGTAGCCACACAGACCGGGAGTTTCAGCGTTCACATACGCCATAGTTCCCCATGCCAGATAAGAACACGGCAGAGAACTCTAGCCATGCATCGAGGTCCTCTTGTGTGATGCCGTACTCTTTGAAGTTCGTCCACTGTCCTTTGCAGGCCCTATGTAGCGCAAGGATAAAATCGAATATGCCCTCAGCCTCGGGAGAAGTCTGCCGGAGCATGACTCGACTACCGTGCCAACATGCACGTGCAAGGTGGTGTACATAGACCTGATAGTCTTTGCCCTTCTGAGACCCATCTCCGATGAGGCTCTCAAAGACCTCGCGTGTCTCTAGCCTGTACGTGGTCTGGCCTTCCTTTGGGGGCTCCATATCTGCCATGGTGGTGGATGGTTGAAGCAATCTTGTGGCATGGAGTGTGATAAGCCCGGAAGCATTGGGTGGAATCATGAAAGCCGTGAGCTACCATTGGCATATTCCAACTAATTACAAACGAGAAGACAACGTTATGGGGTGATGCGATGTCTGCATATGTGACGACCACCAGGAGCACCACATGTCGTAGGGCTGGAGCACGAAGAATAGAGGGGTAATTCGCTAAGACTGGGCAACCGCATCTAGAGGTATCATCATCACGAACAATGTACCAGAACATGCTTCTGATAGAAGCATATTCAGTGAAGATGGTGTGAATGATCATAGTAAAGATTTGCCGAGCCGGACTCAGGCGAAGATGGGTCGCATATGGACGCCTAATGTTACAGCCGGCGTCGCAAGGGGCGTCGTAGGGGTGACGTGTCGTTGCATTGCAGCAAATGCACATCAATGGTGGAATGTGATATGGCTGCTTAGGTCATCGGCAGGCTGCACTCGGTACCCTGTTCGGCTACGAAACGAGACCAATCGGCTCACATGGGATAATGGCTTTTGCAGGCTAGTATATGATCTAAGACCTACATCCGAAGTATGATAGCCCTACGTCCATACATTTTCTGCCGATCCCTTGACTGTAGGCATCTTGCATGCGAGCCTGCTTGACCGGTCAAGAAAAAAACAGCTTGTGGCGGTATGGAGTTCAAAAATTGTTGAGGTCTCATTGAACTATCAGTAGACCAATCAAGCAGTTTGTTTCAAAGCCACACTTCGCGTAACTGCATATTGCGAGGTGATACGGCTAAACCGGGATTCTGTTCTGAGACTAGCCTGAAATCGGCGATCCAGAACCCACGAAGGGGGGTACGAAGCAACATCAAGTCTTGTATTACCCTATACGAGCGCGGTATGCCTGATGAACACCTTTCGTACAGTCGCTATGTCCCCGGCCCTCTTGTCTGACTAATAGGACAGAGCCTCTACTTTTCGAGCTTTGAGTAATTGCTACAACAGGCTTCACAGAGAGTATTCTACACCAAGTTCTGCAATTCGTATCATTGGAGACATCATGAATGCCGAGGAATTGTAAGCGTTCTCGCAAGGAGTAACTCTTAACCCCAGCCTAATCTAACTACCTAGGAAACAATTCTTCGTGGTCACCTGGGACACGACTGTGAATTATTCCATGTCGTCCCTGGAACAGGGCGATAAGGAGACTGTCGATTCATTCCCAACGTCGGATAAAGTGGTGGATTGGGTGTTCAGAAGAGCGCCTCCATCTATCACGCTACTCCGACCGGCTCTAGGTCACTTGCAGGGCTTTGTCAGATACTTCGAGTCCAATGTCGCTGAAGGTCTTGACGCGTCATATCTCTGGGGCTCATTGGCTTGTTTGCTGAAGGTCAGTTCTCGTTGACGAGTGCAAATGAGTGTGAATCTGTGCTTGCTGACGTTGAAATATTATCGGAAGCTTGTATCCGAGCATATAAGGGCACTGGAACATGTCCCGCGGATGATCAAGTCGCTCGCTCTCAAAGCAGAGTCATTCAATCAATGCCGTAGCTGGAGCAACCTCACCAGCAGCTCCGTCAAAGAAGTCTGTTTCGATATTCACGTTCTACTGGTGGAGTTCAACACGAACTGCATCAAAGCAATACGCGGTGCAGGTGGGATATACCGTCCACTGGGCAGTTTTGGAAGGGTTCGCACGTAACTGATATCAGGATACAGAACTGAGCATTCAGGGAATAACCGCTACTGGAACCAATGGTGGAATCCAGCAAACCATCAATCGGTGCTACGAGATGACTTCGCTACAGCTTGCAGAGTCTATTTTACGGCTTAGAAAACCAGTCGACAATGGCCCAGTAGTGGAATATGCCAGCACAGAGTCGGTCGCAAAACGGCGAGTACTGATGATGCCGCCAACGAAGATAAGCCGGCTTTTCGACCGCGTGGATGTTTTCTCACAGGTTGACAAGCTTCTAACCCCCGACGCGGCAGACTCTGTGCTTCAATCCGTCGCGTTGCATGGCATCGGAGGAGTTGGGAAAACCAGTATTGCGTCATCGTATGCCGAGAAGAAATACACAGAACACGCTTACGATGTTGTACTATGGGTTCATGGCGAGAAGGAGGCATCCTTGAGGCAGAGCTTTACTGACATAGCCCTGCGTCTGAAACTACCAGGGGTGCAGTCGCAATCTCATGATGAAAACCAGATCCTGGTTCATGACTGGTTCCAAAATACTGGTTTGCTATTTCCTATTCCCTAAGCCCTTTCAATGGCCAAGTAGTAACGAAGACGTTTCGTATGGACGAGCAGATTGTACGTGGCTTGTAGTCTACGACAACGTTGAGTCGGCCCAGATGCTCAGACCGTACTGGCCTCGGGGCACTAACCAGGGCCGGGCGATCATCACCACACGCAACCATTCACTAGGCTTCGACCCAGCCGAGTCTGGTATCGAAATCACCTCATGGGACACAGATACTGGCGCTGCTTATTTGCTCTTTCTTCTTAGGAGGAAAATTGGGCGAGACATGGACTCTGAGGGTATTTCGGCACAGAGTCTCTCGAGCAGACTAAGTGGGCACGCCTTAGCCATTACCCAGATCGCTGGCTTGATATATGAAGGCGAGTACTCTATCCAGGAGTTCATGACCATTTACATGAAGAGCCCCCAATCTGTCCATCGCGAGGGTGGCTTGGGAGATTTGTGGCAGTTTGTTTTCGAGTCGCTGGATGAGAATTGTTTGACTTTGCTAGGAATCATTTCCTTTTTACAACCAGACAGAATACCACCGGAGATGTTCACGCCTCCTCACGAGGTGGAGTTACCGTCCAATCTCGGATTTCTCAAAGACCATTTCATTGGGTGAGAGTCCCTATTTTGCTTTGTAGATGATTTGCTGATATCTTGCCTAGTCTATCTGGCACGTTGAGGAAGCTGTCCACCCGAGCACTCATCAAAAGGGACAAGGACTCCGGTATTTTGACTGTTCATCGGTTGATACAAACACAATTTCGGTATTTCCTCGATGTTGACAGGCGTCAAAAGGCATTCACCGACACTGTCAAGTTGCTATCGGTCGTCCTTCCAAAGAGTGACATTGAAAAGGGTCAGCTCTACGATCAATGGGAGAAACTCAACCGATATTTGCAGCATGCTATCAGCCTAAGGGATATATTCGACGAAGAAGCCAAGGCAGGAAATACTTTGAAAGCACCGGAGGGGTTCTGTGAGCTTCTCAACGATTACCAGAGGTAGGTAAATTCCACATGGTACCAAACTGGAAAGCCATATTAACTCACGAGGAGCTAACGGGACCATTTAAGAATTTAACTAACTTAAGCTGATAGATACCTCTATGAGAAGTGTGATTTCGACGAATGCGAGAAAACATGTGCGGTAAACCGGATCGCGGTCTCGACACTTTCGTCAGAGGATGACAAAGTTGATCTTGAGTGCACGATTCTCTCGCATCTGAGTCAAGTATTTGAGGATCGCGGTATGTTTCGCAAAGCTATCGAGATCTGTCAGCAACAGATTCGTCTCAGACTCGGCGAATCACCCCGGAAGAAGATACTGTTGGCCTACTCAACTTCAAACCTAGCTATCAGCTATGTGAGTGACAACGATCCATCAAGCGCACTGAAGTGGTTCGATGATGCACAACTCTGGTGGGGGTCTTACTTCCAAGAGAAAGGTGAAACACGGAGATACGAAGCTTCCCTCCTCGTGTACGAAGCCAGGGGTATGATTGCCTGTGGCAACTTTGATACTGCCGAGACTATGCTCGACACCGTTATCGCGCAAGTCAAAGAGGAGAACCAACTCAACTTCGGAACTCTGTCAATGTAGGTGATAATATTTCATTTGAAGAAAACGCCATGAAAGCGTCATTGACATTTGTGGTCCCCGGGCCGGACTTATTTAGGGCATATTTCTGGCAGGGCACACTAGCCCGGCGCAGGGGCAGATTCGAAGATGCCGAGACGCATTTCCTAGAAGCTCAGAATGCATGGCTTATGGGTGACCAGACCCGTGTTCATCCATTTAATGCTAGCATCATGTATAACATCGGAGCTTGTTGTTTGGACCAGGGAAAGGTAGAAGCCTCAATGTAAGGTTGACTCCATTACATTTCCCGTTTCTATTTGCCTTTCTAACTCCTCTATCATCTACCAGAAAGCATGTAAAGGATTCCATGGAGGTAACAGAGATATACAAACGGCTGCTACCAATTGACCATGGCCGCAATCTCTTCAAACTGTCCGAGGCAATGGCCCTTGGCGGAGACGACAAGGCTACAGCCATGAAAGACGAGGCTATGAGATATCTGACACCACAGGCACCCCAGGACATGGGAGTTGTCACAGAGACTACATGGAATGACCTGATCACGATATCGCGGCGGTAGAACAGTGATGGACTCCAAGGAGGCAGTATGTTAGATAAACGAATTTGAATTTCTTTTTCCTCAATCGTCATCGCAAGATCCTCTGTTACCTTTGCTTCTCATACAGCATGTGGCTACTCCGGTTTGTGCAGCTTCCCCTATTCTCGGCCCAGAAGCCTCTTGGGCAGCACGTGCCGATAAAAGTTGTGATGTTAGCCAATACAGCTAATCAGAGGGTTTGATTGCGTAGGCCATCTGAACAAATCCAGCAATCAACTGCAGTAGTGCAAGTAGAAGTCCAAATCCACCGATGATGGCCACTACCCAAAATGTATACCATTGTAGTGGGTTTCGTCGATCGCGCCACAGATCAGTTATTTTCGTGGGTTGCCGCCTTTTGTTGTAGCGTTGCAGGGCTAGCAGTCGAGACCCAAATATAGGGAAGTCATCGAGGGCGGAATAGCTATCTGACTCGATAAGCTCGTTGCGCACATTGAGGGCTGACGCCGGAAAGATGTCTCCTCTGATGCGAGGCCCTGAACCCTTGCCCATGTGAATTCCTAGAAAGCTCCATCCATTGTACAGCGGGGTGGTGCACAGTGTCCTGAGAAATCGATCAGAATCAATCTCAGTATTGGATTTGGTGGTCTGCGACGTGCCGTTGTTCTTTCCGTCCGAAATGTCAGGGAGAAGTTGGCTAACAATCTTGCGTGATTTCTTCGACTGGGCAAATAAAAGCCGGTAGCTTAGCAGAACCTCTTGATATACAGAGGCCGGCTCATCGGATGAGTCGACAGGCTGAGGTGGGAGGAGCCTATTCGTTATACTGTGTACACGTAAGGTTCAAATCAATCCTATGCAACTTCGTCCGGTATTCACGTATGCTCGAGTAAGTGCGTACCTCTCTAAAACATCAATATTCCGTCCCGCAAGAACTTTTGTGACGCAAAACGAAGGGTAGCGATACACGGACAGTGTTCGGGTCGCGCGTTGGAACGAGAGATGAGCAGTGAGGGTATCAACCCATTTGATCTTAACACGGCCAATGGTTGAGAGAGAGTGATAGGTCAAACTGGGTTCGTATAGCATATCCTCCAAGCCGGGAACGGCTTGGTTATTATCGACACCTATCGATGCTGATTCTCCGGGGTATTGTTGGCGATCCAGACCTTGGGCCCTAGAGCGATACATGTGAAACATCAAACTGACAGGCCGGCGGATGTTACTTGTGGCATAAACGCGGGAGCAGTTCTCTGCATAAAGAGTAGGAAGTTCTGACGACACGCTGAAGTCTTCTTCGCCTAAGGCGTCTGAGCGAAGCGATGTGCGTCCATGCTCATTTGCTCTTGATCCGACGATCGGTTTCAGTGTTGCCGAAGCCCAACACAAAACAGCAAATATAGCTTGCAGCACATGTGATTTCTCATCGTCTGTTGGTTTGAACTTCAGTTCTTCTGTTATCGCTCGGTATATTCTGTCGACACTTGGATCCGGATCTGATGAGGATTGGAAGGCATGGATCACGAGAAAGCACCACCTCCAAACATCAACTGGTGTTGTTGGAAGATCATGACCCACAAGTGTCCAGATAATATTGAACCGAGGATCTAAAAGCTGTATAAAGCAAGACTCCATGTGGTGGAAGTATGCAAGTATACCATCCCACTCTGTGACATGATCTGCTGATAATGAGAACAGGCAGCGCAGTGCTTCTTCGTGTAATCCACTTTGGTATTCAGAGTGTTTGGTCTATTGTTGTCAATCAGCCGTGAAATCTTGATCAAACTGTGCAATATTGAATGAAAAGTGCAATTTACCAAACAAGCCACATCTTCTGCGGTACCCCTCTCCCTTGACCATGTGTTTCGAGTCCATTGCCGGAGTTGGAGCCCGATACCCGTCGTGACTTCTCGATTTTCCGCCTGTTGCTCTAGGTCGGGCAAGTCAGAAAGTGTGGCTGCCATCACCGAAACGTCCACACCATTGTCCGGTGATGGCCAAATTAACCGTACGGTATAGCGTCTGTAAGTAAGGAAGGAGGTGACAAAGAAGCAGAAACGTAAGATTTTGGAACATCATGGTGGGCTTTATGAAACGTAAGACGATGGCAGTGCAAATGCTATCAGGCTGCCATGCAAATCTAGGCTGCGTGCCTAGGCTAGAAAAGAGTTTTAAGTGTGAGCCTTGTACCAGCCACCAGTAAGGTTTATTACCGAAATATGAGTTGGAGCCTGACGGAGTGGGCGATTAGAAGGGTATCAGGTATCAGGCCCGGATCGGGCTAGTTACCCTCTACAGCAATGTCGTCTTAGATGAATAAACCCACCAAATACGATTGAAGAGGGCAGAGATAAGCCAATCAAGTAAATTTTCTTGTAATGGGTAGGAATGTAAACTGATTGGAGACAAGGCTTTCAAAAATCATATGACCCTCGGGCGACGGCTGAAAGTAAAATCGAAGCCCCTCATTTTGGCCTGCCTGCCTGCCTGCCTACTGGAATCGCACCACTAATCAATCTTCGTCTGCTTCTGCGGGTTGCATCAATACAACACACCATGCGACTAATTCTCTAATAGCGTACCTTGATGGTTGGTTTCTCCTTTGGGGACTCAATATCCACTAGCTTGTGCTCGAGAGCAGTCGTCCCATGGTTGCCACCGCCCCGAAGCGGAGGAGGAGGACTCGTACCCATTCTATACCTGCCTCTGCGACTGGGCTCTTGCTGCTGCGTCCCAGACGTTCTATAGTTGCCGCCCCGGGTCGACCACTGAGTGCCTCCGCCCCTACGTAGCGTCCGCTGGCCCGTCGCCCGGTTTGTCGTGGACATATCGGTAGTAACCTCATTTTCCGCCTTCATTAGCTCGGGGTACCATTGTTTCCATGGCTGAGATAGGCTCGCATTGGACTGTTGGGCCTCGGATGGCATTTCGGGTTTGAAAATTTCGGATAGCTAGGAATGAGGTTGCTGTGAAGGGGAATGGGTCAAGTTAAGTTAAGAATGCAGTCGGCCAAAATTAAGATTTCTGCCAGTTGAGGTTGAAGAGAGTCCAATTTTAAATATAAAATGCACGCCGGGGGATTTGCTGGCAGATAATCAGTTGGGGAGCCGATATGCGATCAGACGTTTAAGAATGGCGTTAAGCGTCAGGCATCGATATATCCATGAGAGAACTGAACGTCCTCTCAAAAAACACAATAGAGCCAGACATTGCAACGGGTTATTGGGTACCAATACATCCGATATTCCAGGTTCACCGGTTGGAGGCATGAAACGATGCGCATTGCATGGGTGACGTGTTGAGCCGCCCCGGCAAATCGGGTATGCGCGATTGAAGCATGCATAATGGTTCCCTCAACACCGTCATGCATCATATGGCCATATGCAAGGCATTTCGATGAGCCCACTTGTTTCTACCCCGCCCGGCAGAAACATGTGCAGCTGATCTTATCTCAATAGGGGGTTTGGTTGCACGGCATGCCGCATCTGAGTGATAGGTGCGCAATTGGACAAGGCGTATCCGGCAGATAAGACCCTTGGCACCGACATGAGGCTCTGGGAGGCACTGCACTGCCATTTCTTTTCTGAAACCAAGTCCTTCTCCACGGTATAGACTTTACACCCAACTTACCCCTATTACCGGAGCCAATCTTACTATATTGAGAAAAGAATATGCAGAGTTCGCTTTACTACATAGAGAACACCGCTAACCTAGAACAGGAGAAGGCTTTTAGTACGGACTTCCCTGTTGACCATGTGGAAGGAGCTGTCGACCAAAACACCAAACTAGACTACCGCCAGGTATTCGTGACCCCGATCCAAGACCATGCAGAGTTCAAACTTGATGTCAATGGCTTTTGTCTCATACGCGGAAAGACGCACCTAGACCCCGAGGAAGTCTATGAAAACAAAGGCTCAGTTCAGGATGCCTACTACTACGAGATTGAGGCCATTCTACATGAAAGCTTCCCCCAGTATTCGAGGATTGAAGCATTTGATCTCACAGTGAGTACCTCAAGGCTTTGGGTTTGGGGTCGGGCACCATTTTAATAAATAAATGCCACAGGTACGAAAGAGAGATCTGGACTACCCACAAGTTGTAAGAAGCTATCGCAAGGAGTACGAGCAGCCGTCGACTGTTGCCCATTGCGACTGGTCCAAGGCTGGATCTCTCACTGTCCTCAAATGGTGTTTTCCCGGTAACGACAGCTTCTGGGAAGGGAAGAGGTTCGATATGCTCAAGTAACTACAACCTCTAGACTTGATGTTGGTGGTGATACTTTATGACTACGCGATACTGATTTCCATCCCGAACCCAGTGTATGGAGGCCCCTGAAACAGCCGTCTGATGATTGGCCTCTGGCCGTTTGCGACTTCACCACCATTGACCAGGAGCACGACATACGCCTGAACGATGCGATACGACGCGACCGTGTCGACGAGATTAGTGTCTTGCACTACAACGAGGAGCACAGGTGGTATTACGTGAAAGACCAAGGAGTTGAGGACCTGCTTGTGTTCCGAAACGCCGATTCGCATGGTGAGAAAGCACGTAAGTCTGGGTGGCGCCCAAATCTCGAAAGAATTGGCGAAGGGGGCCGACTTGCTGACCCAAAGGAACGCAACCCAGGTGCTTTCCATGCGGCTGTTCATAACCCTCAAGCTCAAGGGCCACCCAGGGAGAGCGTGGAGGTCCGACTAGTGGCTATCTACTGATATGGAAAGATAAGGGTTGATTTCATATCTCCGGCTTTCATGGTGTTTCCCCAATGACGGCCGGGCTTACATGGGCGAGAAATGTACAAATGATGGACCTAGATAGCCTAGGCTCTATAGCTATAATTGATCCAGAGTTGTATACATTAACCAGTAGAATTCGCAACATTGGCCTCAATATATACGGCCTTATATGGTACATCACTTATATTAACTCGAGTCCTCAGTGCGTACTTAGTCATCATCGCCCAGATGACTACTTAGCTACCCCACTTTCTCTAAACTACCCCGTATTTCATCTGACATGACTCACACATGCTGGTTGAAGCTCCATTGATAAGAGCCACTCCGATAGTCCCAAACCATCCTGTACTTCTCTTTGTGTAGCATCAGATCATATCCTTGAAGGGTATTTCCATTTCGACCGCCAATTAAAACCAAAGACCTTTGAAGCAGCGGCCAACGGATGGATCGACAATCTAAACGCACCACCACATCTTTAGGTAACATGGGCGAAGTTCAAATCATCAAAGCAACTCCGGACCATATCCCGGCAGTCCGCACCATGGTCCAGGCCGCCTACGCCAAGTACGTAGACCGCATCGGAAGGCCACCGGCGCCCATGCTCGCGGACTATGAACGGATCCTCGAGGAAGGCAAGCAGGAGGTCTGGGTTCTTACTGTGTCAGATAGCAATACAGAACCCAAACCATGGTCATCGGCGTCGTCTACTGCGGTGGGATCTATCATCCTGGCCCTAGACCCATCCTGCGCGGCCGCCCTCAAGATCAACAACCTCGTCGTGGATCCCAATTCCCAAGGGAAAGGCTACGGGCGCGTGCTCATGGAGTTCGCCGAGGGGTTGGCCAGGACGCGGGGGCTGGACAAGCTGATGTTGTTCACCAACGTCATGATGTGGGAGAACATTGGCCTGTACGCCAAGCTGGGATTTGCGGAAACTGGGAGGAGGGTCGAGGATGGGTATGAGCGGGTTTACTTTGAGAAAAGCCTTGGGTCGCTTTACGACCCATGAAATAATCAGATTGGGACATAATTTTCGTGGCTTTCGAACTGACATAGCCATGTGGCTAGCAGATGAATAACGCCATCCCGGTTAGTGCTTATAGGAAATCATCATATTCTTCCGCATGCCAAGATTCCGAGTTTCTTGAAATAACAGTCATGTTGGGTAGGCAGTTCAAGCTATAGTATCATAATAGAGGTTGCGCTCTTTCATTGTGATAATCGCGGTTGATTCTTGTCAGCTGGACCCAGTCGTGCTGACGCAGCGGCGGAATTATCGATCATCCCATCACCACGGAACGCCGTGGCGTTGGCGATCCACATCTTCAGCCAAAGCTCTCATTGGCCCAACACCTCCGAGCTCCTATCCCTGGCAGCTTGGTAATCCAGAACCTGAGACCAGGAAGAGTAAGCAATCATTCCTAAACATAGTAGTTTTGATATTGATCACATCTTACAGTATAGTTATACTACGCTGCTATATAAGACTGCGACGGAGCCGTTTGAAATAAACAAGGCCAACCGACTGAATCACCAACTTTCCTCACGAGTCACTCATATACACATAGCCCTTCTCTTAAGACTGAGTAAATATGATCTATCTTTCAAAAGCCATCACGGCCCTCTTTATGTCTGGCGTTGCCAGCTTTGCCTATGCCCAAACACCATCCCCGGCAGCAGAGCAGTCCACGGCCTTCAACTCGACCTTTGCACTGACGTCGGACCAGATCGCCGCAGCGAACCTCTCGGCCGCCCAGGTCGACAGCCTTAACAACGTGATCCGCTTTGACCGCAGCCAGCTGGCCAATGGCGGGCCGCGCGAGGACGACTTCTACACGCTGTCACCCCTGACCAACACGTCGGGTCCCCTGGCGCCGGGCACCCTGCTCAAGGTCCAGCCCTTTACTGACCCGACCCCCTTCGCCATCCCGCCCAACACGGCGCTCTCGCGCATCCTGTACACAACCCGGACCTTCAACGGCACTGTGGTCCCGGCGTCTGCGTTTGTATTGTGGCCTTTCACCCCTCGCAAAATTGCAAGCCACGGCCCAGTCTCCAGAGAGAATCACGACGGACAACGCTTTGGACAGGAACAAGGCAACAAGGCAAAACCAGCAGGAGCGCCCGTCATCCTCTGGATGCACGGCACCTCGGGCTTCTTCCCCTCGCAGGCCCCGTCCTCCCACCGCGCGCTCTGGTACGGCGATGCAGCGCCCTTCGCAATGGCCCTCGCAGGCTACGCCGTCGTCGCGCCCGATTACGCCGGTCTCGGCATCGGGACGACCTGGGCCGGGGACCATATCACACATCAGTACCTCATGAGTCGCGTCTCAGCCCGCGACGGCCTCTACGCCTTGCAGGCTGCGCGCGCCGCCTTCGCCGACAAGCTCGATGACCGCTTCGTGGCCATGGGCCACAGCCAGGGCGGCGGCGTGGCGTGGGGCGTGGCCGAGGTGCTGGCAGAAGAAGCGTACGGCCGAACGGAATTCGCGGACCTCGCGGCGGGGTACCGCGGCACGGTGGCGGGAAGTCCCACGACCCAGTTGTTTAGCGTGTTGCCATCCCTCATCGCGCCGTTCGTGTCGCAGAGCCTCAAGTCCGTGTTCCCTTCATTCCAGCTGGCGGACTGGTTCACCCCCGCAGGCGCAGCGCGCGTCAAGCTGTTCCGGGAGATCGAGGGCGGGATCTCCGCGTCAATGCAGTTGTTCCTGGGCGACAGCGCTGCGCAGCTGCTCAAGGACGGGTGGAACGAGACGTGGTACGTCGAGGCCTACAGCCAGCTCGCCAATGCGGGCCGGAGGCCGTTCCGGGGCCCCATGTTGGTGGTTCAAGGGACCGAGGATGTATACGTGCCCTACAGATTCACCAATGACACTGTCGTGGCTACGTGCGCTGCGTTTCCGGACAGCGAGCTGGAGTTCCTGGTGGTGAATGGCACCGGGCACGTCCCGACGCTGGATGCGACGCGGCGGGTTTGGCTGGATTGGATTCAGGACAGATTGGAGGGGAAGCCGGCCCGGAACGATGGCTGCAAGAGGACGGAGCTGAGCAGCTTCTTGCCGGTTGAGCAGTACCTGAAAGTCGGGAATGCATTTCCTCAGTGGGCCGGGGCGCCGGAATACAGCTACGAAGTCCCTCTTGGCGTGTAAGACGGACAGAGCCCGATTAAATTGGGCTGTGTTTATGGGCCTGGAGGCGAACTACGTACAATTGCCCCATTTTTAGATCTAAGGCACTTGCCAGCGCATATGCAAGCTTCATCGATCGGGCGCTTCGTACGCGCTCCCGTTTTTGTTGAATGTTTGCACAGCCGAGTTGCCGCAAAACTGGTGGTTGTATTTGAACTGAGTTGCCAGGTACATGAGCACTGGCGCATCCATGACGTAGGCCTGGGAAGCAGCAAGTTTCTGAATCCCAGACAAACACGCGTATCCAATCCCAGGCGGCAATACAATCCATTCCTAAGAAAACAACATTTCAGGATTTCAAAACCCATTCATTTGCATGTTTATTGAATAGTTTATTCCGACATTGCGACGATCCGATATTGCATCACTTAACCTAGAGCCCTAAAACCACTGAAGCAAGTCACCTACAGATCACCTACAGCACAAGCGCCCAGTGGGGGAACCCCGCACTAAGATCAGCCCAGCATGCCCAACTCCCTGGAAATCCAGCTCCAAAACCAGAGCACCTCGTCCGAAGAGATCTACGCCTACGTGACAGGCCTCTCCCTCCAGCAAAATGCCGGGTCCCGGGTCCTCATCAAGTCCGATGGTCGCTCCCTCTACTTCCCGGCCAACCCGCCCAAGATCCTGCAGCCCCTGGCCGAGGACTGCGCCATCCCCCTGGGCCCTCCCGGCAGCCCGCCCGTGACAGTCCACTGCCCCCAGATGGCCGGCGGCCGCATCTGGTTCAGCCGCGGCGCCAAGCTCACCTTCTTACTGAACCCGGGCGGCCCGCCCGGCGCCGCCCTCGTTGAGCCTAGCGTGCTCAACCCCACCGACGCCAACGCGGGCGTCGACTTCACCTTCGCTGAGTTCACCCTCAACAACGACCAGCTCTTCGCCAACATCAGCTACGTCGACTTTGTCTCGCGCCTTCCCATCGCCCTGTCGTTGCAGGACGGCGCCTGCATCCAGCACGTCTCGGGCATGGCTTCGGACGGATTGGCGCGTCTGTGCGATGGTTTGCGGGAGCAAGGCAGCCGCGACGGAAAGCCGTGGGAGAAGCTCGTTGTCGCTGACAAGAAGGGCGGAGCCACGCCGCTGCGCGTGTTAAGCCCGACGCACGGCAATGCTGCCGGCGCCAACTTCGCCGGGTACTACGAGCCGCTCGTCGAAGAGGTGTGGCAGAAATACCACGAGTCCACGGGGACCAAACTGAAAATCAACACGCAAGCCGCCGTGGGCGTCGTCGAGGGCGCCGTCAACAAGGACGGCAAGCTGGTGTTGGGTGGTGAAAGCTTCGGAAAGCCCAATACGGCCGACATCCTGGGTTGCAACAGCGGGCCCTTCGTGACGGGGCCGTCGCCGACGCGTAACGCCATCATTCCCCGATTGGCCGCCGGGTTCCTGCGGTCGAGTTTGGCAGACTGCGTGGACCACCCGTCGCCGGCCGAGACGCACTACCGCCGTGAGCCGACGAACCACTACGCGCGGCTGCTGCATGAGGTCAACCTTGACGGGAAGGGCTACGCGTTCGCCTATGATGATGTGCAGCCTGATGGGGGCGCGGACCGGTCGGGCAAGGTTAACTCGGGGGATCCTAAGGTGTTTGTCGTCACCGTGGGGGGTGGGAATGCGTATGTGGGGGACACGATGCCTATATAGATTCAATCATATTCTGGCTCCTATCTTCTATCTTAATACAAAATCAGTTTACTAGAAATTATGGTCTCCTTGTCTCTTGAAGAATACATTACGGTAGAAGCTATTCACATTATGATTTACCCCTTAAAGCTCTTTAGATTTTACCGGCTACTGCACATTACCTATTAAACTGCTAAAGGCTTTGGGAAGCCCTCCAACGGTCGCCGACTATACTATAGTTCGAGGATTCTCTAGGCACATAGATTCCTGAGAAGCTATATAAGTGTTAATAGATCACTCTTGAGTACTAGATGAGAAACGGCAAATCACAGAACACTTTAGTGCAACGGTAGCACATCGGAGATTATATCCGGAGATTGGGGTTCGAATCCCTAGAGTGACATATATCTTTTTCCTTTCTGCTTTCTTTTCCCAATGAACATCGAAGTGGCGAAACTGTCAACGTGCCTTCTTTTTTTCGATTCTTGCCAAGTAGCCCCGGCAGGTCAACGTGCCTTGATCAGTACCACACAGCCTAGGCAGGCACTACCACACAGCGGATAATGTCATAGACACAATATTAAGAGATAATTCAAGGTTCACCCTGTTATTCTAGCTGGAGCAAGTGAATCAAATCGCAAAATGAATAGCCTAGTAGCGAAACTAGCTCTCATCTATACTGCACCGCCGCCCCCGCCGTAAAAAACATGGCAAAGATGATCCCAATGCCACAAAACCACGTCAAACTCCGCACCAGCGCCCACCGGGGGTTGTCCTGCAGCACCACGTAGACGACGTTGTACACGACGCGGCTCGCCAGGTAGAGCAGCGACAGGATGTTGGCCGCGACGGGGTTCACGCCCTGTACATTTACAGCCGCAACGGCGGCGGCGTAGAAGGCGAGGGTCTCGAGCCCGTTGGCAAAGGCGGCCTCGGCACGCAGGATGCGGGCTTTGGTCTGCACGGAAAGAAGGAGTTAGTCATCGGACCTGTCTTGGGTGCTTGTTGTGTGGGGCCAAGCCCGAGACGGCGACAGGGAGTGACATAGAGACGGAGAAAGTCCTACCTGGTCGCTCAGGTCATCCGCCTTGAGAATCGCGGGCTGGTACCGCTTCGGGTCCGCGGGGTCCAGGTACTTCAGGCCCAGGGAGAAGCTGTAAAGCTTCGGCAGGAAGAGGAGCACGAATGCGGCAGGCACCTGGTGGAATGTTTCATTAGTCCTGGATTATAGCAGGAGAGACCAACGGATGGGAAAACACGTACCGTGAAAAATGTGAAGTTTTTGTCAAAGCCACTCATGGTTGCGTTGCAGTGGGCAAACAGGGTAGACCGAGTGTCGCGGGAAGCTTGAGGAGTTGGTGTCAAATAGCATACAATTTCTTGGAAAGTATTCCTTGGCAACTCTTTTCTTGATAGGAATTATTGGTGATGGGAATGTTGAAGTTGAAATAAAGATTGCCGGTCCTGTTTCAATCTACGCGGCCGAGATGTGGTGCGCGTCGAATGATGAAACACGGGGTTGTATCGTGTCGCGGGATGCACCATCCGAGCGGAGTAACCGTCCAATCTTTCCAAATCAACGTCGGCCGGAAACCATTGAATCGAATACATATAATAACCAAATCCTGATGCATGTTCAGCTTTTATGTTCGCGGTCCTCAATCTTCACAACTCTGAGCAGTGGCACACATTCTGATTGGACATATCAGGTTCGGATTTTCGGGTGAAAGGTCGCTGCTAACATGAAATCAAAGACTACTACGTCCATAACAATGCTATCAGATGGTTAGTACGGAGTAGTACCACACGCAATACACAAGCTTCACTTTGATAGTTTTACCGTCCGCCGATGCAAACCTTATAAGCACGCCAACCACGTGCTATGAGCCGACCGGATGCTCGGCCACCATGTGCAGAAATAAGCTTAAACACACCTACATCGTCAACAAAAAGGGACTATGGAGCTTCCAAGTGGTGCACGGGGACCTGGAACATTCAATATATTATTGGATCATGCTGTGTAGGTCTTTTCACAACACCATTGCCGAACAACGTGAGGGCACCTATGGGTAAGGGACGATGCAAGGTTTCTCCCTATGTTTAATATACCAGCATCTTATGCGATCGGTGAGCGCATTCTAGAAACCGGAGGCGAAAAGTAAGTTACTAGTGAGCAGGAATATTGCATATAGCTTGAGGCAAACAGCAGAAGAGGCGCCGGCGGTGGGCACTGTTGGACTTGTAGGTTGCGACTTCTCGAAAATTAGCTTGATTGTGTAGGTGAGATTATGTCGGTAAATGGTTCTACTTACGGTGCTATGTGTAATACTTGAGGAGGCAGTAGATGGATCACTGGTGGTAGAGGATGGCGTAGTCGACACCCTCGCATCGGTGGTAGCAGTAGCTCCTTTGGGCGCTGTAGTGGTGGGTGAAGTGGCCGCGCTTGGGTCCTGAGCAGCGGGTATTGCCAGCGGTACGTCCGGATTCATATCGGTACCAGGCGTAGTGGGCAGGTTGCATGAGCTCGCGGTCTTAGAGAGAGCAGCACCGTAGTACATCCAAATCCCATAATTATCAGGCCCGGCACAAGAGAGGCAAGCCGCGTAGTCGGTCAAAAAGGTCTTGTCGTGACAAGGGTCTTTGCCCCGGGAGGCAATGATGGACTGGCCTAGTTGCTGCATGTCAGTGGCGACAATCTTGTTTTGATGAAGCATGCTTGCTGTGAAGAACTAACCACAGTTATCATGACAGTTGTACGCCGGGGTGCCAGGCTCCGGCATCTTTTGGCGCTTGGCGAAGTGAGCGGCGAGCTCGTTGCTGTGCACATACAGACCGTCTGCGACGGCCACAGCAGCAAGCGAGGCAACGACGAGGGCCCTGATGGCGGACATTGTGGGATGTTGGGTGTATTAGATGATCAGCCGAGTGATAACAAACCATTCAGGTTTCGAGCAGAATTCGAGATCAAGTTTGATTACCGTGTGTTTTGGACCTATAGATTTGATTCGGGGAATGATTGGTTGTTATAAATTATGTAGATGGGAGTTGGGACGCTCAAACATGCTAGCTTCTACAACTCAAGCTATTCTGTTCCGATATTCGGCAAGCGAGATTGGTTTTGTTACAATGGTTCAAAGGTGAGTAGCAGACTACAGTGACTGAGTCTGGAAAATTCTTCCTCGATGAAGTGCGTAGCTCGGACGGGAATCGATTGGCCAACTGCTCATCATCGCCTGGCAAACCCCCGATCCTCCTACGAGGTGACATGGTCTGTTGCAGGGTTCTTCTTTGCAGTCTACCATCTAGTATTCTCATTGGGTCTTGAGAGACGACTGGCACGGTGACATCGCCATTAGCCTGCGGGAAATGGGACCCGGAGTCCGCGGCGTGATAGCCCGAGTTAGCATGTGCAAACCCTTTGGCTTGGGTAAGAGTTTTCATTCACGGCAGTCTGGAGAGGTCGGCATGATCTTGGACCGATGGTCGGACCCGGACGTACTAGAGTCTGGCCATCATGATGCAATGCAACGTGGTGCTGGTTTGCGACCGGGATGTCTCGTTATCTCTCGGATCAAAAGTGGGATAAGCAATACGGAGGAGTGCCACTGATTGGACTGTGTCTATATTACCCCCCTTCTCCGCAAGCCATCTGAAAAGATGGTTTTGATAATTTGGCTTGGCATTGGACTCCCCAGCCAATAGTCCAGTTTAGCTGCGGTTTATTTGGCATCAGGCCTCCAAACCTCTCTTCACGTCATGGCAGTGGCAATGTCACCGTGTGTGAAAGATTCCTCTCAATGACAGTCGTAGATAATTGCCGATCTCGAGAGCCGGCGCACATTGCCCAAGCATCCTCGTTCAGTATGGAGGTCATCAACTGTTGGTCAGAAGTCGCGGCTCGATGGTCGTACGAGGAGCAAATCCTACATTACTAGCTCAGGTCCGCATGTGATGTTGTATGTTGGTAACATCGGCAGAGCATAACTCGCGCTGGCCCGCCCGCTTTGGGCGACTTCTACCGTTGCCGGAGTATGGCTTGGGCTTATTTCAGTCGGTGCCCCTCACTTGTATGTCTTTCCTTAAAATTGAGTTCGTCCCCGACTTGAAGCCGAAGGTGTCATTTGCAACCGGGACCCTACTAGTCCTAACGACTACCTGTCTTCAACGCACCATGGCTCAGCAATTCCACGGACAAGGAGCAGAGGGTACCGAGATGGGTCCTGTCGCTTTCTTATGGCCCAGCGACCGGCCTTGGAGCGCGGCAGCAGACAACGTCAGCCCCTGCGGTAGTGCCTCGGGAGTGACAAACAGGACAATATTCCCTTTGTGTGAGTAATGAGTTTAGGGATCTGGAATTATAACGCGTTCCAAAGACCTTACCTTGCTGACCACAATCTGTAATCCCAACAGCCCAAGGAGAGGTCGCGTTGTCTATTGCCGATGAAGCATATCAAGTGGCATTCAAGATTGCTTATGACAATGGCAAGTATTCACAACACTGTCATCATCATCTCCCATCATATCAGGGCCTACACGGAGACTCGTGGCTAATCAAATACTCACAGAACCCCATGTGCAGAGTGACTTCAACCAACAAGTCGTCAGCAACGTCACCGAGATCGAGCCAGGGCACCAGTGCTACAAGATTGACCCCATTCCCGAGTCGGTCAAGGCTGGGAGCAACGCGACCATCCAGCTCGAGTACTGGGCGTCGGATGCGAAGGAGCAAGGTGGTGCGAAGCAGAGCTTCTTCACCTGCGCTGATGTTGTACGTCTCGTCCATTCTTGTTCCAACCCAAAGGTGAGGAGCTATCGTCCTCGGCATCGCTGACCCCAAACAGACATTCGTCGAACCGAAGGACTTCACGCTGAGTGTGCCTTGCTTCAATGTGACCACCTCCGATTTCAATCCAGGCACCCCCCAACCCGAGACCCCGACTAATGTGGGAGGAGCCCCGAGTCCTGCCGCTATTGCTTCCTCGGCAGAAGGCGGACTCACGACCGGAGACAAGGCTGGAATCGCTGTGGGCACCATCGTTGGATGCTTCGCCGTTGTCGGTATCCTAGCCTTCTCGCTTCTCCGTAAGAAGAGAACTAAGGAGGCCGATGATGTCGAAAGCCCATCAAGCCACGCCGCCCAGAAGGGGGCTAACGATGCCATGTCTGAACGCTACTCTCGTATTTAGGTTTACATACAAGCAGTTGCTCTTATTAGCTCTTCATTCCCTCAGGGGATAAGATCACAGGGCAACTGGGGTAAAAGTAGTGGTTTTGGGATGGATTCAGACGCCCTCATGAATGCAATGTTATTACAACCAGATACATACTGAGAGTGTATGCTCGTGAACTTTGTGGAGATTTAGTTTGTCCAGTAATTCATTTCCTTTCCCATTAAGTGATCTTACTTCGATGTAACCATTAGAAGGTGTTGCTCTGAAAACGCATCCGCTCAGCCTGGGCTCCGACATTCTCTATACCTACATGTATTCATATTCACGGCACAGGCTTCCAGGCAAGAGTCTGAGAGGTCCCATATACAAGGGTACGTAGCGGGCTCCATCTGGTATGGGCCCAATTTGGTCGAAATCAGGCGACTCACTACAAAAAGGACAACATTTTACCTATTTCGGTTCTACGCACAATCCCAACCACTTGACGTCCTGGTGGCCCGAACACTTGCAGCAGTATGTCGCATGCTTGTCCCTGCCTGCTCGAACCAGGTCGGGGGCCAATCTGCTTCCACTCGTCATCTGCGAACCAACCGCATAGACTCCCACCACTGCTATCTTCCTACCAATTTAGCCCCGGCGACCCTGAGGGGCAGGAAATGTTGGATGACTTCCAACTGTTCGAGAAACTTTGCAAGGGGCAACCCTACCTTGCTCCGAAGATCCTGTACTCGTACAGGATCGTCCAGAACCCCTTTCGAAAGCGTGATACCAATGCCGTCCTCTTGCTTTCGAATTTGGTCAAGAATGCCCGCAAGGGAGACTACCGCGCCCGGACCTGGGGCTACACCGTCATCCGCACCGCCTACGACGACGACGCCAAGTTCCAGATCGCGCTCACGGCGATCCGGCGGGCCGTCCAAGCCCCCTACGAGCGGGAAATCGCCCGCATCGAGGAGGAGCTACGGCCGTATATCGAGAACAACCTCTGGTCCGCCTATCAGCTCACCAAGGCCGACCGCCGCGCCGAGGACGAGGTCGACAGGCGCTTCGTCAACGACGTCCTGGAGGACCGGGCAGTTCTGGCCGATGTCACGGTGGGCCAGGTCAGCGACTACTTCCGCCTATGGGCGCTGGCCCGCTGGAAGACGGTATGCCCAGACGGCCGGCCGGTTCTGGAAAACGCCCCCTGCGCTTCTCCAAGCGGCGCCTCAAGTCGTGCATCCTCCTCGACGCCGTGACCATCGAGCAGCTGCAGGCGGCGGGGGGCGCGGTCGGCACGGCGTCGGCAGAGCTGTACCCGCGGCTGCAGGAGTTCTGGGTCACGATGGTCGAGGCGGAGCCGCAGCTACGCATGGACCCGACCGACGTCGGTGACGATGGCGGAGCCCGGTGGTGCGATTGCTACCGGCTGCGGCTTAGCGATATCCAAGACTTCTGGTTCGAGACGGGCGCGGGCGACGAGGATGTTGCGCAGAAAACGCGCGAGCCGGACCCAGAGGACAACAGCATTCGCTATTTTAACCGGGATTACGAGGAGACCCTGCGCCTGGCCGAAGGGGCATCTTTTGACTGGATGCGGCTTGAGTCAGAGCCGCTTCCACAAAAGATACCCATGCCGCGCGACAAACGTATGGCGATTCCGAGACTTTTGGGGTAGAGGCTCATGCTGCTGGGATTCGGTCTTTGTTTTCGATTCATACTAAGCCTCTCCGACAGCAATAAATGATTCACAGGCCTGTGATTCGACAACCCTGAAAGCTCGACTGAGAACGACGTTCCTTCCATGCGCCACCTATATAATAGAAACTGTTCTAACATTCCCAATACCTCCCCAAAGCTCTCTGACCCTCTCCGTACATTCTTCGTCCGTCGCCATCCGGTGACTTGCCTCCCGTTGTGCCCGTTTTGAAAGCCAGCCGCCCCTCCTAGAATCCCACGATGGTATTCTGCCAGCTTCCATGTCTTCGTTCCAATCGCGCTGGGCCTGCTCACAGACCCATGGACAAATGTCAAAAATTCCAACTCGCCTGAACTTACACCTCTCGCCTTCATACTGTAACAGCAATCCGACTACAGTCTGAGGATTACGAGCTGCTCTCTTTAGCCGCGCAGTGGGGAAAAGAAACAATGGTGATTGACAGACCAATCCTATCGCTTCTCCGCGTGTTTTCGGGTCCAATTTTGGATCATCGTAGAAGTCACGATGGTCACCGTGGAGATCACGACGGTAACCATTGTGCCCCCAAACGATACATCCAAGATCTGGATGGGGTCTTCCGAGTTTTAGGTCAGCCTGGGCCCTTTCTTCTTGTTGTCGTCGCTGTTGGTCGTTCATGTCGTGACAGGATAGTGCAGCTCGCGAGTCTGCACTAGACGACAGGGGCAATGAAAGTAGGTTGCTGTGGGGGAAGGGGACCAATAGTCCTCGCAAGGTGAGTGTAGCCAAGTCAACCGCGCCATAGGGGTCTTCGTTTGATGCAGGTCTTGAGGCAAGGCCCACAAATTGGAAATCAGCGTCGGCAACCACGGGTCCATGATACAAATGAATCGGTCCAAAGAAATCCCAACGGATTTCTCCACAGCCGCTAGCCCAACTCCACGACATATTTGGAATATCCGGCCTGCTGGTTCCGTTTCTCCATAGAAGATCGACATGCAGCGATGACCTCCAATGGCCACCAACGTAGTCGTCCTCTAGTACCCGTGCAAAAGCTCGCGCAATGCTCGAGATAGCAGGTAAACGATCTGTGGGATAAGTGAGATCCATACCTGTGTAACGCACCACAATCTTGTACCATATCTGCCGAAGCTTTTCTGGATCGAGCCCTGTAGGCGTCTCATTCATTACAGCGGTAGCGACACTGAAGTTGTATTCGTTAGTGTCTTGTTGCTGATAAGGTAGAAGCCCGCCATCACAGTCTCTATAATCGGATTCGCCGCGCAGGCAGCTCCAATGTGTCTGGTGGGAACCGAATCTTAGGAATCGTCCTGATGATAATCTCTCTTGCAAAGTCCAAGCCCTACTTTCCCACGGCTCGGTATGTTTCCATGGCCTTTTTATGTAATCCTCCTTAAGGGTGGCAATGATACTGTTGGAGTGAGCCTTGGTGTCGTTGCCGCTGACAAGACTGAATATAGTGTTGGGATTCTTGGCTCCAGTGACTTCGCGAGATGAAAGGAAGCCCTCGGTTACACTGGCTGATCTGGACGCGATAATTGTAAAAGCGGCGTTCCTGTAGATATCGTGCATGTGGGAGATGTCATGTGCTTTCTCCGTACTGTCGTCCTGCATTATGCATAAAGCATCGATCCACAAGTAACGGAATTCCAGTTCCCTGGCAACTTTAATAGCATCTTGGATGGTTTGATCCAACTGCTCAATGCTGATACCTTCGAGAAGCCGCGCCTTTTCCTGCCTTGTCAAGATAACCTTCTGGTCCTGACGTCCCCAGCAATAAGAAAGCGCAACATAAGGAGCTCGAAAGAGCGGTTCGGTTTCCGTGATCCGAACATTGTTCTCCATATTAAGTTTGTTGAGGTCCAGCAGAATTCGAGGCATCAAATCCGGTGCATCAAGAATTCCACAGTCGTGACTCGTGGCACAGTGATTGATCCAATGCCTTGCAAGTGCAAACGACGATGCACCCCCAGGTTCAATGTTTATAGGAGAAGCAAGGTGCTCACTCCCGCGAACAAAACTAGCTACTGTTGTCAGTTATGCTCCCACGCGAGGTAATGTGACCTTACTGTGATGACCATAAATCATTAGGGCAGCGGATATGCCAACACCCTCTGATGGGAACACTGATACTTTGTGTAGCGCCTTTTCTTTGCCAGGATATTTTAGAAACGTGTGCGTCAGTTCCACACAGAACTGGTTCGAGTCTAATCCTCCCTTGACCTCACCGTTGCTATACCAGCAACTCTCATGTTCCCTTCGAGCCGGTGGGAGCTCTGGGTCCAAGTTGTTATATGGATCGAGGGCATTCTGGCCAGATCCTGGAGCAGCCACCCTTGAACTCTCACTCTTGCTAGACAAGAGAAACCTAATGAGCGAACTGATCAATGACCACCATTGGCAGCCAGATCTAGCTAGTTCTCCAACCCTGGACTTTGTTTCCACAACTGTCAAGAGTTCGATTTTATACGAGCCTTGGCCGAGCGGGGGACTGAGAGCAGAAAGCACTTCCTCGCAATGCTGGCATCTATGTGCCGGCAGTTGTCGATGGGCTATGAGCTTACGCTTCAACTCGATCGTTTTTGGCTGGAAATATAGATCGATGCCTTCCATGGTGTGCTGATATGGGGTTTTGTGCCATCGATTATCTGGCTTTAATTCTGGTCAGGCTGAGATTTGCATCTGGTGTCTGCCTAAAGTAATGCCCCTCTTTCAGCTAGTCACATGACGTGAGCCAAAATATAATATTTACGCCACCTAACCTGCAGTAAATGTTTCAGAGAAAGAGCATTCACGTGACTCACTTAGGTTCCAAGACTGTACGCAGCCTAGATACCCGACCTGAGCATGCGTGGCTGGAGGTGACTTTCGCAGCTGTAATGAAGGAGGGGGTGGCGTCGACGAGTGGCCAGCTGACAAGGTGCTGATGTCGACCGGGGTTTGCTGGCCGCGGGAAGTTGCTGGCGACGTTGGGGAAGAGAGTTGGAGTCGGTGCGGGAGGATGCTGGTATTGAAAATGGGCAACTGGCGACGGGGAGGAAAGCAGATGGAGTGGTCGACTTTGATGACGGGAAGGGGCTGGTAGCAAATGAATGTTGGGATAGTAAGGGGTAGATAGCAGCTGGCAGCGGTCTGTCACCGACGTGGATCATATACCAGCCGTGCGAATCGCTTGATAGGTTGTTTCTGGTCGCTACGGGTCCTCCAGTGGCTGTGTCAGATTCTGCTGATCCCGAGCACCTGTCAGGATTCTTGAGCAGGCTGATAGCTGGCCAACATGCTACGTCAATCTATTTCCTTACTTGCATCCCCCCTTGGAGCTAAATGCTGCTCTAATGGAAGACGCGATAGAGCAAGGTTGACCGACTCTAATCTACCATATACTCATCTCCATAATTGCTCTACTGCCAGACAGCATTGTGTCCGCGTTCGCGGCCCTCACTGTTTCCCCCAAATTGAGGTTGAAAAGCAGCAAATCCGATCCTTGTTGATATGACGCAATCAACCTATCCTACTGTCCTATCAACGGCCGTTGTCGCAGCTTCGCCTACAGCCATAAAGCTGAGGTCGGCCCTTTCACACGTCTGCGCCCTGTAAATATTGATTTGGGGGTATATCAGGCAGCCGAATTCACTTAGCGATTGACCTAGCGATCGACAGGTCCAGTAAGCAGCTGGAAGCACCTGTAAGCTTGGCATGTGCATTTAAATTAAGGCTGAAGAGCATGCACCCATGGGAATGAAGTTACTGTGTGCTTTTTGTCTCGTTGCTTACTATATCATATATATCATACTATTTTGGGATGATGTATATAGGTCTTAGTAATTCCGCACTCTCGGTCCCATTATTAGGCGCAAGCTTGAGACTCCTCAGTAGAATTTATATATACGTGAAGAGGATGTAATAAAAGGGTGGGCTTTCCCATAATCAAACTCCCATATAGCAACTCAAGCACGTTTGATCAGTAGTGAGAACTTCTTTGCAGTCATTCATCCACAATGGCCCTCCTTAACTTCCAAAACCTCTCCCTGAAGAGTGCCTTGCTCCTCGCAGCGGCCATTACTCCCGCCGTGAACGCAGCCGGGTTGCTCCGGCGCGATCCACCCAAAGCCCTGCCCGGCTGCGCTACGGACGCAGACAAGCGCTTCCAGCCTGGTAAGTACCACCCTACGGAGATTGATTAGTCTGTCACACTTGAGGAAAGTCAACTGACACACCGCAGTCATGGACTTCGACAAGGACGGCTGCTACAACAGCCCCGCCGTCGACGCCTCGGGCAAGATCGCGACGGGCCTCAAATGCGGCGGGGACAAGAACGGGCACTGCCGCGACAAGTCGGACCTGGACAACAACAACGTGTACTCGCGGGCGCGCTGCAACAACGGCTGGTGCGCCTACATGTATGCCTACTACTTCGAGAAGGACCAGTCCGTCCACGGGTCCTGCGGCGTGGGCCACCAGCACGACTGGGAGCACGTGACGGTCTGGGCGCGAGAGGGAGCCGACAGCGCGTCCTTTGTTGCTGTGTCCCAGCACAAGGGGTGGGAGGTCAAGGACGCCAAGGACGTCCGGTTCGAAGGGTCGCACCCCAAGATTGTGTATCAGCAGGATGGGGGACTGACGCACGATTTCCGGTTTGCCAATGAGGCGGATGATAAGGTGGAGAACCATTATGGGAAGTGGTTTGTAAGTGATCCAGGAAACATACCTGATATTCTGACCAACGCTGACACCCTCCCAGACAGGCGCCCTCCTCAGCTGGAACGGCATCCCAGATACAGTCCGCACGGCTCTCGTCAACGGCAATTTCGGAGGCGCCTATCTCAACTTCAAGGACGAGAGTGGCTTTAGCAACAAGCTCAAGGACGCAAAAGGCGGCAAGGACATCCCACTCGATGTCTCGTCTGACAATGCGAACTCGCCCGGGACCCCTCAATGCTAGGTCAGATCAGGAGGTTGACATGGTCTGGTTCTATGCCGGAGAGGGAGAGAGATGATACATTTCTACTCATCGGTTGTAAGACGACGGGCAAGAGGTGGCCCGACCGCCGGGATATTTTGAGAGTAGATTGTATTTGGAGTATAGACAATCCTTGTAGGAGCCCAATGAACTTTTATTTCTATCCGCTCCTCTTGGGCATGAAGATATATTAAACCATTGTGATGACCGTCCGGGCTGAAGAGCACTTACCTTGTTATGTCACGATTGGTACGCCCTCCTCGCGACCCACTTCACGCGCTCAAGAGAACCTCAACCAATTAAGTTGTAAGTTTGCACGCAACCAATGCTCATTGAAGGATCCCACTTCTAGGGTAGAGGATCAATCCAATCCAATGGACGCTCGATGATCTGCGAACAAAATAGGTCCTAGGAATTGCAGTCGGCACAATTGCTCGCAAGCCCCTGAGATCCAGTGGTGTAGAAATATGCAAATGTTCCATTAGTAATAGTACCTGGAAACTAAAACAAAACAGGGCTACTAGTACTGGACATAAAATCAACATAACCGGGTAAGGAACTGCCCGAAGAGTCTCCTCATACGCGGCTGGGCTAGGAGGCAGGGAGTCGGAAGATCCTCCACATGGAGAGTCGGATCGGGTAGGTATCTAGGGCGAGGGGTGGATCTCCCTGATCTTTCGGCCGACGCTTATCAATCCATTACGCAAAATATAGAATACGGACTATAGCGCCAGAACCGGGCTAGTTGGCAACCGTGCCATACTTGCCCAGGCGAGAGGCAACGTTAGCAGCGTGGCAGCCACAACCAAGCCTAAGCCCGGGTTTACGCAGAGTAGCATTCCCATTCCCTAGGGCAAAAGATCCCTCGCTGACCGTCCCCACCTCGGCTGGCACCGCAAACCCGTCAAATGCGTATGACAGTGCGACCTGGTAAGGCAGTGAGGTTGTATCCCGACCCTTACATATCGCATCGGTACTACCCAAGTGATGAAACGACGGGGTCCGCGCAAAACTGAATGCCGGTGTGGACACTAGGACTTAGGACATAATGGCTATTTCGACGTCATTCGAGAGGCCAACGCTTGTTTGGGTGAGTGGTGCAACTTACATCATGCCACATACCTGCTGCGGTGGCTTCATCGCTGGATTGATTCCTAATACCACAGGCATCATCATCATCATCATCATCACATCTCACAATTGAACCTATCACCCTCCATCGACCATGGTTTCAGCCACCTCCACAGTGTGCGATAACGATGATCTATTCCCTCACCGAAGGGCTTCTTAGTCGGAGAGAATGCCGACCTCTGATATGCGAGCGAAACGGGCCACACCAGAGATTTACCCTTGCCGGCGAAAGCGCTGCACTGGAATTGATCGACAGTCCAGGTTACCCACCCAGGTATCACATCTCTAACCCGAAATGATCTCGGTATTGGGAATACATGGCAATCTCCATACCCCATGGGGGATTGGCAGCCACACATCAACGGTCCAGACCTTTCTTCGTAATTGCCCCCCCAGCATCCTGGCTCCACTCCTATCATGCCCTCCCTGGCCTGCCAGCTCTCGCGTATCACTTACTTGCCCGTCCTCGATACCCCCTGGTCAGTGTCGCCGATCAATCAAGTATGAGATATTTCTTTCGCCTATTAACCATCGGTGTGGCATGGCGGTTGGTTGATTGACAATACTGCCCCCGGTACTGTCGGCGCTTTCACTCGACGGGAAATTAGGGGAACTGATTCACTTCGGCCTAGCCTGGGTATAATTTCTTGGAAGGCGCCTTTCGCGACTCATGGGCCATCGCGGAGTACGAGCGTGATCTACTTTTAACTTTCTCATCTCTCTACATTCGGGAAGGACGTTGGGGGATCACTCGATAGTCAGGACGACGGGAGGGGGTTGCCTAGCCCGGAATCGAACAATCGTCTCACGCACCATTTGTTATTGCTGCTTTGTGACCCCGACCGCTCATCACCCGGCCGATCAGTAGGTAAATCAATCCCCAACGACAAGGGTTTGCCATTCGTCCTGCATGGGGGCGGAGTATCCCTAGACCGGTTCCATCAGTCGGACAGTAGTTAGTTTGGTGCCCCCACCGGCATGCCCGAGGGATTAGAGCGATACGGGCCATGCCTATTCGTGTAGACAACTCTTAGCATCTTGACCGAACCAGGGCATAAGTACCCTGGCAATACATAGTGGATAGGCTGCACCTTGCCCATGACACGTTGTATATAAAGTAACTATCGGCAAGGGATGTGTGATATATATCCACAATGGATAGGCACATCAACGACGGGGTTGACTGATTGGACAATTACCGCCAGACTTCTGCTCCCGCCAGTACTTGCCTAGTTGCCTGGATACGAGGGTGGGGACTTTGGTTGACGCATCATCATTCGAAGTGACCATTTACAGGGCTGATGTCTCGGTCTCTAATACAGCCAGCCCCTTTACTGAAGCGCTTCGTTAGAAGATCCCGGGTAGTGTGGATACAATGAGACAACCAACATAGTTGCAGCCCTTGATGGTTTGGGGCTTGGTGGTGTACTTACACCGGTTGAGGATGACGCTGGGAGATTGCTTTTGTCGTGCTGACGTTGACTCGACGTGGCGTAAACCGTATAGTTGGAAAATACAGTCGTTCCAGAGGAAAGAGTGCTGCCTCGAAGGCAAAAAGAAAACAAGAGAAGCCCGCGTTGAGATCAGCTGAACTGCCATCAAGACTGCTCCAGTGCCGGTTCGTCCCAACTCATTTTCCTTTTATTAGATGACATAAAAATCGCCATAAGTGTATATTCCCGTATGTTCTGTTTACCATAACAATGTATTGCTCTTATAAATGTACAAAAAGTAGCCTGTTCTGAAACCAGGTTTTTACGTCCCACGTTCGTGTATTTGAGGTACTGTAGCTCCCTCTTCGTGGATAGTGCTTAATTTCAATCCCCATGGCACCCATCCATCGTCCAGCAATTGTTGTAGTCTGTACAAACGTCGCTAGCAGGGGTCCTGTAGAGGTCGGGGCTAACTGCCGAGCCACTCGGGGCCGAGCTTTCGTAACCATGCTCATTGTAGTTGTCATTTTCGTAACTGTCCTCGTTTTCTTCGTGATTGTAGTTGTCTTCGTCGTCCTCATCGTTGTCACTCGTTGTTGCTGTTGTTGTTGTTGTTGTTGCCGTCGTCGTCGTCGTGTTGGTGAACTCGTCAAATAGTACGAGGTCCTCGAGCTTGGAAGCCAGTGCCTGGGCTCGCGAGGCATCGACGTCGACGGTGGAGAGCTCAAAGTGGACAATGATCTGCGCTCGTGTGTTGGTCCTCAACAACGACGGAGAGGAGTCATGGTGATGGGGATGGTGTGAACCGCGTTCTTCGAATCCCTTCAGGATCTGGCGCGCCTTGGAGGCCCGGATAAGCCGGTTTTCGAGGGCCATGCTCAGCAGGCTCTGCGCGATGGGCAAGGCCAGGGCGTGTTGGAGGTAGGCGTCATGGAAGAAGCACATGCATATGTCAAAATAGAACCGCTGCTCGCGCCGTTGGGTCCTTGTGCTCCCAGACCCCAAAACTGAACCAGCAGCCATGGTACTGCACAGCTGCATGTACCCGGCGTAGGCGAAGTTGGAGACCAACTTGTCGGGGCCCTCTAGGTGGTGTTGGAGCACAATGTGTTTCATCTGGTTGATAGAGGCCTCGTAGATGGCGCCGGGAGAGCTGTCGGCCGAGCTAAAGACGCGCAGTTTCTGGTCTCGCTGCGGGCCTTGGAGAAAGGGGCGAAAGAGGGTGAGGATGACGGTGTGGAGGTACATACTGTGTGCCAGGGGTTGTTAGATACCCGTGTCTGAAAAGCGGGGTCAGTGGTCATGGGAATAAGGTACATAGGCTTACTGGAAGAGCAGGGTGTCGACCGGCGTGTTTTGTTCCCGTCTTTTGAGCTCCGGTCCTAGGGTGGCGACCCATTCGAGTAATCTGGTGTATTTGCTTTCGGCAAAGGCCAGCGAGACCCGTTCGACCAGGGGCTTTTGTTGATTCACAAAGTACACAGCCGCGATCTCTTGGGCAAAAACCCAGAGTCGGCACTGCGAGGAGAAGGCGCAGCCCATCCAGTCCGGGAGAAAATGTTCCGGCCACTCAAGGTTCGACATAGTGTCTCGTCTGTTCTCGTGGTGTTCACCGGGGATGGGAAGGATCGGAGGATAGTCAATAGCTTTGGATTCGTAGAAAAGCGTACGAAGACTGTATAGGTCAGCACTAGGAACAGGGGGCCAGGGAAAGATAATAAAAGAATAAATAAAAGGAGATTGGGATCAATGCGCACACAATACACACCTCAGCCAGTTGTAAAGACCCCAAGCCGTCTGCGCGGATGTAACCTTGATGTATGATGGCATGTTGTTGAAGTGAGTCCAGTTGCTCTCTTCAGTAACGACCCCGAACAGCTTCATACGCTCGCCCATCTGGCGGCTCAGTTGCTGTGTTTCGGAAGCTAGTTCCTCCCGACATTGCAGTGTGCACACCATGCTGAAGATGGCGAGAGCCGAGGCGTTGGGCAGAAGGTCCGACATGCGCTCCGCCCTGTAGAGCCGCTCGGCTTCCTCAAAAAGGATTGACCCAAGGCCAATGTCCTCGAGTCTATGGCAGCACAGGTATACTGTGTACGTTAGTACTCGTGCCCACGCCGTCTTCGATGGAGATATCTGAATGTATACTTACACATGCTTGGGCCAGTATAGAGCTGACAAGAAACGGGCTGCAGAAGGTGATTCCCAGGTTGACGAGGTCGTGAAGGAAGAGATCGACATCAAAGAAGCCATAGCAAGGGTGATCGATTTGCAAGTAGGCGGAGATAACAGTTGCAGCGAAGCTGTTGCTGACCGGTACGCTTGTCCAGTAGTCAATCTTCAAGTGATGTAGGCGCTCATCGATGTACGACGGCTGGGCCACCGGTTCTGGCCACGGTGAGCTGTCGATCTGCCGAGACGATGGTCGCAGTCGACAAGCCAAGTTTTCTGTTAGACTGTCCAAGACATCCGTCGACCCAAATTGTGCTTGTTGAAGGGTCGATGGGTTACTCAGTCTTGCTGCTCCCATGTCAAAAAGGAGTTGCTGGCCTGCGCCGGGCTCGAATGCTGGAACGGCGAAACGCGGTTGAGGGTCAATACTAGTGAGTTGCATCGGCGGGAGTACGGGATAGGCTATTTGATAGCGAGCAGTCAGTTCGTCAAACTCTCGGTCCACCCTAGACAGGGAGTGAGCACTCCCGGTCACGCTCGTATCAGTCGACGCTCTTCTCTGTTGCTGCTGCTGCTGCTGCATATCGAGGTCGCCCTTGACAGTTTCGAGATAGGCCAGAGGCTCCGGTGCTGCCTTGAGGTCGCGCAGGACCTGAATGATGTTCTCCTCCGAGGTGGAGGACAGCAAGTTGACCAGCTCAATGTGGCTGTTGAGAGATGACTGGAGGTCCTGCACTCGCTGCTTCAAACGCTCCCCGGTCGTGCTGTATCGGCATGGCAACAGCTTCCTGGTACATTTGGAACAAGACGGACGCTTGCCGTCGCACTACGGACGAATCTATAAGAGAACTGTTCCAGGGTAAACTGGGAATCCGGTCACGCTCGGGGATGCTACTTACAGCAGTCTTCCTGTTTCGGCAGGTCTCGCAGGCGACTTTGGGCGTCGGTTTTGTCTTGAGATGGGGCGGTGTTGTCGGATCCGGATGAGGGCGGCTATAGGCAGGCCGTGGTGCAAGAGCCTTATACGACATGTTGTCTTCCGCTTTGGGGTCAAGTACTATCATGAAGGCGGATCATGCATCAAGGTGCAGCCGTTCTCTTAAACTTCACATTAGCAATTGCATTCCAGGATCCTAGCGGAGTAAGCCACACTATTTAATCTGGAGCCGTATATCAGCTCAAACAGGAAATTGGAAGCCTGGCGACTGGAGGATGAGCGACGTTGCATACAGTTATTGGTGGTGACAGAGGAGCCACATATATTGCACAACCATGGTCCATAGTTGGACGTCGGGAAAACCGAACTTGTGTCGAGTACAAGGACGCTCCGAGGGGTCCCTAGTGAATGATCTATCATCGAGCTTTCCCGACTCGGCCGTTCTTCCCCAACCGATGAGACACTATGTGGCGAGACTAGTGAACTCTAGCCTTCCTTTTTGTCCATTTTCTCGACAAGTGGTAAGTTGGACGGGCAAAGTCAAAAAGCGGGCAGGACTGCCGACCAGCTGGCGAGGGGTGGTAATCTTGCCCGGCAAATTTACCTACACACACGTATGATCAGCAGTCATATATGCGACGTTTATGCAAAACGTGATTATATGAGTCCCCAAGCCCAGCCTGTCGCTTCCCCTGGACGGTCTTCTGCAACACTGCCTAGTGAACGAAGAGCAAAAAAAGCAAAACAACACCAAGAAAAGAGAAGGAGCAACGGTAGGGATGCATTCGTATATCTCGTTCCATGCATGCAGATGACGGCACGTGGCCAGTCTGCCATGTGATTGGTTGCAGATGCTACCCCAAACCCCTGTTGGGGAATTGGCTGGCTAGGGGGGCTACAGGGGGGATTCCAGGGGCGCTGCCAAAACAAACCCATCAACGCCTGTCATCACTGCTGTCAAATCCACCACCCCTGTCCACCCCTGTCCGTCCTTGCCAAGTGTCAGCAACCTTGCTGCAATCAGTCAGCGCTAGATCATCATAATGATATGATATATGATTTTCTCTCTTTTCTTTTTCAGCTACCCAAATCCAGTCGGTGGCGTCCTCGACGTTGGTAGTGGCTGCAGCGTACCGCGCACACCTCGGAGTATTTGTGCGTTTAGAAGAGCGACGCCTCAGGAGATGTGCTCTGTCCTGGTACGTAAAATTCAGACTGCTGACAGATGGTAATTTACATATGCAATGACGTATCAAGACTGGGGAAAACTTGAGCTTCTCAGTTTCAGAGCCCTAGTAGAATTTGACAACAGCGTCATGGCCACTTCCTCGCTGTCCTCGGAATAGGAACCAGGCCTTTGGGGGTCCCGCATACGACCCAGCTTGAAGCACTGATGAGGCACGACGGCGACACGGGCTCAAGCAATTAAGCTCGCCCATACAAAAGGCATATTGTTCGTTCAGACGAGCCAGCAGTTTATCACGCGGCCCGCTGGCTAGAAACATTCGATTGGTCGTCCTAGTGACATCTATACCGTCCGTTCAGCTCAGAAGATTGAGCCAAAAAGTCTCAATAGGAAGGATCATGCGGCTTACTGCATTGCTCGTACCTACCGATAAGCAAACAAGAAATACCCCCAACGTAACTGCCCTACCACTGAACCGAAATCAAATATAAACAAACAATAGCGTGGCAATACCGCATCGCTCAAGGCTGATCGCTCGTGGGTCTCAATGGTATCGTATCAGCCCTATCTGTCGTAGCCATCTGAAGGACTAAGGGGCACGATGGTAGTCGCCAGGACATGGGTACTCCCTCCGGGTAGACGTTTCCCTGAGCAGTCTACTACCATCGTCTGGTTTCAATGTGGTCCCGGCTGGTGCCCAGTTAGGCATGGAGGTGGGTATGGGCATGCTACCTCAGCTAGCATTAGCTTGACGTGCATTTGTGCCAATCAAAGTACCCTACTGCGAATCTGGTCCCCGGTATTGGCCCCCCAGCAAAGATAATAGTGCCGTGCGCCGGAGATCCATATCTGCAGGCGTCGCTGACGACAGGGAGTGGCAAGTGCTGATGGGTATGAAAATCCTTATCGTTCCCACTCCTAGTACTACCTCTTTTCCTGGCACTGTCCAACACCTTCTCCCGCAGGGCCTCCGAGGCCAATAGAATTTGAAGTACAACAAAGAGGGGAGACCGGGAAGGCCTCGCTTGTCTTCCGGCGAGTGCTAAACAGGTAGCCCACCTCCAAGAACGGGTATTCGGGCCTTGTTTAGTGTTCTCCTTCGGGAGACGGGCGAGCCGTAGGCTGGGTGTCATATGCGTTACAGTCATATAGGATTTTGCGTGTCTCGTTGCTTGCAGGTTCCATTGCCTATGGTTAACGTCGAGTCGAAGGGCAAAGAGACCAGGGGGTGGGACCATAAGGAATCGTCGGTTAGTGGGAGCGCCTACCCACGACCTGATTCACTGGTACATTAGGGTAGATGCGATAGACCGGCCAGTTAAACCAATATGTTGGGACTGAGGTCTATTAGCTGTGTCCCAGCCGTCTTTGCAGGCACTATCAAAGCAACGGTGAATCGAATGCTTGCCTAGTGAGTCTAGTTATGCAGGAAATGGGCGGTCGGTGTGCAGTCCTTGTGTGAGGCCTGTGGGGCCATGCCCCCTATGATTCGCTGTGTAGGATCTTCCAATACGCGCCTTGACATGGAGATCTCTCACTTATGGAAGCAGATTCCCACCAAAATAACATCAGCGAGAGTTACCGGTGTCTTATCTCGCAAACATCTCCCGGCCTGGCCTAATAGCAAGATCAAATCTGGGGCATAGCTATACGCGAGTTGGTTTGATTTGTCAGGTGGCCGATGAGGGGTATTGTCATATATCCAGTCATGCCTCCATAATCTGGTGCCCGCTCTACGTGAAGCATACCTACAGGCGGACCGGTATGGACTCGGCAAGCCGCCCCTTTAGGTTAGTAAGTTTGCTTTGACACTGCCAGGCCGTCCCGGACTTCTCCCACATTGAAGTACGGTGCGTACTGCGGTGCGCCACCCCCTGTCCCCTGTAGTATTGCGGAGATCCCGATCAAGATTGGTCAGTGCTAGAATGCTAACAGCTAGCCGAGCCCAGATGCCGTATTCACCCATCTGATACCAAGGCCGTGACCTGGATCCTCCGCATGGTCTGATCGTCACGTGGATCTTGGATGGCGGAAGTTTCTGCGATCGTTCATGTGGCCACCAAGCCGCCGAATCCGCCGATAACGTCGACCCCAGGATTTGGTCAGGCTGAACTCCTGAAGGGTTTCAGAGGAACCGATCTGGCGGCATCTATACCAGTCGGAATTGCCGGTCCATTCAGGTGTTGGAGGAGTGCCAAAAGTGGACTGCAGCCCCCAGACAGTACCCCCACAACTGCCTGTCACTTTGGAGTGGACCAAGGTACAAGGCGATGCTCCACTTGAATCAGGTGGCAGATCACTGTTTCACCATCGGCAATGTATCGACTTTAATACCACGTTGCTAACAAAGCTGCGGAAAACTGCGGGTGCTGTTGTCGTTCCTTGGCGCTGCGGGGGACGTTTTTGAAATGAGTCCCGGCCCATGTTGTGATTATTTCTTGAGTATACATAGTTTGAATCACCACATATTGGTCAAGGTCACCGGCGGCGAGGGATGTCGGGAAACCCCCGAACCGCCGCTCCACTCCGGGATCCGCTCTGCTAATTACACTTGCGGCCCCTTGCACGCAAAAGGAATCAGAGCTGACTCCGTGAGGGTTAATGGCGAGCAGACGGAACTGGACTGTGTCGGCAATTGCCCCGCGGCGGATTCCATTTCAACTAGGAGGAAACCTGTGACATCTGATTAATGATATCGTCAGCTCCGACCACCAACCGCACCAATAGTGCTGGCCAGATTCTCTGGGCAAAGCAAACGGTGACTAGAGCAAGCCCAGTCGGGATGCAATATCGGAATTAACGAGATAGAAAGAGAGAGAAAAGCTCATCAATTCCGTGTAAGGGTTATACCTCTTTCGGGTCTGTCACCTGGCCAAAAGACCTATGCAGATCATATTCAAGTAATCGAACGATTCCCCACACCGTTTTGCTTTCTTTTTCTGGCAGATCACAGCATCTAGAGCGGCCCACGCATGCATTTCAGCTGGCTAGGCGCCTGCCAAAAGCCAGTTATGACCGCATGCCTGGACCGTCTCTCACCATGCGCGACCTGGCCGTCGGTAGCTTGACGCAAGGTCAGCCTCTGAGCGAATTATTTGTAATAACTCTCGAAAACCACGTGTCTTCGTCGCTGGGACGAGTAGCACCAGTCAATGTTGCGGCCCGTGGCGCGTGGCGTGCATCAAGTGTCGGCGCACTGGAGCCCTTCCCTATCTCTGGCGACCTGGTGACTTCCTGCGCATGTTGTCAGTGCCGTTCGGGGTTGAGAGGCGGGAGAACTACAGCTTCGCCAAAGCAGATGGAGATATTACATCCATATGCCGTGGTCGTTCATGATAGTATCATCGCCACAGTGATTATAGATCTCCAAGTCGCATAGTAGCTCGTCTCGGAAAGAATATGATCTTCTTGGCACAGTTTTAAGCAAAGAATAGAGAGTAGTGTGGCACGGAGAAGTTGTTATGTACAGGGCATTTTCCTGTCACCCGCCACTCGACGAGGAAGCAATTCGCCATCGATTGCCATGGGAATGTGAGTCGCTAAATTGGGTTAGGGGCGATGTGCATTCGTTCCTCTTGCATGACGTAGATCTTCAATCGAAATAACGTTCCAATCGGGTTGTTCCTCCTACACGTCGCCTATGATCTCCTTGTCGGCGTAAAACTTGACCAAGCCACAGGTGCACCCGTTCGTTTGGCAGTCTCCAATATGCTTCTTGGTACGCACGACCAATCCTTCTGGCTTCGGTGTTCCCACGAGCGGCCGAGAAGTTGGGAATGCCCAAATGGAAGGCCAGACCGTGTCTTCAAGCCCGCATTCTCTTTCCAGCTCAGTCGCCATTTGCTTGACCGCAGCGGCGTTACAAGTAATGCTGGTGAGACCAGACGCCCACCCGTATGCGAAGACAGACCTACCAGGGTTGAGTTGGCCGGCTAGCACGGCTTTGCTTGCATCGGGAAGAGTCTCCTGGCAATTGTTCGCATTCTGGTCGACAACACGGATTGGTAGCCTCAGTGTGGAAGGTACATCATATATGGACAAAGCTTGCAGTGCCGTAACCAGGTCCTGCTGCACAGCCCCTGTTCCGTCATCGCCCAGAATTGCGCGGGCCCTTGCCTTTTCCGCCGGTGTTCCCATGGTGTTGACGATATGCCTGAGCGTCTCCGCTGCCTCCGTAACACATACAAGCTCGTGGTCTCCTAACGTAGGGTACAGATGGGTCGGGAGAAAGTGTTCCTTCTGCTCCTGCTCCCAGTGCGCAATATGATGCCGATTATACCAGCCTTGCCTCGGCACGGCTGTGTGGGAGAAGTCAGACGCCAGCGCCACCAGAACCGAGGTATCAATGTTCAAAACCTCTGTGAAGGACGCTGATGGGTTCGGAAACATGGTTCTCATGAGCTCAGTACTGAACCCAGGCACCGGTGGCAATGCGTCACCGCACAGTATGGTCGCCCCGGTCTTGCGACAGAGTTGGAGAAGCTTATCTACCGGGACGCTTTCGCCTTCAGAAACGCGCGGAAGAATGATGTACGTTTTGGGCTGTTTCGTACGAATCCGATGCTTTTGGGCTGCCCTGGTGATGTCCTTGGCAATTTTCAGTAATGGAATGTCAAGATCATCGGTCTCGTCGTCCAGTGGATCCTCTTCCTCGTCTTCACTATCTCCACAGTAGACGGCTTCCTTGGCAAGATCATAGATAAGTTTCCTGTTGGTCATGGTCGAGACCTTGTACCAAGAGAGGCCACCATCCGTGATCACGTCGACTGTGATGTGGCGTAGCTTGGAGCTTGACTGTGTCCCCAACGAAGGCATGATCCGGTTCCCCGGTGCCAATGCAGGCTTGCGGGTAGGATCTATGCAGATCTTGCACCTGATGTCCACCAAGTCTCTCGATCGTTTCGCCGTCTCCCAGATGGTCTCGTAGAACGGGAGGTTGGCACCGCTCAGCCCGTTGACATCTTGGACCCCAGGATCGTCGGCCTGGCGCACTTGCTGTATCTTCCTTTCCAGAGCTCTCGCGTCCACCTGGACATCCGAGCTTAGCGAACTCAGCCTGGAATGCAGCTGCGTCGTTATCCCCACTCGGGTGTCGCGCACGTGGGCCGCAAATTGCTCAACCTCGGATTGCAGACTCCTGGCCCTTTCAAAAAGCTCTTGATGTACAGCTTCCATGGCTATACCAGTACAATCAATTCCAAGTTTGTAAGAATGGAAATTATAAGCTCATGTTTTGAGTAATGGAGTGTGAAGCAACCAAAAAGAGACGCCGTTGAAGTGGGTAGCGAGTGTAGATGTGTGTATTTCATCCCGGAGAGCTCGAGTCTGGAACTGACAATGAGACGTGGAACCTTGAAACTCCAGTCGTCAAGATCCACTGGTAATCGCTGGAACTGATTTTCCGCCCACCGGCAAGAGCAATATGCCTAGGTCCTTGGGTATCCAAGGGGTCCAACAATTGACCAGCTCCCATGGTTTCATATGACGCTGAAATTGTCAATGGAAGTGTTGTCACGATCCGAGGAGTAAATAGTCCAATTTCTCCGTATCAAATAAAACGGACGTGGCTGCTTGTGGCCCTTCCTCACGCAGATATTGCTGGACTGAAAGTCAATCGCCCCACCACTCGTTTAATGTTTGCATTGCGCGCAGCTGCTAGTGGCACCTGCCGACAGACCGACTCAGCTATTGCTCAACTTCAATTTCAAGCGTGTACAATCGAATATTTAAAGACCACTGTGGTTTTCAATGTGCTGCGTTAAGTATGTCGGCAATAAAATAGATTTTTTTTTGATTTTTTTTTTAAATTCTCTCTAAAAAAAACTCATGATGGATTGTTCAAAGTATACTGCACAGGTTTGGAGATGGACAGCAGAATCATGCGGATAATAGGGAACCAAATATATGTATCCGTACACCTCCGGTTATCTAGTCCATTACAAGCGATCGCTAGAATAAACCATGCTTCACCTACAGACAGCACCTTTTGTTCTGCAACGCTATGCTAAAGAATTGATACCATTAGGCCTCCGTATAGTCCGGCATTAATTATAATATTATCTTTGATGTAATAGTCGTTCGATTGAAATGGTAGCTTATTAAAGACTGGCCGGTTTATTATCGCTGGGGCTTGATAGGTAGTAGCAACTACGTGCTTCCATTGAACCCAATTAATGTTTATTCTCACTTAATACACGTCAATTGCCAGGCAGGTATTATGGGCAAGTGTTGGCCTTCTTTCGCGGCACGGCGGAGGGTATTGTCGGACCGTGGTCTTGGATCATCGGCTCCAATCAGGCTGCTCGTCGCGACGAACAGTCCACCGGGAAAGCTGAATCTCACGATAGCGCATCCCTGCATGTATGTGTTGCATCATGGATATCATGTTCGCCTGAAAATTGAAGTTGAGACGTAAGTATACAGCCAGGCTAACATGTTGCCCTTCTTCGCCATGCTGGAGTGAATACCTACATACCTAACTCCCCGTCTCAGCGGGATACCTAATGCACTGCACTAATGCTAGAGATGGGCCCGATAGGGCAATGCGTTCATTCGGACCATGATGCCTGCTTGCTCCTGACACAGCCGAATCCCGACACGACTACTATGGTTTATGGAGTCTTCATCGTAGATCTCTTAACTCTGGTGTGCACCTGATAGTCGGGACTGGAGCCAAGCCTGCCAGAGTTGACGCCATCAACGCATTTGCGGGGGTATTCTGTCAAACGGGACGACACCCATCCACCTCATGAACAATCGTGAGGTTTGATAGGAATGGACATACGTATAAAATCCTCATACCTGATTGGATTCTCAAGGATGCAAATATGTAGGTACTTATGTATGAATGTTGAATGTGTCTCTGTCTCAAAATTTCCATGACCATATTTTGGGCAATATCCATGTAGGTTGGACACGTGATGGGAAGATGTTTTGTAACATTTGCGACACAGTTCTCATTGGTCGAGAACGCATCAATTGGAAATATTGGAAACAACCAAAAGAAAGACCATCGAAAAAATAAGGTTGCGCAGTGGTGGCCCATGTGCGGATGGGACGGCAGAGCACCAGATGCGCATGTTTGCATCATTGTGGGGCTACAGCCGCTGCCCCAGATGCATCCCTGTTTGCGGTACGCGTGCCAGTCGCATTCTGATACGCATTGCAACCACACTCGAAATGAAATTGCATGTCGATGTTGGGCAGGTTGGAGATGATGCTCCGGATCAGTTTCCGCCAGCGCATTCCTCTCTCTATCTGATCAAGTGCGCGCGCCGGTGCGCTCGAAAGAGTCGAAAGGCAATTCAGCTAACCAGTATCGAGATCTGCCGGCGCCCATTGTGGCCATTGCTTTGTTCTCGTCGGGTTTGCGCCTCAAATGTGATAAGTCAGCCTAGCCCGCCAGTGGTTTTCGTGCTATGACGTATTTGACTCGATGCAAGCAGATGAGTGTCTTCCTTAGCTTGGGAAGCTGTCAAGTCGAAAAGTCATCCATCATTCGATGATGCCAAGGTGATAGTACTTGGCAGGCCCATGACAGGACCTGGCCAAAAGAAAATTCGCGTCGCAATCAAACAATCAGTGGTTTTCATTCGCACGCGTCATCGTTAGATTGGACGACCAACACTGGAGGACCGGACGACTGGCCAGCTGCCCAAACCTTTCCATCGAGGCTAGCCGCAAGGTCTCTATGCATATTGAGATGTGGTACGAGGACATTAGAGAAGGCGGCGAGTAAAGGCTCTGTGGTTGATGGATCAACCAAATATCGTTGATCGCAATTGTTGCTGCGACGTGAATAATTGACCGGGCAATAAGGGCGGGTATTGTAATCGAAGCCGCATCGCGTTCCAGATTCAAATTCCAACGATCCGTTGTCATAGCTACCCGCCTGTACTCCGTACGTACTTGCATACCGGCTGCCGCCCAATATCGGTTTGCTGGATGATTTTTTTCTCTCCAGCGCCAAGGCAGGTAATGACGATGTCACGCTGAACCTGTGCTAGATGCAGCTAAAAATGGGAATTCGAGATTAGAAGTCACCAAGCGCACGCAGCATGGCGGATGAATTTTGCGGTCGTTGGTAAACGGAACAGCCCATGGCCACAGGTCCAGGCCCATCTGCCCTGTCGCGAGGTTGGTGGTGCTGTCTACTATTTTTTTAGCGGAGGATCGCGGCTGGTCACATTTGCATACCGATACCCCTGTCGGGCCAATCGTCAGCTCCCATAGCGCCATAGCGCCCACAGCTAAAGGAGCTACCCACCTAAGCTTGGGAGGACCTGTCCCGGTTGGGAAGAAATCACTTTCATCTAGCTGTATCCGGAGGTGAAAGTCCATAAAACTGTCCATTGCTGGAAAGCCTTCATCGCAAATAACCTGATTTCCCACGAGGAAGGTTATGTAATCTCGCAGGTTGTTTGAATCCTGGATAGGTAGTAGTAGCGTGTGTTTAGCGGCCTGGATTGGGACTCTTTTCGGGCCTTGGGGAAGCGTGGTGCGAGGGAAGATCCAGAGGAAGGCCTACAGGCCTACTAGCATTGAAGCCAGCAAGCGCAGGACGGCAGACGGGTCGCAGATGCCAATCCTACGATGACGTACCACGACTCAATGTTTCACGTCACCACCAGCCAACCCATTCAACACTTGAGCACCCTTTGGCAGAGTACATGCAGTACTTGGCAATGCACAGAAAACCTGCCGCAAGCCTTTCCCTTCCCCCTTTGATCTCATTGAAACTTCATAAAACCTTTCTTCCTCCCCAGATCCTCGCACCAGGTCCTGCTTTTTCCCTCCCATCTAAACATCTACTAGCAGTATTCTCTTTTTCTCGTTGTGATACCCCCCAAGCTTGCTACCTACCTATATACCCCAAACAAGCTTTAATACCACCAAAACCCGCCATATACCCATCTACAACCCAAGTACCTCCTGGCCAACAACATACCACCACCAATTGGTACTACCAGCCACGCAATATCCACCATGTCGGTCAACAAGCCCACAGACGTGAAGCAGAAGGAGGCCGATGTCAACCGCAAGCTGCAAATTTACGGTATCATCAACGCATTCCAGGCTGGCAAGGTGCCATCCGTACGTTCTCCCTGCGCATACCAAATTCGATTCTTTCCGCATGCACAGTACTAACACGCGATTCGCCTACAGAATGACCAGATCGATGTCGCTCTGAACAGCTTCCTCGCCTCCAAAGCCCTCGCCAGCCCCTCCAGCAAGCTCTCTACAGAAGGTCGCGCGCTTGTTGCAGATTTCCGCGAAGTCGTCAACCAAGCAAAGAACCTGTTATTGTCCAAGAACGAGGGAAACTTGTTGCAGGATTTCGTGTGGCAGACGACCCAGTTCAACCCCCAAGCCATCAGCACACCGGGTGCGCCCATTAACAAGGAGACCGCACAGCAGCATGGCAACCAGGCAATGGACGGTCTGCGCACGCTTGGAACCCTGCTCATCACCAATGGACAGTTCCGCAAGCTACTCAACGATGCTACCATTCTCCTCCGCGATATGGCTGGTGACGCTGCCGCCAACACCGCTAACAAGGTCCGACCTGACGGCGATGCGCTCAACCAGATCGATAGACCTGCTCAGGATAACACCTGGCACGAAGCCCCTAACGTCAACAAGGATGATCTGAAGTCTCAGTTCCAGAACTTCTACAAGGGTAACCCGAAGGAGGATGCCAAGGATGCTGCCTCTGCTGGTGTCAATGCTGCCCAGCCTTCGTCCAGCGGTGTCAACGACCAAGCTGGCCAGCAAGCCGCTCACGGTACCGCCAAAGATCGTCTTCATGAGAATATGTCCGAGGAGGACCGCCAGAAGGCCGAACAGACTAAGCAGGCGGGCAAGGAGACCGCTGCCCAGTACCGAGAGCGCACTAAGCAATACCTTGCCAAGAAGATGCCCGAGGAGCGTCGCGAGCAGACTGTCTGGCGGTTGAAGGTATGCTCGCATCTCTATCATATGTTTCCCGCATTATTTTGCTAACCCACATCAGAAAATGGTCCTTGAATGCCAGCAACACCCCGACTACCAGCAGGCTATTACCACCCTTCTCGATCTCGCCGAGCAATACGGCGGCCACGCCAGACAGGTCACTACTGGTGCTACTGGCACCGTCAAGGAAGGCCGCTCCGGTATGGCTCAGGCTGAGGCTGACCTCAAGACTCTGATTGAGCGTTTCGCCAACGGCACTTCCAGTGATGACCTGTGGTCATCTATCCAGACCGTGTACGAGGACGCAGACAGGGATCCTGAGCTTAAGGACTGGTTCAAGTCTATGGACAAGTACGTCCGCCGCTGCCTTCAAGAGCAGGGCTACATCATGGAGGAAGAGTCGACCAGAGAGTGGAACCGCTTGTACGACCACGGTAACTACCTCCTTCGCGACCGCTACCGACAGCACACCGATCGCATCGTCGACGAGGTCAAGTTCCTTGGCATTCAATTCGACGAGGACCCAATGAACAAGCGCTTCGGCCAGTCTGTCCAGAAGCTGTTCAACGACCTTGGCAATGATGCCAACGGCAAGCCTACGTTCAAGCCTCACTTGATCAAGGATTTGACCGAGATCATCATTCCTTCCGCCTTTGAGAGCATCGCCTACATCCCCATTCCCCGCATCGAGTTCTCCGACCCCATGATCGACGCCGTGGTGGAGAACCTTGTTCTGGAGAGCGACAACTTCATGCCCAACGTGTTTGAGATCGCTAGCGACCACTACTTCCGCTGGGGCCGTAAGAGCGTTGCCAATAAGAACAAGCAGGCTTTTGACGTCAAGGTCACCGGTATCCAGATGGACTTGCGCGATGTCAGCTACTACGTCAAGCGAAAGCAGGGATTCCCCGCCATCACCGACACTGGTGTTGCTAACCTCTTCATGGGCGGCGATGGCTTCTGCTTCCGCATGAAGCTGGCCTCGGCTGACAAGGACGATCGTCAGAACTTCTTCAAGATTGAGAAGGTCGATGTCGATGTCACCAACCTGCAGGTGAAGTTGGTCAAGTCGAACCACAAGCTCCTCTTCGGCATGTTCAAGCCCATCATGCTCAAGGTCCTTCGCCCTGCTGTGCAGAAGGTCGCCGAGAAGCAACTCAAGGACCAGTTCAACCAGTTTGATCAGCTCATGTACCAAGTCAAGCTGGAGGCCGATCGTGCCCTTGACGAGGCTAAGGAGAACCCTGAGCAGGCTCCCAACATCTACCAACGCTACGTCACCGCTCTCCAGAAGAAGGCGATGCAAGGCAAGGAGAAGGCCGAGTCCGTGGCTAGCCAGACTAAGGTTAACATGGCTGTCACCAAGGAGGACAGCATCTTCCCCAACATCCATCTTCCTGGCGGCATCAGCACCAAGGCTACCGAGTACAAGGAGTTGGCCCGCAAGGGTGAGAAGTGGGAGAGCCCCGTCTTCTCCATTGGGCAAGCCTCGAAGAGCAAGGACCTGCCCAGCGCGCCCACAGTTACCCGCAAGGCCCACAACATGGCCAGCCAGGCCGGAAGCCACACCAACGGCAATGCCCATGGTAATGGCACATTGAGTGGAAACGGAAACGGTTACTCCAACGGCGGCAACGCGCTCAACGGCCACAACCTTGGCAAGCCTCTGGACACCACGTCGCCCCTGGGTGCCAACCCCACCAACAACCAGGTGACCATCTAGGAATGTCACGAAGATCATGATGAGGACACGTGCGGACTTGATTGATTGACACTTTTTTCTTTGTACGAAAACGGGGGATGAGGATGGTTGATGGATGGACAGGTTATACCCCGGTCGCGATGCGCGACCATACATGTTCATGGCAGGAAACACGATGATACCTTTGGCTGTTTGCGTTTTATTTTCCCTTTGTACGACTACTTAATCAGCAACCTAATACTTCAGAATGATTCAGTAACTATGCTTTCTTGATGATGCCCATTATGTGACTACGTCCTTCACATGTTGCCTAGGCTAACAACTATCACGCATGGAAAAGGATTTATCTGATGTTGATCGCTCATGTGGCTATTCTGGCGAAAGAACTCCTTCATATCTATTTACTACTGGCATACTTGCCCTCGCATCATCCTTATTGACATCGTCCTATACCCTGCTCCTTCCCATTTGCCTGCCCTCTTAACTCATTCAATTTGCTCTTACCCACACTGATCTTATTCGGCATCCTCTCCCTCCCTCATCCTGTGGCTATATCATATTGATGTGTCACGAATGCTAGTAGTAGCAGTAGGAAGGGAAAGTGAGGGTGAAGCCCGACCCCCGGCCCAGACACTCAATTTCTCGGCGGCTGATCAGGCCTGGGTTGATGTGGCGGTTTCGGCGTCGCGGAGCCCGGGCGCGGCGGCCTCGGCGCGGGTTTGGGGCTGTTGGTGATGTCGTAGCCTCCGCGTCCCAGGTCGGAGAGGAAGCCGCCCTCTGTGACTGGGGGGTCGAAGCGGCTGTGGTTCACTAGCGGCGCGAATCTGCTTATGCTGGTGCTTCTGTTCCCGTTCCTATTACTGTTGCCGTCGCCGTGGTTGTCGGATGAGATGATCGTGGGTATCGCATTGGGCTTGGGCGGGGCCGGCTTGGGGCTGCCGGTTGTGTCGTAGCTTCCTCGACCCATGGTTGCGGTCGAAAGATTAATACGGATAATAGAGGAGTTAAGTTGAAGTGGTGATGGGTAAAATGCGTTTGGGCAGGTGTCGTTGGCTTGTGATGGTGAAGATGGTGTTGCATCAATGGCATGGTACAGTCACATCTCGTCAACCTGGTCGTGGGTTCCTTATATAGAATCTACAGGTGCTTGGGAGACAACAATGCATCATCCCTGGTGTTTTCCATCTCATTGCTTGTTCCATGGTTATCTCGTCCGTTTGCAAAAACATGAGTATTCAAAAGTACCTAGGGGAGGCCGTTTGACCGCATCGACCGCGGTGATATAGTGATATTTCAATGGCTTGTAAGAATGAATGAAGTGTTATAGGGAACCCCGGAACAAAACATCTGCGGGTAAACAATGGCAGGAGCAGTTCATGCATCTCGGGATCTGGGGTGTCTTATCCTGTGCTGAGACACCCCGGATTCCTTTGTCCTTTCAAAACCACAATGGGGATGCTCAATGTTTGCACGAATGCCATTGGTTGTTGATGAATCGGTGAAGACGACTCGAGTCAACCGCCTGAGGGTTGGGCTCAGATTTCATGTGGTTCTGTCTCACCGCCTTCGGGCCTTCCGATGCTGGTGTCTATCGCAGCTTCATGTAAATGCTTTCTTTTCAATGCATGAGTTAATCTGACATAAATAAGAAATTCACAAAATGAGCCAAAGCTAGTGCTTTACACTTCACTTCCTGTATAACAAATCTCATCACTGAGATACGACTTGTTAGATGCCATGAGGTTGTGAGATGGAAACAATATCAATGGACGAAGCTGTCGCCGAAAAGGGGTGAAGTAAATGACAGGTGAACCAAAGGTTGATGGCGGATAAGCAACTAAAAGGTATCGCCGTTGAAGAATTTGATTAAGTGTTTCGGCGTCTTCCACAATCCTAACCCAAACTTGGATTTTTCTGATGTGGTTCAACCCAAACCATGCATCACGGAATGGTCTGAATATCCTCCTCACGAACAACCGCTGCAGCATACGCATACAAATCGCAACGTAATACCGTACTCGACAATGGCAACGGTGATCGAATACCGGCTTTCTGCGAAAGCCTTGGCGGCCTCTGCGCTTGCCGTCTACATACTCAGCCTCCTCCGGACCACCAAGACGTTGGGACCTCGTCAAGCGCAACTGCTCCTCCACATCCAGCAGGTCCAACAGGTCATGCTCAAGGTTCCCGGTCTATACAAGCTGGCCACGAACCACCAGCTCGCCATGACGGCCCCCCTGTGGGTCGGCAGCGCCGTCAAGATCGTCCAAACGCTCATCAGCAGATACCACTGGCTTAAGAACTTCGTACTCCGATCCATGACTGTTTCGGTCAAGGTTCCCGCCCAAGACACTCTATACCACAACATCCGGTCATGGATCGCAGAGAAGGAGCTCCCCAAACGCAGTCACTACAGCTTCACGGCCGCGGCGGGAGACGTCGTCGTTTACGACCCGAGAACCGGACAAACGAAGCGAACGCCGCCCAAAAAGGGCAGCAAGGTGTCGCTCAACCCCGTATACAAGGACATTCAGATCTGGGAAGGCTGGCGCCCGTTCTGGATCTACCGGGACATGGGCCGCCCTGCGAGCGACCGCCACAGCGGCGGCGCCATGGCGAGCCCCCCGGTCCCATTCGGGTCGTGACGCTGGGCTATTCGACGGACCCCATCCTGAAGCTCTTCGAGTCCTGCCAGCTACTGGCTGAGAAGCGGCTCCCGAACCAGACCGACGTCCCTGCCACCAGAGTGTACAGCACAAACCTCTCGGACCGGCGCGACGCGTTGGCGGGGTACTGGGGCAATGGCGAGCACAAGGCCATGCGGCGCCTCAACAGCGTCTATATCGACGAAAAGGTCAAGTCGGAGCTCCTGACCAAGATCCGCCGCTACCTGGACCCGCACCGATCCCAGTTGTATGCGGCCTGTTCCGTGCCCCGCCGACTGGGTCTGCTGTTTCATGGACCCCCCGGCACGGGCAAGACGTCGCTCACGCTTGCTCTGGCTGGCGAGTTCCAGCTACCACTTTTCATCCTCGACGTTCCAAATCTCCAGAGTGACGCGGAACTGAAGGCGCATTTCAAGACGCTTCCTAAAGACTGCTTTGTACTTCTGGAGGATATCGATTGCGTGGGCTCGACAAAGCGGGCGGTGGTGCAGGAGGCGGCGGAGGTAGCGACGCCGGGACAGCCATTGACAAGAGGTGGAGGCGGAGGAGCAGGAGTTGGTGGTGCTGGACTCACGCTGTCTGGTTTGCTCAACGTCATCGACGGCCCCGACTCGACAGACGGCCGGATCCTGATTATGTCGAGCAACCACCCAGAGCAGCTGGACCCGGCCCTGATCCGACCCGGACGCGTCGACCAGAAGATCTACCTGGGCTGCATCAGCCAGAAGTGCGCCCAGACCATGTTCTTCGAGATCTACGTCCGGTTCCGCCACGCCATACGGAAGATGCGTCGGGTGGAGAAGTTGCAGAAAGGAGCGGATGATGAAGGATGCCCGTCTCCCCCGATCGTGGAGATGACCGATGAAGACCTGCACGACCATGCTGTCGCATTCGGAGCGAGCATCCCGCCGGGAATGTTCACGCCAGCTGAGCTCCAGGTGCACATCTTTGATCATGAGGAGTCGCCCTGCGCGGCGGTGGAGGGTTTGAACCAGTTGGTGACGGAGCGGGTTGGAGCGGAGCAGCGGGAGTTGAATTGATTCGGTTTTACTGCTTTTGTGTTAAAGCTAGCCAGGCGCCTGTCTTTTGAGGAACCCATTGGAAGTTCTGGAGAGCTCGCTGGATAGGTAATTGAGTGCAGTAAGGATAGTACCAGTCGAGAAAGTTGCTGCATACTGTCCTCGGCGCCCAGTGGAAAATTGACCTAATTAGATGCCTCTTGAAATATGTCGGCAATGCAGAGTCCGGTGAAATTTGAGAACCTTTTGTGCCAACCATAGGGACAGCCGCCAGGGCGAGAGTGATCCAGTTTCTACGCCCCCAAGTGAGGAATTGCTGCTACCGAACAAGAATCCTGAATCTTTCACCCGTCCTGCCATGATCTCATGATCCGCCATGATCAAATCACCAGACAGTCGTTGATGGCAGGTGAGAAATACGCAATGAAAAGTAATTATAAGGCCTTCCCCAAGTTGGCAGTAATTTATTATAGTCCACAGTAATCATGGTGGTACCGGCATATCTGTTAGTCTATTGCGCATAATACCAGAACTTGCCCTTTTTACCCGCTTTACCCCTTTTCTCCAGGTCACGTGACAGCTACACCAATCTACTCAACAAAGCATACGCGACCGTACTCCCCCGGGACACGAGCCCTGGGGATTTTCTCCCAGTTGGTTGGCTGATAGAGGGAAGCTCCTTTTGGGGATATGAGCCCCTCTACTGACTGACCAAGTACAGCACGGTCATAGATAGATGCGATAGGAACTCTATGGCGATGTGTATTTCTCTTTTCACGCCAACCCACGGTGAGTCTTCAAAATGGTTTCTTTCGTGCCACTCATACAAGCAGTTTGAGCTGTATTAGAAATCTATTCTCTGGATAGGTGTGTCTAGTCTTAATTTGTTAATCAAGCGCTGTCTTCAAGTTCTATTATTCCCATTAAGATTAAGTACCCTCTCGCGCCCCCCCTTTACGCACCCCTTTAAATATTAGATAAAAAAATATAGTAATAAATCGATTAATTAATTAGTATATATTATATTTTTTAAACTAATTTAATATATAATTATTTAAATTAAATCCTATATTTTATTAATATAATTTTAATTAATTTCCTTTATTTTATCGGCGTTTTTACGAGGTTTTTTTTTTCGGCCGGCTTTTTTTAACGTCCTTTTTAATACGATATATATTTATTAAGTAAGTAAACCCTTTATTAGGGTTTTTATTAACTTTACGCCTCTTTTAAACTTTCGTTTTATTTTAATTTATTTTTCAACCGGCCTTCTTTTATTTTAATTAAATAATCCAAGTTATTAATATATTAATAATTTTATTAAGCTTTAATTATAATAGCTTTTTAATTAGATTATTAGTAATAAACTCATCTTTTAATACTATCGACTTTAGATTTTTTATTTATTAGTTTATTTAAAGTGTTATAAGCTTTTTAAATTCTAGTTTTTCCGGATACCGAATTTCTTTTTTTTAAAACCTGGTTAATAGCTTGGAATATATTAGACTTTCGGTATTAATTATTTATAAGCTTTTTAATATTAATAAAATATAGGTTAGTAATTCTTTATCCTTTAATAATATTTTTAAGATTAAAATTAGTTTTATAAACGTTAGTTTAAATTTAAAGAAAATCCCTTTTTATATATAATTATTATTATTTATAATATAAATTAGGTTTAGTTTTAATTATATTAAGCTTTAAAAGTTATAAAATAATTATAATTTAAAAGTTAAAGGATATAATTATTATATAAGGGTAGGTAAAGGAATTAAACTTTAACTTTTAAAACCGTTAATATAAAGGTATCGTTAATATAATTATTATAATTATTAAGGATAAAAAGGCGTTATTAAAAGAGGTTTTTCGGTTAAGTTTAAGGTATAAAAATCTTTTTTAATTATTTTAAAGTAATAGGGTTAAAAATTTATTTTTTAAGTAATATTTTAAAGGTTTAATTTTTATATTTTTAATTAATTTCGTTTTTTTTTCGGGAATTATTATTATTAAATTAATTACCTTTTAAAAATAATTAAAAAAGGGAGGGCTATATTAATAATATTAATTATTTTTAATATCGTTATTTATTTACGATTAGTTAGAGTATTAATTATAATATTTTTAACCCCGGTCGGTCCGATTATTATTCCTTTTTTATTAAAGGTTATTAAGGCTTTAATTTTATCGGTATTAAATTTAAAATAAGGGGGGATTAATAAATTTTTTTATTAATATATCGATTAAAGAATATCTATATAGCTTTATTTAAAGTATATTAGAGATATTAAAAGTTTAATACGGTGGCTTATATTAATTTAATTATTAAGTAATGTTTTTAAAATTAATAGATTTAACGCTTTTTAAGTCGATATATAAGGCTTTTTATAAGGAGTATCCGTTATATATATATCCGAAATAATTAATATAAGGGAATATATTTTAAATTTATTTAAAAGAGGGTTTATTTTATTAAAAAATTCTTTTTAATAAAGGTAAATAATTATATTATTTAATATTTCTCTTTTTATTTAGATACCCTTTAATTCGGCGATTTAAAGTGTGTTTATTAATATTATTATTTTTAAAGGCTTTTTTAAGGGATTTATCCATTAAGACTTTTTAAATAACTTATATAATATAATTTTCTTTCGTTATATTAATAATGTTAAAAAGAGGAGAAAAAAAGGTTTAGTTTAATATATTTTATAAAAGAAAGAAAAGCCGATTAACCTTTTTTATATATTAATATTATTGTTTAAGGGCTGTTCTTTCGTCTGATTTAAGGGGGGTGCGTGAGGGGGGCGCGAGAGGGTGCTTGATCTCAATTGACAGATCTCACACCAACAGAAACAATTAGACAGGTCGAGGGAGACCAACCACCACCAAACCAAGTCCATGTAAGAAATTCCGTCTCTCAACCGATCGAAAGCCGGAGAGATGGAGCGGCAACTTCCCAGGTGAGCCTCCAACAGAATGGCAAGAGGTATGGCGCATCCAGTTTAATAAGATACTAATCGAGACATCCATACAACCGCCACATTCGCCACTCCCCCGGAGGAGCAGGAGGCAGAAGGCGAGGAGTTCAAAATCCCGAGTCCCGGCTCCCGCCCCAAACTCTGGACCGACGCAACTCCCCTAAAAAAGCGGATCGAGTCACTCAAAAAGGTGATTAACAATGTGAGCGCCAAACTCGAGCATATCGAGCGGGAGATCAAGGGCCGCGATCCGCCTGTACGTTTCCTGAACCGCCTCAATAGGGCCAAGAGCCAATTGGCGCGGTGTTAGCAAAGGACATCGGGGCTAGCCGAGATGCTCGAGCAGAGTGAAAAGACCAACGACGACGACGAGAACCTGCGTATCTTGGCTAGCATAGGGGAGGGGGTTGCCATGGGGTTGGCTGGGGAGGCGCAGCTCCTTCACGGTGCGGTTCCACCATCGATAGAGTTTGGGAAAAGCTGAGCTGAGTCCGAATGCGCCTGGAATGAGGTGCCGACAGCTCGCAGAGACGACGCACTCAGCAGGAATGGCTTTCGGGGAGGCCGGCTCTCTGTCTCATTAACAGCTTACCTCCTTCTCAATCACTCTCTAATAGCGAATCAGGTAGCTAGATTATGTAGACAAGTGATGTCCGTCCTAGATTGCAGTACACTCAGTTCCCGATATGCCAACTATTCCCACAACTAAGAGACGCTTCTATGCTCAAAAGATGAGTGGTATAAGAATTAGTATCCCAACACGATGATGCCTTTGACTTAGGTCTTTCGTTCCCGACTTGCAATGAAACGATGAGTACCAGCATCGAGGCGCTGCTACTGATCATGAGCAACAAATTGCATACAGTGCTCCAGCATATCAACAAAAAAAGCCCACGAAATCAACATAGCAAACGAAAACCTGTCCGTAATGTCCTATATGACATTGTGTGTATGTATCTACCAAGAAATATTTATAATTGGCGCTATCGTCTCTTCTGGATCGTCCACCAACAGCCCCTCATCATATAGTCGCGATTAGAGCGTCAACTCCAGAAACTAGAGATGTTGGCCTGAACCGATGAGACGTGAACGAACGTCGTACCATGAAGAAGATACCGTCGCAATGCCCAATGAGAGGTCGTGAGAGGAAAGTATATTCGCCCCGAATGTGCCGCCTGTACCGTGTCGTCTCGAGGATGTGGAAATGCAGATGACAGCAAAGAGTATGGGATCAGAGCTGATTAGCACAACCCAACCCAACTGCTCATCCAATCCTTCAGTCCTCTTAGTCGAATATGTGTCGTATTCCCATAAATGTCGTCAAACATCTGAAATTGCGCAATGTTGCGCATCAAGAAATGCTGTCCCTCGTACTCCAAATCGATCTCAAAATCCCCTTCATTGTCGACACCAACCGGCTACTTGTGTTCAGGCGAAGTGCTCGTCAGGAGTGTGGTGTCTCAAGACGGCTAAGTTAAGCAAGTTCAAGGTATGCCTGGCTGGATCATCTGCAAGCCTCCGCGCTCCAAAGCGGAGAGCTCAAGACGCAGAGCTGACTGTGGAGGGTGAGGAGAAATTGTGGTAGAGAGACAGTATCATAACTCGAGGGGTTTGATGTTTCCCAAAAAGCCGTATAGTAATACACTCATGAAGAAATGATAAGATGTAGACGAAAGGGCGAATATGTCGCGCTTCTAAAGACCACTGGAAGTACGGTCGAGGACGCCATGTACCTGTCTAGAACCTGCATTAGTATTACTCTCATAGGAACCAAATGCGTCCTGGGAGAATCTCCGAGTGATGCTTACCGAATAATCTTAATGAGACATGGAGAGTCCAAAAAAGAAATAATGCCCTTCATTGTAGAATAACATGAGAAAGCCAGAGTGAAGTGTATGCAGATGCCATAAGTCGAATAGGAGGGCACCTGCAGTAATCACAGCTTCAACATGTCCTCGTAAAACGGGTCGAGTTCGATGATGCGAAATTGCGAGGCAAATTGATCGGTGAAGGGGGCTCTCTTCCAGATCATCGACAAGCAGCGCTTCCAGGAAACAACCTCAACATGCCAGCCCATGACCATGGCCTTTTGGGCATAATAAGCAAATCCTTCGGAAAATTCGGCTTCTTTGGCATCTCCTGTGGCAAGTACCATTACTCCGGGCGCTTGCGCAGTCCCATTTCCAGGGATTGCATCAAGAATGCTTGACTGCATAGCCAGGTGGAGGTTTTCATCCACGCCCTGCTCACCCAGCTTCGTCCGAGGGCAAAGAACTGACGGGGGAGATCCATCGCTGGATTCGTCTCCACTAGAAGAAGTCGTCCAGCCGTAATAGGGCGAAACAGTGACGCCAGGGTTGCGACGGATGTTATTGTTGGGACGATATCCGGTACTGTTGTTGTCGAACTTGATCACCCGAAGCATCATGGATGTCTTGTAATCCATCTTCTGAGCCTCCAGGAAATGAGCCGGAGGGCTGACCTGCTCACCGGCGCTTGCCACTGATCCAGCAAGCGCTTTCTTACCAACGGGGCGATCTCTTGCCAATATGTGATGAAGGCGACGAAATAGGAAGTCCTTCGCATCGACATTGAAGTACTGGTGCTTTGGAATGCCTCTTTTCTCCTTGCATTTCTCTTGGAAACCGATGAAGATGTTCGACATATCGATAAAGATATGAGCCTCACGGCCAGGAGCTCTCTCGTCAAGCTCCTTCAATCTCAGGAGCTTGCGATCCAACTTCATCAAATCATCGTCGCCAACGGCCGGCTTCATTTCGTGTACACCATATACAGCCTTGAAGGTACTGTTCCGAGGGCATGGCGAGTTATCGACAATCGAGGTTTCTTGTGGTTGTGTGAAGCTGGTAATTCTCTTGAACTTTCCTGTGGAAGGTGCTGGCGGGTTACCAACAAGAGATGTATGCTGTGCTTGTGTGAAGCTAGTAATTCTCTTGAATTTGCCCGTAGAAGGGGCCACCGGCTGTACAGGTTGGCATGAGAGGACCTGCTTGTACGGCTGCAACGTATACGATTGGCCTAAGACCGGACGGGCGGGTGTGATCGGTGCTTGTGGTCGAGCGGGAAGGTTGGCTCCTGCTGATTGAGGCACGACGGGAGGGTTGGATCCTGCTGCTTGGAGACAGAGCGACAACGCTGCCTTGTGGATCTCGGCCTGCTTGGATGTTCCAGTCGATACTACCTGATCCTTGAGATATTGTGTCGAGACCTGGGACCGATACAACGCCTCAGCTGCTCTGCTACTAATGTTGGCAGCAAGATTGGTAGAAGGTCCCTTTGTCGGAGTTGGCGGTGAAGACTCAGGTGTGATGTAACAAGGCCGAATGCTGGACATCTCGGTTACGACCGTGTAATCGTCACTGTGATCCGCAGGCGTCTCGTAGCCTCTTCCGTAATTCGGAGCATCTGAAAAGACTGGGAGTGCCGGCGAGGAAACTGGGAGTGCCGGAGGAGGAACTGGAAGTGCCTGTGCGGGAATTGGGGTTGCCTGCAACGATCCAGGTTGGCTTCTGAGTCGAAGCGTGATGTTTGACAGATCCCCCAGACGAGGCAAGGAAGTCTTCCGGCGCTTAGGCGATGGCGAGACGCGGGAACCATGCGGCCCAGGGCTCTGTGCAACAGCCCGCCGCACCGGCTTTTTCAAAGCCTCACCGGTATCAGTCATGATCGCCGGTGAAGCATGCAACGATGGGATGTGACGTTTGGATTGAAAGACGGGAAAGGGTTTGGAGGATCAAGATGAGATGGATGGCTTGGGTGCATCTGTCCTAGGTCAGCATAATGAAATTGCACAAGGAAGATGTTAAAATGCGAGGGTTGGTGCTGGGGTTCGATTGGATCTTGATAGGTGGGGTTAGAGGTAGAGGGTTGGTGGTTAGGCTCGTGAGGGTGGACTGTGGGAGGAACTGAATCTTTAAGTACACTCATCGCCAAGGTGAATGCACTCATCGCCGACGAGGTAAATGCAGCCGAGTGAATGCTGTCGCCGAGGACATTCATGCTGCCGCTGCTGACGTGATTCCAATCGTCGACGTGAATACTGTCGCCGAGACAACGATACCCTCGCCGACATGGAGATCCCCTCATCGACGTCTCCTTTCCATCCCATGCCCATTCATCCAAGCGGGCACCCGCGCATCACCATCCGATGTGAAGATCCGCAAGAGTTGAGATCAAAGCCCGACTACCATGGGATCGAACCCAGCGGGCATCATGTCACGACGGGAAATGTAGAAACAAAGAGACTGTAGTTCGTTCACTCACCTCATAGATCGCTTCAATATCCGCTGGAGATCTCCAAAAATCCAACAAATGTGCAGATGGTCTGCAATAGCAAAGGAAAGAAGAGCGATGTGGTCTGTATCGCAATGAAAGGAATAATTACTAATTACCGCTGAGAAAAAGACAGTCGACAAACATGCCCCCTCGGGGAGATTGCTGGAAAGAATAAATAAATACTATAGTACGATGGAAGGGGACGAACGGTTGCTCAGCAAGGATCGAACTCGATTGTTTGCGAAATAACGAACGAATTGAATACTGTTGAGAGAGATGAAGATGGGATTATTCCAAACATAAGACCATTTGAGCTGGATGATTCATGATCAGCTGAAGTCGAAAGAGAGCCTTGCGGCGATTCCAGGGTGGGCCGCCCGCTAAGGTGGTGGGCCCCGCACTAGCACAGGTGGCGGGGTGATGGGATGCTTGCGCTACCAGTACTGGCCATTTCCCGCTGCCTCCACCACTGCCAGCTGTTGAATGAGGCTCTGGGCTAGGCAGATCTACAGAACACCGTTTTATTCAACTGCATCTCATTCAACCGCAACAGCTATCAACACGAAATGCATAGGAGTTATCACAATTTCTATAGACACTTGAATAGTCTCTAGATATGCGATATAGTATTATGATTTTTCTTTAACTATGACAGGTACGGGCTGATTGTTTTGGCAGTGGAATTGCTCATTACTGTTCCGGAGTCTCGTCTACGGGCCCCAAGATCACCCACTTTTGACTCACCTAAACTCGCCACAGAAAGGCGGTAAGACCACTAACCCGATGTTCTGGAATGCAGCTACTGCAAGCATAGGGAAATCACCAACCCAACCTAGCCGCCCAACATGGATCTTCAAGGGTCCACGGTGCCAGATCGATCTGTTAGTCTGCAGTGAAGCTTGACGCCTCGAAGATTGGTATCCCATATCTCATTACCAAATACGACAGGTATCCCATATCTTTTACATATCAGACCGGACCGTCTTAAAAGATCTAAGACAACATCGCCAGTGTCTCTGCCAGCCCTGCTGTGAACATTGACCCTACATCAGACCAACCTAACCTGGCCAGCTAACAACATGACATGCAGCTTGAGCAACCCCACAATGTGCGTTGGAGCTTTGGTCTTGGCGGCTAGCTTGGACAAGTCATCTAGTTGTGCTACACCGTCTAGAAGTGCAATTGGGCTGTCAACCTCAATTGTCTGAATATTGAGACGTTTACGAAAGGAAGAATATACCCTCGGTGCGGAACAGGGCATGTGAATTATGATACATTATTCCATTTTGTGTCATTGGTCCTGCTCCTAGGTTGTGCATGCTACAGGAGCAGGGTTCGTGACAGTATTTATTCATACAATGCAAGCGAATATACAGCAAGGCAAGAGAGGCAACTGCTTCTCGTTGTAGGTCAATCATATCCGAAGCCAAGCAATACATTCTGGTATCTTGCGTTCCCTTGACACCCTTTCATATTAAACCCCTCGCAACCCCTAAACGCCCGAATCAAGTCAAGTCGCTGAACATGTCTGTTGCATCTTATCGGTCGAAGGCGTCGATATCCTCATCTCGTACACTCCAGCCGTCATATTGCTGCTTAAGGACCTCGTTCTCTTTGTTCATGGTGCCGATCCACTTGTTAAGTACATCGGCAGCAATGTCAATCTGGCCCTGCATCTCGAGCTTCTTCTGCTCGGCGGCAGTCTCGGTCTTCTTTCTCTCCTCCTCCTTGCGCAACTCATCGCGTGCCTTCCGCTTAGCGCGGCGGTCTTCAATGCCCCGGGCGCGATCCGCAAGGTAACGCACGCTGTGTCCCAGCCCAGCACTTTCGTGAGACACACCGCGGTGTGCGCGCTCCAGAGGGGGCTGTGTGAAGAACAAGACACGACCGGCCTCGTCTCGCTGGAACTGGCCACGGATCTCGGCAGGGATGCGCTCATTGAGCGAGTCGTCCAACCGATACACCTCGACAGGTCGTGGCGGGTTATACGCGTTTGCTTGACCCAAACCAGCGGGGGTAGGAACAGGTGCTACAGCCGCGGGACGGGCAGGCGAGGGTGCAAGTCGTTGGGGGTCATAGCCAACCATCGGCGTGGTGTTCATGGGTATTGGCTGGTGGTGAGGCGGCGGATGGTGGGCTTGGTGCGATATGGGTGTGCCGTTAGCAGCATACTGGTAGGTGTTGAAGGCTGGCGGCGGAGGCTGTTGCTGGTAATGTGGGGTCTGCGGCGGCATATGTGGTGCTGCATGAGTGTTGTGCATCCCGGGGTGTCCTCCGTACTGAGGTACTGGGACGGGCGACGCGCTAGGGCGAGGCGCGAAATGCGGCGCAGCATAGGCAGGATTGACTGGCGTCGGCGTGGGAGGGGCGGCGACCGGCTGGAAGTGGTGGGGTGTATTGGCCATGGTGATGTCGCCTTGACTACTAGTAGCCTGCATCATGGACGGTCGACGGATAGGTTCCACTGGAGCTACCGGCGGAGGAGTTGGCGTAGGCTCGGGTGGTGGGGATTCCTGGCGGACAAAATGAGTAAGTAAAGTCCATGCAATATGGCCGATTTCAGACAGTCATGAACGCGCATTCCCAATAAGCGAAAAAACAGGCTGGAACGCGGGTAATCGATAAGAAGGGAAATCGATAATGGAGGGTGGCCTTATCGATGTTGTTTGGGGGAATAAGCAGGTGGGAAATGCAGGACGTAAATGAATTAAAATGAAATGATTCGAAAATGAGACAAGGCTCTCGCCTCCCTCCTTCCTTTCTACTCACATTGGCTTCTCTTTCGCGACAGTGCACGGCGCCAATCAGCGGAGGAGCATTTGGATGTCCCCATGTCGGTTTGGGCAGAGGGTCAGTCGGCTTTGCATCGTCTCTAAGCAGATGCTTGATTGGACTGGGCATCTTTCGCAGTCTCCGAGGAACGTCAAACAGGTCCATCTCATAGTCCTTTTCGCGAACTTCATCGGGCACGCAGCTGGCCCAAGTCTTGATCTTGTTGAGCCGGTGCTTCTCTTCGTTGTACCGCGCCTCACAAACGTAGACATCCTTGTCCTTGGGGAACCCACGCGGCCTACCCTTGTTGAAACGGGTTACGAACATGACGAAGCACCTATCTACGACTTCGTCGATGCGATGGTCACGGTATTGGCCAGTCTTGACCACCTCATTCTCGAGGAAATGCTTCTCAAATCGATGCACAGTCTGCTCTGGGCGGTAATACCAACAGGCATTCACCCACTTTTGTCCAGACTTGTCCTCCCAGGTTCGGTATATCTGAGCAACGATGGGCTTCGTCAAATCATTCGGGTTGGTGATATGCACCCAATCGCCTGAAATTCTCCACCATTAGCTCTGTTGTGCTCTCAATGCAGACGGGTCGCGGAAGAAAACTTACCAACTTTCCAGACTTCACCACGGTTGACGATCTCAGTCAAGGGTCGTCTTCCATCTTCGTCCTCAAACTCGTTGTCGGGTCTAGCCTTCTCTTGCTCAGCCAGAAGCCGAGCCTGTTGCTGCAGTTCGACGGCATCCTGATAGATCTGGCTGCCATCTTCGTTGTACTGTTTGGCATTCTCGAACATCTGCTCGATATCCTTGAGAGCGATATCAACATTCGGGTACTTCTTTCTCTTTGCCTTCTTCTTGATCGTATCGAGCGCGATGGGGTTCTTGATGGCAGCATAGTACTCCGGAGTGGCCTGCTTGTCGGGCAACTTCTCGAAGGGCAAAATCATCAAATCTCCATCGGGGTGCTTGAACTTGCGCAAGCCCTTAAGGACGGCGTGGATTCGAGCTTCCAATGGAGTAAAGACCTTCGGGGGCCGGCCGCGCTTCTTGTGAGCATCTTCTTGGGCGTCCGATTTGCGGCCCTGGCGACCACGTCTTCCGCGTCGGCGACCGCCTTCGTCGTCCGAATCATCGTCATCGTCCTCGTCGTCCTCGTCGTCTTCATCCTCCTCTCCCTCGTCGTCCTCTGGGGGTGGCGAATCTTCGGCCTCGGGTAGCTCACCCAGGTCGGGCAGGATAGCCTCCTCAGGTGTTATGACTTCATCATCTACCAGCTTTTGCAGCTCCTCCTTGAAGACCTCGCGCAAGCGACCGGCATCCTGGAAGAAGTGGGACGAAGGTCGGTTGTAAACTTGAGCGTTATGGCAGATTTGCGCGACGTCGCGGACGAACTCGGTGAAGGCTGAGTATTGCTTCTTGAGCTTCTTGGTCTGCAGTAGCTAGTTAGGTTGGCAACTCAGAAGGGGGCTATGGGATGGAAAAGCGCACTCTTATGGTACTGAAGGCAATTCCCTCCTTGATGACGTCGTAATAATCAGGGACGAGCCGTCGGTTGGGGACGCGTTGGAAGTGCTGCGCGATCTGGTAGCCGTCTTTCTCCCGGTAACTAGACAGGTAGTTGGCTGTGTTCTCGATGATGATGTTCATGTCAGCTGAGAGACCGCCGCGGCGTCTGCTGCCAGGTTCTTCGCTGGTTCCGGTTCCGGTTCCCTCGGCATCATCTTCTTCGCCTTCGGCGTCCTCGTCTTCTTCGCCCTCAGCATCGGCATCTGGGTCAGCCTCTCCGTCGGCATCCTCATCTGGCTCGCCATCGGCATCTTGGTCGACAGGGCCATCTTCGGTGGTGTCCATGGCCTCGGGCGCGTCTTTACCCTCGTTTTCGGCTACCGCCTTGGCTTCGATGGATTCGCGCACCTCGATCGCGTTGTCGGCAGCGGCCTTCGCGTCCTGGTCCGCCATTGTGGATGCGGCAATAACAAAAATAAGGCCAAATTGGCAGGATTAGATTTATGATTGAAAGGGCAGCATAACACTGCTTGAGAAGGGTGGTTTGGCACCAAGCGAACGATTGCGCAACCCAGCAGAAGCACTTTGTCGCATTCAATGGGTTTCTGGCGATTGACACTTGACTTGATCCAGGTAGCTCATCAATTCAGTTGGTTGATGGGTTGGTCGCACCCGATCTTTTTCCGCTGCGTATTAGCGTATTGGCAGGTTAACATCCGATCGCCGACGACAACAGTGGGGTCGCATATGTGGTCTGTGCTGGAGCTGTAGCTTTGGCCTGGCTGTCAGAACAATGTCGGATTTCCCATCCGAGGCCATCGAATGCCAGATCCCTGCCAGTGTTCTCTTTTGAGATGCGTATTCCAGTACTTGATCTTTCTTAGGTCCGATTCCAGTATGGCCATAGCCTACCTACAGAGCAGCCTGTATATATTTACCACCTACGGGATTGAGGACTCTTAAAAGCTGGAAGGATGGCAGTGCACAAGAAAATAGGTAGGTGAGCAGCCAAATCCCTGGTGGTATTTGGACTGAAGGTAGATGCTAGTCTTGAAGCAATGCGTATTAACTCATTAAGTCTGTGCTATTAAAAACCACAGTCAGTTGAGAGTGCCAAAAGCCCACCTCTCTCCGTTAACATTGTGGGTCTCAAGAACTGTGCAACCTGACTTCCAATCCTTCAGTTTGATCGTTGTGTGATTACACTGCCTCAAAAATATATTGATTCAATTCTGGCTACTTGAGGTACTAGAATAATCGTTTAGATTGTATAACCATTCTACCTATGTAGTAAGCTTTCCAAATAGGAGTATTACCCTTGACGCCCATTTACTTGGTAGATCTTCTCCTTGGTTAAGGAAACCAAACCACTCTCCCAGGTCAGGGCAGAAATCCATCACTTGGCAACTACTACACCCTAAGAGAGTATATTCATTCTGGTATGGAAACTGAATACGGTGCCTGTGGAAGGTAAATTGCCCCATCTACTTTGTTGTTTGACATAGGAGTCAAGCTGGTCTGCCTAGCCCCTGAGCGAATGGAACATGGATGCCAAGTTTCTAGCCCAGGAGGTTGCACGTCCAAACATTGGTTTTCTGGCAGACTCAACTAACTATTCAATAGATGCTATGGGTAATTGAGTAAGCTGAACCGGTTGTGTGTTTTTTTTTTTCAAAGGGGATGTTTTTCACATCGTGGATTTACATCGTCAAACTACCCTCCTATCGTAACTTTGATGGGGTGACGTTCCAGGTCATCGATACAGGCCGTGTACATGGTTCCAGACGGTAAAAGACGACATAAGCCTTCTTCCCAGAGCTTGTCCCCAGAGTTTTCATAGGAAATTAGTGAGTCAAAGAGATTGATATGTCCATTGCGATTTCTTGCTAGTACTACGCAGTAGGCAACAAATACATTCTGGAACCCAATCAAGATTGCTATAGGAGTAATAGTATTCACAGTACATAGTTATGGTGTAAGGCGAGGTTCTTATCTGAACTTACTCTGGATTCACTTGCTCAATCTTCTTGATCAATAATAGAATTAGTGCGTGCTGGGACTGTAGCTAAACAAGCATTTATTCACTTTTGTATTCACAGGTCAAGTCTGCCACTCTGTGTTGACACACCAATTATAGGAAAATCGTCCCTAGTAGTGCACCCATAAGCTGCACCTTTCTTATTTCCGCACTTCCACTGAATCTGTATTCTCATCCTTTTTCCTTTCCTCTTCACCAACCCACACAAAAAGCAGCAACATCTTTTCTGTGGTCACAGTTGATCCTTGCCCAAACCAAACTAGAAACAACCCTCAGTTCTCAAGACATCGTCGCACCGATCACCTTGAAACACAAGTAAGAACCACCATGGCTTCTTACAGTGTCAACGACTTCGTCGAAGTCCGAGTCTCCGGCACCTCTGCCAAGGGAGCTGGTCTCTTTGCCAAGCGAGACCTCGAGCCCGGCCACCGGGTCATCTGCGAGGACCCATTGTTGAAGCGCATTTCGCTCCCGCAGAGCGGATCCGAACTCCCGAGCGTCGGGGACAACCTTTCTGAGGAAGGAAAGAAGCAATTCGCCCGTCTCCCCGCCGGTCCCGGTGACGCGTTCCTGGTCGATGCCACCCAAGTCCCCGACCCCGACGTCCTCTTCCAGGACGGTGAGCAATTCATGAACCGTGTGGAATACAATCACGTCCAAATTCCCACGTACCCGGAGTACGCGATCGTGGGCTTCCACACTGCAGTGGCAAGCCACAGGTAAGAATGACACTAAGCTGCACGCTAAGCACACCCTACTCCCCCCCCTTGTCATTTCCGAGCTGGTTCGTGGCTTCATTGCTAACAGAAGTTAACTAAACAGTTGCAAGCCGAACTCTTATCTGTGCTACAATGAAGTCACAGACTCGCTGGACCTCCACCTAGTCCGCGAGGTCAAGAAAGATGAGGAGATCACGGTCTCCTATTTCCAGGACGATTACGCCGTCCCTAAGAGCGTGCGCACCCAGAGACTACAGAAGTGGAACTACACTTGTCCCTGCAGCTGCTGCACCACCGACTTGACCACCTCCGACGTTCGCCGTAATCAGATCAAGCAGCTCTTCTCCGATTTCGACATGCTCACAGCGGCTCGCCTGATGAACAACGCTGAGATCGTTCCCCACAGCGATCGCAGTGATCCGGAGGACGACGAATACGCCTGGCATCTCTTGGATGATACGAAGCAGATCGTCCAGCTGATGAAGGACGAAGGCCTCTACGGACTTGCCATGACCTGGGTTCTGGTGGATTATGCAGCCTGCCACGATGAGGTCGGCGACACACAAAGTCATCGGGCCACTATGCGCGAGGCTGTTAGAATCCGGGAGATCTGCATTGGAGTCTTCCACCCTGAGACCAGGGCTTTGGCACAGCGTGCTTCATGAGATCAGTTGATTGTATGGATTATAGCTACATAACTCAGGATTGAGACAGGGTCTCAGATACATTTCTGAGAACGAATTCATGAGCCGCTTAATACCAGGGCGAAATCGCTGGGAAACAGGCAGAAAACCGAGAAAAGAAACCGGGGATGGAGCTTGTCATTCAGGAACGGCGGAGCGTTCCTAGTCTAGCAGAATATGAGGAAGGAGAAAGAATGCACACCCTAGTGTGGTAGTAGTTCACTTGTGCACATAGAGGCGAATTCCGGTGCATCCTTCGTAATACATTGCTTCTTTTGGCAGAAATCGCTCTTTCCGATAGAACACCATGAGGAAGACCTTTGGACCGGATCTGAACCAAGCTAACGCATAGAAATGTTGCGAACAAAAGCAGACAATTAGCAATACCAGGTGTCGTTGGAAAAAGAACCTAATATCTTCTTAATCTTTCCTAAGCAATCTTTTTCTCCCTTCTATGCCAAATTGACGGTATTTCCTCCGTCCAAACTTGTCCGCACTCCTGGAGAATCCATACCGTGATATACTGTCAAACTACATGCAACGAGTCTGAGCTACAACCAGAGTAAGTATTGTCTCTGGGCACGGAAATGGACAAATGCGTCCTTCATCAACTTGACCCTAATGCTGCTGATGTGACCATCTTCTCGTAGAGGAGCGGTGACCCCATGCAAACTTCCGTAATGTCTCCAGGAGTGACATACGACGACCTCGACTTCAGGAGCCTTGGTGGTGCCCATCAAGTTTTGGACGGCTACTATCCACACCTCGACGTGCTTATGTACACTGTGTCACCTCTTTGTAAACATATGGGGGGTGCATTATTACAATAGGAATCTTTACATAGTTTCTACCATCTTTATGCTAGAGACTACTGTTACCAATGCCGTCGACCTCTTTTACTATATATCCTCAATTCTCTGCCCAGACCTACTTGCGAGGCGTAGCAGTGTAGCCAGTGGCGGTCTTCACCTTGACCGGCGTATAGGTGGAGGAAATGGTACCGGGAGCGGGTAACAAGGGGTTTGGTGCCGAAGAAGAACTCGAGCTCTTGCTGCCTTGCTTGGTGCTGGAGCTCTTGCTGCCAGAGCTGAGAGTACTGCTGCAGGGACCCATGTTGATGATTGAGAGTTTGTATTTTCTATATATAGGAGTTCTTGGTGTTCTTGTGTGCTTCTGTGTTCGAAAGTGAGCTGATTGACGATGGATATTCCAGTTAATAGGAACCTTGAGCCGATATATATAGGGATTCGTAGTCTCTCAGAAATAACAGAAGCTTTGAGCTGTCATTGTGTGTACGCATGCCACCTGAGATATCGCCCATTGTCTCCGTATTCGAAGATAGTGACAGCTGTCATAGCGCTTTTTTCATCAAAGCCAATGTTGTCCTTATGGCTTCTGACTTCACACTGAAGGTAGTGGTGAAAGACAGTCTATTTTGGTAGCCTGTCTGTTGTGTAATTATGTCACCAAGTGCAGAACCCCGGTTGAGAAAGAGTGATGTGGTACTGCTTTGCATCTAATGTCTTTAATTCAGATGGAAATACGTGAAAGAGCATCATAAAAATCTAAAAATACACCAAAGAGCCTCCCGCCCTTCTGCCTCAACCCTCCACTTCCAGTTCCACCTTTCCATCAACCCTGCACCCGCGGCGCCATCTTGATCCACAGCGACGGCTTCAGCCACAGCGAGTAGGCCTCCTGCTTGTCCATCCAGTCGCGGCTGCGGTCGGCCAGCGCAATGTCAAAGTTGTACAGCACGCGCGCCATGATGAGGCGCATCTCGGCGTAGGCCAGGTTGCGCCCGATGCAGTCCCGGGGCCCCACGGCGAACGGCTGCAGCACGTCCAGCTGGTCGCCCGCGAACTCGGGGGCGCCCAGGAACCGCTCCGGGTGGTACTCGTACGGCTTCTTGAAGTTCTGCTCGCGGTGGTAGGCGGGGTACTGCCAGACGGCGACAGCAGTCTATATAAGTTGGTCATTAGCTTGTTGTTTTTGGCAAAGGCCAAAGGGCGGGGATATATTCCACTTACACCTTCGGCTACGTATTTGCCGGCAATGGTGCTGCCGCCAGCAGGGGTCTGGCGGGGTAGACCACCGACAATGCTGGGGTAGCGTCGCAGAGCTTCGTTGAGGCAGGCCAACAAGTAAGGGAGGTTCATGACAGAGAGCAGCGTGATATCCTTGTCGCTCTTGAAAGTCGTACGCACTTCCATAGTGGCCTTGGCAAGAGCGGCGGGGTTCGTCAGCAACAGGTAGGTGACACCACACAGCAGAGTCGCCGTCGTCTCGGAGCCAGCCACGATGAGTTGACTGGTGTTGAGCAGCCATTGGTCCTCAGTCAGGTTCTGTTTTGCAGCCAAATATGTCAGTTTTTGTTGTCTTTGAACTTCCAATGAGAATACGAATGTAACTTACCCACTTCTCCTTCTCCTTGAGCCATCCCTCCATGATATCAGGCTGCGACCCAAGCTCGATGCGCGCCTCGAGCTTCTCCTTGACGTGCTTGATGTGCTCAGCCCGAGCCTTCAAGATGCTCGGCTGGCGCGAGACCCAATTGACGAACCACTTCAGACCCAGGTGCATAAAGACGGCGATCTGGGCGGACTCGTTGGCCAAGGAGCTGATCAGCTTCACCCAAGGGTGGTACTCAGAGGCAGCGAGACAGCCAAAATCTTGGGAGAAGGCAAGCTTTCCGAGAATGTCGAAGGTGGCAAACGTGTCTGGAAATAGTGGTCAATATCAGATCAGAGTAGCGGCCATGTTAGTAGGCGAAATAACTTACACCAGTCTTTCATGTCCAGCTCCGCCTTGCCACTATCGCAGTTCTCCCGAAGACGCTGGATCAGCAGATCAACATACCCACTAATGACAGGCTCCTGCTTGCGCATAGCCCCATCACTGAACGAAGGTGCAATGGCCTTGCGAAGCTTGGTGTGCTCCTCGCGGGTGGGCGCGTTCATGATAGAGGTAGGAATGTTATCAGAGGGGAAGTAGAAGTCGGGCGCCTTGGGCAGCTCGCGCCCGTTGCGGACGCCGTAGATGTCGCGCCAGGCCTCGGCGCTGGCAAAGGCCAGCTCGTTGGGCGCGATGCGCACGACGTCGCCGTACTGGTCGTGCAGCGCCGCGACGTGGAACGGCATCCGGCCGTTGACCATCTCAATGGTAGACCGGAAGACGGTGGCCCGGTTCAGGAGCGGGCCAGGGTACTTCCGCAGCGGGTGGAAGAAGAGGTTGTACACCACCTTGGCGACGACATAGGCGAAAAGCTGTGGGGATGTTTAGTCGCCATGATGTTTCATGATGGATGGTTGGTTGTCACTTACAGCAGCCAAGGCCAGGGCGGCAAGCCTCGCCGCCCCCATTGTATTGGAGTTCAGCAGGAAAAACGACATGGTGACGGTGACCGATGTCTCAAGCTATGTGAATCAAAGAAGACAGAAACGGATATCTCGAAACCATCTCGTAAGTCAGTCTATTGACGATAATACACCAACTATGTATACCAGCCAGCGATAGACTGTCGTTCGATAAGCACACCACAGATACGATTACTACAGGGGTGCATAAGATGGACGGGCATCAGTCATCAAACCTTCAAACCTTCAATCTGAGACCAGGCAGGTTGTCAGACGTATGATGACTAACTGCATAGCACCCAACTTCAGTTCTGACCCGTCAACCTGGCAGCGGGTTTTCTGTCAACAGAAATGACAGTCATGGATGTGTTTCACCATACCTAGAACAGTAAAACTGAGTCTGCTATTCCAGTAACTCTCCAAGTTCGGGTATAGCCCAGACAGTTGCAGCACACGATTCAGTTTCGCGAGCGCTCATTGGGCCAAAAGAGGCAAACACATGGCTTACTGTATCAAAAGTGGATATCGATGTTACTCTGCAGCTTACTATTGAGTGTATATGGAGCACGATATAGGTATTACCCCCCACGTGGTCCTTTGGGTTCGCGCTCTGACTGGCGGATGATACCGCGTTCGTGTCTGGGGGAACATTGGCAAAAAGCATCCCACGGGTATTGCCAAAACGCGAAAGACATGACTATTACCGGGTATCTAATTTCGTAAAAGCATAATGAGCTCTGCATTGCGTGGCTGTGTGGCGCAATGGTGTGGCGTACATCATTTCCATTGGTATCCGTCGAGGCGAAATGACTTGCAACTTGCATTGCAAATTTGGACAAAACAATATGCGTCGCGTTGCGTGGCTGTGCGACTGAATGCTGTGGCGCATCTTACTCGCCACCCCCCTTATGCCAATTAAGCTTGCAAACGTGAAGCTCGATATTGGAACACTCACAGCAGTCTACGTCCATACATGCAACATCAATCATTATTATGGGATGCATTCAGATCAAGATGAATACAACTTGTTATAAGGAAATCTACCAGAAAAACGTGCTACTTCTATACGTGTATGCAATCAGCCTGCAAAGCGCCTTGACCAAAATTCCAAAACCCAATCTCAAAAGAAATACCCCAAACTCCTACCCTGACCAAAGTAATATGTAGACTAAAGGAAATATTTCAAAATAGCAGAGTAGTTATGATTTGACCACTTCATAAAGGCAAACCCCCACTCACATCTCCGTCAACGCCGCCGGCGACGTCGCCGCCCTCCGCAGCGGCTTAATCCCATCCTCCTTGTCCGCCGCCTCCGCCGCCTGCAGCGCCTTGGCCGCGCGGTACGCCACGTCCTTGAGCGCCTGCTCGTAGTAGCCCGCGAGCCACTTGCGGATCTGCGGCTGCGCGCGCATGTGCTTGTTCCAGACGCACTGGATGTGGAACTTGCCCTCGCGCACCTCGGCGCTGACCGACACCAGGCTGAAGCACTTGACCTCCTGGCCGTCCGCGCCCAGCCCGTTCTCGATCGCCTGGCTCATGTCGAAGAAGCCGCCCGCGTCGTTGTCGTTGCGGGCTTGGCCGTCCGACACGCCGAGGTAGTTGATCGAGACTTCCAGCTTGTCTTGGCAGGCGAAGGCGGTGCGGCCGCCGGGGTGGTAGTACCGCGAGGCGAAGTAGCCGAGGCCGTTCATGGGCAGCTTCTTGCGCGTCTCGATGCCGCGGCGGAGGACGGCGATGCTGTCGTCCCGGCTGTGCACGGCGATGTGTAACGGCGACAAGGTGGTGAACCAGCCGACCGTGCCCGAGACGTCGACGCCACCGATGCTCTCGCGTCCATGGTTATATCGCATAATGGGCGGAGTAGAGCGGTCGCGGAAGATGTAGCTAAAGGCGTGTGACAAGGCAGAGCTGAGAATATCCATGGGCTCGGCGCCGTACAACTTCTGGCACGCCGTCAACAGTGCCTTGGTATCGCGCTCGGGAAGCGTAAAGGAGGAATGCTCGGTGTCCTTGGAGATGTTGATGCGGTTCTCCATTCCCCAGTAAGCGTAGTTGGGCTTCGGTATGCGGACAGGCAGGGCCTTCTCCGGAGAGAAGTTCCGGATAGTATACTCCTTCTGCTTCCTGACCCAGGCTTGGAAGGGGTATGGTGCTTCGGAAGTAAATGTTGAGGTGGCAAGGTATTCTTCGAGATCCTTGAGGATGGTGTTCCAAGAAACCAAGTCGACAACTAGATGGTGCGCCACGACGAAGAGGTACTGTTCATGTTCGTTGACTGTCACAAGGTCGGCAGCCATAATCGGGCCGTCTTCCATGTTTAAGCCCTGCCGCGTTTCCTCAATGCTGGGTTTGACCTCTTCTAATGATGCATCCTCCCAAGAGCGGAAACGATGGGACCCGGCAAAGTCGGGTGAGATGTACTGCTTCCAGCCACAAGGCGCGGTGGTATCCTTCTGGAAGCGAACGCGCAGCATGGAGTGGCGGTTGATCAGGGCCTCGAGAGCTTCCTTAGCGAGAGCAGCATCAAGGGGCTTCTTGACCGTCAAGCAGAACGTGTGGTTAAATCGCTTGTTCGTCTCGTTAGATAGGTAGTCGTCGTTCAGCGCGTGGTTGGCATAGTACTGCTGAACAGGCGATAGGTCGAATAGCTCTTCGATGGGGTCCTCGAAGGCGCTGACGAGCTTATTGGCCCCGGAGTCTTCTCGTGAAATACGAGAAGCAAGTTGGGAGATGGTGCGAGCGCTTGCGACATCGGTCATAGTGACTTGGAACCCTTCGGCTCGAAGCTTGCTGACTACCACCATGGCCAGAATGGAATCGCCACCAAGAGAAGTGAACTCCTGGCCAACACCGATTTCCTCAGCTGGTAGCTTGAGTACCTCAACCCAAACCTTGTGGATCTTCTGCTCTGCCAGTGTGGAGGGACCCTGTACTCGGAGGCCGTTGGCAAGAGCGCCGATGCGCTGATGAGTCTCGTTATCCATGGAGACGAGCCACTGCTCCACGCGCTTTCTGTTCAGCTTGCCACTGGGAAGGAGAGGGAAACTGCGAATGACGATCCAAACCTGAGGAACCATGTAGGCAGGAACCAGAGTAGCGAGGTTACCGCTGATCAATGCCATCTCCTCTGCGGCCATGGCAGACTGGTGAGAATCAATCATCTCCACCACGGCATTGGAGTTGGTGGTCGCCCCCAGCTTAGCAATGGAAACGACCCCCACTAGTTGCCGGCGACAGGGCCCAGCCTTGGGATACATGACCATGGCATGTTGGATGTGGTTGTTGAGGGTGAGATGAGTCTCGATCTCTCCCAACTCCATTCTTTGGCCGCGGACCTTGACTTGGGTGTCCTTTCGGCCGCAGAACATGATGTACCCGTCGGTATTGAAGTAGGCGAGATCACCCGTCTTGTAAAGTCTCCTCAATTTGCCGCCGATCGTCTTGGCCCACGTGGGGTTCTCAACGAAGACCTCCGCGGTCTTCTCCGGGTTGTCAAGGTAGCCACGAGCAACGATGCTGCCTTCAATCAGCAGCTCACCAATCGTGCCCAGAGGCGCGAGCTTGTTATGGTCCTCGGGATCTGCAATCCAGCAAATACCACCGAGAGCCTTGCCAATGTTGGCGGGGTCCTCGTCAGGGTTTGTGATACTGTTAGCAGTCGCAGCAATAGTGCATTCAGAGGGTCCGTAACCATTGATGAGGGTGAGATGCTGAGCCCACGTCTTAATGTTCTGAGTGGTAAGCGCCTCGCCACCGAGAACCAGGGTCTTGAGATGGGGAATGTCGGACGGCTTGATGAACTTGACGACCGAAGGTGTAAGGAAAGCCCACGTGATACGGAAGTCATTGATGACATCCACCACGCTGCGCTTCTTGATGCGCTCGTTGGGCACACAGACGCAAGCACCCACTGTCAGTGCCGTGAGCATCTCCATGACGCTGACGTCGAACGAATATGAGGCGCCCTGCAAGACTCTGCTTGATTCCGTCATTCCTGATCGGGCAGCCTGAGCACGAGCACAGGTAAGGAAGGAGTGGTGTTCGATGACGCAGCCCTTGGGCTTGCCAGTCGAACCTGAAGTGAAAATGACATAGAGAACGTTTTGCGGGGTACATTCCACAGAAATAATCCGCGAGGGGGTAGGGAGGGACTCTATGGAAACATTATCGATGATCAGAACTGGAACGCTCGAGTTCCTCCAGAGAGGAGCCTGATCGAGGGAAGCAAGGATCACCTTGGCCTTGACTTGGTGGATAATCTCATTGAGACGAGCCATCGGATAAGCAGGGTCCAGGAAACTGTAGCAATGCTAGCGTTAGAGTAGCGTCTCAGCGAGGAAAGGAGTAATGACTTACGTAAAAGCAGCGCCAGATTTCATAACACCAAGAACAGACACAACTGCCCAGCCGGACTTTTCGAAACACAGGGGAATCACGGTTTCGGGGCCAACTCCAAGAGACTTGAGATGATGGGCGAGCTTGGTTGAGAGTTGATCAAGCTCAGAATACTTGAAGTCGACGTCCCAAGCGTTGACGGCCATCGAGTCGGAGCGCTGCATAGCCATCGAGTGGATAACATCATGTGTGAGGTCGTGGATATCCTCGGGCAGCTCCTCGTTCATCTCGGCCATCTCGGCCATATCTTCCGGGCTCACAATATCGATGTCGCGGACGAGGATGTCGGGCTCTTCGGAAAGCTGCTGCACAGCCGTTCTCAGCTGGAACAGAAGTCGGCTCATCTGGGCCTTGGAAATGAGGCGCTGGTCGTAACCTCCGGTGATCTCAATCGACTGCGCCTGGAGGGAGCACTCGAGACCCATGCCGAAACGAAGGAATCCCTTGTCCTCGACATCGATGCTCTGTGCGCCCAGGAAGTCTGATCCGAGCTGGGTATCAGGCTGGATGACCATGATGTTCTGGAAAGCACAAGCCTCGCGGCATTCGCCGCTCATCTTGGCAATATGTTGAAGTCCAGTGTGCTCAAAGCGGATCATGTCGGTAGCCTGATTCTGAACCGCGTCGAGGAACTTGGTCACTGACACGTCGTTATCCAGCTGAATGCGCAAAGGTACTGTGGTAATCGTCGGCCCGATCATGTCAGAAATGCCCTCAATTGGGACGTTGCGACCCGTTTGAATGACACCGAAAAGAGCATCATTGGCACCGGTGTATCGACCCAAGACGATAGCATAAGCAGCCTATAGTCACATTAGTTAGTCGTGGAACTATGTTAAGGTAGCTTTGAAAGAGCGTTTGGAATTTTACCTTCAGGATCGTGCCAAGGGTGAATGAAGAGTCCGGCTTGCGGATAAGAGGAATCTTGAGAGTGATCGTTTGATCAATAATGGGTTCGAAGGATGCTGACGGCAATCTCGGATAGGATTGAGCCTCGAGTCCGGAGAACTGGGCAGTCCAGTATGCCTTCTCTTGGGAAGCGTCTGTCCCTTGGAGGTACTTGATGAAGCGGTTGAAAGGGGGACTGATAGTCAGCTGGGGCGCCATGCCCCTGTAGGCCTGTTCCACCTTCTTCATGATGAGACCCTTCGCCCATCCATCGTAAAGCGAGTGGTGGATCGACCAGATGAAGTAGCATCCTGTATACTGCGTCTCGATGATGGCGAAGCGCGCAAGGGGGAAGCCAAACATGAAGTGGTGCTGCTTGTCGCCATCGATGTACTCTTGAACCTTGGTCGAGGTGTGCCACTCGATCTGCTGTTTCATAACAACCTGGAAACATCCATCCTGGCCTAAGCTGACAATGCGGGTTCTAAGCAGCTCCACGTCTTGGATAACCTGCTCCCAAGCCTCTTTGAAGCGGGCGATGTCGATCTTAGACGGAAGGCGGTAAACCTCACGAAGTACATAGGCTAGTGGGAGGGTTAGTAGTGAGCCAGTATTTCAGGTATGGGAGTTCTCTTACCTTCAGGATCTTTGATGGTCAGGAACAGCATTCCTTCCTGTAGTGGAGTGCATGGCAATAGGTCAGCAATCGATTCGCGATCCAGCCCGTGCTGCTCCTTGACTGCTTCTAAGTACGTTTGCAGTTTGGCCTTGGGCACGAGAGAGAAGGGAATAACCGCTTTGGGACCAGAACCCGACCCGGGGTGTGCATCCAGGTCGATATGAGCCGCGATACTAGCAATCGTCTTGTGGCGGAAGATGTCCTCGGTCGACAGCGTGATGCCAGCGGTTCGAGCGGCAGCAACAAGTTGGATGGCCGTGATAGAATCCCCACCGAGGCGGAAGAAGCTGTCACTGACATTTATGGCGGCGGGGTCTTTCCCAAGGGTGCGAGCGACAAGATCCAGCATGGTCTTCTCGATGTCGGTCGATGCTTCTCGTGGGGTGGCCAGGGACGACTCGGGAGCCCCCAACGAATACATCATGACCTGCTCCGCATCCAGCCCATCGAATATCGACTTCAGAGACTTGCGGTCGGTCTTGCCACTAGCAGCCATGATGGGCATCTTGGAGACAGGAATCCAGAGACTGGGGACCATATATCTCGGGAGAGTCGCTCGCATGGCTCTGTCGAGCTCCTCGAATTTGGCACGAAGTTCATCATCCGTTTCCATCAGTAGACCGGGGGTCAGGTCTGTGCTATCTTGGAATTCGATGAAAGCAGCTAATGTCTGCTTAGACTTGTCGACCTTGGTCTTGCCAGCCAAAACGATAGCCGACTCGACATCGGCACCCTTCAGTTTGAGCTGCGTCTCAATCTCACCTGTATCACTGTTAGATCTATTCTCATATTTTCAGATGAAGGTCACTTACCAAGCTCCAGTCTCTGGCCATTGACCTTGGTCTGGTTGTCCTTGCGCCCAAGGTATGTAAGGGTGCCATCAATGACATCTTGACGGACCAAATCACCCGTCTTGTAGAGCAGCTCCTGCTTCGTGTGACCAAAAGCCCGCAGCCACTTGGGATTACCGACAAACACTTCGGCTGTCTTCTCTGGGTTCTTGAGATAACCGCGGGTGACATTTGGGCCTTGGATGAGGAGTTCGCCGACACATCCCACCGGGGTAAGGCGTTCATGGTTATTGGGGTCTACCACCCAGCCAATGGAACTGACCGGATGACCGATAGTCTCGGCCTTGTGGCGACGCTCGACCTGCGCGTTGGGGCCGGGGATATCACGCGTCACTGTGAAGACACAGGTCTCGGTAGGTCCGTATCCGTTCATCAAACGAACCTTGTCGCCCCATACGTCGATGCACTCCTGGTTGAGCGCCTCGCCACCGAGAACGACGGTTGTCATGGATGGGATATCCTCGGGCTTTAGAAGGCGAACGAAAGAAGGCGTGAAGAAAGCCCAGTCGCACTTGAAGTCACGAATGAATTGAGCGAGGTCGTTCATCCGCTCGTGTTCTGTGGGGATACAGATGCAGCCTCCAAAGTGAAGGGCTGTGAAGATCTCGGCAATGCAGGCATCAAAAGTGTATGAAGCGAACTGGAGCGTCTTCTTTGGATGGTCAGAGAAACCCATAGCAATACCATGTCCGTATGTCGATGATGCGACCGAGAGATGATGGACTGCGACGGCCTTGGGGCGTCCGGTAGAACCCGATGTGAAGAGAGCATAGGCAAGGTTCGACGGTTTAGCTTGAGAGACGACTGGTTCCGATTTCAAAGGGCCCCAAGCAGTGATTGCACTGGGGAGGATGATGGCTGTGATCTTATCCGTCGGAGCAAGTGTTGGAATCAAATGCTTGGTCTGCTCAGAGAATATGACGACCTTGGCTTCGACCTGGTCAATCAGATCAAGTAATCGGTCAACAGGGTTCTGGGGATCCAGCGGAACAAAAGCACCACCGCTCTTGAGAATGGATATCATGGAGAGAACGGCTTCGGGGGACTTCTCAATGCAAATGGGCACCACATCCTCAGGCCCAATGCCATATTCCTGGATCTGGTGAGCAAGATGGTTGGTGAGATCATCGAGTTCTTTGTAGGACAATTCCACGTCCCTGGATGCGATGGCAAGGGCGTCAGGAGTGGCAGCGGCTTGCTTTACGATGATCTCGTGCATCGTCTGGTGAATAGTCTTGGGGTAATTGCCGTTCCAAGCGCTGAGGTCTTGTCGGTCTGCCGAACAGAACATCTCCATGTCTTCCAACTTGCCGTTGCTGCGGTCTTGGAGCTGGTAGAGCATGTGTTCTAGCTGATGGAGTAGTCTTTCGATTTGGGCAGAGGATATAACCGAAGAATCGTGGTGGGCTGAGAAGGAGATCTCCCCGTCACCGATCGCGCACTCGAGCACCAAGGCGAAGCCACTGAGGTAGTCCGCCGTGGTGGCAGTCTTGTGGTTTCGGAACAATGACGAAGGCTGTTCACCCATATCTCCCGGCTGGATGACAATGAGGTTTTGAAATTCGCAAGCGTCTCTAGTCGCGTCGCTGATTCTCTTGATTCCCTGCAGACCAACATGAGAGTACTTGATCATTTCGGCGCTCTGAGCCTGGATCTGAGACATGAAGCTCTTCACCGTGAGCTGAGGGTCAGCCCTGATGCGAACAGGGACGGTGTTGATCGTGGGGCCATTCATGATGTCGATGCCTTCCAGATCTAGGTTTCGGCCAGACTGAGTGACGCCGAAGACCACATCCTTCGAGTCCGACATTCTGGATACTGCAATACTCCAAGCTGCCTTAAGTAAACTTGTCATGTTGAAGCCAGCCCTTCGATCAAATGAGAATGGCATGGAGTGGGCGACCGTGGTATCAGCTTGCGACCGATGGCCGGCTGGCACTGCAGGGAAAGGAGCCGTTTCCAAGTCCATGAGCTGGTTTCGCCAGAACGCCTCCATTGATTTGGCGTCGACTTGCTGCAGATGACGAATGAAGTCTCGGAAGGGGCGTGTAGGAGACATTGTGGTGCCAGCATAGACTTGGTCAACAGCTGACATAGTCAGATCCATGGAGTAGCCGTCGTAGAGAGCGTGGTGGACAGTCCAGACAAAGTTCTTGGTAGGCCCATCCTGGACGATGGCGTATCTGGCAAGAGCCGTTCCATAACCCATGGGCTCAGATCGGTCGGTCTCTAGATAAGTCTCTAGATCGGTTGCCGTCTTCCATTGGATGAAATCGTCACGAACCACCTGGCATGAACCTACACCGTCCAGGAATACGACTCTAGTTCGCAGGATATCATACTCGCCGACAATAGCCTCCCATGCAGTCTTGAAAGACTCCAGATTGGTATCTGTCGGTAGTTCATAAACATCTCTTAGAACGTAAGAGTTCCCATCGGAGGCGGTCAGGGAGATGAGTCCTTCTTGCAAGGCAGTAGTGGGGTAGGCATCCAAAACACTCAGGGGCTCCCAACCATACTTATCAGCAAGTGCTTTCAAGACTTGGTCCTTGGGGAGCCTGTTAGCTAGCATCTGGAACGGGCGGTATACTGTGTTGTTTCTGGACACCTCCGAGGGCGCAATCGACGAGGCAGTAATGGGTCGTGGAGAAGACATCGGTCGCGGGATGCTTGCCTCCTTCACCAAGGTTATCTCTGGCAAAGGCACGGCTAGGGTATCCTCAAACTCGGACTCGGATTCTGAAGGTGAGGCCGAGTCGACGAATGTTTGAGAAACGCTCTTTGATACAGCCAGACCGACGCCGGCAATACGTTTGGCCGCCATGGCCATGTCGACAAGCTTTGGCGCTTTCATGATGCTCGGGACAGAGAGTGCAAGCCCGGCGACTCGGGCCTTACCGACGAGCTGCATGGCCGTGATAGAGTCGCCGCCCAAGTCGAGGAAGCTATCGGTCGGGCTGATGGGGTCCTTGGCGACATCGATCTGGAGGACAGTAGCCCATAAATCAGCAAGGACGGCCTCGGTATTCGACGAAAATGCAGCCACGGCCGTTTCCTTGGCCGTATTGGCCAACGAGTATAGGTTGATTTGCGCACGATCGAACGAGGCAGCTGCCTCTCGCAGTTTCTTCCTGTCAATCTTGCCTGAGGTATTGATCGGCAAGCTGAACACAGGGACCCAGAGAGCAGGGACCATGTACTCGGGCATCTTCTGTGAGATCCTGGTCCTGACGCCGTCCAAATCGCCCCGAAGAGCGTCAGACATCGCCATTATCGCGAGATCGCTGGCCTTCACGTCTTGGAACTGGATGAAGGCCGCCAGAAGCTTGCGGCTGGCTGAGCCTCCGGGGGAGAAGACCTCGACGGCGACCTGAGCGGACTCGGGTACACGCAACTGCTTCGTGATATTATACTCAATCTCGCCCAACTCAATACGCTGGCCATTGAGTTTGACCTGGTTGTCACGACGTCCGAGACAGTCGAGGCTGCCATCGGGGTTGAACTTGGCAATATCACCAGTGCGGTAGAAGCGCCGCGGTTCCGGTAGCGATGCTTGAGGGGCCCACGAGAGACCGCTAATAAAGGCAGCCTCTGTTTTAGTAGGTTCCTTTAAGTATCCTCGCCCGACAATTGGGCCTTCGATGAGTAATTCACCAACTTCGCCGAACGGAAGAAGCTTGTTTGGCTCCTCAGCGTCCACGACCCAGAGCTTGCAGTTTGCTGGCCATCCAATGTTGGCACCCGTAGCCTCCTTTTGAAGTGGCTTACTGGATGTACATTGGATCGAACACTCACTGGGGCCGTACGTATTGAACAGGTCAATCTTCCCACCCCAAGTCTCGATGATATCTTTCGTAAGGCTTTCTCCACCAAGCACCAGGGTACGAAGGCAAGGCACGTTCTCGGGATTGAGCATTCGACCAACGGTCGGCGTCAGATCCGCCCAGTTGACCTCCATTCGTCGCATGGCACCCGGCAGGTCATTGAGGCGTTCCTCATCTGATGGAATGCATACACATCCACCATACATGGGGATAATGGTATTCTCTTCAATGGCGACATCGAAGCTGAAGCTCGCGAACTGGATTGCACGTGTAGTGGGACCAACACTAAGAATATCCGAGTTCGTGCGAGAAGTGGTGCAGAGTGAACGGTGCTCCAGGATAGATCCTTTCGGTGTGCCTGTGGAACCAGATGAATAGACGATCCAAGCTGCATTAGAAGGAGACACGTCAATTCGAGCACTGTCTGGTCGTGGGGGCAGGGAATCCAACATTAGTTGGTCAACTGCGATAACATGGGGGACCAAGTCGATATTGGCGGCATGCTTGCTGGATGCAATAATGACCCGTGCTTCGGTATCGGCAACGATCTTCTCGTGCCGAGCCCGCGGGTGTGCCATATCCAGCGCCACACAACAGCCGCCAGCCTTGAGAATAGCATGGATGGCAATTGTGGCCCAAGCACTCTTCTCGAACGCGAATGGCACGATGGTCTCAGGACCTACGCCGAGGCCAACAAGAACCCCGGCCAGGCGATCGGAATATTCATTCGCCTCGCAGTATGTCAGCTGAGCGTCCCACGAGTCAATCATGAGGGCTTCGGGTTGCTTCCGAGCTTGGTCCTCGATCATCCAGTGCATACACTGCTCTAGAGGCTCCACTTCAGGGTTGAAGCCTTCAGGGACAAGGAAGTCGAGAGGAATTTCGATGTCCAGCTCGGATAGCGGGCGTGTAGCATTGGTATCACTCATAAGCAGCTTCAGAACGTGCTCCAATGTCTGTACCAAGATGGTAATCTTGGTGGCGCTCAGGATGTTTTTATCGAAACCAGCACGGACTTGGACATCATCCTGACCAAGGATGCATTCCAATAGCAGTCCAAAGTTAAGCATATCGCCAGTATTGCGTGACTCGTCAGGATGGAAGATTGCGGAGTTGTTCTCGACCGTTGGCTGTACAACAAGAATGTTGTGGAAGCCGATGGCTTCAGCAGCCTCTTCGCTAGCTTTGCGGATATGTTGCAAGCCTGTTAGCTGATAAGGAATCATGTCGAGATACTGCTTCTGAACTCTAGACAGGAAGGAGGAAACTTTCTCGTCCTTGTCAATCAAGATGCGAACTGGCACGGTACCGAGGCACGGACCGAGGCATTCGTGTATGCCAGGAAGTCCCATGTCGCGACCAGACTGTGTTGAACCCATGAGTACATCATTGGTGTTGCTGACATGCGAGAGAACAAGTGCCCATGCAGCGCGAATCACGATGGATGTCGTGTATCTGGAGGTGGTGCGCGGCAGGCTGAGCACCTTGGTGATGTAGTCTGTGACGGATGGCTCATAAGAATCGTCAAACTGGGGGAAAGAAGAGGCCTTGGAACCGGCAAATTGCGCTGCCCAGAAGTTTTCCGCGTCTTGTGTGTCCTTGTCCATCAAATACTTAATGAATTGGTTGTATTGCAGGGTGGCCGGGAGAGGCTGCTCGTTGTAAGCCATCTCGATTCGGCGAATAGCATCTTGGTTCATGTGACCGTCTGTGATGGCGTGATGAACCGTCCATACCAAGTACCGATTTCCATCCGGCTCCTGGATAATGGCAAAGCGGCTCAGTGCATCACCATAGCCCATATGATTACTCTTGTCGCGAGCAAGGAACGCAGCCAGATCGTCGTCTTGAGCAACCTCTGGGAGATCATCATCGGTCATGACGACTTGGCAGGTTCCCAGGCTCTTAATGTGAACAATCCTTGTTCGCATAATCGGGTACGCTTCGACTACCGCCTCAATGGCAGCCTCCAACGTGGGGATATCGACATCATCGGCAAGTTTGAGAACTTCTTGCAGCAGGTATGCTTCTGGAGAGTTGATATTCTCGGCCATCATGCCTTCGACAGTAGCAGTGGTCGGATAAACATCTTCCGCCCTATTGACGGCTATCCGGTACAGCTTCTTGAGTTGATCGCGGATAAAACGGAAGGTACTGGGGCCTCCGATAAGCTCGAAAGGATCAACATCGTCAATTTGATGGCGGGATGTCGCAGCATCAGTGCCTGTGATTACTTGGGCTAACTCAGCCAAGGTGGAGTGCTGAAAGATGTCTGCGACAGTGATGTGGTAGTCGTGGTTGGCAGCTTCGGAGACTAGTTTCATGGCAGAGACAGAATCGCCACCGAGTGCGAAGAAGCCGTCTTGTCTATGAATGGAGTCTTGTGAAATGCGAAGGATGGAAGCCCAGATGTTGCTCAGTGCAATCTCGACCTCGCCGAATGGCTTCTCTACGCGGCCGTCATTCTGGAATGAAGATCCGGTAAACTGGTTCAGCTTGTCGATAGGTAGGGACTTTGCGAAGGCCTGAAGACCTTTCCGGTTGGTCTTGCCTGTTGATCCCAAGGGTATAGAAACAAGCGGCAAGATGAAATTCGGGACCATGTAGGAAGGTAACGTGGCAACCAGGGTCTTGTGCAGTTGAAACACGAAGTCTTGGACCTGCGGATTCGCGGGGACAAGATCAATCCCTGATGTCTCCTGGGCTGGGGTAAGACTAGGAAGCGTGATGAAGGCTGCGAGCATCTGCTTAGGTCGCTCATCGTCACCAATAAGAACCTTGTCAACGACGACATTGGCGTCACTGGGGAGTTCCTGCTTGATCTTTGCTTCGATATGCCCAGCTTCAAGCCGAACGCCATGAATCTTGATCTGGAAGAATATTAGTACTGAGATAGGCTGAGATGGTGGTTTCTCTTACCTGAGTATCACGGCGTCCAATAAAGATGAGTGAGCCATCGGCCTTTTGCTGGACTAGGTCGCCCGTTCGGTAAAGGGAGCCATGGGCGCGTTGGGGGAATGCATCCTGGAGCCACTGGGGCGCTTTAATGAAGGTCTCTTCCGTTTTGGCGGGGTTCTTCAGATAGCCATCGGCGAGGATATTGCCTTCAACAACCAATTCGCCAACCGCACCAATCGGCACCAATACATTAGGATCAGAGCTTTGCGTAACCCACAGAGCAGAGCCCATGTTGGTTCCTATTACGGAGCCCTTGTCGCCACGGGACTTTCTCGCGGAACTCGCCCGTGAGGTGCACTCAGCTGGTCCGTATGAATTGAAGAGTCTGATTCTATCAGCCCACAGCTCGATGAACTCGTCAGTCATAGCTTCTCCACCTGTGACCAATACCTGCAGTGTAGGCACTGTTTCGGGATCCAGGAACTGAGCAACAGTAGGCGTCGTGACCATGTGATTGACACGCATCCGACGAATCGCTCCAGTCAGGTCGTTCATCTTCTCGTGATCCGAGGGGACACATAGAGTGCCCCCAAAAGAGAGTGTGGTAAATATATCGGTGATGGATATATCAAATGTGAAAGCGGAAAAGGCGAGAACGCGGCTTTCACTGCTGTTCGTCTCGCGTGGGCCGTGGGCCAGAATGTTGGTGCAAGCCGCAGAGTGCGAACATATTATTCCTTTCGGAACGCCCGTAGACCCCGAGGTGAAAATCACATATGCCGGGCTGCTTGGATCGACTGCGGGGAGCGCAATATCGAGAACGGGGAGAGCTTCGAAAAAGCCCGTATCAATCACGAGGGCCTCTGCGTTGTGTTGTTTGAATCGGTGCTCGTAGTTTTTGGAGCAAACAACGAAATCGGCGTCACAAGCCTGTAGCAGGCGAGCTGTGTCTCCGGGTTGATGAGCTGGGTCGAACGGGACGAATGCAGCTCCCGTCTTCAATATGGCCAGGAGAGTAGGCACGACCAATGGGCTTTTGTCGAACATGAACGGCACAACCTTGCCTGGCTTAACCCCATGTGCGCAAATGAGCAACTTTGCTAGCCTGTCCGACATGCAGCTCAACTCTTTATAAGAGAACGACATACCCATTCCGCATACAGCTTCAGCAGATGGGTTCTCTTGACCGCTGCTTGCAATAAGCTCATGGAGGCATTTCCCCGAAGGAGGCGGGAGGTCCTTGTTCCACGTCACAATTTGCGACAGATCGCTGCTGCTGATGGTGCTGAGCGACCTCAGTGGTTTGGTCGCATTCGAAGGCTCTGCGAGTTGCAGTACCATGTGTTCGAAAGTGCAAAGGATGCGTTGCATCTCATCGCGACCCACGGAAGACAGGTCGAAGAAGGCCTGCACATTGACGCCAGCCCTGGTCGGCGTAACCTCGACGTTCATTACCCTGTCTAGAGGGGTTGAAGTCGAGCTTGGGTTGTCTCCTTCGATGACTAGTTGGTTGTCATACTTGGTTGCATTGAGCATGTCGGGTCCCAATCGACCGATGCTCTCAAGCGAAACCGCTTCTCCGTCGTAAGGGGGACGGGATTCGCTTGTCTCGAGTGAAGCAAGAGTTTCGCCCACGAGTTGGTTGGGCCGATAACAAAACCGGAATGGCGCAGCAGGACGCGCCTGCTCGTCTTCTTCACCCTCAGGCTGGTCTTGTTCGTGATTCATCATCGCCAGACCGAACACCACATCCTCAGCGTCGGAATAGTGGACGTTCACAAGAGCCCACGCCGTCAGTACGATGGCTCGTACTGAGGTTTTGGCAGGACATTTGCCCTGGAATTTGATCTTCCGCCGTACCAAGGTATCTGGTGTTGGCGCTGAAGATAGATCCACCCGACGAGGGAAAGCAGGTGGTGGCGCACTACGTGGAAGCCATGGTCAGCGTTGCCTAGATGTGTAGAATTGTCAATTTGACAACTGCTGATCTAACTGACTCTGCGAGATATTGTTGCCAAGAGTCCAAGATGGTCTCGGCGGAAACGCCAGAAGATGCAGACGAAGACATCTTTCAAATAATGGTAATGATACAAGGATAAAATAGTACAAGCGGATGTTAAGATAGCTGTATCAGGAGTTATGGCGATTTGCGTCTTCCTGCGAATGTTGGAAACGGTAGCCTGCTCACGTCAGTATATTAAGGGTATATGCAAACCAACCTATGTTTCTGAATAATGCCGATTGAACTCTGTCAACCACAACGCGTCTCTTTGCAGTTAAGAATAGTATGGTAAGAGTTCAATGAGGGACGATACGATCATAAAGATCGAGAACAGCAAATGCCGGAGACAACAGAGATGACAAGGCGAAAGGAGTAAACCGTTGATTGGTACCAGGTTGGATCTCGGATGAGAGCAAGTATATGATGGGATTCATCACCCTCAACTACATGCCTATCTAACGTAGCCTACCTGGGTCTCTGATTGATGCGCGAGTATCATAAAATGAATCCAATGTGACATGACCGGTACTGCCAGCCAGGAGCAACCAAGCCACATTGAGCAGTGTTCATGATGCTGTCGACCTCTATCGCGCTTAGAGCGTATGCGTGGACCAGGAGGTTCCAGCCTTCCTGGTCCTGGGGTCGAGACCAGCTGCCTGCAGCAAGGGTTTTCGCCGGTCGCTGGCATTCATCTCCATCAATCAATCAACCTTACTGTTGATAGACCTGGTTGGGGGATGTGACATGACTCGATGGCAGCAAATGAATTGGACCCGACGTCCATCCGGGTGTAGCATGCCCGAGTATCGGAACGTGGTGTGTCGCGTTGTTGATTTTGGCAAGAGCGTGTGGGAAAGCGAATGGCAGCGACAAGCTTTGGACAAGCTTACTCTAGAAAGGCAAGCAATTGCTAATTAGCCGCCAGTACGGCACGTGGGTTCGTCGCTGCCCTGTTCGTCTGTGCATGTTCGTGCTAAGTGGACCGAGTGCCCCGCTATCCTAGCCTACCCCAGCTTCTTCTTGAGCACCCAGAACTTGAAAAGCTACGAGTACTTCCTCGACATCCAGGATCCATATTGCCCTACCATCAACCCATTTAAACAGAGGAGTGCGCCCCCGCTTAAACGAATCGTGTTCGGCTAGCGCCCAGCCTGATGGGTATTCGGTAGTATTCTCGTTTCCCAGAAAGGTCAATGTCACCATCTACGTGGAACGCGGTCAACGTTAAACTACGGGTCATTTCCTCTTTCGTTGCATAGTAAGCACTCGAAATGGCCAAGTGGAAAAGCTGGCTCCTTTGCCTCTGGGTACTGTTGGAATCCTTCATCAAGACATGAAACTTATGTACTGCAGTGCCCAGGGCAATGGGATCATGGCTAGGATCATGCTGCGGGCCAACCAAGGCACTGGAAGCATGGCCAGAGTCATGAGGCGAGCCCGATGGGTTACTTGGAGGTATCCGGAGTCGCCTCATCTCGCCTTATTGCCTTGACAAATCTCGGTTGGTTCCAGCAGCTGTGGCACGTTGATGAATCCCGTCAAGTCACCACTCACCGAGCCACACCCAAGCTCCCCTATTGAGAACTCCAGACTTCCTCTCGCCGGTGCCCTCATTGACGTCCTGGACTTGTGACCCCATCTGGCCTGCCCTTTGTTTCGTTTTGGTCGACAGCAGCACCGGTTCAGCGACCGCACATTTCAGGATGTGGCCTATGTCAAATGCCCTCTACCCGGGCCTCGGGAACACAGAGGATCGTCCTTTGACCGCCGACAGCTGGAGGAGCCATCGTGGTAACCCCTTTGCCAAAGCAGGCTCTTCACATACCAAATCTCGCCGATCTTCGCGGCGACTGTCGTTCCCTCGACCTGCCGCCACTCCCGGCAATCGTTCTTCGGAAGATTCGGGCAACGAAACCGACCGCCTTCACGCTCTACTTAGGAGGTCGCAGGATGCTCTGGGCGCCCTCGCAGCCAAACAAAGCGCCGAAGATGTCATTGGAGAGCCGGGTCCTAGCCGCCAGAATGGTCGCCGTCTTCGCGATTCGGTTAACACCTTCGGAAGCACCGCCGATTCTGATCAGTGGCACGATCCTTTGTGGAAAACGCTCTCGGGCCAGTCATCTACCTACACAAGCTCAACAAACGACAACAACGGCGACCAGGTCGTGGCTCAAGCCACCGGGATCAACGAGTCCTCAAATGCAGCATCAGATGTTCCACTCCCTCAGTCGAACCCGGAGTCTACAAACCCATCCATTCATGAAGGCCAACATAGCAGTGATGAAGAGAGGGATCTGGCGACAGAATTATCTCCAAGTAACGTTCCGATCGGGGCCGTACTGCCTAGTAGCTCAGCTGGAGAAACCTTTTCTGACCAGGCATCTGTCACGCTTGTGAAGACGAACACCATGCTGTCCCAATCAATGCCAAGCTCTTCTGGAGGCCAAAGTGCTGGCCTCGACTCTGAATATGACCGGCACACCGATTCGAGTAGCTTCAAAGGTGGAAAAAAGCAACGGAATTCCGGAACCATGGCTATCGCGACCAGCGTCGCTGCAGACGAGACCAGTGATGACGATTCCCATGCAGGAGGGAACAGCATATACGACGAGAAGTTAGAAGAGGCTATTGCATCAAATGAGAAAGCCAAGCGCCCGGAGAAGGTCGTCAAGTTTGACAATATCGACGAGAAGACTATTGAGTCGTCGTCGGTCTCAGGAGACCCTGAGAAATCCCAAGTCGACCCTCCAACCGCTGCAACACCAGAGGCTCTAGGCATGTACGGTCTGCCTCTGTTCGCCCTGACTTCAGCGCTGTCCATGGCCGTCTTTCTGGTGGCTATGGATGTCAACGTCATCGCCACGGCAGTGCCCCATATCACAGGCGAGTTCCGGTCGCTTGAAGATGTTGGTTGGTACGGATCTGCTTTCTTGATGACAACGTGTGGGTTCCAGGTCCTGTTCGGCCGTATTTACACCATTTTCCAAGCCAAGTGGGTATTCGTCTCGGCAATTCTCGTCTTTATGGTCGGCAGTCTCGTGGCGGCTCTGGCCTCCAGCTCTACTATTTTCATTGTGGGTCGGGCCATTCAGGGCATGGGCACCTCGGGTATCTTGTCTGGTGGCCTTATCATCATCTCCCAGGTGGTGCCTCTACGAATGCGATCCTTCATTGGTGGTGCTATTGGTGCCATGGAAGGTGTCGCCATGATATCTGCTCCCGTCCTCGGTGGAGTCTTAACCGATAGACTCAACTGGCGCTGGTGTTTCTATATCAATTTGCCCATCGGCGGCTTCGTCTTGATTGTCGTCTTTCTTTTCCTGCGGATCCCTGAAGCAAACCGACCGCAGGCTGCAAAGAAGGCAACATTCCTCCAGACGATGTATCAACTCGACGTCATTGGAGCTGCGTTGCTTATGCCGCCCATAATATGCCTTTTGTTGGCACTGCAGGATGGCGGTAGGTCTTATCCATTTCCCGAACTCGCCCGAACTATTGGCTAACATGATCCTACGTAGGCACCGGTCATTCATGGAGCAACCCCCAAGTCATTGGGCTGCTCATCACCTCAGTTGTTCTCTTTGGTGTTTTTGGCTACTCCCAGCACAGGCACGCGGATGTTGCCATGATCCCCTTCCGGCTCATCAAGCAGCGATCCGTGCTGGCTGGATTTTGGTACATCCTGTGCACATCCAGTGCCTTGGTTATCATGACCTACTTCCTGCCGTTATGGTTTCAAGTCGTCAAGGGTGCCAGCGCCATACAGTCTGGTGTTGGCCTGCTACCCATGTTGCTTGGCGTTATTTTCTGCGTCATCATCAGTGGCTTCGCAGTGTCCTGGTTAGGTTACTACACCCCGTTCATGATCCTAGGCACCGTTTTGATGTCGGTCGGGGCCGGCCTTCTGACGACCATCACGCCGGATACCTCAAAGGTGCTCCTTATCCTCTTCCCCGTTCTCTTCGGTGCCGGCATTGGCGTGGGCTTTCAACAGCCCATCATCGGCTGTCAGGCGGCCCTCCCCAAGGAGGACATTCCTGTGGGCACCTCGATCATCGTGTTTGGGCAGACGATCGGGGCCGCCGTCGTCCTCTCGGCGGGCGACTCGGTGTTCCAGACCCGGCTCACGGCCAACATCAAGGAGTACCTGGACATCAGCCTCGAGAACTCGGCGCAGATACTGCAGTCCGGGCCCAACTCGATGATCAACACGCTGGCGCCGGAGCAGCTGCCCATTCTCATCGCGGCAGTGAACAAGACCATGAACCAGGTCTTTTACGTCGCGTTGGTCATGGCGGCATTGTCCGTGTTTGGTGCGTTGGGCATGGAGTGGCGGTCGGTCAAGAACCCCAGCAAGGAGAAGAATAAGGAAGGGATGCGGAGCAAGATCTCGTCTTGTTTCTTGTAATTTGTAATATGCGGGCAACGTCCTTACATGTAATTTTGATGTTATGTTTTCACGGTCATTACTGTCTGGTGAGGGAAGGTAAAATCTACGTAAATACCAATCCAGGAGTTATGGAGTTTGTTTTGAAATATATTCAACATGGCATGGAACCAAATGTTCCGAGAGATGTTACCTACTGTCTCAACAATGCACCTACATACATAGCTGGAAATGCATCACCTGTTAATTAAGAACTCTATTACCTTGTCGAACTTCAACCCAGGAGATCTAGGAATGCCTCGAGTCACTTCGGGTCGAGGTTTGGCTATTACTCAAACTCGTTGAAACGCTTTACACACCTGTTATCTCAATCTTGCCTGTTTTGCGCGCATCCTTAAGATTTCTCCCTCAACCAGCGCCGCACTTATTTAACACTTTTGTGCTGACAACACCATTTCGACCAAGGAGAAAGAATACTGATTATGTATGTGACTATTCCCAATGACCTGCCTAGTTACAGCATACAATCTTGGACAAACTGCATACCGTTTTGAACCACTCTATCAACCTCCTTAGCGCTCAAAACATCTCCCATCTTCTTGCCCTCCTTGGCCCCCGACTTCGCGTCATCCGAGAGCAACAAATCCGCCGCCCCAAACACCTCAGCCGGCGCCACCGTCGTCCGCCCCGCCTTCAATACGTACTTGGAGATCATAATCGCAAACACCTTCCTCCTCAACTGATCATCTTTCACTACCGCGGCGGGCCCGCCCTTCAGACCACAGACGGCGGCCGCGTCGCCGCGACGCGGGCTCACGAAGTACGTCACCGTGTAGAAGGCCTTGTCGGTCCAGGTGAGGATCTGCGACGCAACGGCGTAACTCTGCAGGGGCTTGATCTCGCGCATGAACTTGCACTGCGCGCCCGCGAGGACGAACAGGGCGCCCCGGGCGGCGAGGGCGTCGCTGAGCAGCGAGGTCAGCAGCGCGGCGCGCGAGACGTCGGCGTCGGCGAAGAAGGTGCTGTTGGACTTGTGCATGTTGATGTCGAGGTCCAGGAGGATGGCGCTCGAGAAGGTAACGTTATGGCGGAAGAGGGCCGGGTGTGCGGCCGCCAACGCGACGTCTCCTCTTGATGAAACATCGCTCGGCTTCTTGGATTTCTTGCCACGTCCAAACAGGCGCGGCGCGAGCAGGCGGCGGACCGAGGGGAGGAGCCGCAGCGAGTGGACGAGGGGCAGCGCCTTCAAGTTCGCGAGGGCGAAGCCGAGCACGCTGGCCAGGCCGGCGAGCTCCCAGTAGGACGAGAGCCGGAGGCGGTGCGCTAGGGCCAGAACGCACTCGGGCATCGTTTCACGAAGGGGGAGAAGGCCCCTTTCGTCCAAGAGCTTCTGCATCGCGGTGATTCTGTCCATGGCGAGTCAGCCAGGAGGAGTTGGGCTTGCGTCTGCTTTTTCTTTTTGGGGTATGGTACGAAAATGTCGTATTGCCAAAACAAAGGTCTCCTCTTCTTAACTTGGAATTGGAGAAAAGAGAAAAGAGTATCGTACCATGGACACGACAACAACAACACCGACCACGGGTTCGCAGGTGGTGGTTGATACCACATCGCCTAACTTTCGAACCCACCCTGCAGCATTGTCCGCCGACAGGGGGGCCGGACTTTCGTCGACTAAACCAACATTAGGCAATGGGAAGAAGCACTGGTTCATCCGGTCTAGATGCGAAATGTGCTACTCACTGACACCTCCCCATTGCATCTCTGGCCGTTGAATCGGTCACATCGGTCCACCCAGGTCCATGGCATGGGTAATTCTGACAGAAATCCCAACAAGAAAAGGTACGTAATATTTGCGACAAGGCCTGGCCTAGTTTCGAAACAGGGTGCTGGGGAGACAGTTGAACTGTGCAGATGGGGCGTTCCGTCCCGTCAACCTGGTCCTGGCATCACGGAATCTTCCTTGCTTACGGTACTTCTAACTAAAGTACACTGCATGCTTATCCTGCTGGAATCGGCCAGGGCATATTTACCCGGGCTGGACGTGGCCGCTTAAGTAAGTCGGTAAGCAGCGCGAGTCATGAACGACAGGCATCTCGCCGGGTTGTTGACCCCTGGAGCCATGTCAGTCCAAGGGAAGTAAGCACCGGGGGTAATCCAATCGATGCCGAAATCAGGAAATTGGTGAAATAAGAAAAGAAGGAAGAAAAAGAAAACCCAATCGAATAGCCAATCTACACGAGGTTATCGAGCACGTCATGGCGCGGCGGCGACTCAGTGGCTGCACACCCTTGACGCCGTCAGTAAAATGAATGCATCTGTGTGTTTGCAGGACTCGAAACGTGCGCAAACTCACTTAAGTGGAGGTGCCTGTGGCCCTATGGGGATTATGCAGAGAGCACAGCACGCCTTGAGACCTGTCACACACGTGGTCCGGCTGTCGCGTCGGTCAGGCTTCTTTCTCCCAGCAACCCGGTAAAGCTCAAGCCGGTAGAGCTGGTTGCTGGCCTGCTGAGCTTGTTTCTGTGCACTGGAACCTACCGCTCAGCGGTGTCGCTGGCTAAAGTCTGGTGCGCTACAGCGAGCCACAGCGACCAACTAGCAGCACGCAGGAACATCCAATTAGGGGCAGTTAACACAACATTGAACAGCGACACCAAGATTTGATGCCGTGTTTCCCACCCAGTAGAATGAAACAATATACCAATTATTGCTATCTTATTAAATAATTAGTGAAATACACCAATATGTTAAGTAAGCCAAATACACTTATTTTAATTTGTACAGAAATGCGCGATGGGATAATGACACTCCATGAAACCGCTTCTCGAACTGCTTTGTATTGACTGAGATGTAATGTTACCCCTCAACCCGTCCATGTAAGTGACAGTATTCCTCCTCAGGGGAAATGTGGCCAGTGACGCCGAAGCTTCCCTAAATCAAAAGATCGGCTTTAAAAAAAGAGTCAGATGGGAAAGACAATTAACAAGTGCATAGTAGAAAATTGCCATGTAAACAATAATAAGTTATCTATACCAGAATCAAATAACGTTAAAATATAATACAATGATATCTGCATACACCCCTATCTTTACAGTCAAGCCCAACCCCCTATTCCTCAGCGCCGCCGCAACAGCGTCTCCTCCAAATCCTCATCCCGATAATGGCTCTTCTCCTTAACCTGCACCAGTCCTACCCCGCCGTAGACCGCGTCCTGCAACCTCCGGCTCGCCCCCGCCATGCGCTCCGCGACGCGGCGACAGTACGCCTCGTACTCTCCCCGCAGCTCCGCCGCGCCAAACGCCGCCGCCAGCACGTACTTGGCGTGCACCCCGATGACCTGCGCCCCCTTCTGCCCGAACCCAAACGACGTGACCGAGAACGCCTTGATATCGCCCAGCGGCTGCCGGTACGTCTCGCTCGGGAAAAACAGCAGATCCCGATCCCGCAGCTCCGCGTCGATGTTATCCGCGTTGCGATTTCCGGGAACCAGACCCGTCGCCAGCATCTGCAAGCTGCCATTCACCGCAAACGCGCCCGCGGCACCCTTGCCGTGGCCCAGGAGACTCTTCTGCAGCACGCAGGGTAGGACGTTCCCCTTGGTGCGGCCCAGGTGCCTGAGCTGGCTCTGGATGACCGCCGTCTCGTTGACGTCGTTCTTCTTGGTGCTCGTCCCGTGCAGGTTGGCGACGTCGAGGTCGTCGATCGTGAGGCCCCAGGTCGCGAGCGCGCCGCGCAGGGGCGAGATGGACGGCTCGTGCCGCCAGAAGTCGTTGCCGTACATGTTGCGCACCTCGCGCACGGCGCGCTCGGCGTCGGCCTGGATCTCGCGGCGGTACTCCTCGGCGTACTGCTCGGCGTGGGCGCCGCCGAGGCCCTGGTCGAACTTGATGTTCTTCACGACCCCCTTGTCGGCGCTGTAGGTGCCGTTCTCGAGGGCGGCGAGGCGGCCCTGCAGCCAGCCGAGTTCGAGCTTGCGCTTTTCTTCGATTTGGCGCATGCGGTGGAGCAGGCGCTGGCGGCGGTGGTTGATGTCCAGCATGCGAGATGGGATGTTAGAAGACTGTTCTCGCTCAGCGGCGATGGTCAGAACACCCTTGCCAGGCGCGGGGACGGATCGTCCGATCTTGTCGGATGCTGTATGGGTCAGGGCTATGATGCCACGGATAGGAAGACCCATATCCAACGCCAATTGAGCCGTGGTCAGGAGCTGGATACCGGCACCCTCGCCTTCGACGAACCCGGCTCGGGTAGTCGTGGTTGGGCGGGAGGCTTCCTTTGGAGTGCGACCGGTTGCCGCATCTTTATCCAAGTCGATCGTAGCTTTCATGTTTGCAAATTCTGATTGGTAATTAGTTTGTGATTCATGGAAAGGGTGAATCGATGGAGGGAAAAAGGCTTACCAGCTGCAATGTCTCGTTCGAGGGCGTCCGTACCACCCACTAGGACAGCCTTGGCCTTGCCAGTAACAATCAGGTCGTATCCCGTATCAATACTTTCCAGCGACGTGGCACATGCGCCAACAGGAGTGCGGATGGGACCCGACGAGCCAAGAAGAAGCATGTTGATCCATGCTGCCGTCGTATTGACGAAGGTCTCGGCCAAGATGTCACTTTGCACTTGACGATCCAAGTATCTGCGCTTGAACATCTCGTGCAGGGACTTCAGACCACCAAGTGACGCACCGACGGCGTTACCGAGCTCCGACTCGTGTAAATGGTCGTAAAGCTCATAGGGGTCGGCGATACCCGCACTCAGGAACGCTTCGACCGTCGCCACCAAAGCGTATAGTGTGATAGGGTCCACTTGGGTGATGATGTCCTCCGGGATGCCGTAAGCGCGGGGGTTCCAGCCGGCCGGGACCTGAGCTCCGACCGCGTTCCGGAAGTGGAAAGCCTTGGGAATCAGAAGAGTAGTACCCGCCTTCAAGGTCGCTGAGAATTGGCCGTCTTCTTTTTCGGTGATGACCACCTTGTCCCCGTGCTCACGCTTCAAGTCCTGAGCCGTCTCGAGCGATACGTCAAACGGTGCCAGATCTTCGGTGACCACAATCTCATGTAGCGTCTGTTCCTGATCCGGTGCAGTGAGATCGTGCTCCTGCTTCTCGATGATCCGGATACCGGTGTGCTCGATGATGTAGCTTTGGTACTTGGTCTTCACCTCCAAGTCCGCGATGGGGCTCGAGGACTCGACGTCAAGCCAGCCACAATAGTCTTTGCCCTTGAGAGGACCGTTGTGGTACTTGATGAGGCCCATGATCCAGGCAAGCTCGACGCATCCGTCGACGGAGAAGGTGTCGCTGCACTCGGCTTCCCAGCGGGTACGGGCACTGCCACATGGACTGATCTCGCCAAACCCAACAGCGACGACGATGCGGTCCAAGTTCACCATGCCCTGCAGCTTGGCACCCAACGACTCAATCTCGCTCCATTCCGGCATAGCCGCTCCCTCGACCTGGATCTTGGCCTTCTTGGCAAACTTCCGAGCCACGGGCACAGCTACCCCGCAAGACTTCTTCTCCTGCGCATCCTCCCGAGCAATAGCCTTCTTCGTATCGCTTTTCGAGTTAATGCGCTCCTGGATCTGGTCCAGCACCGGCTTCAGACTCATCGTCGCCGACAACCCACCCGTCAAATCCGCCATGAGCGGTTCGAGCTCGCAGAAAGCCGCGACGCTATCATCCATTAGGCCCGTGATATGCCACGCCATCTCGGACGCCGAAAAAGTGCGGACCCCCAAGTCGGCCTCGATGCCCGTAGCCAGGATATCGTTGTTGCTCATGAGCCCTGTCCCGCGGGTCCAGCCAATCACGGTACCGCAGAGGGTGATGTAGTCGTTCCAGTCCTCGGACCACCACTTGTTCAGCAGGGCCTCGAGGCCGATCTTGGACTCGGCGTAGAGGCCGTCCTGGCCGAAGATGCCGTGGTTCGGAGAGAGAGGGAGGACGACGTGGGTCGGGTGGGTGTGGATGCGTCGGGGTTCCTTGTTGGACTTGATGCAGCCGAGGAGGCGGACCAGGTTGGTCAACATGACCCTATGGGCCAGCTCAGACTTGTCGTCGATTCCGTCTACGGCGCGACCGGCTTCTCCGAGGGCGGCGAAAGGGACGACGTGGTCCAGATCCCAACCAAGCCCGCCCTTGGCCTCATCGTCGTAGATGTACTTGATCAGGTTCTGCGTGTCCTGGTGACTGCCGCCATTGAAGGGTGCCACCACCAGTTGCGACTCGCGAGCACCATGCCGTCGGTAAAGGCTCTGGTAGTAATCGCATGTCTCTTTAGAGTAGGAGCTCGTCGTCACAATCACCTTGGCGCCAGCCGCGAGGCACATGGAGAGAATCTCGGCGCCAATGGAGTCTCGGCCGGCACCCGTGATCAGAATGGCTTTTTCATGGAACGATATGCCGTCCCGGGCCGCGCGCTGGAACCACTTGAGGTAGATGGTGGTGATGTCGTCGTTGCGACGCCATCCGCTGCGTCCTTTGCTCTGGAGCTCGGGGACCCATTTCAGACCAGCCCCGACATGGACGGTTCCGCCTTCGGACTCGACGCCATCAAACGCGATGGAGTCCGAATAGACAGAGGTGATTAATGTTTCCGCGCCATATGCAGGCCGCTCGTGGCGGCAGCTGAAAACGGCCTCGGACTCGGAGGGGCCGGAATCTGTCGACTGATCCGACATGGGAGATGCATCATCGTCCAGCTCATCGGGCGATCGAACAGACACACAGTCCGAGGTTCCTCGAGAAACTCGCGGGTATTGGTCCACACTGATGTTCCCCTTCTCGTCGACCCTCAGCACAGGCACCATCGAGCAGATGGAGTACTTAAAGATCGGCTCGTCTCTCGAGATGGACGCGTTGCAGGTCTTCTGCAGATCCTCAAGCCACTCCTGTGTCGCATCTCTCCGAGGCGACTCCGCCAGACATCGGACCTGACGAATCATGTTGCCAATCGCGTCGAGAAGCTGGGTAGTAACCCTGATGGGGAAAAGGGCCAATCTCTCCCGAAGGACTGACTCGAAATCCTCCGAGGTGCCGCCATTGACGGAGGACGAGACTAGGGCGATGAGGTCTTGAACGGCCCAGTTCCAGAACGAGTTGAACAGGCGCACTTTCTTGGCGTCAAACTTGGGCGCGATGCCGCGCTCGTAGGCTTCGCCGTGCTCGGCCGCCCACGCATCCATCTTCTCCTGCATCTTCTCGATGACGGATTTCGCCTTCTTGGCTTCAATGTCAGCGTCGTTCAGGTCATGACCAAGGCGCTTGGCGTAGATGTTGAGCAATGCGCGGTCTTGGTCCCGATGTTGGTTCTGGAGAGCATCGAGCGCCTCGGATGAGATGCTTGTGGTAGCGGCGGCCGAGGATTGGCTACCCCTGGACAGAGCTTGAGGGTCGATACCAATACTGCTCAACACGTCCTGGGCGAGACCGTCCAGAAAAGCATGCACCGCCTTCTCGTCCGCTAACCTGGATGCGGGCTGGCGGGAGATCGCGAGGAGCATCGTGCGATCCTGAAGATCCTGCTTGAAGGACCACCGACCATCGAGATACTGACGCAGTGAGCTCATATTGGATCCTGCAGGGAGCTTGGCCGATGTCATCTTTGCTATTAATGAGTTGGAGCAACCGCCGAGTTTCGCGCCCAATCCCGAGTCTGATAGGAGGCTTCCCAAATCGGCAAGAGCAATGTCCTCTGGCTGATCTGGTAAGGAACCGAACTCCTTGGTAAGATCTCCAATGATCTCATTCTGCACGGTAGACCGACCTAGAAACCTCGTGAGCATTCATCTTGTTCACGGCGACTAAAGATAAAAACGTACCACCACATAGCGCCTTGATAGTCTGAGATACGTCAATCTCGGATGGCGACTTCTTCAATCCTACCGCCACGAGAACAGGAATCGTATCTGTCGGCGTCAGGGGTTTGGCTGGTAAGTCAATTGCAGCAGCTCCCACAGCTGGTGCCGCTATGGGTGGGGGTGGCGCTGCCACAGCTTGCTGCGCTGGGGCCGGATTAGGGTCAGACGGTGTCGCAGGCACCGCTGCGGCAGCGCTAGGCGTCGTTTCCTCTGCTGCGTTCCTGTAGTAGATGGCATCGGCGTTCTTCTTGTGGCTCAGAAGTTCCCGGCGAAGGCCAAGAGCAACATCCTGGATGTCGTAATCGGCCTTCATGGTCTTCTTGGCCATGTTGACCAGCGTCTCAGCTGGCCCGACTTCGATGAGCCGTTCTGTGGCCAAGTCGCTGAGAATGGCATCTTGGGTGTCCACCCTTCGAAATTGTTAGATCCAATTTCGTAGACTCCCTATCGTAAGATCATTGAAACTTACCATTTCACGGGCGAACAAAATTGATGCCTGGAAAACCATGTTAGTAAGAAATCGAGTTTGAGAATGAGGGTAGAGACATACGCAAGAAGTTCGATGACGAGGAGTTGCGCAAGCTCCTGCTCGGTTGCTGTGTATTCCCTTTCGCAAGACATCTTGCTTCTGATTGCTTGGCTATAAGCCCAGGGTGGTATATGAAATGAGAGGTGAACCAAATGCACAATGTTGTGATTATTTGAAGCAAGGCTGAATGGTGGCTATGACTTCACCAAGAATAGAATGCACATATGTTTATCTGGTAGAATAAGATGTCGTTAGATGATGGGAAACACCAAGCATCAAAATGCCACCGTTGATATCAGTTCACAGACTGGCGATAGCGTCCAGTATAGCGGCTCGCATTCAAGTCAAAATGCTCAAGCGTACATATCCCTAGTCTGTCGTCACCCAGCCAGTCACGGTCCCTCTGGATCCGAAACAGGAAACAGGGTCCAGAATCATTGGTTCCCAAGAGCTGACTCGCACGTGGTGTCCAACACCTCGCCAATTGATTGTACTTCTCCAGGCTTGTTAGGGGAATGCTTAGTGCGCTCACTCAGTGGGGCGAGCCCCTGGGAAAGCCAAATTGACTGCTTACTACTCTGTCGCAACCTCCCGAACCATCTGACACCAGTAAGGTAAGTAAGTCAGCAACGCATAGCAGGAATTCGATATGGCACCAATAGAGGTATACCGAAAAACATGATGATGGTCGAATGGTCTGTTCAGATAGTCGTGCAACGGCCGTAAGTTGCTGAACCATCCTATCGGTTCCATGGAAAGGGTTCCCACCAGAGATCTGTAGTATTAAGTCGTGGGCAGAAGGGCTTGGTCTAGCTAGGATCTCTTAGGTTCCAGATAGCATCACAATCAACACCAATGGATTATCTGGATAAACTCCCCATAGGCTTGGCTCAGTTGAGCCAAGTGCAGCTGGCTGTGCTGGCGTTTGCTGGCGCCCTCTTCTTAATAGTGAGTGTCTGAAGATGAAGAACACCTCGACCAGTGAAGAAGGTTTACTGACTGGTGCCGGGCTAAGGTGTTCGCCAAACTCACCTACTTGGCCTTCTTCCACCCCCTCGCGAAGTACCCAGGTCCATTCCTCGCCAAGTTCACAGACGCCTACGGGTTCTACCATGGCTGGAAGGGCGACATCCACCTCGATATGTGGCGCGCCCACCAGAAGTACGGTGACTATGTCCGCTACGGGCCCAACAAGCTCATGATCAACACCGTCGAGGGTCTACGGGACATCTACAACGTCAGCGCCGGATCCAAGTTCATGAAGGCCTCGGCCTACGCGCCCATGGTGCACCGAGCTCCCAACACGCTCACGATTCGCGGCGGAAAGGACCATGCCCGTCGTCGGAGAATTATGGCGCAAGGCGTGTCGGAGAAGGCCCAACGGGGGTACGAGCACCGGATCATGTCGCACATCGACAAGCTCTGCAAAGTCGCATACTCGACGAGCGGAAAAGAATCTGAGCCCATGGATATGTCCAAATGGTGTAAGTAGTTTGTTTCTGTCTACCGAAACGAGTAATACCCCTGACCTTGGCATGTAACCACTAGGTAACTACCTGTCCTTCGACATCATGGCCGACGTCGTGTTCGGCGCAAAGTACAACCTGCTCGAAGACGACCGCTTCCGCTACGTCACCGAAGTCATCGACAAGTCCAACGTCCGCATGTCGGCCCTGATCCAATTCCCCGACTTCGCCGCCCTCAAGATCGACAAGTACATCTTCCGCGAAGCCATCGTGGCCCGCAACCGCTTCGTCAAGTTCATCATGCGCGTCGTGCGGGACCGCGTCGAAAAGGGCAAATCCGTCTCCATCGACATCGACTCCCCCACGAGCTCCGACGCCGACGTCTTCGCCAACCTGGCCGCCGCCAAGGACCCCGAGACCGGCGACAGCTTCCGCCCGGACGAGATCGCCGCCGAGAGCGCGACGCTCATCGTCGCCGGGTCCGACACCTCGTCCACGGCCATGTGCTCCGTCCTCTTCTACCTGGCCGACAACGCCGACGCCTACCAGCGCGCCGCGCACGAGGTCCGCAGCAAATTCGCCAGCCACACCGACATCGCCATCGGGCCCCAACTGGCCTCCTGCACCTACCTCCGCGCCTGCATCGACGAGTCCCTGCGCATCTCGCCCCCGTCGGCTCCTCGCTCTGGCGCGAAGTCCATGTCGACGGCGGCGCGCGCGTCGACAACCTGCACATCCCCAAGGGCTGCGACGTGGGCGTGCCCATCTACTCGATCCACCACGACGCGAAATACTTCACCGCGCCCTTCGAGTACCGTCCCGACCGCTGGCTCGTCGACGACGGCACCGGCAGCATCGAGCGCGGCCGGTCCGTCTTCAGCCCCTTTTCGCTGGGCATGCGCGGCTGTCTGGGCAAGGGGCTGGCCAACACCGAGCTGATGCTGGCCACCGCTACCCTGCTGTACCGCGGCGACTTCAAGCTGGCTTCCGGGAACCTTGGCAATATCGGGCGCGGTAGCCAGGGTGGGGTCTTCGGGCGTCACCGGTCCCATGAGTACCAGCTCTACGACCATGTCACCTGCCAGAAGCATGGGCCGTTCCTGCAGTTTTCCCCGCGTGGTACATCGTGAGGTTTCGGATTCTCTTGTAATTGTTGTATGCACGGAGCAGTGGGCGGCATGTTCCACGTCATAAACTTGATGCGCGTCTAGATAAGTAGCGGGATCGATACGACGCTGATAGCTAAGCGAGCTTCAAATATCTTGAATATTCATCCTTCCTTTTCGACTTCTGTTCTGGAAACTATTAGTGGGGATTTAGCGATGGCCGCATGGCGCAGCCTAGTAGCGAGACAGCATGGATAACCTGGGTACTGCTTCCTGGCCGGCTGTGTAACCGTACTCGAGGTCCCATTACCTCTGTGCACCCCGGAACTGTCATTTCCGACTACCATAATGAGGGCCCGGATGGTATCTGTCAGAACGTAGGTAGAGAGTCATTCGCAACGTGATTGTAGCAGATAGGTAAAAACGATACAATTTGCTACCTGAGGTATCATAAGTATGTATGCATGTGTACTGACAGAACCCCCCATCAATGCCTTAACACCGCCGCTAATTACAATTACAGAACGAAAAGGGTATGGTAAAAATACAGCGAGTAGTAAAGCCCGGGTTGGCGGCAACCCCCGCGTTTTTTGTACTGTTTTACAAGCCAGTGAACCCCAGAGCGGCCACCCACCGCCCATAGGCGCTTTCAGCGGTGGTGCCCCGCGCGCCAGCCGCCGACAGATTGATGATTATCCTATCGCGTCGAAGCGCGACGCCATCAGGGTGTCCAAGCGCAGGACCCTTTGCACCGAGTCGGCGAATCGTCGGACTCTGCCCTACCCCAGCACCCGCCCTTTCTGGCCAAGCCAATGAGGGCAGCAAATCTGATGAGTCATCCCCATCAGGAGATTGGACTCGTGATGGGGTATTGGATGTTGATTCCAAACTAGCAAGTCGGGTTGGTTGCGATGGTGGGGTCGCAATAATGCCTTATCGCAATGTCCCACCACCAACACCATGCTCGAGTAAGACAGCAACCAGGTCTGTCCGGCCTTCCATGACAGCACACTCGAGCGCGGTGTAGCCCCTGTCGTCTCGGGCGTTGAGGGCCTCGGGGTCCAGTCGCTGCAGCAGAAGCCGCAGCGTGTCGACGTGGCCGCCGGCGACAGCGAGGTGCAGCAAGCTGGTCGGCTGTGGCGATGCAGCGGGCGCGTTGGTCATGGCCGTTGTTGTTTGGTGGTTTGTCGCATTTGTGCTGTTATTATTGTTGTGGTTATTGTTGTTGCTGGCAGTGCTGCTGCTGCTCTTATTCTTACCGCCGTCGCTCTTCTTCTGCTTTTGTTTCTTCTCCAAAACCGGCGATTTCTCCGGTGATGGCTGCCTCCGTATCGTCGATGCGGAGGATATGGAAGAGTTTGGTCTGGAGGTCCGTGAGTTGTTTGTTTCCGTGATTGATGTCATTTTGGGTGATGCTAGTTGCGGCGCATATGCCGAGGGGGTGGCATTTTGCTGTTGCTGCTGTTGATGCTGGTGGTGCTGTGGTTGATGCTGGTGCTGGTGTTGCTGTTGTCGTTGTGATAACTGTGATGGGGGCCGCGAAGGTAATATCGACGGAGATGGTGATGAGAGCTTGGCCCGGTGCCAGACTTGGTCGCTCAGGTCGGAAATGGGCGAAGGGAGGTACCCTGGGACCGTCTCGTTGACTTTCGCGCCGTCCGGAGAAAGCCTGAGCTCCGTGTTCAGAAGTCTTCCGACCGTCGGTTTGCTTTGTTTCCGCTGATGTGACGAGTTCTGCGGCTGTGCCGATCCTACGTCTGGCTGCCCAAGGCTTGTGGGAGGCGAGGGCAGTGTCATGCGCCGGTTCGGCTCAGAAGCTATGGGGTTGCCCATGGGCTCAAACGCTACATTGCGCTGGTTGTGGTTTGGCCATGGCATTTGGTAGGCCGCCTTGGGGTAGAACATGGACTCGTTCATCGTTCGATTGGCGTGCATGGACTGCTGTTGCTGATGCGCCAAGGCCGAGTGGCCCGGTACCAAGTCCTGCGTCTTGGACAGCATTGCCCGCGGCGGGACGATCTGCTGCGGGAAGTCGGGGCTGAGCTGGTAGTCCGAGTAGCATGCCGCGTCGTTCAGGTGCGCAAGACTGTCGCCGTTCGGTGATATGTCCATGCATCCGGCTCGCTCGGACTCCGCACTTTCCGGCCAAGCCTGGAAGTACCGCCCCAGCCACTCGGATGTGGCGATCGTCGATTGATTCAAGTCGTCCATCTGCGCTTCTGTGTCTCCCTTCGCGCTCGTCGTGCTGGAGCCAGAGTCTGAGCCGGAGAAGTCTTCGTCTTCTTGTGTCAGGGCCGGAGTTTCCTCTCCCTCTTGTTTGGATTCTTGCAGTTTCTTGAGCTGGTTCTTCAATCGTTCCACTTCTCGTGTCCTGTCTCTCATGTTACGCCCTGCGCAGGAAATCGAGTCAGTAAAAGGGAATGAATGGTTGGCTCCTTTGTTCGGCGCAAGGAAGGGGAGACATACTGTAGGCTCTCTGGGCTAATCGGTTCTGGATTTTCCTTCGCTCCGAGGCGTCAGGGAGGTTCCTCCAGTCCTCATCAGGTTTCATCAGATCAACATAGGATATGGTTTGGGTTCTGCTGGCCCGAGCCGGAGCCGACGCCTTGGTATCCCCCTTCATTTCGACAAACAGATTGAAGACGCTCGGAATTTTGGATCGCTAAGGTTAGATAGTTCGCAGTAGTCAAACTCAAATATCAGATACAATTATCCCGAGTTGCCTCCCGGTGATGGCATGATCCTGTATATGAGTCCGGTAACAGCACAGTCAATGTTACTCGGAGGTCGCCACGTGCCGGGTTCAGGGTGCGACGATGCTCAATGCGACCAGTCCCAAGTTCGAATTGCCCATCTACCACCATGTTGCCGCGTTACCGCGAATGCCTTCTAATGAAGGAGCTAGCACGAGTCGTGCCTGCATTGTTTCGCTGTCTCGTGCAGCACAACTATCGAGTTTCCTTGATAGCCCCCTTGGAAGTGCGACGGGCCGACATAGGCCACTGTTCGGCGTTCGCCCACTCGAATGATACATACCTTGCCCAACCTGGTAGATCCTGCTTGGGGAGGTTCCAGAAAATGCATCCACCCGCAATACTCAATGTGACACGTGTGGGGAATGCGTGAACATGGGTTCAAGTTGGTATGGCGCTCGGACGGGTATAGCTAGCACTATCTGATGGTTTGGAATGACCAAACGGGTGTCCGGGACCAGGCCGTGTGATACGATGGGAAGAACCTAACTGGCTTTTTGCTGCCGGAAGCTTGTATGGTGATCTGTACCACAATTCGGGCTTACTCGGTTTAGATTTGCTTTCCCGAGCCTTGTTTGCCATGCAAAACATTGCAATTGTGACAGGCCATGGCTTGATGCTAGATGTCGCATTGGGCTGAAGTTTCCAATGGCATTGCCCGGTTTTGAAAGTCGGCCAGAAAGCCGGTTATCACAACATATGGTTTTAATGTTCCAATGTCAAGTCATGTCGGGATGTCCTAGTTTCATCAGCCCTGTGTCTTCAGACTCACTAGGTTAGCGGCCCAGTCTGTTGGGTTGTGATGGCGGCCGGCCATTCCAAGCAGACGGAGGCGCTAGGTCCGACAGTTGGGACGGCGTTACCATCTGTTCATCCCACGTTCCAGAGTCCGAGAGTCTGCTATCTAATCTTAGCTTGTGAGCTTGTCTTCCCAACTTGCCTGGATCCCACGTGTGCGTCACGCGGGCATAAGTTATTCGAGAAAGAGAGTCCGAGCCCTGTTTGGCGGCGGCTGGCCCTGGTTGCTGGGACTAATGTTGCAGCGAGATTGAATTAGATCCATAAGGTCTGAGCTGTGTCTAGAAAGCTTGGTACCCTGGCCTCTGAAGTGCCTCCAATTGTATTGTCTGCACGCCCAAGTACTCACCCTGTCTGGCGCTCCCGTGGGTCATGCTCGTTCGCAAAGTCAACCGACTCAAGCGTGCTCGTCTGGGGTAGCTAGGTGTAGCAGCCAATGAACGGGGTGAATCTGGACATACCTACGGATACTGCAATGCAGATCCGCATTTAGCGTAACGGCCGGGACATTTTGGGCAATTGACTGCTTACTGTGCATGCAGCCAGCTGGCCTGTGGAGAGGTAACTGAGTCGGTTCGATCCGTCCATTTATCCACCTTGGACCCTGACAGCCCAATGGCGTTTGTCCCCAGTGGAGTCGACAGGGTGACTGGCGACAGGGCGCGTGAAGTCAAAAGCACCTATGCAATGATCGTTCATCAGTCTGATTGGCCATTGTTGGTCCCTGTCCAGGGTGTTTATCTGTTTGGAGTCTGTCTGGCACTCAACAGTTTCGTCCTGGTCTCTTGGCTCCATGTCATAGCCGTATCTTGTTAGGTAATGGTCGTACCAAAAGAAATATGAATTTAAACATATTGTGGTCCATCTTCTATACTTGGCAGGTATAGGCAGGTCCAATCTTGCAGATGAGATTCAGATCAAGTAAAAAAAGAAAGTGATGGGGATAATGAACATTTTTCAGATGAACCAACAGAGGCCAGCCACCCTCGATGCTTGTTCCATGCTTAGGCACGTGTGGACTCGGGCTAAGTAACTGTCAAGCTCAACGCCTCACTTTCCTACGGCGCTGTCGCCGGCTTACTCCAGTACGTACCCCCCTCGATGTTTGCTGCAACAATTCCTCCGAGGGCGCAGCACCAGGATAGGTCCCCTTGCAGTCCTACCCTGTTGGACACTCAGCATGTCGTAGGTGGGCATACGCGTCGGACCCCAAGCCCCAACGGCTGAAGTGCAGAGTGTTTCTTCATTGCCTCGTGGGCTCTCGGGGACATTCCAAGTGGGCGACCCGACATCAATCTTTGGGCCTGCCCTATATCTGACCATGTCGCTTTAACAGAGACCGTGGCCGCCCTTCTCCCGTTTTCGACATACCTCCGTTAGACCCTCTCTTCGTATACATCTGGTTTTTATTCTGTAATGCACATGCCCTCGAGATCTTATCTTCATTGACCCCCAACCCCACTACCCCCCGAGCTTTATATCGCGGAGGATATACCGCCCCCCAAATATGTCCATGCCCGGCGTCGCCAGTTTGGCTGGCATCGCCACCCGAATGGTGCTCCGCCGTGACGATTGGGATGATGCCGGCGAGCAGGAAGAGAACACCAACTGTGTCAAGGCCATTCCCGGGCCCAACGGCCATGTGCCCATCGATGCCTGCAACTCGTACTACAACTTCGATCCCAGGTTCGAGCCGGCCGTTGCCGTTGCCATCCTCTTTGGCATCTTCACCCTAATCCATCTGGTTCTTGGTATCGCTTACCGCAAGGTATGTGGAGTCGCCCATCCATTCCATCCATCCGCAGCTCGATTGATTGATTGAGAGCCTGATACTAACAAACAGCCCCCTTTTTTAGAAGTTCTCATGGGTTCTGATCATGGGCGCGACGTGGGAGACGGTCTCCTTCGCCATCCACGCGCTCGGTTCTAAGGACCAGCAGAACATCGCGTACGCCTCGTCGGCGCAGATCCTGTTCCTCCTGGCGCCGCTGTGGATCAACGCCTTCGTCTACATGACCTTCACCCGCGCGGCCTGGTACTACCACTACCCGCCCGAGGCCCAGCGCCGGCTGTTGGGCATCCCCATCACCTCCATCACCAAGATCTTTGTCTGGGCCGATGTCCTCGCTTTCATCATCCAGGGTGTCGGTGGCTCGATGGCCTCGCCCGGCTCCGGTGGTGATATTGTTCAGAGTAAGACTTTCCCCACAAGCTTGGGCTGATGTTATGAAGAGTTCTGGACTGACACACACACACAACAGAGGGTTTGAAGGTGTACTTGGTAGGTATGGGCATCCAGCAGTTCTTCATCGTCGTCTTCTTGATGTTCATGATCCATTTCCATCTCCGCCAACGCAAAGGCTACGGATATGTCGACAAGGGCAGCGACTGGAGACCCCTCATCTACGCCCTGTACGCAACCTTGGCCTGCATTACTGTAAGTGACAAACCCCCACGTCGCCAAAACATCTAGGTCATATTTGCTTACTTTCGGCCGCCCTAGATCCGCATCATCTACCGTATTGCTGAGTTTGCCGGTGGTATCACCCCGTCTAACCCGATCCCCTTCCACGAGGAATACTCCTACGCGCTCGACGTGTTCCCCATGATGCTCGCGCTTCTGATCCTTGCTGTCTGGCACCCCGGTCGATTCCTGAAGGGACGTGACAGCGAGATCCCCAAGAAGATGTCGCGTAAGCAGAGGAAGGCGGAGCGGAAGAGCAGAGACCTTGCTTGATTGCTCTTTTTCCGTGCAAGTCTATAGGACTCGAGGGTATGATGTAACGGAGAGCATGTGGATTATGTCGGCAAGGCAAGGTGGGTGGGTGGGTTCTGGGTGGATATTGTTAGTATGCCTACGTTTATGTGTTGGGTAGCTCGGTCTGGACCTGAGATTTCACGATGTTTACTGGATATTGTCGTTTTAGCGTATGTAGCTTTTGGTATAATGAACGTTCATGTATTTTCAATGTTGATGCTCCATTCTCTCAGAAAATATGGCTGGCAGCTGATTGTGAATTTCAGACAGCCACATTTGTTTGTTCCTATTTCTCAGTCTACGTTAATGAAATATGAAACCCGAGTCATTAGAGGTTACAGTAAACGGCCAAAGTAGCTTCTGGGGCAGACATGTCGAGATCATAGGAATCCTTAACAGGGACGAACACCCCCTGAGCATGTATATCCCCAAATATGTTAATCTGGTAAAAAGAGACAGGCACTCAATGAAGGTATCTAAACTAGAAAAGGTACCTATTGCTAAGTCTACGAAAACCCAGTAACCTCCCAATTCCACCCCTCGGTATCCTCGGCATGCCCCCGCTGTATGCCCGCCACCAGCCTCGACAGCTCCAGCAGCTTGGCCTCCGCCTTATCCGACCCCGGGAACGCGAACTTCTCGTTGGTGCTCAGCCGCACCAGGCTCTTGACCGGCACCGCCGCCGCCGCGGTCCCGACGGCGACGACCTCGTCCAGCTCCCCGATGGACGAGAAGGGCACGTCGCGGTGCTCGACGGTCCAGCCCTGCAGGGCCGCGACGCGCGTCATGGTGTCGCTCGTCGCGCTCGCGATGGCGTTGTCCGTCTTGGGCACGACCAGCGTGTGCTTGCCGTCTCCAGGGGTCTCTTTCTTGTGGCCCAGGAACCCGCTCGTCGAGAACTCCTCGACGCAGGTCCGGGTCGCACTGTCGAGGTGCAGCGTGATGCCGTAGCCCATCTCGCGGGCCTTGGCGGCGTGGCGCCAGACGGGGGCGTAGTTGCCGCCGACCTTGTAGGCGCCCATGCCGCGCGGGGCTGCGCGGTCAAAGTCCTCCAGGACCACGCCGTCGATGGCGTCGGAGCCGTGGTAGGGGCGCGTGGGCTGGACGTAGACGGCCAGGATGACCTCCTCGGGCGGCGCGAGGGCGAGCTTGGCCGAGGAGCCTAACATGACGGGTCTAATGTACAGATAGGCCTCCGTGTCGGCGGGGGGCACGTACTCGGCGTTGCCCGCGACGGCGGCGCGGACACACTCGAGGAACAGCTCCTCGGGGACCTCGGGCAGGCAGACCGAGGCCGCCGAACGCGCGAGACGGGCGGCGTGGAAACGGGGGCGGAACACCGTGATCTTGTTGGCGGCGTTGCGGAAGGCCTTCATGCCCTCGTAGCACTGCTGACCGTAGTTCAAGCCCGGGCACAGCCCATTCACCGAGATGTTGGGGCTCGCGACGAAGGTTGGCTCCGTCCATTTGCCGGTGGAGAGGTGGTGCCTGATCTCGATGTGGCCGTTGACGCTAAGGTCGAGGGCGAGGCCAAGATTGGCCCAGTCTAATTTTACCACGGGACGTCAGTAAGTGGTAAATTGGTTGGTCATGCAGCTGGGCACATTCTACTCACCGACGCTTTCCTTGGGCGCTGGTGCTGTCATTTTTCCTGAGTTGATGTCGTTTGCCTGTTTGGGATAGACAATTGCTTGGTATTAGGCGGTATGACAGAATGTTGCTTGGATGTAAGTTGGCGGGTTTGCTCTTTCGCACGAATTATACCTGCAGCAGTTCGCAGGTGTATCACAAAACGGACTATCAGATGCAATAGTTCGTCGATCACTACTGTATTCGGCACTCTATATCTACCTATGGGAACTAACATATGCAGGAACAACGTGGCTCTGGATGCGTCCACTCTCCCTCCATTGGTGGGAATTGTTGTTTACTGCACCATCATGCACGAGAAACGATAGTCAGATTCGACGACGACAGCCGGATCATCATGTCATCTCAGTAATTGAACGACTACCCCGTTTGTGTGTACAAGTACTGTTTGATGAGGAGCTACCTAGGATACGAATATGTCCAGGGCCAGAGCGATTACTACCCCTACCCCTGTCGAGATAGAAACAGCGTATAGCCCCACAATAAGCAGAGACCCGCCGACTATTGGCCCCCTTGACTATAGGTACAATACAGTAAGCAGAAACTCCCTCCACTGATGGACTATGCACGTGGGCGATCTCTCGGCCGTGGAGAGGCCCGAGTTCCGGCCGATTCAACCGTGTCTCATCTCGTCTCCGTCTGTCAGCAAAAAGACGAACTACTGTATCTACGGCCACCATTCCGCTTCCGCAATTTCCTTGGCTGAGCCGCCAGTAAGACGAAAGTTGGCAGATTTCCGAGCTCCCCAGGTGCAGTACAGAGAGTAAGTCGGCACTCGCTCACGCTCGCGCCCACTCATCTCATCTCACTCGAACTAACCCCCCTGGAACGATTCCCCCTTCGACTTCATGACAAACACGAAACGTGGGAGATGATCTCACCCACCATCAAAGCACGTTCGTTGCTCTGATCCTTACTATAGGCGAGATCTTGTTTTTGGACGCGCCAACCCACTGCTGACATGCCCAAAACATTCTCAATAACAAGCTGGACTAAGGGGGTGGGGGGTGGACTCCAGATTTGCGGAGGAAGTTGGGCTTAGTATGAGCACAACGAGCCTTAAAGTGTGGAAGGAGGTGGAGGATGTGTGGCAGGCCTTGAGAGAGACTGGCTGGCTAGCCTGACATCTCATCGATTACTATGGCGCTGGGTTGTTCGCGGGGTTCCAGGCTGTTTGGATCGGAAGAGAAGGGCGCATGGAGAATACCCAGATGGCGTTCGTTAGCAGTAGCCAGTAATTGTGTACCATTACGTCGGTGATTCATGTTGCCTGCGTAGATGCGGATACAGTCTTTGAAACAAATGCCCATTCGCGAATCAGTGTAAGTGACTATATCCAGTAGGATCCGAGCACTCGGGTCAGAGTCGTGTGCTGTAGCAATCTAAACGGGCTGGCTGTTGGAGTTTCTACCATCGTGCTGACCCTGGGTAGCCGGCTCGACTTGACACTCTTGCCTTGTAAATATTTCCAAGAAGGCTTAACTACCACTTGGCATGCTGATCTAGTGCTTGATTGTGTCTTGAACCAAGTTTGTATTCATCTATATCATTGGCATCGCCAGCACAGCCCCTATTGCACCCACAGTTCGAGGCACATCGAATAACCAGTCAACTTACACTGAGATTACCTCGTTACGAAGCCTCCTTGGTCTCACCCACAATCATCCTCATCATGTCATCATCAGATATCATCTCAAGGGCGCTTTCGTCCATACCCACCCACTCACAACACCACCAAGTCCAGTCGATAAGGGAGGAGTTCTTAGCACACGTCGCCCAAAACGATGGCGATGAGACATCACCCCTATCATCAGTAGAGATACTTTGTCAGTTCATCGCCTACACATCGACCAGACTCGACACAGAGACACACCAAGAGTTAGCAAACCACATTTGGCTGCACCATGTCCAGCCCGAAGTCCAACAACGGCAAAACATCCACATCTACGCCGCCTCGGACGTCTCATTAACCACACAAGATGCCCGACGCCGACTCATCAACACATACTACGCCGCCAAGGTCAGCGCCAACCTGCCAAGCCAATCAGAGTCCAAGCCAGCCCTGATCCTCTCCCAAGCCCAAGGCGCCTCGCGCATCTACGCCATCTTCGGCGGCCAGGGCAACAACAAACACTATTTCAACGAGCTGCGGAGCCTGTACCAGACTTACCAGCCCTTCCTGACCGACCTCCTCGAGGACTTGGACTCCCTCCTGCAGACACTGTCCCAAGACCCGAGTATATCCCATCTCTACGAAGAGGGCTTACAGGCCAAGCAATGGCTCGAGGAACCCGAGTCGACCCCCTCGGCGGACTACCTCATCACCGCCCCCCTCAGCTTCCCCCTGATCGGTCTCCTGCAGCTGGCCACGTTGAAGGCCATCTGCCTGAGCCTCGACGGTACCCCCGCCGACTTCCCAGGCTTCTTCCACGGACTCGCCGGGCACTCCCAGGGTGTCGTCGTCGCCGCCGCCGTGGCCACCGCTGAGACCTGGGACGATTACGCAGAGGCCGCGCGCAAAGCCGTCACCATCCTCTTCTGGATCGGCGCCCGCAGCCAGCAGTCCTGGCGCCACCCGTCCCTGGCCGACGACCTCGCCGCCCGCCTCGAAGACGAGGGCCACGGCAAGGTGTCACCCATGCTCTCCATTTCCAATATAGAGCAGCGCCACCTAGATGTCCACCTCGCCCGCCTGAACCGGACCCTCCCGGCCGGCAACCGCGCGCACATCGCCCTCATCAACTCGGCCTCCAACTTCGTCGTCAGCGGACCGGAACGCACCCTGGCGGCCCTCATCGCCTCCCCTGAAGGCCGCCTCGGCCAAGGACGCTCAATCGCAAGCCCGCATCCCCTACTCCCAGCGCAAGCCCTCGCCCGCGATCCGGTTCCTGCCCATCACGATTCCGTGCCACTGCGCCTTGCTCGACGAGGCGGTGCCCCTAATCGAAGAAGACCTGCAGGGCCTCTCCATTCGGGCGAGCGAGCTCCGCGTGCCCGTGAACAACTGCCACAAGGGCTCCGCCCTGCAATCCCTAATGGGCCGCGTCTCCGAGACCCAGAACAGCGGTAACTTGGTACCCCTCCTCGTCCGCATGATCACGTCGGAGCCCGTCTTCTGGGCCGAGACCGCCTTCGCCGACGCGACGCACATCCTCGACTTCGGCCCCGGCGGCACCTCGGGCGTCGGCGCCCTGACGCATCGCAACATCGCGGGCACCGGGGCGCGCGTCCTCATCGCCACCAAGTTGGAGAAGACCACATCCGACTCCGACCTCGGCTCCCTGTACGAAGTCTTCTCCCACGACGAGTCGGACCTGAACCACCACGCCTCCCCCGCCTGGGCGACCGCGAACCTAGGATCCATCATCCAGACCGCGTCGGGCCCCATGATCGCCACCAAGCTCAGCCGCCTCCTGGGCCTGCCCCCTTCCTGGTGGCCGGCATGACCCCGACCACGACGCACCCGAAGTTCGTCGCCGCCGTCATGAACGCCGGGTACCACGTCGAGTTCGCCGCGGGCGGGTACCACCACGCCGCCGGCCTCCGGGGGGCGCTGTGCCGACTGCGCGACCTCCTCGCCGAGCCCGGCCGGGGCATCACGCTGAATATCATCTACGTCAGCCCCCGGGCCATCGCGTGGCAGATCCCGCTCATCCGCCAGCTGCGCGCCGAGGGGTTCCCCCTGACGGGCCTCACGGTCGGCGGCGGCGTTCCCTCGCCCGACGTGGCGAGCGAGTATATCACCACGCTGGGGATGCGGCATATTTCTTTTAAGCCCGGCTCTACCGCGTCGATAAGGCAGGTGGTCGAGATCGCGAGGCGGCACCCGGAGTTCCCGGTCATTTTGCAGTGGACCGGCGGGCGCGGTGGGGGTCATCACAGCGCTGAGGACTTTCATGCGCCCATCTTGGAGACGTACGCCGAGATCCGGGCGTGCGAGAACATCGCCCTGGTCGCCGGGTCCGGGTTCGGGTGCGCTGACGACGTGATCCCCTACATCACGGGCCAGTGGAGTCTGTCTCACGGTCGGCGGGTGCGGATGCCGTTCGACGGTGTCCTGTTCGGCAGCCGCGTCATGACCTGCGCCGAGGCCCTGACAAGCCCGGGAGCCAAAGCCGCCATCGCCGCGGCTTCGGGGGTCGAGGACCAGGAATGGGAGGGCACGTACCGCGGCCCCACGGGCGGTATCGTCTCCGTCGTCAGCGAGATGGGCGAGCCGATCCACGTCGTGGCGACGCGGGGAGCGCAGTTCTGGGCCGAGATGGACAAGACCGTCTTCGCCCTCGAGAAGAAGAAGCGGGGCCCGGTGCTCAGCGCCAAGAAGGACTACATCGTCGGCCGCCTCAACGCCGATTTCCAAAGGCCCTGGTTTGGTAGGAAGTCCGACGGGCGCACCTGCGACGTCACGGATATGACCTACGGAGAGGTCTGCGACCGGGTCGTGGATCTGATGTTCATCGGACGACGAGGCAGCTGGATCGACCCCAGCTATGCGCGGTTCCTCGCAGAGTGGATTCTGCGGATCGAAGAGCGCTTCTCTGAGGCTATGGAGCCTCTCATCTCCGACGCCCTCTGTCAGGATGATCCCATCCAGGCCGTGACGGAAGTGAAGCAGACCTTCTCCGAAGCCGCATATACCCAAGTCTTCTCCGAGGACGCCCACTACTTCATGCAACTATGCCGCCGACCCGGCCAGAAGCCTGTCCCATTCATCCCAGCCCTCGACGACAGCTTCGAGACCTGGTTCAAGAAGGACTCCCTCTGGCAGTCCGAAGACGTCGAAGCCGTCGTAGACCAAGACGCCGGCCGCACCTTCATCCTGCACGGGCCCGTCGCCGCGCGCCAGACCTGCCAGATCGACGAGCCCGTCGCCGACGTCCTGAACGGCGTCAACGACGGGGTCCTGCAGCACATGCTAGAAACCGTTGGCGCCGAGCTTGCGGAAGAGGAGTTCCTCCAGAGCGGCTCGGCCGCGCACCCGCCGGCCTACGAGACCATCCTCCACGGCTCGGCCCAGCTCCTCCACCCGGACCGCAAGATGGAGGTCCTGGCCTTCCTCGCGGACCCGAGCGCCACCTGGCTCAACGCCCTGCTCGGCACCCCGCTCATCCTGCGCGGCCGCGACCTCGTCGAGAACCCCGTGCGGAGACTGGTTCGGGGCCTGCCGGTCGGCCACGTCGAGTTCAGCCGCGAGTCCGTTCGCTTGTTCGCCACAACGGCAAACCGGCTGGATGTGGAGATCTGCCGGGCCGGGGACAAGATCCGTCTCGCGGCGTTTACGTACGTGACGGGCTCGGCGCAGCAGCAGCCCGTCTCGATGCTGCTGAACTTCGAGTACCGGCCCCAGAGCAGCTTCGCGCCTATTAGCGAGGTGGTCCATGACAGGAACGAACGCATCTCGGCCATGTACCGACAGCTGTGGACCTCTTCTTCGGATGCTACCGTTGTGGACGGGAACGACCAGATTCGTTCGTCGCCCGAGACGGCCATGTTCGCCGACCGCTTCGTCGTCGACGCCGGCCGCGTCCGCGCGTTCAGCCGCGCGATCGGCTACACCGGCGGCCACCTCGAGGGCCAGGTCCCCATGGACTTCGCCATCGTCGCGGCCTGGAGCCCGATCTGCAAGGCGCTCCTCCAGGAGCCCGTTCAGGGGGACGTGCTCAACCTGGTGCACCTCTCCAACGCGTACGAGATGACGACGCGCGGCCTCCCCTCGCAGTCCAAGACGATGCAGCTCGGCGAGGAGCTGGCCACGCGCGCCTACGTCAACGCCATCACCATCAACGACTCCGGCAAGACCGTCGAAGTGGTCTGCGAGCTGCGCCGCGCCGACAGCGGCGGCCCCGTCTTCATGAAGGTGCGCTCCCGCTTCCTCTTCCGCGGGGCCTACGCCGACCACGCCGCCTCGGCCTTTGCCCGCAAGACGGAGTCGCCCTACGAGGTCAGGATGTCGTCCAAGCAGGACATCGCCGTCATCGCCGAGAAGCCCTGGTTCCACCTCGAGGACAAGAACAAGCTCAACGACCTCAACCTAACCGACCTGACCCTCGAGTTCCACCTCCAGACCTTCACGAAATGGAACGACGCCGTCAACGGGCGCGTCGACACCTCGGGTCGCGTCTTCGTCCGGTCCGAGGCCGGCGACCTGACGCCCGTCGCCATCGTCAAACACAGCCACATCGGCGACACGCGACACAACAACGTCGTCCTCTCCTACCTCGAGAGGCACGGCCGCGTCGTGGCTTCCGAACGCCAACATATGCTCCCCACCGCCGCCTCGACCCATATATCGCAGCTGACTGTCCCCGCCAGCAACGAGGCCTACTCGCGCGCCTCGGGCGACTTCAACCCGATCCACACCTCGCCCCTGTTCGCCGATCTCGTCGACCTGCCGGGCACCATCACCCACGGCATGTACTGCTCCGCCGCCGTGCGCCACGTCGTCGAGAAGCACATGGCCGACGCCGACCCGCGCCGCATCAAGAAGTACGACGTCTCCTTCGTCGGCATGGTCCTGCCCAACGACACTCTCACCGTCAGCCTCCGACACACGGCCATGCAAGCCGGCCTCAAGCATATCGAGATCGAAGTGACCAAAGGCAACGACCCCGAAAACAACGAAAAGGTCCTCGTGGGTCATGCCGTCATCGCCCAACCCACCACCACCGTCGTCTTCACGGGCCAGGGCTCCCAAGAGAAGGGCATGGGTATGGACCTCTACGCCACTTCCCCCGTCGCCCGCGCCCTTTGGGACAAAGCCGACGCCTACTTCCTCGCCCAGTTCGGCGTCAGCATCCTCGACATCGTGCGGCGCAACCCGACCGAGATCAAAGTCCGCTTCGGCGGCGTGCGGGGCCGGATGCTGCGCCAGAACTACATGTCCATGCACTACGAGACCCCGGCCGCCATCGACCCCGAAACCGGCCTCGTCGTGGGCAAGCCCGAGCGCCAGCCCATGTTCCCCGAGATCCACGAGCGCTCCGTCTCGTACACGCACGCCTCCCCCGCGGGCCTGTTGTTCGCCACCCAGTTCGCCCAGCCCGCCCTGACCATCATGGAGATGGCCGTGGTGCGCGACATGCAGTCGCACGGCGTCCTCGACACGGCCGGGTGCCACTTCGCCGGCCATTCCCTCGGCGAGTTCGCGGCCCTGGCCTCCTTCACCGACTTCATGCCCTTTGAGAACTTGCTGTACTTCGTCTTCTGCCGGGGCATGACGATGCAGAGCGCCGTCGAGCGGGACGCGCGGGGACGCAGCGCGTTTGCCATGGCGGCCGTCGATCCGTCCAGAGTCTGCAAGGGTAAGTACACCTCCCTCCCGTCCCATTTGACCCCTTTCCAAACCATATACTAACAACTACGTTTCAATAGACTTCACCGAGTCCACCCTCTGCACCCTCGTCGCCCAAATCCGCGCCCGCGCCGGCTTCTTCGTCGAAGTCGTCAACCTCAACATCCGCAACGGCCAATACGTCTGCGCCGGCGACCTGCGCGCCCTGGACCTGCTCCAGCGCGTCTGCGACGCCGTCAAGAAGCAAACTACCACGGCTGCCTCCTCCCCTGCCACCACATCCATCCCCCAAGAGGCCATAGCCGACCTGACCTCGACCCTCATCGCCCAATTCGCCCCCTCCTACGCCAGCCTAGCCTCCGCCTCCCAAGTCCGTCTCCAGCGCGGCGCCGCCACCGTCCCGCTCTCGGGCGTCGACGTCCCCTTCCACAGCTCCTACCTGCGGCCCCGCATGGACGCCTTCCGGCGCGTCCTGCTCGACAACCTGGACGTGGCCCGGCTGAGCCCCGAGAAGCTCGTCGGCCGCTACGTGCCCAACGTCACCGGCAAGCCGTTTGAGCTGAGCCGCGCGTACTTTGAGGAGTCGCTCCGCATCACGGGCTCCGAGCGGATCCAGAAGGTGCTGGAGGAATGGGATACGAGGGGGTTGGGGTCGGCTCAAGTTAAGGTTGAGACATAAGCTTTGAGGGGTTGCTGTCACACTGTACATTACCTGGGGGCAATTTGGGCGTTAGTCATTTTCATGCATGCATTTGTCAGATATGCTTCCATATGGTTGGTTTCGGAGTTCAGGGAGTTTTGGTGGTCAATTGGTTGCAATCCATTATGTATATTTAACAGGCGTTTCGTACATAGAGCTAATCAGCCCATTTCATCGTATCCCGTCTTCTGTAACGCCGTAAGCCATGCAAATGCAGAGCATCCCCTTCATGGTATCTAATCTAGCAAATGGTTTCAACGCCGACGCTTATGTCTAAAAACAGTAGGAGCTCCACCTCGGACAAACTTCGATCAATGAGAAATGTACTGGAATACCGTAGACACCTCTGGCTCCTCCGCCTCTTGTCGCAACAACAAATCCTGAATCTGCTTCATGGCCGCGGGAATAAAGTGGTTCCAACTGCTGGTGTCACCATACAGCATAGCAGGAGCCTTGATGTATTGCCTGCCGTCGGGCTTGCAGCGCTTGCACTTGAAGGTGTCGTGGGTGTCACTCCTTGTGTCTCCGCGGTACTGGAACAGCTCTCGGAGACTGTCCACCGAGAAATGGCGTTCAACATCATCGGCCGAGTCGACGACTGTAGAGGAAAGAGCCTGCTTGTGACTCTGGCGTTGGAAGATCTTCTCCTCAATCGTTCCCGTCGCAATAAAACGGTAAACGAAGCAGTCCTTTTTCTGTCCATCACGCCACACACGGGCAAGCGCCTGCTGATCGGCAGCGGGGTTCCAGTCGGGATCGAAGAGAACCAGGCGGTTGGCGCCAATGAGATTGAGACCACAGCCACCGGCCTTGCTGGAAAGCAAGAAGACGAACTCTGGGCCGTCAGGATCGTTGAACTTGTCGACGAGCTTCTGGCGCTTGCTGACGTTCATGGTGCCGTCAAGGCGTAGGCAACCGTATTGACGACTGCGGCACAGACGCTCGAATATGTCCAGTGTCTGGGTGTAGTTGCTGATAAGCACAATCTTGTCGGTAGTATCTTGCCGAATACGTGCAAGCATTCGATCAAGCACCTGCATCTTTCCAGAGTACCACGGCTTGACGTCACGGTCTCGTCCACGTCCCTCCTTCGGTACATAATCGTCCGGCCAATGCTTTTCGCAACCTGGAAGATCGTCGGAAAGGTTGAGAAGATCAGGGTGATTGCAGAGCTTCTTGAGAATGCCGATGGCCTTGAGAGGCTGGCTACCTTTACCGCGCAACAGAGCTTGAATGTCAGGGCTAGTGATGAAGTACTTGTACAGGTCAAGTTGAAACGGCGCAAGGTTGCAGAAAACAACATGCTCGTACTTGACTGGTAAGTACTTGGACAAAATGTCGTTGGTGCGACGAATGATGAACCGGTTGACAATGCTCAACAACTCTGCCGTAGAAGCATCGCCCTTCTTACGGTCGACTTCTGATGCATCGGCATCACGTCCCCGCAGGATAGGCAACTCGAAGCGTTTGCGGAACTCGAGCCTCGTGCCCAGCAAATCCGGGTTGGCAAAACTGATCAGGGCAAAGTACTCTGACAGATCATTCTGGATGGGAGTTCCCGAGAGGATGACTCGTCGCTTGACGTTGAGGGCGTTAAGAGCTGTAAATGTTTGACTGTCGCCGTTCTTGAGACGATGACCCTCGTCGCATAGCATCAGACCAATTTGACAGTTCTTAAGCTCCTCGCAATTGAGTCTGAGCGTTTCGTACGAGACGATGATGACCGGTCGCGTCACGGCACGACCGGAGGAGATTGCCCATTGACGCAGCTGGCGCGTGAGTTCTTCCTTTGTAGCTTTGCCGTTGATGGCAAACGGCGTGATGGCATCCGCACCAAGCCACTTGACAAGCTCGTTGGCCCAGTTTTGTACCAGACTGGACGGGCAGGCAACGATTGCCTTCTGGATAGTGGGCTTGCCAGCGTCTGGTGACTGCTTCAGTAGCGTCCATAAAAGCGTGATGCACTGCAGTGTTTTGCCCAGACCCATTTCATCAGCCATGATGCACCCGTGGGCCTTCTCGTCGATCATCCCGGTAACGCATCTGTACATGAACTTGACACCCTCTACTTGATGTGGTCGCAACACCTTGGTCAGCCTCGGGTCGATGACCACGGGCACTCGGGGGTGTTCGCCTTCGACCTTCTTCTTGATCCCCAAGATCTCAGATAGACTCTTGTGGACGATGGGCTCGTCGATCTTGACTTCGGGCTCTGCCGGCTTGTCTTCTATCTGAGGCTTCTCTTTCGGCTTATCGTCGATGGTGGGGTCGTACAGCACAAGGGCGAACTCTCCACTCGGATCATGCAGCGGCTTCGCGACAAACACAGCGCCCTGTCGCAATCCCAGTGTAGGGGGCGGGCGGTTCGGGTTATATGCTGATGTGTCCTTGTTGACGAAAGGTACGGAAAAGGCTTTCCTAAAGACCTTGTCCTTGTCCTTGGGCTGGAAGACGGGAAACCGATTGACATCACGGTTGGCTAGGGCCAAGCGATCAGCATTTGTGTATGGCTTGTCGGCCGTGTCTGCATCGCCGTCGGCGCCCTTGTAGTCAACTCTTCTCTTCTTGCGGGCGGGTCGATCGGAGGTGGGAGTGCGAGTTGCTGAGCCGGGGCACTTGAAGGGCTTCGCCAATCGATCAACGGAATCCGATGCCTTGTACCGCGGGCCCGGCGGCAGTTTCACGGGCGTCGCCTTGGGTCTGTCCATTTCGAAGGGGCGCTTCAACGGTCAGGTTGAATTGGTGTTGGGAGAAGGTCAATTGCACCAAATCTTTTGCGAACTGTTTTGGATTGTCACTGAGAGGTGTTGGAACAGGAAAGTGGCGACCAGGCGCGGTAGCGTAGCGCGGCGTAAATAGATTGGACGAGGGTGCTCTTTCCTAAACCTCCAGCATTCCTCAAACGACACAACTCAGATAGCAAGCAATTGAACAATAACCATATGCATTACACGAGTAGTAAAATTGTATATTTCAGATTTGCAATTGAAGTGGCGTAGTCCAAGGCGGGAGAATATGACGCTTATATGGCATTTGTTGACTATAGCAGGCGCGACGCGACATCTGTAGCAGGTCAATTACGCCTAGTCATGTGACTTAGTGGGTGCTGGTGCCTGGAAATATTGGTAATTATCGCCACCAGCTACCCTCAACCGCCTGCAGCCTGCCACACCAGCGCTGCCCCCTGAAGATTCCTACTAGCACTACAATGTCTTAGTTGAGCGCAATAAGTGGATTCTGGTGACTTTGCTCAGAAAAGTCGATACCTTCCCAAGCTGCAGCTTACTTGCTATTCTCTAGTTATTTAACATTGGAGTTGAAAGGCATCGATGGCTTGCAACTCAGTCTAGTGTTGGAAAATGCGGCTATGGTGGTGCCTGGTCAATGTCAATAGCTCCCCACACAATACTGGTGTTCCTCCTGCCCCTCACTAGCAAATCGCGGGGCAAAACATGTGAAGAATGCGGAGCAGTCATGTCAGACCCTCTGCGCTCTTTTCCCCCTGAGCCTCTAGATAGTAATTTTCCAATCAAGCTTGATAATTCTTCAGGGCAAGATGATAAGCTGGCCTAGAGTGAATCGAATTTAGTCCCCTGGATGCCAACACGATGTCGGCAGACTTCTGGGCCGGCTACATCAGCGGCGCCATCGGCATCATCATCGGCAACCCGCTCGACGTGATCAAAGTCCGCCTGCAGGCCAGTGCCAAGGAGTCCTCGTCACCCGTCCTGACCGCCGGGCAAACGGCGTACTCCTCCTTCGCCCGCCAGTTTGCCACGGGCACCGCGGCGCCCATCCTAGGCTACGGCGCCCTCAACGCCCTTCTCTTCGTCTCCTACAACCGGAGCGAGGCCGCCCTCAACAAGAGTCTCAACCTGCAACCGAACCTCTGGACCACCTGGATCGCCGGCGCGATCGGCGGGCTGGCGACCTGGGCCGTCAGCACGCCCACCGAGCTCATCAAGTGCCGCGCCCAGCTCGCGACGGCACCCACGTCCAGCTGGGCCATCACGCGGCGTATCCTGCAGACCGAGGGAGTCCGCGGCCTCTACTTCGGGGGCGCGGTGACGGCGCTTCGTGACAGCATCGGGTACGGGTTTTACTTTTGGTCGTACGAGCTGGGCACGCAGTTGATGGCCAACACGGCGAAGGAGGAGGATAAGTCCCTCTCCCAGGAGGCCGCGAAGGTACTGCTCTGCGGCGGGCTCGCGGGGGTGATGACTTGGGCGAGTATATTCCCGTTGGATGTCATCAAGACGCGGGTTCAGGCGCAGACACTGGATCCTGCATCTAGACCGCTGCTGGACGACCCCACTAAGCCTCAGCGTCGTCTTGGGGCGATGGAGGTCGCGAGAGAGGCGTATAGAGAGGGCGGGATGCGGGTCTTCTTCAGGGGGCTGACGATTTGCAGCGTACGGGCGTTCTTCGTCAATGCAGTGCAGTGGGCTACATATGAGTGGATTATGTATGAGCTGGGACAAGGAAAGCGTAGATCTCCAGAGCCTTCTCCGGCTTCCTTATAGAACTACAGTCAAAATCTAAGTAGACTTGAATTGTCATATCTATGTTCAACCAAATCTCAAATTCTGCCTGCTACATTGGATCAGCGACATATTTCTGGGGTACCATATCAAAGTTCGCTATGCGCATTTATTATTTATAGATTTAACCAACTATATCTCGTCACTATGGCACCATTTTGAAAATATGAACTATTCAAGATGATTCAACTCCTAATATTGTCGCTTTAGCTGGCGTCATCATGCCCCGGATCCACCGCACTTGCCCCCGGGGTCCACTCGGACTACAGCATGGCGCCCTCCGATCTAACATGCGCTCAGAACACTTACCGATAGGTCAAGTTAATAAAAAATTTAGACTCTTACTTATAATATATGCATCCATAAGCTAGTATTTCCCATCGGAATGAAGATCACCGACGAAAGGGCGCGATGGCAGAGTGGTCTAATGCGATAGACTAGAATTGAATCATCGATTCTAGGTATCTATTTCCTTCGGGAGCGCAGGTTCAAATCCTGCTCGCGTCGTCTTATATTTCTTTTTCCTTTTTGGACATCCATATATCTTTATCATCCTTACTATCTTGGTATGAAATGCACATTGAACCTTCGATATCTTCGTAGATGGAACAACCCCCGTTCATCATGGCTTGGTCCTTCCTCGTTCTTCATGGTCATACATGCATGCCCTTGACCTATATGAAAGAACACCTCGATGCTACAGCACGCAGTGCGCCGCGACCACATGTACAAGAAATTACACAGCAGTAGCAGTTCGTTGTCGGATGGGCGCCCCCAACTCCATCTCGATATCAGTTCAGCCAGCTGCTCTCTCGGCTGGAGTGTTTAGCAGTTCAACTTCTTTGGGCCTGCGAATATCTTCCCGTGCCGCTATTATGTGAGATGTTACTTTTAAGTAAGCCGTGCGTCATCAATTGTTGTCCTTGTTCATGGTCGACCACCGTCTCCTGCTGCGAGAAGCCCGTCAACGGCACGTCGTTTTCGTCCCCAGCGTCCCCGCGGTTATTGCGCCGGATAAACGTCCGCAAGCCCGTCATGGTCGCCCCGGGAACTCCAGGCAGGTCGTTGTGCGTAGCCTCCAGATCCGCATCGGGGCGTTGCCTCTTCCTGCCCACACTGCTAAACACATAATACGCCGGACGCGCATGGGGCCATGGATGTGCCCCTGCTGCCGCTGCTTGGCGGTGCTCGTCGGAGGCTCCTGTCCTGGAGCTGAGAAGCGTACGGAACACCGTCAGGGAGCCCGTGAGCACCGCGACAGCCGCCTCCATGAACTGCCAGAAGAACTCCCACGGGATGTCCACGCCCACCGCCCCGTTGATCTTGCTCGCCCGGACAATTGCCAGGCAGACCATGAAGAGATTGAGGCACAAGAACACCCCGAGACTGATTTTCTGTCTCGTTCGGATCTTTGCACGATGGAGGACAATCATCGCGATGCTTGCAAATGGAATGGAGGACTCGATATCAGAAAACACTGTAAATCAGAACCAGGCCCATTTCCATCAGCCACAACTTACTGAGGATGTCGGTGAGCGTATCCAGTCCTGTGATGAACCCAGTCAAAGATACATATAGCAGATTTCTAGAGTGGTCGAAACACGCGTTTGCATACCCGTCAATTTGTGATGGTTTGGTCAACAGAGGAGAGCTAGCAGTCACTTACACGCTGCCGACCCGAAGTAGGGGCAAAGAATGAAAGGCTCCGCGACCAGAAACATCCACGAAAGCACAGTGAATCCGACCACGGACCAGTAATAGCATTGTATACTGGTAACGCGATGGACGAGTTCCCTGAAGAAAGCCAAAAAGGAGAACTTGACGAAGAAGGTCGTGGTCCAGGCCAAGATGAGAAACGAAGAGTAGTTCTTCATGCCGTTCTGCAAAAGGTCAGTAAGCTCGTCCAGATTGAGTTCCAGCACCAGGCTTTTGTCTATTTGGACGGCCGTGGCCAGATATAGCTGGTCACATAGATTGTACAGCAGGATGGCCGAGACCACGAGACACGCCGACGCGAGAAAGAGGAAGTAGTCGTCGGTGGAGAGCCTTCGGCCCGTCGTAAATCGGATCCAGCCTCGACCGAATACCGAGAGCACCGAAATGCCAAAAGACACGCCCACGACAGCCTGGAGCCAGACACTATGTATCAGTCATGATTTCCACCCAAAGTGATCCCATCTTGCCATATGCTCCCTCTGATGATCGCAATATTGAGTTAGAAAAGTAAATTTAGAAGAGCAGGTGTGGTCGTACTCTGAAGCCCGGCTTTTTGATGCTGGAATAGTCATGAACAGCTTGGTCCAGTGCCTGGCTCATGATGCCTTGCTGTGTTTTCCACCGTTTCCAGAAACAATTGCTGTTTGTAGTCTAACGCAACACGCCCGAGAAAGGAGTATGCAGGTCATTTTGATGGTGGCTTGCAAGGCCTGACCATAATTCATCTATAAGAGACTCTACAATATGCCTGTCTGCCGAATACCGAGGAGAGGTAGCACAAAGCCTGACAGCTGACTCAGATAGGAGTTGGAAGGACAAATACATTGACCTGCATATGCATGGGGCTTTGCCAACGTAAGAAAGTTCATAAAATGTGAGTAGCTTACTATCAGAGGATGATCAAGTACTGCTTACTTACATAAGATGGAAAGAAGGCCACCAATACATGTGTAGAGTCACCATTCTGGGTGGGAAATGCATATAATTAACCAACTCCTATTGGCTTATGGGTTTGCATTGAGAAACGATGTCCAACGACAAGGCTCGGCAATGATGTATGCCAGATTATATTAATTGATCACGAGGATTATGCAGTACCACACTCTAGGTGTCATTTATTACCATACCGCATAATAGGTGCAGAATCTGGTGTCCCAAATGGGTATGGGGAGAGATTATTCGGGGTAGTCAATACGACCCAATCCCGAAAGCAGCCGACTGTATCATCCCGGGACACCCATTGGATCCTACACTCTGCAGCTGGATGTAACGTGGGCCGGATGCACTCGAACTTTGCCATTGGAGCCTTGCAGTCGGGGTGCTCATGCTGTTTCCGGTAACGTAAGGGGGCTCAGGCAGCTGCATCCCTGGCATCCCGAAATGGCAGGGTCGCCAAGCCAACTATCTGTTGCCTGCCCACATATTGCCCCGGGATCTTCGGCTTTGTTCGGATCTTGGCAGCACGGCCGCCGCCAGCCCTTCTTACACCCTCCTCAACGCTAGCTTGGGCCAAAATCCAGTTAATGTCCTTCAACATCATCCACTTTCTCATGGTTAAGGGGCCACAGCCTTAAAGAATTCAGCTCGTGTCACACAGAGTGCAACTGACGCCTGAATGATGGTCGGAGATTGTGAACCAGTGCGCGTCTCGTTCGGTACATCCAGGGCCGCCACGCGCCACGGACCGCAAAGGTCTGAGCGCCATCATCATCAATCAACCAAGTCGCTCATTGGAACCAATGCGATATGTCCAATTGTCGATCTCATCCTGATCTGTATTGGAGATTGATCTAGAGACTTGTCAGGAGCTGATTATCCGGGGCGGGGCCCGGCAGTCCGCGGAATAGCTTCTCTTGATATCGGACGGGTGATCGCTCCTGAACAGCAGGTTGCACGTGCCTTTATGTAATTCATGATGTTCATCATCTCGAGGCTTCGAACACGCCTCGCCTAAGACAAATGATTTGAAAGAGACGAGATTTGAAATGTTTCTCTGTACATGCCCAATATGATCCGAGGTCAAATATCAACGAGCAAGCACAGGCTGCCAAGCCGCTCAAGTAACCGGACCGCATCGAGATGGAGCCCGAGCCGTAGTTCTCATAGGCTGGCAGTCGATCGATCGGATTGAATTGGGTATTTAGCTTTTGGATGACGCTTAACGTGGCTGGAAGCTTCTCTGTTTCTGAAACGTTTGAATCTGCAAGCTGCAACCCGGCTTCGGGGCCGCCGGTCAGCGAGAGCACGTTCATTCCAGGCTGGTGTTTGTTTTAGGTCTTGACGCCACAGTACTGCGGTCCGTGGCCAAACATTGGACAAAACGTCAAACCGCCTTTCATGCCGTCATGATGCGTACGCGAATGGAGATCCTCAGGTGTGTTTAGATCATTTAAACTGCCAGCCGAGGCCGCGACCACACGGCGTGAAGCTACTGCCAAGAAGCCCTTTGAACGGGAAATCGCATGTCTGGTTAGGAATCGTAGCGAGAACATGATAAGACAGTGAAACTATTTTGGCACGCCACCACAGAGATATTGTGGCAACCCAAAAACTACGGCATCGTTCAGTCCGATGTCAGAGTCGGAGCCACCTTCCCCGAAGTGATGTAGGTGACACAAAATGTAACACTTTGGGCCAAAACCATCATAACCAGAGCAAGTCACATCACTAGAATAAGACCGGTCATGGGCCCCTCCCTACCTTTGAAAGCTTGCGGGTTTCTCCGTTTTGGAAACCTCACTTCTCCTCTTCTAACGATGCGTCACACTTCGCGCGATGAACAGCCGCTGGGCACACTGACAAGCAGAAGAGGGCAATCAGTTTCGGCGATCTCGCGACGCTCTCTTAGGGGCTCTCCGACGACGTCTCCCCTACAAAACTTGCAGGCTCAAGTTGTAGGATCAGGATCATACAATGAAAATCAAGAAGATCAGGAAAATCAACTTCCCCCTTTCCGAATTCTGCGAAGATGGCAAGAAGGCGGATGGTACCCCGGTGCTGCCCCGGCAGTGGCCGCTGTGGAAGAAGGTCACGACGTCCATGTTCTCGCTCTTCCCCGTCGCCACCATCATGTACACGACCACGTCGCTGAGCACGGCGGTGCCGACCGTCCCGGCCCTCTTCGCGACCTCCAAGACGCTGGCGAGCTTCTCGTTCAGCATCCCCTTCCTGGGCATGACGTCGGCGCCGCTCTACACCCCGTACCTGTCGGACCGGTTCGGCCGCAAGCCCGTCCTGCTCGTCTACTTCCTGCTGTACCTCGCCGTGGTCGTCGGGCTGACGTTCGCCAGCACGATGCCCCAACTGCTGCTGCTGCGTTTTCTGATTGGCCTCCTCGGCGGCCCTTGCATCGTCATGGCCGAGGGCACCCTGTCGCAGCTCTGGCCGCCCGAGCGCCGCATGACCTACTACGCCGTCCTCGCCTTTACGCAGTATATCGGGGCGGCCGCGGGCTGGCTCGTGGGGGTCGTGGTCCTGCAGCTGTTCGGCCTGCCCTACCTGTCCTTCACGGCGCTGCTCTACGCGTCGCTGACGCTGGGCACGCTGTTCTTCGTCCCCGAGACGTGCGTGCGCAAGATCTTGAAGAAGCACAAGGAACTCGACGACGACATGGAGGGGTGGTGGCGGCCCGCCGTGCTCTTCGCCACAACCGTCGAGCTGGTCCGGGATGGCATTCTCAAGCCCTTGTGGATGCTGGTCCGCGACCCCATCGTCATCGCCTGCTCCTTCTACCTCGCTCTCAACTACGCCATCGTCTTTCAGTTCTTCATCAGCGGCCCCCTCTTGTTGAGGAATAAGTACGGCTTCACGTTTGGGCAGACAAGCCTGGCCTTTGTGGGCATGCTGATTGGTTCTATGGTTTCGCTGACATTCAACATCCTGGTGGACTTCCTGGGTGCATGGAGGGGACCTAGAGATGCGGATGGCAAACCTAGGATGGAGAATAGGCTTCTACCAACATTAACGGGGGGTATCATGCTTTCATCCGCGCTATTCGCCGTGGGCTTTACGGTCAACGCCCGGGGCAATGTGAAGCTAGTCTTCACTGGCATTGTCATCCTGACTTGGGGGACCATGGATATCTTGGTAAGTTCGCATGTACTTTGCGGTACAGTACCCTATTGATTCATCGTTGGCTGACCATCTGAACCACAATTCCAGGTCTCATTGGTTTCGTATGTCTCCGACGCCTACTCCCGACAGCACGCCATGACCGCCATCACGGCCATGGCGTTTGCGCGCTACTTCTCCGCGGGCATCATGCCCGTCTTCGCCATAAAGCTCGCCGAGAACCTGCCGACCAAAGTGCTCTTCGCTGGCTACGGCGGCATGACGCTCGTTATGCTACCCGTCCCGTTCGTTCTTTTCTATTATGGGCAAAGGTTAATCCAAAGGAGCGGATTCAGTTGCCGCGATCCCAACAATAGTGATAGTAGACAGGAGATGGAGGAAGATTCGGATGTGGATGAGATCATGGATGAGAAGCAGAGAAAATGATTCCGGACAAACGGAGCGAGGTATCTTGTCGTCACAAGTTTAGCGTGCAAGCAGCATATATATGTTTTTAATTGCTTTTCATACTGTTCTTACTCAAGTCGAGATATGTTCCCTCTTGTCCCAGCGTTTAGTCGACTGGTTGTAATTAATAATAAAGTGGCATTGGCAGTCATTCCCAATATGAAATAGCCAATACAGTACATTGTTTAGCATAATTACCATTAATGAACAATATTGGTCAAACTTAGCAACTTCGTACTTGCACAATACTTGGTGCCCGCAAGAATGATTCCCCTTGAATCCTCCCACCTAAGGATGCGGAATCTTTCCCATAATGCATGCGCAAACCAGCAACTGCTTCGCTCCTCTCAACCAGGTCAAGTGTTGAATGGGCTTTGGGTACAAGTTTACGGTGTGTGTGATGCAAATGTGGTATATATTATCGGCATACTCTCCCTAGCTAAGGAGGGGATCTCCAGATCCCTTTCGTACGATGATCAGGTGGTCCGTGCGCTATTCGCACGTGATCCCCCTTTTCGAGTGTGGCCAGCCCCGGAGCTGGATATACCAACATCAAGAAACAATTCAAGCCTTTCTTTCATCAACCAATAGGGCGACAGCGCGAAAAGACGTTAATTGGCAATAGTCGCCAGTTCGATCCTGACGAAGGGCGGTCGGGGATCTTTTCGTCCTCTTTTCATTTCTCTTTTACCATCCTTTCTGTTCCGTCTCTTTTCATGATACAGATTGCATGCGCTATCCTGTACATTCCTTTTGTGTGGACTAATCAGGTCAAATCCGAACAGCTGGTCAGCAAAAAGCTTGCAGTGCCGAAGTTGGGTGAGCACACCGTGGCTGGGTAATCGTGTATTGTCCCAGTCTGGTCCGAAGTTAATATATTGGCTCACCGCAAACACACTCACACACGATGGAATAGAGGGGAACAGCACGCAGGAGATCACCCTTCCTAAGGTCGGGCCTGATTAGATGGAATCACTCGAAATTCAAGTTATACGAATTGCCGACTCAGGAACTAACAGTCGCTGGTTTCACTGGAGAGGACTTGAATTATTGAGATAAAGTGCTATAGTTACAGACAGACGTTGTAGATCGTAGGTAGCATCTAGATTCTTCAATGATAACACAATCCCAAAGACCTCAAGTTCCTACCACGTCTTCCCTGATTACATAATATAACTGCTCAAATTGTCAGCGGCTGTGAAAGATCAACGACATTGCTGGAATGAAAAGACAGATATTTGACTTACGATCGGCGTTTCAGCTGAACTATTGTGTTGGGGCCGTACGAGAACTTGGACATTTCCCACCTTTCTTTTTCATGACCCTAGCGAAGCTAATGACATGATTAAAAATAAAAATGAAAAGGCTGTTGTGGTTGGTCGTTGGTTGAATTCGTCGTCGTGAACCGCTTCGTACCATTGCCTGCTCCTAGCCGCCTGCTGAGAAGGCGTTTCTAGGCCACACCGCGTAGAGGTGGCAGGTTGGATTTCAGTGGCCCTCGACGGTCGAGTTCGTCGAGTCGGTCGTATACGGGTAGGGCGTCGGGGAGGTAAGGAAGGTAGGGCGAGGAGGGCGTCGTCGAGGATGAAGGGGACGGTGGTCGGAGAGTCAAAAGGAAGAGGGCGATGTCGGTAGGGCGTCGGGGAGGTAAGGAAGGTAGGGCGAGGAGGGCGTCGTCGAGGATGAAGGGGACGGTGGTCGGAGAGTCAAAAGGAAGAGGGCGATGTCGGTAGGGCGAGGAGGTTGGGCAGGGTATCGTGGGGGAGGTCATCGTGGGGGTGGTCATCGTGGGAAAGGGCATCGTGGGAAAGGGCATCGGGGAGGGTGTGGGCATCGTCGATATGGGCGGCATACGCGTGGGAGTTGTCAACGTCGTAGATGGGGGCGGCGTTGTGAGCGTCGAGAACGAGGAGGGGATCGAAGAGGTGGTAGAAATCGGGGCCAGAACGAGGGCAAGAACGAGAGAAAGAACGAGGGCTACGGCGTGGGCGAGGAGGGGTTCGAACAGGCGGTCGAAATCGGGGGCAAGAACGAGGGCGTGGGCAATAACGTACGAATCGGCGTGGGCATCATCTAAGGGAGTGGGGTCATGGGCGTCGAGGGCGGCGTCGTGGGCGTCGTTTAGGGCGTCATCGTAGGTATCGGCGTGGGCATCATCTAAGGGGGCGTCGTCGTGGGAATCGGCGCGGGTTTCGGCGTGGGCATCATCTAAGGGGGACGGGGTCGTAGGCTCGGCGAAGGGGTCGGAGGCTCGGCGAAGGGGTCGTAGGCTCGGCGTGGGCATCATCTAAGCGGGCGGGATCACGGGTGTCGAGGGCGGGGTCGTGGGTAACGGCGTGGGCATCATCTTTAAGGGCGTTCTATGAGGGCGTCGTCGTGGGCGTAAGTGTGAGATTCGACGTGGGCATCGTTTAAAGGGGGGTGGGTCGTACGGATCGGCGTGGGCATCATCTATGAGGGCGTCGTCGTGGACGTCGAGGGCGGGGTCGTGGGGTCGTGGGTAACGGCGTGGGCATCATCTAAGAGGGACGGGGTCGTAGGCTCGGCGTGGGCATCATCTAAGGGGGCAGGATCACCGGCGTCGAGGGCGGGGTCGTGGGTGGGATCGTGGGTGGGATCGTAGGTGGGATCGTAGGTAACGGCGTGGGATTCGGCGTGGGCATCATCTATGAGAGCGTGGGTTTCATCATGGGTGTCGTCGTGGGTGTCGTCGTGGGCGTCGTCGTGGGCGTCATATGTGTGGGCGGCGTAGGCTGCAACGAGTCATCGGCGTCATCGTTCTTCATGGGTCATTAAGGCGTCGTGGGTTATTGAAATGGTCGTCGTGCTCATCGTCGTGCTCATCGTGGTCGTCGTCGTCGGCGTCGTCGGCGTCGTCATCGTGATTGTGCTCCTCACGTGATCAATTTGTTCTGAATGATTGTGGTTGGAAAAGAAAATGAAGAGGAAATGAAAAGAAAGTAATTGAGGGAGAGGAAAGGAATTAATTTATATGCGTCAGTTGAGGGGAGGCAGTTTCTTCGGGTCTGCCTGGCACTGAGTCACTTCCGAGTAAACAGTAATGACGCATGTTGTTATGTTGGTTACAAGAAAGGTTATTCCAGTATTCCGGCAACTGTCTACTGATCCAGCTTTCTGATTGGCTGATTTAATTTTAGTCGAGCTTGGCACTCCCCCCTATCTGGATCAGTGCACATATTACTGCCTAGGAGGCCTCTGATTGGTCATAAATCATGCTCATACTCGAGATTACTCACAATTGGATTTACCGGGTCAGTATCGGGTGCGAGTACCTACTGTAATTACAGCTTCTTATGACCTATTCACCCATAAGCACAGTGCTACCTACCTAAAGAGTAGTACCTAACTAACCACCCGTAAGGTAAACAATCACTCACTGCACGATTGTCGCGATAATCACTGATTTGACAGCCAACAACCCCAATTGGGAATAATTCCATCAGATCATTCCTACAATCAGTAACTGGCTCGCCTCCTCCAAGGACATAAATACACACCCTCCCTCCCCCTCCAGACCCAACTTCTCTCTCCTGCAAACAACTTCTCTGGTGAAACATCCTCTCCATCAAGCACTTGCCAACAAACTCTCCTCATCAGCTATCTACTTGCTACGAGAACACACCACCAAGCGCTTCATTGCCTCTTCACCAGATCCTGCTTCTTCATCATCCACTGATACATCGCTTGCGGCATCATCATTTGCTTCGTCATTTGCTGCCTTCCTACGGCTGCTGCATCTCCAGTCCTTACCCACAACAAGCGTGTACTCTGTCAAGCAGAAGTTGAGCATCAAACTCATCGCGATCAATCGCCTTTCCACCGTCATCTGGCAGCACAAACTGCCAAACAGACACCCAAGATCGATTGCGCCTGCCACCAAAGTGTGGTAACCTTGTCAATAAATACTCCCAACTTCATCAGAGGTAAGCCAGACGCGCTTTCATTTTTGCATTCCCCCCATCTCCTCTCATCCGCTTCATCTATAGATATGATCCACTACCATCAACGGAGCCCAAACGTTCCATGAATTCCTTCTGTTTCTTTTCTACTATTAATTACACGCATTTATCGCTAACAGCGCATCAATTTTGCAGTTCGTTAGACCAAACAGCAATCCACCATGGGCTTCTGGAACAAGAACACTGAGTGGGAGGCTAAGCCCGAGGACCCCGAGGTTGAGAAACTCGAGAAGCAGTTTGCCAAGCTATCTCTCAAGGCTGAGAGACAGGGCAGCTTCAAGGTGGAGAACAAACCCGAGCAGTCTCAGCGCAAGGGACCACGTGTGCCGCCCGGGACCGAGAATCCGTTCTTGAAGCGCAACGCGACTGCGAAGGAGCTCATCGAGGGTATCGACAAGCTTCAGGATCTATGTCGCGACACTATGGATGAACTCGAGGTAAGCCGTTATTCCTGTGATCAATGAATTGGATTCAGCTAACAGATTCAAGCCGTACATTGAAGCGGAGAAGAGAATGGAAGCGGAGGAGAGAATGGAACGATCAAAGTTCGTCCGCTTCCTGAACCTCGTCTTGAACCATTTGTAAACGAGGCGTTCACCCATCATCGTTTCCGCGAATCACCGTGGCACGATAATTCTCACCGATCGAGTTTGTCGGTTCTGGTTTTAGTTTTGCCTAAGGGAATAACTACTCTGGATATGCTGGGATAACAAGCTAGATACCTGATTGCTTGTGGCTATGAATCTTGGATGTCCATCAGGGAGTGGCTATTGGACTCGGCTATGAAGATTCTCAGTCAATAGAAAGCCCCGTTCCTTCTCACGACGGTTAATAAATTGCAGTTGAGTACTGGCGAGTTCACGCCTAAATTCTAGATGTTCTCTTCTCTACTTGTGCGCCGCGTTCTTGCCTTTCAAATCACAAAACTGACGTTCTGCCCTTCCAAGACTGTATTCCAGTAAACTCATGTACGGTACGATCTTTGTGCTCTAAAATCTCTGTTTTCTCGTTTTTATGTGTGTCTTCGGCCTAGATGGTAAAAGCCGACAGTTGCTGCCCCATATTTCTTCCTGATTGCATAGGGACGGTCATCCTGGTATCGCCCTCGTGTTTGTTTCCAGTCAACCTCTGGGTTTCGTCAATCTACACCATCAAGCTGTCACGCGCGCAGCAACAACACTTGTCTGAAAATAATTACGTTACTGCATCAAGTATGTACGAGTCTTGCTTTCAGTACAATATCACCGGTTGCTAACATTTGACAGCTCTCGCAAGACCTTCACACGTCACCATGGACTCAGAACAGAACTCGCGCGCCGTATCATTGAAGGAGTTGGAGAGTCAGTTCGCCAAACTTCAAACAATGTCCGAAGCAAATCAGCCCAGCACCCAAGAACATAGCATGGGAGCGCAGGATATCGAGAGTCACCCGCAAGGGGCACATAATGAAACAGAGGTATGTTATTCCTCGATCAGAAAACGCGATATTCGGAGGCTCAGCCCATCTGGTGCGATTTGCTAACTCTCAACAGCCCATCCCCGAGACCCAGAAGAGCAGAGATAGCAAGCTCGAGGCCCTGCGGATCGTCTTGAAGAGAATGTACTAGGACGGTTGCTCATCGCATGACTTGTTCATATGACGGCTTTACGGAGTATTCTCGCCGAGACGAGACAAACATTGGGGATTTGGTTTGGAATGAGTCATTGCGAATCGAATTCCTAGATCACATATGATTTCCCATTGAGCATCAACACAGGGTGGTATCCCGCGACTTGAAATTTATAGTGATCGCAAGCTACAGTTTTAATTCCTTGATTTTTGATTGGAAGGTGAAATACATGTGACAGGGCTGTGCTGTGTCATATTGGATAAGCCTCTCTCTGCGTCATGTTTTGCTTATTGTTCTCCCCTAAATCTAGATTGTTTGCTACAATAGGCCTCTGTAATTGTTCTCGACGATACGCGTTACTGATCCTACTGATCCCACTGATCCTGAGGGACATCCTATGCATATAAATACCTCCTCCCCTCCCTCGTGTTTTCAAAACTTCCTCCTGTTCATCTTTCCATCATCACACATCACCACCGACCATCCTTACACACTCTCATACCACATCAAAAAAAAACCCGTAAGGAAGACTTCGACAGCGACAGACTTGACCGAGAAAGCTCGCTCATTCTCAACCCAAGAAAACAATCCACCGTCTGTACACCTATCTGCTTCTTCGCGACTCAAGTCATCACGATCCCCCACCTGGGCACCTTCTCGTCGTCTCTCAAACGTTGCTCATCTTCACAATGGCTTCCGAGAAGAAGGCTCAGCAGATCACAATTGACGAACTGGAGAAGCGGTTCGCAAAGCTGTCTATGAAAGTAGAGCGCACTCAAACGGACTTGGTAAGACATCATCCAGTTCACCCACATGCCTGACATCAGCGTTTCCAATTCCAAGGCCTAGATCGAGCCATCTACTAACCATTACAAGGCTGCCAAAGGTTACCTTCAGGAACCAATGATGCAGATGCCAGTCCTCCGTCGACGGAACACTCGAGAGGAGTGCATCCATCTGATCGACAAGACTATTGCGCTTTCCGAGAGGTTGCAGAAGAGCATACAAGTAAGTAACTACATCATGACATACCGGAGCACTATCGACTGACCTCTTTGAAGGAAAAGGTCGAGCGGATGGAAGCCGCGGAGACGCGATCCAACCTCGTTGATTTGCTTGTGCTTGCACACGGTTGCCTCTGGATCTGAAGCACCACTCTTCTTGCCCAGATCACGAACTCGGTCAGCGGACAGAGTGTAATGGAGGATGTGGGGAGTATGATGTGAACTGTGGGATGGAGTCTTCTTTTGCTCCACGGGAGCCTTGCTTGGACATTGATATGGATGGAATCTGATTATGGATACGGCACGTATACACACGGCTGCGAGATTCAGGCATTGGCGAATGCATTGCACTCAAGTTCTGAGAATAAACACATCTCCCACAAGGCACATCCGTTTCACTACTCCCAAGCCTGGTGATAGTATCATAAGAAGACGCACGACTCGGTGGTCATGCCATTGTGTCGCACAGTACTTCAAGCCACCGGGCGTGTGTAGTAATGCTTGGCGAAGTATTGTTGGAGGAACTTCACGTAATAAGCTCGGAGCAATGTGTAAGAAACAGCACCAAACGTCGTGGCGTAAAGGCGGGCATCGAAACCCCAATCGGTATCTAGCAACAGCATCTTACCCAAGCTCAAACCCTCCAAGCCGAGGTTGCAATCTGCTACAAGCTTGGAAAATCCCTATTGATATGTGCATCGGATTGTTTGTGATAACCCGTTTTAACTCTGTGCTCAAACAATCTCGCAATTATTAATTGAGAATCGATCTTGGAGGTTCCGTATCTTGTGTCTTCTTGCCCTGGTTTTATTCCACCCACCACCATTCTAACAAGATCCATCGCGGAACTTGAAAGCCCAAGATCTTCTTCTCCAGCTCACCATCTTCCAGTCCACCACATTGACACTACATATCACCTAACATCAATAAATTCTCATCATGGCTCGCGAGAGAAACACACAGACCATCTCAAGCCAAGAGCTCGAAGCACGCTTCGCCAAGCTCACGCTGGCGGCTCGGAAGCCGGCACAGTTCTCCAATGTAAGGATCTAGCTCTCTATCCCGCTCCAAACACACCAGTCCCGACGTTCAGAGTGGTCAGCTAACTTAAACAAGCTTGCCATCAGAACTAAGCAGAGCGGCAACCCTGGCGCGCTGGCAAAGAAGCCAAGATACAGTCAAAAGGTCACCATGGAGCGGCGCGTCTTCTACCTCGGAAAAACCCAAGCCATTCTCCAGCTGACCGAGCAACAGCTGCAAGAGGTGCGTTATCACTAATCAAGCAGGCCGCTATGACATTTGCTAACTTACCCCCGTGAAGATCCGCATCGAGGGATCAGAGGACTGGATTCTATGGGAGTCTGACATTGAGGCCATGCTCGAACGTGCCCTCGAAGACATGTAGAGGGATATCAATCGTACTGACGCATCGCGTCTGGGAGAATGAAGGGGAACTTAGGTAGTGATCGTTGCAGATTTAATTTCTCTACGTCTACCATCAGTACACGGTCGTGAACTTGCTTGGGTTGCTTTTCTTCTATCCATTCGACCCACAACATGCTTTCCTCGGTTGACCAAGGTCTGGAGCCATATATGTCCCAAAAAGTCTGCTTTACGAGAACTCCTTCCAGTCTGCCGCCTGCTCCCAGGCGTATGCCACCCTATAAATCGTAGCCTCATGGTAAAGTTTAGACACGATCTGCATCCCCACGGGGAGTTTGGGGTGGGGCTCCACCAACGACGGCAGGAAGCCTACTGGAAGCGATAAGGCTGGGAGACCAGTCTGTAAGTCCGGAAACGTCAGTATCGTACGAACCCTTTCAAACAGTCGCGCAGAAAAATGAGATATCTCTGGGGGGAACCTACAATGTTGAAAGCCGACGTATTCAGCGACGCCCCCGCCGAGTTCTCCATCAGCTCCTTGATACTCGCTCCCTCAGCCGGCAGCTTCGGCGGCAGGAACGGCATAGTCGGCGTAATGAGGACGTCGTACTGGCCCAGAGCCTTGTAGTACTCGTCCCTAAGCTTGCGCGTCAAGTTGGTGGCCTTGCCAAGCAGCAAACCCGGCTTCTCGAGGTGGTCCCAGCCCCACCGGCCGTTGACCATCCAGTTCTTGTAGGCGCACCACATCTTGTCGTATTTCTCCTGGTCGATGGGCAGCATCTTCTCGGTCAGGTCGTTCATGCAGTGACCTCGTCGGCCGCACCCTTCGCCGACCAGGGTCTTGTAGACGGAAAGCCGACCGGGGACAGCCCAGATATCTGGCGCGTCTGCGTGCATGGGTATGCTGACCTCTTCGACCACGCAGCCGAGCGTTTCCAGCATCTTGGCTGCCTTGACGACGAGTTCACTAACTCGCGGATCATGTAGCGGCCTATCCAGCGATTCCTTGATGATGCCGATCTTCAGTCCCTGCACTTCCTGTTGGGCCAAAGCGGGGTAGTCAGGCACCAAGTCCGGAAAGGGACAGCCAGCCTGCTGCCTATCATCTATCCCGTCCGCTCCCGCCACAGCTTGGAGCAGAAGTGCATTATCAAGCACAGTTCTAGTCATCGGGCCAGTATGATCCAGCGTCGGCTCGAGCGACGCGATGCCCGTGTACGGCACCAGCCCAAAGGTCGGCTTCATGCCAACGAGCCCATTGGCCGACGACGGGATGCGGATGCTGCCCCCTTGGTCGCCGCCCATGCCGCCCCAACACTCCCCTTTCGCGATTAGGTATCCGCTTCCCGACGACGATCCGCCGGCCGAGAAGCCGTCGGCCCAGGCATTGCTGATGGGACCCGTTGCGGCGGAGCAGGAGACCGCCCATGCCGATAGGTTCTCGCACACGGCTTTCCCTGTGATGATGCCGCCGGCTTTTAGTATGCGTGTGACGACCGTGGCGTCCATGTTGGGCGTCCAATCTTGGAAGATGTCGGTGCCCAGCAGGCAGGGGACGCCTTTCAGCGCAATGTTGTCTTTCAGACTAAGTGTTTTGCCTGCGAGTAATCCTTTCTCTTTCGTCGACGGTGAGTGGTCCTGAACATTACACTTCCATGCCCAGGCGTTTCCCGAGTTCTCCTGACCCTCGGGGCGGTGAACGTCCTTACGGGGAAATCGCTTATCGTCCACTTCAGGCACGTAGTCGTCCATTTGGTCGACCTTGTCCCATACCTCCCAGATACCCGTGAGCAAATTCGTCAAATCGGGGACATCTTCGTGTCTGGCTTTCAGGCTGAGAGATTCCAGCGATTCCAACACATCCTTTCCTGAGATGGGGTTCCTGTCAGATGTGGTCTCGGGTGCCAGGGTTGACGACATTATAGTAAAGCTGCTGTTCTCAAGACTTTCCTCGTACCAGTAAGGCGGAATGCAAAATTGGTCAATGAAGCTACTGGGTGGGAAGAACGAGCTCGACGTTTATTCACATGACGTCCCGGGATGCGACCCATGATCGTCGGATGTTGACTTCCGCGTCCGATGGGTCTTCGGCAACCGGCAATTGTGGAGCCCCTTATCTCCAATGGCGATCGGGCGGGCCCGATGGGGAATCAGAATCATCGTCACGCCAAGCATCTTATCACTCAGGGAATAATGCAGCGAAATATGGGAGGGTGGTCTACCGTTTCTATAGGTAGTATCTTATTTCCGGGAAGGACGGATTAGAACATAGACAACTCGAAATGTTCATATGCACACCAAATCAGTGGAAGAGATTGAACCAATGGAAAAGTATCGCCGCGCTGGCTATCTGTAAGCTTGGCAAAGGGTCCTGATAAGCAATGCGGCCGCCTGTGAGACGGTATTCTCGCAGAGATCAGGAATTATATCTTGACTTTCGCATCTGGTAAGATGTGAGGTAAAATATTGCTCTTAATTATACAATTCCTCCCTAGTCTAAGCCTGCGCATTACAATGGGATTTCTTCATGAAGCCAGAGTGTTTCTCGTCGGCAAAAAGCCCGCTACGAAGGCCGAGGGGAGTCTACTGTTCAAGATCGACACCTTCATCTTATCAATCCTGTGCTTGGCTCAGTTTATGAACTATCTTGATCGACAGAACCTGGCAAATGCGTATGTGTCGGGCATGAAGGAGGAGATTGGGTTCACCGGGATCCAGTACAATCTTACAGTGACCATCTTTCTGGGTGCGTGACTAAATACGTTTCGGGAACCCTGCCAAACGTGTGCTGACTTTTGTGTTTCATCTAGTCGGCTACATCGTGGGTGGCGTTCCCCAGTCCCTGATCGTGGCATCCAACAAGCTTCCTCTCTCGTTCTGGTTTCCGTTCTGCTGTTTTTGCTGGGGCATGTTAACGCTTGGAGTTGGCTTCTGTCATCACGTCTGGCAAATCCAAGTTCTGCGTTTTAGCATGGCCTTATTCGAGGCTGTGTCGTTCGCAGGTGGCCATTATGTCATCGGCTCTTGGTACAAGCCCTCCGAGTTGGCCAAGCGAGCCTGCCTCCTGACCGCGGCTCAGAACGCAGGAGGAATGTTTGCTGGTCTCATGCAGGGCGCCATATACACGACGCTAAATGGGAACTTGGGTATATTAGGATGGAGGGTAAGTGCCGCGAACCCCAAGAGAAGTCTGCGCCATAAAGGCTAACAAGCCCCCAGTGGCTGATGATAATCAACTCCCTGATGAGTAAGAAGCAACCATTTTGATATGATCTCCTTTATAGATAGCTGACTGTGTACGCAGCATGCCCCATCTAGATATGGGGCTTCTTGACTTTCCCAGGCACCCCCGCTCAATGCAATCGATGATATCTCTCCGAAGAAGAGAAAAGACTGGCCATCAGTCGCTTACCTCCGCACAAGCCTACTCCACTTGATCGAGGAGTGTTTAAGAAGGTTGGAAGAGACTGGCGTTTCTGGGCTTTCGTACTTCAGTTCTCGTTCAATACCAACATGGAGTGGTCTGGTCTGTACGGTAAGTTATGTTTGGCCATTGAGGCAAGGAATATCTTACTGACGCCTGCTTACACTTTGGTTTTTAGTTCCGATGTCGTTGTGGATGAAGTGGACTGGCCAGTACACCATCCCCGAAATCAACTACCACCCCCTCGGCGTCACCGCCGTGACCATCGCCTCCACCTGCCTCTTCGCCCTGTGGACCGACTACACTAGGTCGCGCTGGTGGGTGAACCCGGTCATGGCCGTCTGCTCCGGCATACCCTGCATTATGTTGCTAGTCCCCTCCCTGCCCGTCGCGGGCAAGTATGCCGCTTGGTACCTCGCGGGCATGGGCTTCATCGGGCTGGCCGTCAACTTCGCCTGGGCCAACGAGATCTGCCGCGACGACGACCAGCTCCGATCCGTCACGCTCTACGCCATGGTATACGGGTCCAACGTCACCATCGCGTGGTTCAACATTGCCTTTTTCCCGGTTACCGACGCGCCTGATTTCACGAAGGGTTACGCGGCGGCGTTGGCGACTTGTATTCTGTCGCCACCGATCGCCTTCTGGATTCATAAGCGCTGCCTGCGGAGGGAGCGCGATTTGGCCGACGATAAAAGATGTGAATCTGGTGGCATCGAGGAAGTTTTGCATGGGGGTGGTATCCGTTTGGAAGGGGTTGAAGTCAAGAGCACCGTCGGGGATGCAGTGAGCTATGGGAAACCGTTGAAGTAGTCAGTCCATGGACGGATAGGATGGTGTCACATATCGGTATCCGGGAGACGCGAGTTATACAACTTGCACATGTAGATAGCCAGATAGCTAATCGTTTTTATGCTGCCATGATATGTGCCCACCATGATGAAAGAGTCTATTGAATGCATGTGTCTTGTATGCGGGCCATTTCATCTCAACAGCTATCTGACGACAACATCCTGGATCCATTTTAAGCGACTCTACATTTTTCCGGGTACATCGGTTTCAAGACACAAGCTGCAGACTTGCTTGTCGACATCGAAAATAGTCTTACCGTGGTTCAAGTCCGAAACTATCCTCCGGGGACGGCCCTGCTCTTTGTTTCGCCAAAGGCTTGATTGTGGAAGATAAGTAGACAAGGGCATTCAGCGCTTTGCCAACAAAGCAGTGCGCCCTTCTATGCCACGCGGTCCAGTCCTTTGTTCTTTGAGTCACATTTTTGGCTTGGAGAGGAAAAGCAACGACAACCTTAACAGTAACGGAAATTTCGATAGCATGCGAGCCGCGGGCAGAACCACTTGCTACCATGTCTAACTGGCCAGATTCTCCCGGGTCTGACTCCCCTCCTGAATACGACGGGCCGCCTCTTGGAGACGGGCTTACTAGCGAAATCCTCGAGGCTCTCTTGCGCCCTGCCCCTACCTTTCTCGGCGGCCCAGCAGCAGCCCAGCCCAACCCGCCCCCCTTTGCGCCCCCTGATGAGGGGATACCGTTCCCGGAAGTACCCGCCGATCAAGTTCCGCTCCCGGTTCCAAAATTCGAAGGGTTGCGCGCGATCCGACACTATTTCGTCAAGGGCGGGAAGTATGCGTACGAGGGCCAAGAGGGCGCGGGGAACTTCGGCAGCGTGTACAGACTGAGGCAAGTCGGCGACTGCGGCGGTCAGGAAACGTCCAACGTGGGGCGGCGCGTGGTGGCGAAGCTGGTCCGGCGGTTTCCGGTCAATCGGTACTCCAGTGAGATGCTTCTGGATGAGGTAGAGGCACTCAAGGTCAGTAGTATCTCCATACATGCATATAACTGAGCAGAAGAATCAGGGGGGTCATGGTCACTGACGGTATTCCAATTCCGGCCCGAGTAGAGCTTTTCCGCGGCGGCGCATGCGGTACGGATGATCGATCATCAGACGTTTGGCGAAGTCGATCAATATGGGGTGCGGCAGTACATCTTACTGGAATACCTCGAGGGTGGCACATTTCGCGATTTCGAACAACGAGTTCGGAAACGAAGAAAGAGTCTGCCAAATCGTTTGCTATGGTCGATATTCCGGTGTTGTAAGTCCGAACCCTCCTCCAGCCTTGGCGTTTGTAATTGGCTGCTGACTGTCATAGTCATAAGAATCGCGATGGCAATGATATATTATAAAGATCTGGGGGAGGGACCCGTGCGTCTGGAAGAGGGCCCAGACAACCCTCATCCCCAATCGGTCCTGGTCAACACGGATATGCATCAAGACAACTGTGAGTTGGAGGCACTCACCCCCTCCCCCGTCCATGATCATCGTACGCATGGCTAATGAGAATACGGGCTAGTGATGTTTGGAACCTATGCTCCTTGTGACGAACACGATGGGGAACATCGTTTGTCACCGATCCTCAAGATGATTGATCTCGGATCCGTAGACTGGGTAGACACGACAGAGTAAGGCTCCCTCGTCGAAGCGATGCGCCGCGTTACTCAAGAAACTAACTTGATGTGTCACCTTGCAGCGACAAGGAGTTTGAGCGAATAACCGAGAACATAGTAAGCCTCGTCAGCAACGTGAGTGAGCCAAAACAGACAGACAGGGGGCATTTGTATGCCAGTACAAGGTTTATCATTGACATTGGTGTTTCCATTACAGAGGTTCTACGAACTGTTGGAGACGTGCGATACATTCAGCATCAAGCCGATTGATCCCGATCTGATGAAGATGGTCGAGATATGTGCGAGAATAGAAGGGACCTATGTAAACAGGCCCACGACCTTTCGCAAGCGAGGCGCTACCCTTCGGAGCTTGCTTAGGACCGTTCAGCTCGCGTGTGAGCAGCGAGACGCCGCGTACTACAGGGACAAACTCCGAATAACCGACGGGTCGGAAGACGACGAGAATATTGAGGCGCTGGTTCGGGATCTCTTCATGAACGCCGAGGACTCGGGCAGTTCTGGCCCAGACAACTTTCCTGGTCCTCTTGTGCATCCCGACGATTCAGACTTGTCTCTATGAGGATTCTCCGTTATCTTCCGCCTGGCAAATATATATAGACCGTGTGATAGCATATAGATCCCGAGTAAGACCCGATGCAACGTTCGGCAGGTGATGTGCTGAATATGCCACTCGCTTAAAGGGGTAAATGCACACAGTTGTATGGGGATACTCTCGCCTAATTGCAGATCTCGAGGGATCGACGCTGGAGCAGCCAACTCCATCTTCCGCCAGCGCACGTCCCCAGTTGCGCCTATCACATGGGGGTAGATTAATTGGATCAATTCGCCGATTTGCTGTGGGAACCTCTCATCTTCGAGTGTATATATGAACAACATCCCAACACTTTTGAGTGACGAATCACTTCGGCGATGTCAACTTCAAACTTTACAGATATTGGCGTCTTTTGGCGCTAACAGGAAATCACCCATGTCGCGCAGTACACTCATCTTCCGCATCAGGACTTGGCTTGGCTTGGCTTGGGAAAGCAATATGAGATGCGGTATATCGCGGCAGATATGCCGTCCCAGACGGCTTTCGGTAGCACCCTCGAGACGCCAACCGAGCACCTACAAAGAGCCAGTAGTTCCATACTAGAAAGTGTGACTTCTGGGAATCTAGTTTCCGAAGAAGGTCCAGCCAAACCCGAGTTCTGAACTAAAGCAACCTCGAAATGATGAAGAGCTTTTACAAGGTCCTACCGTTGGTGCTGGCAGTATCGAGCGGCGCCGAAGCCGCATTCACGCCTAAGACGTACGCCTGTCTCCCATATTCTGCACCCAGATATACCCATGTCTAACAGACTCCGTCGCTGGCCAATAGTCCGCGCAACGGATACTACCCTCTCGATGTCGTTGACGAGCTGGAAGCGGCCACCATGCCCAAGGTCGAAGCCTGGATGGCGACCAAGAAGACGGCGAACAACTGCACACTGGAGAACGCCATCGTGAGACAGGAGTGGTGAGTCTTGGCCCATAAGGTTACTTACTTGATGAAGTGCAAGCTGGTACCTAACCATACCGACAAACCTATAGGAGCGACCTCACGGTTCCCCAACGTGAAGAGTACATCAGCGCCGTGCTCTGCCTCCAGAAGCTGCCACCAAGAGCGCCAAAGGACAAGTTCCCCGGCGCGCTCAGCCGCTTCGACGACTTCGTCGCTTTCCATATGACGGAGGCCATGATGCTGCACGACCCAGTAAACATCGCCCACACTGCCTGACCTCTTGTCGGCTATTCTGAAACACTGTCGAAGTGGTCAACTAACACTATTGGGGTTGCAGTACCATCTGTTTGCAAGTCACAAGTACTTCATCTGGGCATACGAGAAGGCGCTTCGCGATGAGTGTGGCTACACAGGGTATCAGCCTGTACGTATTGACGCCTCTGTCTGCACAGTACTGCTAATGATAGATGCTGTTTCCTGTTGTTCCAGTACATGAACTATGACCGCTACGCCCAAGACCCGGTCAACTCGCCCATGTTCAACGGCAACGCATCCAGCATGGGCGGTCAGGGCCTGCCATCAGACTACCCCGGCGTCGCGCAGCCGTACAGGAAACCCTACGACTGGATCAAGCCCGGCGGTGGCGGAGGTTGCGTGACCGAGGGACCTTTCAAGGAGTAAGCATTCTATCCCCCTCCCCTTTCCCCATCCTACATAACCGCCTACCGACTGCTCCGCATTATTAATAAAGAACTAACCCACAACCTTTCTTCTCACCACAGCATGGTCGTCAGCCTCGGCCCCAAAGGCCACGTCCTGACCGACGTGCCCAAGAACCCCCGCTCGGACGGCCTGGGGTCCAACCCGCGCTGCCTCCGGCGCGACGTCAACCGCAACTCGGTCCTGGGCGCCACGGCCAACTACACGTACTCGACCATCATGGACAACGACAACGTCGACGCCTTTTACAACCGCTACCTCGGCATGCCCCCGCTGGTCAACGACACGCATCCTTGGGGCGTAAGTAGCCAAATGGCTGGGATTTTGATATTTCCTGATGAAATGCTGACTTGTTGCCACGCTAGCTCCACAATTCGGGTCACTACATGTTTGGCGGCGATCCCGGTGGCGTAAGTCCTACCCCGCCCCCCTATCTTCTTTTTCTACTTTCTTCCCCCTATCCACCCCCCTTTCACCATCACATCTTCCCGACTAACCCATCCTCCTCTCCCAGGACTTCTTTGCTTCCCCAGGGGATCCCGCGTTCTATTTCCACCATGGAATGCTGGATCGAGTCTGGTGGATCTGGCAGATGCAAGACCCAGAAGCCCGCATCCACGCTATCCCCACGGGCGGCATGGCGATGCCGCCGCACCAGCTGCGGGACGAGATAGCAGCCCGCCGTCACCCGCACGCCCGTCCCCGCGCCGAGGACCCCAAGGACGTCGTCATTGACTTGGGCTGGATCGCGCCCGAGATCCCGCTGCTCGAGGCGACGGACCAGCTCGGCGGGAACGGGGGGCAGTTCTGCTACATTTACGTCTAAGATCGTGTTTGTTTGGGAGAGGGTGGTGCGGACGGCGCTGTAAGTACTTACTTGCCTGCCATTGAAGTCAGGAGGACGCCCTCAAGGGAAGGGATGGGATGAGGAGAGCATGTCTTTCGTTTCGATCGCCAGGTTTGGCATCTTGGTTGTAATCACAGTACACCTTCAACAGATATGGATAGTTATTCAAGATCAATGTTGCTAATTACCCCTATTATGAATTAATGCGATACATCCTTCAGCAAGCGTAAAGCTGATTTGACACCTCCATTGCATGTCCCACTCTTTAAAAATACCCATCACATCCTGGTTGTCGACTGTACTAATGTAGATAGGAGTCGGCCTAAGGAGTCGCGCCACCACTCTGTCCGCCCTTGCCTAGGACCACTGCCTGGACGACGTGGCCGTCCGCGTTCGTGACAATGTTGACCATGGCCTTGAGCGGCGGGTACGAGTATACCCGCTGCGTCAACCCGCCCTCCAGCGACGTCTGCGCGCCCGTATCCGTCATATCCCGCTTGTAGTCCCCCACAATCCTCGCCGGCCGCCCTTCCTCCCCCTCGGCCTCCTCCACGATGTGACCCAGGTTATCAATCATGACCTTCACAGTCGCGCCGCGCTCGTTGGTAATGGTTCCCAACAACCCGTCGACGGAGCCGACGACGGCCGAGGTGACGGGAGCGGCCTTGGTCAAGTTCAAGACGTTGACGAGGAGCGGGTTGAGGTCGACGCTCTGGAACGTGCGGTTCACGATGGTGACGAGGTTGTCCAGCCGGATCTCGAGGTTGAGGGCGGCGTCGACGTCGGCGACGGTCACGCTGGCCTTTTTCATGCGGATCTGCACGCCGGCATTGATCTCCACCACGCCCGCGATCTTGGCGGCGAGGTTGATCTCGGTCCGCAACTCGTCGACGTCGAGCTGGATGCTGCCGACGTGCAGCTCGGGGATCCGCAGGTGCACGTCCGGGGGGTCATCCGCGAGGGCTGCTGCAAGAGGTCCGGTGCTGGAGCTTGGGCTGGGACTGGGGCCGAGGCTGGGACTGGGGCGGGCGGTGGCGCTAGACGACAGGATCGAGTCAGAGGTCGGGGTTACGGACCCGATTTGGGCCGCGGCGAAAGAAGGTGCCAGGGATCCCCAGACGAGCGAGAGGAGAGTGAAGTTCAACATGGCGAGTGGCTGCAGATTACTAAAAGATGTTGACAGCGTACCGCAATAGTAGGGAGGGTTCATGCACCCGTCGTGAACACACCAGATGATTATCCCCTTGGCTGCTAAATACTACTTATAATACATACCTACCTGTTAAGGGGCCAGATTTTTGAGCCTAATGCACCCAATCAAGGAACGTGCATCCCAATCAAGGAACGTACGTTGCACTTTAAACCTTAATTAAGCACGCACTACAATGCAATCCATGCCTCCAATCATATATCATGAAATGTGTCTCCACAACCAACTATTGCAGTATTTAGCAGCCAAGGGGATTCACAGTAACCATGCACTTTAGGGATGGTAAAGCAGTATAAATTGCTTCCGAGGCGTTGGGTTTGTCAATGGTTGTAATACTTGTCGCATCGTCCTGCTTTCACAAGAGAAACCGGAGAAGCATATCATACGCTGGGCTTAACCAAGCTCCTACCCCCATTCCCTTTAACTCGAGCTAGACACCACACTTTTCCTCTGCAGATGCCTGGGGACGGCTTGAATCATAAACTTTCGAGAAACGTGTGAGCCGCTTACCTGCCACATTAGCCATATTGGACAAGCCGTATCGGCGGTACGCAAGTCTTAGCAAAAAGCAATGAAATGGATGTGATCGACCCCGGGACATTCTGCGTTTTCAAGTTGTGCCGTGTAGATCACCAGTATTTATGGTCGGTAGTTTGTATACGGTTATTATGACGGGAACAGCTGGAGACATTGCACGCGATTATCTACAGTGGAAGGCACTGGCCTCCCGTGGCGTCACTCCGTTATCCATAAATTAGGTTCCGGGACGCGGTGCAGCTGCATCAACCTACGACCCCGGCCGCAGAAGGTTATGCATTAGGATCAACCCATATGACGATACCCTCCCGCAAAGTAAGGTTACAAGAGATAGGGATAGAGTTCGGCCTAATGCAGAGCTACAAAGACTTGCTGTGGAAACCATGTTATCAGATAATCGACCCCTATCCGTATGGAGGCACAGGCTTTCTCATGCGACGAATGCACTTATGTTTTTCGTGCGGCTCTGCAAATCCCAATTCTCCCCGAAATACGCTGAGCATACATAAGTACATACCAACTTTGTCCACCAAACCCTGGTTGCTCTCTTAAGCCACCACCCAAATGAGATTACCGCTCCTCAGGTCGCCGGCCTTACTTGTCCTCGCGCCTCTCTTCACAACCGCCCAGGCATACGAGAGTTACAATGAGGGTTACAGCGGCTACCTTCTCAACCAACACGGCGACCCGTTCACTGCCACGTACCAGACCGCCAACACCCCCGAAATCAATACCACCAAGCACCTGGAGGCGCCCGACGTCTACCTCAACACCTCCGTGAAAGTGGACGTCATCAGTATCGAAGTGGAGGACATTAAGGCCAAAGTCAACCTAGACGCGAAAGTGCTGGGCCTACTCAATTTCAACGCGGGCGTCGACGCCTCCATCGATCGGGTTAAGCTGTCCGTCGACGACGTCCGCACCCGGGTCCTGCTCGAGGTGCGTCTGGGCAATGCGGCCACCATGATCGACGACGTGCTGCGTTCTATTGACATGAACCCCCTGGTCGCAACGCTCGACAAGGGCGTCGGGAATGTCGTAAGAAATGCGACGAGTGCCGTTGACAAGTCGAGCATTGTCCAGGGGGCAAAGGAGCTATAACGACATGAGAGTTGATCAATAATGCATGCATTGTGGGTCGATAAGGAAAGGGGGCACAAGATCCACCCGCTTGGGGAATCAGGGGTGAATGGAGGTTTGGCGCACATCTTTGCAGCAAAGCTGTAATCTCATTCTTGGTTACAGAGCATATCTTCATTCAGCTGGTGAGGATGTTCTCGATAGGGTTTTTGGCAGTAGCATATCTTCAGCAATTGCTATGTTGGTATGGCGTTGATCGGCCGTTCTGTGTATCATAAGTCCGTTTTGCATCACCGCTACTTTCGAACCTATTACTTGCGAGTATCTACAAATTCATGTTTTCGTCTCTACCTGTTTGCCATCCATTATGGGACGGATCCTAATCCACAGACTACGTCCCTGACTAAATTGCCGCAACTGATCATGGGATACACGGCCCAATCGGTAGGTTGAGCGTCGTTCATTTCCGTCGCAAGCAAGCACACCTTCTTCCCAAACTAGCAAACTATTTGGCCTCCTTTGTGTCCGAGAAGGTCTCCCAGGGCTTAGGGCACTTATTGGCAGTGTCTGACGTCTTAAATCCCTCGAACGTGACTTCTACATCGACGTAGGGGAGATCCACCACACCGTTGAAGGATGTATAAGTCTCGTCGAAGAAGTCGATATGTCCCTTCCTGGGGTCCGATGAGATGTTTCCTTCTTCCGACTCCTGACCACGGAGGCGCAGGTAAACACGAAGGGCTGGGTCCGGCTCGTCTTTTCGGCTCCTCTTTGAGGGCCGCATTTGTGGATTGTTTGCTGAGGCAGCCTTTCGCTTATCGCCTGGAACAGGGCTGTCTTCTGCGACTTCCTCCTCGTGCTTCTTGTTCGCCTCATCCTCTCCAGCGCTGGTGCCCTGTGTGTATGTGTCTAGGCTCTCTTGGTCCAAACCAAGAAGCATCGTACCCCCCAAATTCGACATTTCCAGCCATCCCATTGGTATGGAGGAGCCTGTTCTCAGCGGATCATCGCCATCAGCAATGTCGAGGGTGAAGAAGCGCTGTGAGGGCCACTCTTTCTCCACCGCTTCGCATCTGATGATGTAGGACCCTTTGCACTTTTGAAGGTCTACAGGCTGCATGGTTTCGGGGTCGACCTCTGGGTCGCGCGTTTCCACAAGTTCAACGAATTCAATGTGGTCGTTTAGGATCTTGTCCCAGTGGTCGCGCTTCTCCGCCTCCAACTCACCTCGTGACTCATTGACGATGCTGTGTGTCTCATCCTGAACAGCTTCAAGATCCCATCCAATGCAAAGGGTTTTCCGTTCACCCTCTCCCATACTCAATGCCACAAGCCCTGGAACGTGCTTCACCTTCTGGTACAGCTGACATCTGTTCTTATGGTTGCACAAGAACATTGGCTCGGGCTGTTTTTTACGGTCGGGCTCGCCTTCGCTGTCGAGAAAGTAGAAGGAAATGAATCTGTCGGTGTCTTGTATGGCTTTGTCTTCCGCAGTCGTCATTGACCAAGCCCATTCGTCCATCTTGCGCTTCCAGACTCCAAGCTTCTTGGCGTAATTCGTATTTCGTTCCATGCCAAGCTGAAGTGCCAACACGCTTACAGCTATGCGTGCACACTACTGTGTGGTCAGCGGCGGGAACATTTGTTGTGGCGTAGAAGTTTGTTTACCTTGCCATCTTCCACCGCAGTGCGAAGTCTTCGTTCCAGGTGGGCAGTTTGTGCCTTATCTTTAAACCGGATTCCATACCATAGAAGTTGGCTGCAGAAAAACTCTCTGCAAAAGAGATCCTTGGCTTCTTTCCTTGCATGATCCCGGTCTTCCTGATGCGGGAGACGCTCTGGGTAGAACAACTCCAGGAGGCGGCTACCTTCGACAGGATCATGGCCAAATACTGTCTTGAACTCCTCATCTTGCAGCACAAATCGATCCCTCTTTAGGGTTGGCGCCTTTCCTGGGTGCTGGACGGGTTCCATGATTGCGTTTCTAATGAAGTGTGCAAGTGAAGCAGGCAAGAGCCAAGTGGGGATGTCGGGAATTCATTAATTGAACTGCTTGAGGAGCAAGTTTAGCTTCTGGGTCTACGCCGAGGAGTTTTTGTTTATTAGGTGCACTTTCATATTACAATCGCATTGACTACCTAGGCACCTTGTGACATCCACGTTTTCCCCCACTGCCATTATGAACAGTTGTTGTTTCCTAACATAACTGATTGCTCCAGGTAATGTGGGCTCTTGCCGGTTATTTCACTTATCAAACCCATCATCTTGATCAAATAGCAATAATCCTGCGCTGCTTTAAATTGAAACCATCTTGTTTGGCCCAACCCATCTCATGAACACACCTAGAGTGCTACATAGTTCCCCTGTCACAGTTATCCTCTCAACCGCCTTCGTTCCAGCAATGCCTGTAGGGCCATTGTTCCCGCAAATCCGAACCCTCGTCACTCCCGACTCCGCAGTCCACTCGTGATCCCCGCCGCCAGCTGGCTCGCCGCAGTGGCGGCAAATATATTTGACGCAAAGTTCGCAATGTCGGAAGGTACTTTGCATTGGGCCTTGAGAAGTACCGGCGCCAAGACGGTAGCTACCACGCTGCAGGCGACGCACCCGTAGAAGACAACGTAGTGGACCCTGATGAGAGCCTGGCGCTGATGCAAAGAAGAAGAATAATAAAATCCCTTCTTGCGTTGACGCTGCTCACGCAGCACGGGGACGACGGTGCAGTAGTTTGCCAGGAGCTGCAACAGGGCTTGCCATAGCAGGGCTAGGAAGGCGACGTTGTTCTCGTCAGCCGGTCCATAGCTTTGAGAACGGAGCTGGAGGCCCAGGACGACGGCGGTGGTCGTGATGAGGAGCACGACGGTACACCAGAAGACTGATGCGTCGAGAACAAGATCGAGTAATTGCTGATATGGCCCACCCGACGATGATTTCGCCCATTTTTTCCAGAAGCAAAGTTTATCAAACATCTTGTTTTCCTTCTTTCAAACGAGGGACCGAAGTATTAAAGCGACTGACGTTGCTCTTAGGTTGGGCTGTGTTGCTGGTAACTGGCGTCCCCGTGAGAGCCGTTCTAGGTCGCAGTCAGGTGTGATGCTCTCTATTAATGTGAGAATAAAATCTCTGTGATACATGAGCGGCGTTCGGCATTACCAATCCATCTCCCCACGTCAAACAAACGATATTGAAGGAGGAATGCAGGTAGCCTTACCGAAGACAAGATCGCCCCCAAGAAATACCAAAAGGTGGACGGCATGTACCACTAGCTCCCTATCGCCACCCGGATTGGGAGTGGCTATGCCTGCTCGGTCCCGTTTCTGGACGGGGTACATCATAGTAGGGCTATTGGGGGGCCAAGCCCCGTGCGACGGAGGTGTCTTCTCAGGGTACACTCAAGCGAGAGGACGCGAATTCTCGAATCATCTTAAGACATTTGCGCAGCGTCGGCAATTGAAAAGTTGTCATATGAGATAAAAATAGGGACCAGATCGACACTCAGCATCCGACGGTGTAGCTCCCCAGCATCAATGGATGAGGCTCAACTCGACACTTCTGTCGACACTAACTATGTAGTTGTACAATGACTGGCGGACACCCAGAAAGGATTACACAGTGACATCAGCAGGTGCATGAAGATCGTATCTAGATGAAGCTTTGTGGAAATATGCATAATAAAGAGAAATGCATGTCTAACAAAAAGAAAGTATACACAGTCCACCGCCAATGCATTTCATCTTGGGCAACCAACTCTATATACAGGAAAGAAAACATAAATGAACTGAGAACATGAAAGTAATCTAAGCATCTGCATTTTCTGGAAAGCCCAGAATGCATGACCCGCAGTATTGACCCATCCTAATCAAGGTGCCGCCTGCGGCTCCTTCTTCTCTTCCTGCAGTCCGAAGTCAGTCTCGAGCTCCCGCCGCAAGCTAACCTCCTTCTCAAACAGCGCAAGTAGGAAGCAAGCCCCCGAGAAAACAACACCAATCTGCCAAACTCGCTGTACACTCTGACTGTACACAGCGCGGACCTGCTCCGTAGTTGCGCCCCCAAACGAGTCGACGAGCGCCGCGGTGCCGTGCGCGTAGGCATTTCCATTATCCAACATTGCGCGCGCGGTGGGATTATCGATGGTATGCAGCAGCTGCCCGAAGCGGTTATTAAAGACGGCAGCGGGGACCGTGACGGCCCATATAACGCCCAAACTCCGAATGAAGGCCCAGGTACCCGTGCTCAGCGCCGTATCCGATTCCTTGAGCGACGCCTGGACCGCGGGCAGCAGCACGGCCATGGTGAGGCCCGCGCCGACGCCCAGGAAGAGCTGGAAGAAGACCCACGCGGCCGGGCTGGATTCGGGCTCGAGGAGGGAGGAGAGGCCGCACCCCAGGGTGAGGAAGGCGAAGCCGATTAGATGGAGGGGCTTGTAGCGGCCGAACTTGGTCATGAGGACCCCGCCGATCGCGGCGAAGAGCGGGAACGAGATGACCGTCGGGATGAGGTAGACGCCTGACAGCGTCTGGTTCGCGCCGAGCACAGCTTGGAAGTAGAGGGCGTATACGTAGATCATGTACAAGCCCATCATGGACTGGAGGAAGGTAACGGCGAAAGCAATCGCCGAGGTACGATTGGCAAACAGGTGGTACGGAGTGACGGGCTCCGAGACGAAGGGCGTCCCCTCGAACAGGGCAAATATGATCAAACCCAATAATCCGCCAGCCAGTGGCGTGGCAATGCTGGCGTCGGACCACGGCCGCGAGGCGCCGCCGTAGGTCACGGCGTACATGATGGCGATGCAGGAGATCGTGAGGATGGTGACGCCGCCCCAGTCGACGCGACGCAGCTTCTGAGTGAAATTGCCACCCACACGGCTTTGGACTTTCATGAAGAAGAAAGTGATCAGAATGCAGATGCCGCCGATAGGTAGATTCAGATAGAAGGCCCAGCGCCATTGACCACTCTGGGCCAGAGCGCCACCGATCAGGGGTCCCACAGCTGAGAAAAGACCGATCACCGCAAACAGAATGCCCATGTACTTGCCTCGCTCCCGCATGGGAACCAGGTCGCATAGGATGAGGTCCACCATCATATTGATGCCTCCTGCGCCGATACCCTGCACCGCGCGGGCGGCGATGAGCATCCTACCCGAGCTTGCACCGCCACATAAGCCGCTTCCGAGGGTGAACACGGCCAGAATGGCGATGAAGATCGGTCGTCGGCCCCAGAGGTCAGAAAGTTGACCGAACAAGGGCTGAAGCACGGCACTGCAACAGACATGATCACGTCAGCAAGATATCTCTCTTCTTGGCATCTTAATGGATACTAGAACGAATGTGAGTAAAGCGAGGGCCTGTCAACTTACCCAGTCAGGAAATAGACGTTCGCAACCCAGACAAAGTCAGGGCCAACATTCAGGTCGGAAGATATGGTGGGGAGGGCTGTGGCGACAATGGCGCCATCGAGAGCACTTAGTAAAGTGGCCAGAAGTAGCGCTAGAAAGACTACCCAAAACTGCAAGGTAGGTTTAAAAGCTGCCAGTTCCTCGTTGTCTGTTGTCGGATCGTTTCTCACGATGTCGGCCTGGGAAGAAGAAGACGAGGATGTCGGGGCACCATCGGCGGCGTTGCTGTCATTTTGACGGTTGTTGTTTGTGTTGGTAGAGGGAGCCACGCCGCCTTTCTGTAGTTCATCGGTCTGAAGAGACATCGGGAGTTGACTGGAGGTCGAAGGTTCGTGGTGCGACGGCGGAAGGACGACTTAGGCGTGAAGGAAACTGCCGGGTCTCAGCTATAGAACGATCGCGAATGGTTTCTGAGAGTTGAAAGCGCCTCCCAAATTGTTAGGATAATATGTGAGATGGTGGTCCTCAACATCAAAGGTTCCTTGCTTGACTTCCATGATCGTCTGCTGTTTTATTGAGATCAAACTCATGTCGATATGTTGCTGCCTCCTGTACACCATTTGGAATCTCGAACGTGAAAGCCTGGCTCCGATTGGCTGTAGCCGACTTACATTCGTAAGCTGACTCCGATTGGTCACACCTGCTAATTCCACAGCAGCAAAAGCGCCACTTAATGCCCTGTTCAGGTCAAAGTACGTGCTCTGCCGCAAATCTGCCGGCCTGTCGTGACAGGGGTCGCGGAGATTGGGGGTTCAACCCACATGCGCCTCTCCGATTGGTCCGCCCTGTCTCTCAACGCTCAGCTTGGGTTCCTGACATTGAGAACATGTATGTCAACAGCATCAGTATCTGTCAAGCTTATTCAGAATGAGTCGCTTCGAATATAAAAGATAAAAAATAGTAGCCAGTCGTGTCAGTCCCGGCCGGCCCCTCATGGTACTGCCACAATGGAGCTATGGAACGCGACGGACAACACGACACCAAATGTAAGCGTGGCATGTCTGCATAAGCACCGCAACAAACACGTGCGCGTGGGCGTGAGAGTTGCATGATCGCCTAAGCCGTCATGGTGCGGGTTAATATTAGCTGCCTAGCACGCGCGGCCCGACCATCATCGTAACAACAGTCGCTGTCGGCACCTCCTGGTCGGGTCCCTTCTCCGCCGCCAACACGGAACCCCGCCACAACAACCAGCAACCCGGCATTGAAACATTCAGAGTGTCCGAATGCAAAGAGGCTTAGGTTCAAGCTGTTTCGCTGGTTACCGACAGGCTATACCGGTCAGGATTTCACGATAGACGAACCAATTGACTCTCCGCTCTGTACAGGAGACAGAGTAGCTAGAAAGGTGGTCATTATAGCGTAAAACTGCTACTGAAACACATTGATATGCCAGATGTTTCGTGAACATCGCGACAAGAAGGCAATCATAGAAGAAGATCGAACACGGTCCGCTTCTGCGTTTTTGGAGAAGAATAATAATTGTATGATCTTATGAGAACTTCTGATCTACAACATGTAGGATGTCAACCATGATTCCATGGAGCGACATATGCTCCTCATTCTCTGGTAAGTCGTGCTCTTGTGACAGTATGGTATCACGTAGTGAGACGGCAGTGGGGTCCATCAGAAATGGCAGCCTCGTTTCCGAGCCGTTCTGCATCGCGGAAGGTGGCGGACCTGCAGTCACGCCCGCAGGGTTGATACCCAGCGCGTTGGTGATGCGCAGAAGTAGGCCAGAGGTTATGTCAATGAGCACCTTGACCTGGATGGGTAGGCTATTACTCAATTGGAAAGTCCCAAACTGCAGGCTTGGCAATATGAGCTTGGCGCTCGCATCGGATTGCAGCGCGAACAGAAGCCGTATAAAAATGCCCCGGCAGTTGCGCATCAAGTGTGAATACGTTGTGATAAGGGTCATGATCAGCACCTGGTCAATCCGTTTGGGTAGTGAGTTCTGTGCGACTGATGTGGAAGAATTCCCCGCTCCTTCTGTAGTCGCCGAAGCGGACATGCTTTCTATTATATCCCATAGCTGCGAAGCCTGGTTGAGCATGCGGTTGAATGGCCGGTGTTGCTCAGTCGATGAGCAGTGGTGGGGAACGTTGGCAGGTTGGCCTTTCAGAGGGGAGCTGGTTCTGAGAAGCTCATAATCCTCGATTATTTCTAGGCTCAGCTGTGTGAGACTCTTGCTATCGATGGCTGGAAGCTCGTGGTCATCCTTTGACCTGTAAGAACCAGAGAAGGCATTATGGTGTGATAGACCCCAGGGCTTCAAACTGGTAGCTCCCGAAGTACTGGGAGGCTCTAAGTTGTTGTTATCGGAAGTTTCAGCTGCAGCTAGATTGCCCAAGTCCAGTTGTGCATCTGGAAATAGGAATGAGAAGTCGCCGGAGTCGAAACTCGCAACAGGCATGGAGAAGTCCATATTAGAGTAATCCTGGTATTGTGGACATTTTAGCGGCATTCATGTTAAGGTAATACTGGTTGGAACCGACCGTGTGATTTTGGTGATCTGAGAATATGGGACTGTTGTTCTCGCATGCCACACTCTCCGTCGCGTTGGTCAGTGGCCCCGCCGTCGTACTCGTACACAGAGGCTTGGGAGCAGATACACCAACCCCGCTGACAGGCACCGAAGACGTCCCATGTTGACTTGACAAAGAACTAGACTCTAGCCTCGGTTGAGGTGCCATCGTATTAGCAATGGCCATTTCGGTATCATTTGCCACGTTCTCGTGCTCCTGTGTGCTGTTGCTGGGCGCCTGCAAGGGACGTCCAAGAGTGATTTTGCACGGCTGGTTGGCTGCGTTACAGCGGCCGCATGACTTCCCATGTCTCTCGTCCCGGTCGCAGCGAAGCTTGTAAAGCCTGCATAGATCACAGGCAGATCGGCGAGATTTTCTTGAGCCCATCTCGACGATGCCTGAGCATGAGAACTGGAGGCGGTATCCCACCAAGCCAGGGACGACCAAGCTTCAATTCCTTGCTGGTGTGCGACGCGATGGCGGACTGCGTGATGCCACCAGGCAACCTTGGTCTTCGTAATTCGTTTTTTTGATGTTTTGGCAAAACTGGCTTTACCTTCTGGTGACGAAAGCTGTGTGAGAAAGGGGCTGTCGTCGTAAGCACCCGAGAGTCAATGCGCTTTAACTCATTGCCTAATTGTTAGTCATCATGGCATGTAGATGTTTCTTTCGTTGACCGCAAGTATGTAACAATTTCTCCTGGTTTCCAAATCAACATGATTGCCACTCATTTCATAGTCTTCCCAGTGCCATATGATTTTCCAGAGCATTCAAAAAGCAAATAGCATTAATCGCCCTCAATTGCCATTCGTTAAGGTTATGCGGTTTGCTGTAGGTATGCACCTCTACATTCCCCACGGCATTAGCTAGCAAGATGCAATCGTCTTACAGCAGCATTCCAATAATTACTGTTTTAAAAGATTGAGATGGGATCGTGTCATTATCAATTGTGCTATGGTATCATCAAGAAGCCTATAATGTGCCTCATATCGTGCAAAATTCATTACTCTCCACTTGAACCCGGTATCTATGGATGGATGTGCACGTAGCTCAGCCTAAACCGCCGTTGGCCCCGGACTGTGTGCCGCACTGCCCCTCCCGAGTTCTTTTCAACAGTCAGTTTCATCCAACATCACCCGTCTTCCAAGGCCAGTCTAGGAGAAGTAACGCATGATGTTCTGTTGGGACTCAGGGGGGAAGCGCTGCAGTAGAGCCTGTGCGTTGACACCCGCCGCTTGCATCAAAGCCTTGGTGGCCTGAACCACCTTCTGAGCAACCTCACCACTGCCAAGCATGTCAGCCTCGAAGGCCTGAGCAACGTAGACGAAGATCTTGTCGGCCTGGCCAACGGCGGGGTTTTGTCTAGAAGTAATATTAGTTTCAAGAATTCTTAGTGCTACAACTGGGAGCGACTTACGATTCGATCAGAGTAACAAGGTAGCCATAGGCAAATGGTGCCGCCTCTTCGTCGTTACAGACGGGTAGTGTGTTGACCCATTGGTTGACAACCTCTTGCGGGTTCTGGACTTGGGAGTTGTTGAAGTGGAGAATCTTGGCGATGGCGGCGCATGCGTTTTCGGTCGCATACACAGCATCGTCGCCACGAGCATCGGGCACTTGCGTCACCTGGAACAGGTAGGGAATGGAACCACCAAGGAACGGAGCCCAAGAAGCTCCTCCGCGGTGTGCTGCAACACCAATGCCGTACGCCGCAGCCTGTCGGATAGCTGCAGATGGATCCTTGCAGCCATCAATCAGAGGCTTCTGGATGTAATTGGCATAGTTGATGCTCTGAGGCCCGCAATACTCAATCACATCGTCCATGATGCAAAGACCCCATTGTCGTTGCGTTTGGTCTGCAGAAGCAAGGAAGCTCTCGTATGTGTTCATGAGACGTTCCCATGGTCCGAGGAAAGCAGCACCGTGGTTCTTGAAGATGGCGTGGAAAGCCTTGTTCATGTCGGAGAGGAGAGTCTGGTCATCCTCGATGGCCAGAAGGATATCTTCGGCCTCATCCTCGGCGTCCTCAGCAGAAACGCCTTCCTTGTCCTCCTCGCGTTGGGCCACACGATCCTTGTAGTCCTCGATGGCGGAATGCACACCGTCAATGAACTTGTTCATGTGCTGTTCCGAAAGACACTCCTTTCCAACCACTTCAACAGACTCGTAGAAGCACTGGTACATCTCAGCGAGAGCGTCGATAGCGGGCTCAGCCGTCAGGACCTCGAGCAGCTTGTCGACTGTGGCAGCCCAGAGTCCCCGGAGCTCGTTTGATACAGGCCCGTAAGCCTTCTTATAGGAACCAAGCAATTGAGGAACCAACTTAGCCGAGATGAACCTGACAGGGTCATGGAAGAAGAACGCAAGACCAGGCAGCGCAATCTTCTCCATGGTGTCCTTAACATACGGTGCGAAGGCGGCCTCCAGAGTTTGCGCATACACGACCAGGAGTTCGATGGCCATGTGCTTGTCATCCATCGTGCTGGTTCGGATACCAATCATCTTGCCCTTGAGAGGCACGAGCTCCCAACCGTCTTCTTGCTGAATTTGCTCAACCTGGTCCTCGTCGTCCAGGAGTTGAATATCGGCCTTAGCGCTGGCCAGTTCGACCAAGGGTGGCATGACGTTAGGCAAGAATGGCAGGAAATCGGATCCCATGACGCGGCACATGCGTCCCCAGCAGTGCATCAGATACTGGGCCTGCGGGTCGTCGGCATCCGTGATGCTGGTCTGAATAGTAGCCAAAAGGTTTACCAGAGTCATGGCATCATTACCCAGACGCTCTTTGCCAACGGCCAAAGCGATGAGGGTTGCGCATTCCATGGCCTTGGCGCGAAGAAGTCGGAACTCCTTCTCGTTCTCCCGCTGCAGAACGTTGACGAGTAAGGGCATCAAAGTGTCATAGTACTTTGAGAAAGCAGCCTCGGCAGCATCCGCAATAGTGGCGATGGTAGATAGGGCCTGCTCCTGCACGAAACGCTTTTCGTTCTGGAGAAGGTTGAAGAGCTGGGAGAGCAGGTCGTCCAGATATGGTTCAAGGATGGACTTCTCTGCCTCCTCGCAGAAGTTGACGAGAGCGGCGGCAGCGTGGGCCTGGACACGAGGTTCGGGCGAGTTGAGGACCGGAATGATGGTTGTGAGGATCGTGTCGTAATACTCCTTTTGCATGGTGGGCGCAAAGTCGGTGCTCATTTGTCCCAATGCCTGGCAGCCCGCCCATCGAACTCGTGGATGGGGGTCCTTCAGCGCTGGCACAACAAGGTCCAGAACTTGGTTAAGCTCCCTAATCATCAGTTCGCGACACCCTTCAGAGATTGCCGAGATAGCCATGAGAGCCGCATGGCGGTCCTTCCATGCCATCGAGGTCATCATTCTAGGAAGCCAGCTGAATGTAGGCGCCAGTATGGTCTCACCGCCGAGCTTGTTGGCCAATCGGTCCATACATTGCTCACCGGCAACATGATTCAGGTCACTTTCCTCGGAATCAAACTGCAAAATCGGTCAGCCAACATACATGGAAAGTGGAAACAGCACACGCACGTCTTCTGAAGCAAGCCATTCAGATGAATCGTCGTCGTCATCCTCGCCAAGATCAGTCATCAAGCTCAGGCACTGAGTGATCATGTCGTTGGTGTAAGACGCATCCTTACGGCACATGGACGGAGCGTAGTCGGCAAAGGTTGCCATCAGCTCAAGGGCATTCTGGCGGCAGATGTCACCCAGATCCTTGTCCTGAATAACACCGACACTGAACATAACCAAGTTGTGGAAAAGGGGCTTGAACATTTTGGGGCACGTCTCGGCAAGGTCGATGAGGGCCAGGAGTGCTTTGCTGAGGTCGTCCGAGTCCTTTGAGTCCTTGATAGGGGGAGAATGTTGAGGACATCAGGAAGAAGCGCAAAGTATTTGGGCTGGGACTTCTTGCCCAGACTGCGGAAGAAGGACGCGAATGCCTCCATCGCCGCTAATCGCACCTAGAGTTGCAAGTCTTGTTAGACCTTTCCAAATCCAAATATCTCTCGCATCACTTACTGCAACAGATTCGTCCTTGAAGCCTCTGCTGAAAGCCTCCATCACGGCGACCTCGTGTTGCTTCTCTATTATACCGGGGGTTGTCGCGAATACACGGTAGGCCGTCTCGCGCTTGCCGGCGTCGGGGGCCATACTGAGTTCGAAAAGGCTACCCAGAATTTGAGGCCAGGTATCGTCTGCCACGAAGTCAGAAACGGTCCTGGATGCTCCATACTTACCCAGGGCGAGGGTACGGGTTTGACTGACTGTTTTCGGAGTATTGTCGCGCCACATCAGCAACAGCGTCGCTGATCTTATTCCTCACGTTACGCTCGGTCTCGTTGGTGAGGGCTTCGAGAAGCTTCTGTCGAATTGCCTCGGCATGCACGGGTGTCAGCGAGACGAACATCTCAACTGTGTCGCCCTTCTCATTCTTTCGTGTCTTGGACGCTATTCTTCGGAAAATGACAGAGGCGAAAGATCGTATCTGGGAGTCTCGAGTGTCAGATTATATCTTGGCGGCGGAACAAAGCAGCAAAGTGGTGAGAAAGAGCCATGACCTACGGGAGCATCGGTCGAGCCTGAAATCTGCTCGGCCAGGCCCATCAGCAGAACCTCAGGTCGCGTTGCGGTCCAGTTGTTCTGCAAATGGTCTTCCGCCTGGGAGCGGATATTGTTGTCTGGCGACTGCAGAGCCTGCAAGAGCTGAGCAAGCTCTGCATGAACTTCGGCAGGTAGCATCGACATCGTGGGCGGTCGCTGTTGTATAACTCAGTCAAACTCGCGATGTCGTGCTGTGAATGTAGAATGAGAAAGAAAAATGATATGGTTGTTGTTGTTGATCTTTCTGCTGGTCCCAAGGTGGGGGTGTGTTTTTTTAGGACCCTCGATCACAGAGCGTTAAATGAGGGGTGGGCATCCAGCGTGGACAAGCGCGGGGACAATTCCGAGAGTCGAAATGGCGATACCCTCAGCCAGAAAAGGAATCAAAGTTGCTGGGACCGTTTTGATTTACCGCAAAAGGGGAGGAATAAACAAGGGATTGCAATAAGAAAGATTAGAGGTTGGCCTAGGAATTGAGAGTGAATCTTTTTTTTTTTTTTGCACCGACGAAACCCAATCAATTCCGGGCAAAATGACCACCTGAACCTAGTCGCAATGGATAACACCAGACGCTGCAGAACACCACTACCCTGACTTGATACAAGTGGCAGAAAAAATGTTGGTGGGAGATTTGACTGGTGCTGGGCAGGCTAAAAAGTTGCCTGCCTTATCGGCCGCATCTAATGGGCGTGTCCCCTCTTTATTGTTCCTTATCCGATGCTGCTATCCATCCAGCCCATCCAGCCAGATCCATCCATTTAACGGACTGGAATGGGGGCTAAGGCTTCTGACAATTATGCTCCCGTCACCGTCCAATCCGTCCACAAGCATCTGGCATCAATCCAAGTGCAGCGCAAATGCGAATGTGGGGCCTGTGCCTGGGCCTGTGCTGCATTGTATTGATTGATTTTGTGCAGCACACAGGGGAAATTCCACCCTTGAGAAAGAGGGCTCCTCCATGGCTGCAGATGTGCATCTGATTAAAATGGAATGCCCTACATGTAAGCAAAACAGGTTCACATCTCACTCTATTGCATACAACTTGCTTCAACCATCCAGCCGGACGAAGGGTGAAAGGGGGAAAAGAGACCGCCAGTTGCTTAGTAGGTACTTACAACCTTATGCGCTCGTAGTCTGAAGCTCTCGCCAACGATAGTCCAGCTCGGTTGAACCTATCCTGCTGCTATCATCCCTGCTTTCGCTGCATAGGCGGGGCTTTTAGAGGGGTCCAACTGTCCAACATTCCACTTACACCTTCCAGTCATTCCTAGGACCCAGGCGGCCGCAAATCGTTCTTTCAAGATGTCCATTTGCAGCGGTTTATTCCAAAGCAAGGCCACCAAACATCGTTATTTTAGGCAAGGGGCAATTTGCTGTAATTCTAGCAAAGGGTACTGTGCAGTTATCTATGGGCAACGTTGAAGTGATGAATGGCGTTTCGAAGTCCATACGGATTTGGGTGCTTTACTCTTGCTTGTATCTTAGTCTCCAAATATGAAATCAATGGCCATCATTGCCTACAATGTTTACCTAGGTTAAGTCTGCAACCGCCATGTTAGGATCGTCAAGCTGTGGCATCGCATCCGTTGAGCTTTCGTAGATCGTGCCGATGACAAGCCCCAAGCTGATGTGCCTTGCAGCCTGCGCTGCCAACAGCAAACCAACCGGGTCCGACTACCAAGCTCGGACGTCTCGCCATAGAAGATCACATCACCACTCAAAGAAGAAGAATATATATTCCCGGCCTATTATTGCCCACTGGGATTTTGCCATTGATCAATTACCGACTTTTGCCTCTATCTGAGATAAATTCTTGTCACCAGACTGGTGCAGGCCGCTGTTCATCATGTTATGGACGGCCAGTGTAGCCACAGTGACATGATTGAAGCAAGCAGCAACTTAGTCCCGTGCCTCCTGGCATTATGAGCGGCATATTCCGACCCCCCTTCCCCCTCCCCAGACTAAGAGAGACAGATGACGGCTGGGTGACGAAATTGGATTGGCTGGTCTACACCACACCGTCGAGTGCCAGCTCTGGGGAAAGAGCGAGCTGACATCCCATCCGTGCTAATGCTACTGAGGGGAAAGTCAACACCAATATCGCAATTTAATCTGGCATCGCAAAGTCTCGCAACCCCCATTCTTAGCCTGCCGGCGCTTCGATTGATTGACACCTAGGAATCTTCAATGTCTGGTTAGCCCAAGTAGTATTCTCCCGGTCGGTTTACATAAAAGCTTCGCTGCGGACCCAACCAAGCCATCATGATTATCGAGCCCACCGACCGATACCCCCACCTGCAACCCCAGTCGTAGTCACCGAAGGAGAACGGCACGACCAGATTCATTCCCCCAGCGTTGTTGCCTCCAGAGTGCATTGCATACCTAGCGAAAATCATCGTCGGAGAATTTCCTCAGATCAGACAAACGAATCATTGCAAGTGCTTGCAGCATACCCCAGGTTTTACGATAGCTGTTGTTTGATTAAACACGCGATCTACCCTCATCTCATCCGGGGCCCGAGTCACCACCACCACCACCAGAGAGCTTCAAGCCTGTCCAGCTTGTCCTACATAAGCTTTCCTACCAGCCTCGCCTCCCGCTATCGCGCGGCCCAAGAGCAACGCAGCGCCAGCTCGCCCTCTGCAGAATAAGAAGTGCGCGTATTCGCTGTGCTGCACAAGCTCCCCAATCTCATCACCATTCAACGACCCCATAGTCAAGATGGACCCCATCACCTCGCCCTCCGCAGTTGAGCCACCTAAGGAGATAACCATCCCGCTGCCCACGCAACCCTCGCGATCTCATTCCTCCTCCAGCGTCACCCGAATGAACAGTCATGGCCACTCCCACCGACACAGCTTGGCCGAGAACCTACGAGGGCTGCCTCCTTCCCCGCGATCGCAGCGACACCCCTCCTTGACCCAAGCCGCCATACAAGACCTACTGAACCACCCGCCCACTTCGAAAGCGCACAACCCCCGGTTTGCGGGACGAGACTGGCGAGATGTAGCTGTCGGCGAGCTCGCTTCGAAGGATGATGTGAAATGGGTGACAATGGACACAAGCGTCGAGGAAGCCACCATGGTATGTTACCAGCACTCGGTAGTATGATTGCGCAATGGAGTTTCTAACAAATGGCCGAAGGTGCTTTTGAAAAATACCACCAACAATGTGGTTTTGATCAAAGAAAACGCCGAGTCGACGACACCAATCTCGACCTTCGACTGCAACGATCTGAATGCGTACCTCCTTGTCGTAGTTGGCTTGGGCCAGCCCAGCGAAGAACTCGTGCCCTTGTTCGACACCCTCTCCAAGAAGGCCCAAGCCCACGAAGACATTCCGCTCCGCGATATACAGCCGCTCTGTCGGAAAGAATCGCTGGTGATGATGCACGGAGACGCGAACCTAGCCAAGGTGATCGAGGTGTTTGGCAGCGGGATCCACCGTTTTCTGGTCACAAACAACTCAGGCGAGGTCATTGGCGTCCTAAGCCAGCTGACCCTCGTAGAGTTCTTCTGGAATGAGGGTGTCAACTTCCGCGCTATTGACGAGCTCTACCCCCTGATTCTGAAGGACCTTGGTGTTGGCTCCCAGCAGATTGTCGCCGTCAGGTAAGCTAACATCTTCAAACAAAGTCAACATACCCCATTAGCTAAACATACCAACCTGAAACAGCGCAGATAGTCCACTGGCAGAAGCCCTTACGCTTATGAACAATGAAGGCTTGTCGAGTGTGGCTGTCGTGGACAACAAGTCCAATGTCGTTGGCAACATCTCCACGGTTGACGTGCGACTGCTTACGAACGCGGCGAGCCTCCCGCTGCTGCAGAATACGTGCATGCACTTCGTCTCGGTCATTCTGAACGAGCGCGGCATGGAGCAGGGCAAAGACTCGTTCCCCGTCTTCTACGTGAACCCGTACTCGACGCTCGCGCACACGGTCGCGAAGCTGGTCGCCACCAAGTCCCACCGGATGTGGGTGGTCGAATCGGCCTCCCCCTCGCCCTCGGCGCCCGCGACCCCGCTGCTGGGCCCCCAGGTCCTCGACGTCAAGAACAACACGGTGTCGCCCATCGGCGCGCAGCCGCACTTCCCCTCGACGGGACCGACCTCGCTTTCGGGCCCGAATAACTTGTCTGGGCACCTTACGGGTGTAGTTACGCTGACAGATATCCTCAACCTCTTCGCGCGATCGTCCGGCCTGAACCCGACCGATCCCAGCGAGCAGCGCGCCCGCCGGCGGAGGAGCTCCAGCAGTTCGCTTCGACCTTCGCTAGATGCCTCGCGCTCGAGCATTGATGTGAGGCGGTAATGCTTTGCTGACTAGCCAAAGTAAAATACACAGTTCGGGCGAGTGGGGCATGATATTTGCAGCCACGATATGGGTATATAATAGACGAGTCTTTTATCATACGGCCTGCCTAGTCTTGGAAATGGGGGTTTACAGAAGCTGTCTGGAAGAAGCGTGCGGTTTGTGCAACAATACCGGCTGATGGGCACTGCCGTCACGAACTTCACCTCGAGAGAGGCACATTACGATACTTACGAGCTCAGGTTTTATTGGCGTTGAGGCATGGTCCGTCGAATTTCTAATATGCGCACAAGGCGTTCTGGAGATCTGGTCTGCGCAAAATACTTACTTCTTATTCAACTCTTATTGTACTCGCGTTTGGTCTCGTTTGCGATGTGTCGAGACAACTTCGTACGATCCGACCCGCCGGAGCTGAATAGTAGTGAGCGGTGGTGTAAGTCGCAATTCATAAGCCGAAGAAACCCCAAAATATAATCGATCTTTTGGAACCCCAACGCCAACCCATCCTCGTTGGTCACCTCGAAATGGTCTGTTGGCCCAATGGCAAGGTGTCTGACTACGATCCAAAGTCGCTATCAGGAGATTCTGGGTTCGACCCCCAGGCAGACCTTTTGTTTTGCTTTTTGGGTCTCGTATACTATCTCGTGAATGTGGAGGGTATATCGTGCCCAATGAGCTTGTCTCCCCGGTATTTTTACTCTCGCCCTATATTTTGGGACTTTTGCTTGATCTTTGAAGAAGAGTCTTGCATTAGGTGTTGTTCGCGCTCATATCACATCGCTCCGTACACAAGCACTGTATCGAGTACGTCCTGTTGCTATAAGATGCAGTGTTAGAGAGACTTGATCGGCATCAATTAATAAACCACTCTTTCAGCCATAGTAATAAACACACCGTCGCTGTTGTAGCTCAGACTCTAGAGTATACTATATGGACTGATTATGATTTGCTCAGTCTCAGTCATGAAAGTGACTAGTAGGGAGGGAGGGACTTGGCAGCTTGTTGCGGAACTTGTGATCCGTCATTTTGTCCCGCCTCCCCGGATATAGGTCCGCCGATAGCGTCTGACGCCAAGTTGGAGATATGTCGGGGTATCTTCATCGTAGCGGGATATCTCCCCATAAGCAGCGAGCGCCATATTCCGTTCAGAAGTTCGAAATTGTCACTCGAGGCGGATAACTTAGGATTATCGCTACTACTAGGTATTGTAAGTTCCCCTTTCCCGTCTGTTTCATTGGCGCCATCATCAATAGCGCAGTGCGCCACCATGATCGCAATCATACAGAAGGTTAGAGGCCCTCGCAGCCCATCGTATTTCGATCAAGTTGGTCGAAGCGGATCGCACTGAGGGCCAGGCAATTATGATTGCCGGATAGCATTGGCTTTCTATCTTGTCGCTGAAGGTTGAATCTAGTTATTATTCACTTATTATTTGCCAGACGTAGCAGGCGGATAGAAGAGCATTGTACGGTAGCGTTACATCCAGCTGCACGCCTAGCAAACTCTCAACGCTCATTCGGTACCGCCAACTCGGGCTGAGACCAAGTGTGTCAGCAGTCAGCGCCCACACATCTTATTACCGGATCCAAATGGATCCAGCGGCGTCGACGATGCAGGTGGACGATGTGCTGCTTGGGGCAGCAGATGCTACCTCGCCGTTGGAGTACCCACCGTTCCCCCGAGGCAACACCATCCCGGACCCGCGCTCGGTGGAGGAGCACGGCCGTCTGTGGCAGAACTACCGGCCGGACAAGTATTTCCTACCCAACGACGCCATCGAGCAGGATCGTCTCGACTTCTCCAATGCGGCTTTCCGCTTCTTGCTGGACGGGGCTCTGCATCTAGCTCCAGTCCAGGGCGATCCGGCACGCGTTCTGGATATTGGTACTGGGACAGGTATGTTACCTGTGTGTACTCTCATTCTTTCGGTATATGGAAGAAATGAGACAAGCGACGGCTTGTGGATGCTAATGATCAACCTGCAGGAGTCTGGGCTATCCAATACGCCCAGGAACATCCAGGCTCGCGCGTGATTGGCTCCGACCTCAGCCTCATCCAGCCGGATGTGGGCGCCGACGTGCCCAATGTCGATTTTGTCAGAGAAGACTCAGAGGAACCGGTAACGTCCCAACTCGCCTTCGATGTCAGGGTCTAAGTCTAATATACCTACTAAAATAGTGGATACATGATGAGCCATTTGACTTTATTGTAAGCAGCAACCACCCAGAGTGGCGTTGAAGCTTCGCCTACTCCGAGTCGCACTCAACTCGCACGTTCCCACTGACACCCCTACTTACCAACCAACTCCGCCCTGTAGCATTCCCGGTTAATGTTCACCTGCTTCAACAACCCCCGCGACGTCCTGCGCCAAGCCTACGCCAACCTCAAGCCGGGCGGCTGGATAGAGTACCAAGACCTGCTCTTCAACGTCGACTCAGACGACGGCTCGCACCTGGGCAGTGGGATCCACCGGTGGAGCCACCTAGCCAACCTAGGCGCGGCGGCCAAGGGGCGCGACGTCGAGGTCGCGCGCAAGTACAAAGACTACCTGACCGAGGCCGGGTTTGTGGACATCGTCGAGGCTCGCTACAAGTTCTTCGGCAACCCGTGGCCCGGGCCCGCCCGCGAGCGCGACATGCAGCTCGGCATGTACATTGAGATCATCGGCGCCGAGGTGGTCCGGACCATCTCGACCAGGCTCCTGGGCGAGGGGTTGGGGATCCCCGTGGAGGCGGTGAATGCGATTGTGACGCAGGCGCAGAAGGATATTAGTGATCGGAGTATTCACTTCTACTGGCCGGTGTAAGTACAAGAAATACGATATCTCCATCCATCGGAGGAAAAAGGACACTAACACTGGGATAATAGCTATGTCGTCTATGGCCGCAAGCCATTTTGATCACGAAAGGGTTGCCAGTAGCTATCTGTTTTCGAATGGCCTAGACGTCACTGTGCAGTTCAGTTTGTATTAAGAAAAGTCATTCGATAGAATCGAACATGAATCGGATAGAATGAAGACTTGCGACGATATATCTGACGAAGTAAGGGTACGCGTCACCCAACTTGGCCATAGCCAAGGCAGCAGCTCAGTCTTTATTCGCATAGCGTCTCCAACGCGACCAATCAGACTTGCATGTATGCAACCCCTATATTTACGTTTTCGGTAGCTAAAGCCTAGGTCCATGTATCCTAGTCATGTGTTCTTGCATGCTGTTCTCCCTTTTCAACTCGACCCATCCATCGTATCTCCCAGCCTCCAGTATGTCTGTCACCAATCCTCCTCGCTCCTCGAAAGAAATGACAGAATGGAGCCTATCGGAGTTGCTCTAGGCATCGCCAGCCTATTTACCACCTGCGTCGACTGTTTTGAGCTCGTCCAAAGCGGTCGCTATCTCGGGCAAGAATACCACCTGCTCGAAACCAAGTTCATCAACCAGCGGATCCGCCTCGTCGCCTGGGGCAAGGCGTGCGGCTTCACCGACCCCAACGGCTACGACAGACAGATCGACGAGAACAAGGAGATCCACGATGCCATCGAATCGTCTCTCCTGCACCTAATCAGCCTCCTACGGGACGGCGACAAGCTGAAGCGCAAATACGGCCTGCGCGACGCCGACCAAGCCGGAGCCGGAACCCAAAGGGGGCCTCCCAGTCACGATGCGTTGATACAAGCCCCCCACACGTGGCCGCTCCTAGCCGGCGGCCAGTCCGCAATGACTTCACTGGCCCAGAAATTGGCCAAGTTCCGGGAGCGGACCAAGGCGACCCAACAGCAGGCCAACCTCTGGTCCAAGGCGCGGTGGGCCATCAAGGATAAAGAGAAATTCGCCGACCTGGTCCAGCACCTCCGCGACCTGATCGAAGACCTCGAGGGGCTCACCGTGGGGCTGCACCTCGAGCACCGCCAGCGCGAGCTCATCCGGCAGGAGGTCGAGGCCATCCGAGAGATCCCCCTGCTCGAGTCCATCGAGGAAGCGCGCGTGGGGCGACTGGACCCGGTGTCGGACGCGGCCAGTCTCCGGTTGTGGAGCGTGCGGGACCGGTTCTCGTTCTCGGGAGACCCTTCTTGTGCCCGTGCCCGTGCCAGTGGCCGTTTCTCGTTTTCGCAGGGAAGATCGTCGCGGAACAGGTCTCCGTCGCCACTTTCACCGCTCACTGGGGGTGACGGCCGCGAAGCTATGTTCTACTCGCCGGCTGGGTATGAGCGCTCGGAGATATCTGATGAGGACTGGGAAGCATTGTCGCGCGTGCCGTCTCTTTCACCGACTCCGTCTCCTGATCCCGATGATAACGCGTGTACCCATTACCAGGTCTTGCACAGGGTCAATTGCGAATTCTGTTCTCCAGCCATCTACTTGGATGTCCCAGATTACGGCTCCAAGTGCAGCACTCCCAACCAGTGGATGGTCCTCGACGAATACCACCCGCTCCACGAGCCGAAGACACTACACTTGTGCGGCAAGAGGCTCATAGCAGATCTAGATACCTATCTGAGCCAGAACAGGCAGCTGCACTTTATTGTCTTACAGGAGTACCAATGCCGACATGAAACGGAAGGACTCGCCACCAGCACGACACAGGCCAAAATCGTATCGAACGGCCAGTCCATCTATTTGGCTTCTGACGAGCTATGTGTCGCCATGAGACACGTGGCCGACAAAGCATCGGCGGGGATGCGGTTGCCCGACTTCGAACCGCAGGCGGAGCTGCAGTACCCATTTTACTGGTTTTATCACACAAGGCAGATCTTGGAGAGCGAGGTGGCAGGTCTTGAGCAGTCGGAAACCATAACCCTAGCTAAGGAGTTGCTGGGATTCATCTTCGAGTCCACCTTTGAGGAGTACGCAAAGGTGGACGAGCTGATAGCTAGGCGGTTCATCACTTGGAACACCCTCAAGTATCTTTATGTAGGTCGAAAATACCCGTATTTACTACATCTGATAGTCTGCTTAGATTACGCGTGGGTAGGCGCCCGACGACATCGTCGTCCAGAAACACGCGGACGGGTTTCGTCACTCTCAAGCCTACCGGGTCATTGACGGGCAGTGGACCGAAACCACCAACACGTCCGAGATGATTCTCAAGGTCTACTACGTGGCTTGCCAGGACCGCTTCGTTCCGCTACAAAGAGATTTAACCATTACCAAGAGCAATTTCGACAACCTCGACTCCGAGGTTGCGATCGAGGAACTGCCAATATTACCCCTTCGCTACGCTTCACATATCAACCTGGAGGACCTAGTCGATAGGAGTCAGAGGCTTATGGGCTACTCGGAGCAGCAAATGAATTTCCAGTACCGCTGGTTATGCTATTCCGGGACGGAGGTGGACTCCACCATTTGGATGGTGAGTAGTATATACGGATCACAGAAATTCATACACATGTTTGGCATGGGTTGCTGATGTTCCAAACCACAATGGCAGGATGACCTCCGATTAATCGTTGATCCCTACTTGTACTGGAAGCGCCTCCACCAGGGCGACGGCTCAGCCAAAGACGGCCAACTAAAGACATTGCTACCTCGAGAACCCCATCATAACGTAGGCCCTAACCCCCTCCTGGTCCCCGAAGAACTGACGCCCCGCGACCTACCTCTCCTGGAACCCACCGTTCATGGTTTCGACCTACGCACGCACGAGTGGCGACACCTCTACGTCGCCGATCTCGGAGAAGTGGAATGGAACAGCCACGCCTTCGACGGTCTCATCCTCGACGAGAAGGAAAAGGAGCTGTTGCTGGGTTCCGTCCAAAGTGCAGCACGAGAGATTATCGGAGGGGGCCAAATCAGTACGCCGGCAATATCAACAACAACAACATCTCAAACCCAGAGGGCATTTGGTGGCAAGGGAAGAGGCGGATCCGTATACCTCTTCCACGGCGGTCCCGGCACAGGCAAAACCTTCACGACAAACTGCATCTCCGAACGCACCCGAAAGCCGCTGTACCACATGACCCCCTTCGCGACGGGCGTGTCGGCCGAGGCTGTACAGCGCAACATGGATACTACGCTCGCCCTCGCCCAGCGGTGGGACTGCATGCTCGTGCTCGAGGACGCCGACGCCACGGCCCATGGTGGTAACACCTCTGTTGGTGGAGGTTCTGGGGGTAATGGGAGCAGCAGCCACGTTCAACACGAGGTCCCGCGCCGCGCTATGACCATGGCCCTCCTGAAGCTGCTCGACGGCTTCGGCGGGATCGTGGTGCTCAACTCGTCCCGCGTGGATGTCCTGGACGACGCACTATTTTCTCGCGTTCACCTCGCTATTCACTTCCCTGAGCTCGACGCCGCGGGCCGCCGGAAGATCTGGCATGCTGCGTTTTCAACCGCTTCTTCTCCTACTCCTGCTCCTGCTCTTCCTTCTATTCTCTCTCCAATGGCTGGAGCAGACAGTAGCGACACCGGCGCCGACGAAGACGACAAAGGCTCCGGTGAAGGAGGCGAAGACAGCGCCGCGGTAGCGGTGATAGCAGCAGCCTGCTTGGAAGTGGACCCGTACCTCATGTCTCCCGAAGCAGAGCAGAAGCTCGCGGCCGTCGAGCTCAACGGGCGCGAGATCCGCAACGTAGCCGCACAGTCGCTGCGCATCGCGCGGTTCCAGGGGGTAGCCCTACAACTCGAGCTGATCGAGTCGGTGCTGCGCCAGGCGGTCAAGCTACAGGACTATCGGGCTAACCTCATCCAAGGGAAGAGGGGTGCTTGGACGATTCCAACGGCTTCCGCCGACACATATCGCTATCGCGATAATACTAAAGGTATTGAGGGAGGCGGGAAGAGCTGGGAGCAGGGGACCCTCCCCTCGCCGCCACCATCAAACTATCGCGATGATGGGGGATTCAAATGGGGATCGTGAGTTTTACCGCTCGGCAACGGTGCTCACATAAACATCTGAAACCCATCAACCAATTCAATACACGGAAGACGCTATCCTATCTTTTTTTCTCATGAAAATACTGTATTTGTAAATCCAAGTTCAGATCTAATGCTCACATGCCCTGATCGGTACCGGTCGCTCATCGAAGCAAGACGAGCCACATCGCTGTGAAACTCCTCTACTGCTAACAAGAGCTCTACTTTTCATTCGCGGCTGGGCATTACTTGACTGCATAAACTAAGTACATATAGTATGCTTTCGTAGACGCTTGGCCGACCTACTCGAAATCATAGACATAACCCAACACTTGAAGCAAGGGCCAATGGTCAGCCACATGTAAGAACGTCCAGAATTGGCCAAGCTACGGTTGAAGAGTTTGGTCTACCTTACAGGGTACTCCAGGACCCTCTATAGCTAGGTTAATGTGTTATGCCCTTCTTCTGAGAATGGATGGTACTTTTCCGTTTTGGGTCAGTCACTGACTGGTTGGCACCCTGCCAGGCAAGAGACAGGGGAACCAAACACGTATCTAGGGTTAGAGCAGTAAGCATAGAAGACTTACCTAGAATATCCCACTGAAACCAATACTGGGTATCAGTTGGTTGTTTGCGATGGAGAAAATAGGCACACGTCCTAACTTTCGCCCTCGCACTTACTAACCACAGCCACTCGTTTCGCATCCACGGATGCCTGATCACGTAGTATATACATGCTGGGGGCTTGCCAGTGGTAGGCAGACTGCACATAGCTTTCAGGCTCTTTCAAATGTACATGAAAACCTCTTCACTGGGGGCGTTCTCCCAGTACGGCGTATTTCCCATGTCCAACTGGGAAGACATGGATCCCCACCAGAACCAGACAAGCATCACCACTTCCGAAAGCCAAGGCCTGTCATTTGCCAATGACGGCTAAAAATAAAAATCGAATTTTATAGTTGAGGGAGTGGTGAGTTTAATTGCATCATTTGTAAAGTTAGGCCTTGAGTGTAAGGCAGGCGGGAGCATTGATGTCAATCGGTTTGGCGGGGACAAATCAGTCCTACATACGGCAAAGCACGACATCATTCTGATTTTAGAAACCGAGGCTCTCCGTATACACCTTGTGGTCGGAGAGCCTGCGCTTCTGCCTACGCCAATGGTATATCATGTGAGTCGCGCTTCGCATTGGACCCCATAGCCGTCAAGACCCGAGCCGATTAAGAAAAAGGAGGTGGCTGCTTCATCATTCGTACATTACCACCACTCGTTGTCGATCCGCGATACATCGCGAGGGGGTGTTAGATGGAGAAACGCCCCTCGTGGGCTTTCTCCTGGTGGCAGGTCTTCTGGAGCCCAGTCAAAGGCGACATTATGTTTACAGGTTCAAGGCAGCATATCGGCGATGCGTGAAGAGCCTGGTTGGTAGACTTATACCGAAGACATCCATCTACCCCTCGATCCGCCGTGAGCTAATAGTAATACGGTACAACCAAGAGGGAAAGCTCGACATGTGGACCTCGACTTCACTGCCATGTTCCACTTGAAGATACAGTGACCACCATTCCATAGCCAGGAACATGAGAGATGCAGTAAGTTCCGGTACTCCCAAAGTCCCTCCCTCGCAACTCAGACGGGGGCTGGCAGAGACTTGAAACATCATGGTTTTTCCCGCGATGGAACAATAGGCGTCTTTCGAAGGACAGGCTCAAGGCTTCGATGGGCAATGCCACGTCATCTAGATTACTTGCCAGACAAGACGCCAGGACGAACGACCAGTCAATCTTGGCTCTCGTACGGGTACCAGTGTCGCTTCTGATGTTGGTACAGGGGAACTTCCAGTCTATCCATAAATAGGTCAGGCTGTTGTTGATATAGGTTCCAATGGCATCTACCTAGCTTGGACCCCAAATAGATGAGCTGCACCCAATGACGTTTCAGTGGCGACACGACTTCTAGTTTCTGAGGGTTTTCATCGCCGCTGCTATTATGAAAGGTGAATATACAGGTACGCATGCACATGTATCATCATTCAAGAAGTATGGAACCGGAATCATCGGTGACAGCGCGATGCTATACACAAGAATGAACATCTAGATATGGGATTCGACAGAGAGAAAAGGCTAGTGGATATATTTGACTCTAAAGCTTGGTCGTGTTGGCTGTCTTTTCACAGTAATACTATTCCCGGGGTCTACCTAGCAAGCCTTATGCTCATGTTACGATATGGAGAAGGCGCTGCCCTTGACCGCGCTGAGAAGCATTCTCATTGACAATCTATATAAAGAGCCTGGTATTCGACTGATCATGTACACTGTCTACAGTGAGGGTCTCTTGTGACTGCAGAGGAGGTTGGCTCATGAGTATCTTAGACCTTCGCTCCTGCCTGTTCAAGCTACCGCCTTCATTAGGAGAGCTGTCTGCCCAAGTATATTCACAGGCCAGAGCCCATAGCTTAGAATAGTAACAGCTTACCTGAATCTGGTATGGGCAAATTGCGGCTGTGATGAGTAACTACCATCCCCGCGTTCACTTCCAACCGTGTATTTCATTCGCGCATTCACTTCGGGATGTGATAGGAGAGGACCTACCAACCGCGACCAGTCATGCCGAAGCTGATGCTTCTGGTCAATGTTTAAGATTGCGAACTGGGGCGGAGCATCTTCCAGCTCGAGCTATGAGTGGCTTAAAGGGCGACTCGGGCTTTCATGGTGTACGTCGTGGCGCAATTCGCTCGCTTCATGGATCGAGCCAGTGTTAGAACACACACCCGTCCCCTCACCATCATGTCTCTCCCACCAGATGTCATAGGTAGCTGTTGATACGCATGAAACTCGATAAATAGCCAAAGAAACGAATGAGAGGCAGCATGTAGGTTGACCGCTCACTCCCTCATCGTGAGGCTGTCCCATTTGATCGAAGGGATGACGAGACCGACGAACTGCATGCGCACGTACAGTAACAGCAGCGCCTTGTCAGAGGGATATCCAAGTGCCTCGGCAGACAACAATCTATTTATAGATAACCGGCAGCTGGCTAGCTATTATCTATTTACTTACTACACGTATTCGCTTGTATGAACTCCTCCCTAATGTGCTAGCCTAGCGACGAAGAAGAGTAACGCCGCATCGCGCGCCTTCAGGTAATCGTGGCCAGTGGCAAGAAACGGAGCCTGATTCCGCGTAATTTCCATAGTATTAGGCGTATACACAGCTCTGGTCATGTTTCTAGTGCTGGTAGAGATGGCAGATATTGAATCATAGTTTTCGGCTGCTGGCCGTTTGTGTGTGGGCACAGCCTACATGATCTGCCTCTGGGGATGTGCACAGATTTCCTGAAACGGCCGAACGGCTATCCCTGTCACTTTCATGAGATACCAATGGCTATTCTGAGAATTTAGCTCGAGTATTCATTGTAGGTACCGCGGAACTGGTGCGGAAGGGAGCGGACGTTAATCACCTTTCCACTCGGGTTAGTATCTATGAATCCGTGGGGCGTCTCATTAAGGAGTAACATTCACTAGTGTTACCACCGTGTACGATGATGATGATTCCTGATGGACAGTAAGAAGTGTTCTGTTCGCTGACTATGTACATCATCTTTCCTGTTGGGACCCTCCGAAGGCGCAGATGCTGGAGGCGTCTCCGGGTTGGAACGGCTCAGAGAGCAGAGTATTATAGAGTGTTTTCTTACCACGGCCGCCGTCCTGCTTCGATTCATCTTCTTCGTAAGGCACGTAGATAAAAGTAGCTGCCACAATTAGGTCGAGCTTGGGCAGATATCGCCGAGCAGTTCATCCGAGCGAAGATATCTTCTCCGCCCTCGTAGTAAGTAATACCCGCCATCTCACTACTCACTCAGTCTATATATACATACTCTTCTCAGTTAGTACAAAAAAAGTAAGCAATGCAACAATTGTGATGCCTTCGCTCACGCTCCCATTGCTGACGTGGATTGGGCAATTGGGTTTTTGCAAGAGAGAGAAAGAGAGGAGGAAGAAAAGATCCATTTCGTTGATCAGCGTATGATCGACAATTAGTGGTGTTGGCACGTCACTAAAAATAGCACCGCCTGTGTGCGGGGAGCTGTCGTTCCACAGGGCAGTTGGCAGGTGGAGTTTGGGATTTGCTCCTGCCTGTCTTGTCAGCACACTAATAAACGAAACGAAGCAACCCTGCATTTGCTTGTACTTGTAGGGCCAAGGCGCTGTATCGTACACCGACTTCCCATGTCATCTCATGGAAAACTTATGCTGTTGCCTATCTTGATGAGGCGTTGACATTACTTACCATCCCCCGCTATCACCTCATGTGTCAGCATCCCCTTCGATGAGAGAGATTGCTTGCATCTCATCGAATTGCAAAAAGACGAGGAATGTGCACAAGAATAGCACAGCCCTGTGATGGAATCTGCCAGGCATGCATATCTAATCTTAAGAAGGAGGGGATGATTGAGCCGCAAGCGGTTAAGGGTCAGGGTAGGCATGTGTACTGGCATGTGGCCACCAACCATCCCGATGTCATAAATCGGAACTCCCTGTTAATAAAAGTCACATTCTAAATGCCAATTGCTTGGATTGACGACCGGATGACGGATGGTAAATAACTGCATTGCCATGTTTCTTGGGGAATTTAATATCAACATTTGAGAGCGGCTCTCGTTGTTGCACGGCTCTACATGACCTACACGTCCACTAATTGTCATTTCCGTCACATCACCTTTGTTAGCTAGCGTCTGTCAGTTTTGCCAAGCCGGCCGGAGTAATAGGAGATTGGAGATGGGAATGCGCCGAAGCGGCACAGACCTTACTGCGAATCGCTGACAGGTGAGGCGAGCACAAGGGCCTTCAATTTCTAGAAACGACAGAAGCACACTTGCTCCCTTAACCACTTCCAGGCGTCACGGATTCTGCTTTCTTGTTGTGGCTGTTGTATTTCGAGGATCCACGTAGACTTTGACACATTATATATCCCGTCCCTTCCTCATTGGACCCCTTGGGGGAAAGGAGGCGTGAGGATGCCCCTAAAAGGCCGTCCGAGATTAGCACCGGGGCGGGAACCCAAACGAAACCGATACACATCCGAATTAGCGGCACCCCGAGCTGGATGCCGAGGTTCCCTCGTTCTAACCGGGCACTTATTCGGTGTCTTCTTCGTGCATGCCTAGCTGCCCCCTGAGCTCCTGGTGATTACCTTTTGACATGGTTAGATACCTACTCTTTAGGACGAGATAGCCATTATCGGAGGATCTTTCCAATCCAGCTTTGAAGTAGCGTTGACAGGTAAATCATTCTTTCTCAGGCAAGAGGTAAAAAGACACCTTCTAAGAGCGCGAAAGCATGTTTTCGTAGCGAAACGAAAATTGAAACGTGATTTTAGGGAGTCGCAAACTCCTCCCACTACTAGCCCAACTGCCACGGACGCTGCAGGAACTATAGTGTGAAACGGAGGCGATACCAGCCAGCCCAGCTAAAGGTGAAGGTATGTGATATGCATGTCTCTCCAGTAGGCCGAGACTAAAGTATGTAAGCCACCTCCGTTCCGCGAAAGCGCGAAAAAGTCCGGGGTAATAGCTTCACCTTCACGTTTGGGGCTGCCTTGGGTGGCAAGGAGGCAAGAGGGTAGTGTAGCCGGAGGGGAGCTAGAGCTAGGAGGGTGGAAACCCCCCTGCCAGCTGAAAAAAGCAAGACAAACATACAGACACAGCAGGCAGACCCTCTGCCTTTTACAGCCAGCCGGTGACCCCCGCGGGGCGAGAAACAAAACCAAAAAGCAAGTATGGGAAGTCAGATAAACCAATTGGATATGCCAGTCGGAGATACTACCGTGGGCGAAACGCACTTATCAGACGAGACATGATATGGTTCTTATCCGGGCCGGATTTAAGGTCCGGAACCAGCATGTGCCTCTGTGCAGGAGGACGTTTTACATTCCCGGAAGCTCGGTACCCAAGACCAGAGAGATAATGGAAAGTGATATGGGGTATGCGCTCGGCGATATTCAGAGTCTAGCAATTGGGCGATAGAAAGCTAGAGGATGACATCGAGTACTTTAACCATAATCGGAAAACAAGAACTATACCAATGCATGTCAGCTTTAGGCGATTGGACAATGATCTCAAGGGTATTTTCTTTTTGTTGCTTTTCATTCTTTCGCCTTTCTTTGGGGTCGAGGCAAATCTCGCTGGCTGTGTATGTTGTTCGGCAGGATTCGGCAGTGGAATTGATTGAATGCTGCATCACCTCTCCCCCCTCCCCTAAGCATTGCTTTTGGTGTTACACACCCCTAAATCATGGCGATGCAGTCGTAGAATGCATTGGAGGTTGCAGCAAGCAAGCAAGCGGGAACCCCTACTTTTCCACATGTACGTTAAATTGCCGCACAAGCGGCTGTGAACTGCAAACCACACGACACCACCCACCCCTGAGGCGGCTACTACTACCTAGTGCTATCATACCCAAACTCCTGCGAGGGGGGTTGTAGTGAATAGCACTGCCGTGTTTCGTTCCAGTATGTGTAAGTTTACGGCGTGTGGTAAAAGTGCACTTTTGGCGGGCAGGCGGGGGAAGAGAGAAGAGAGATTGACACAGGCTGTTGTGTGCCAAGCCGAAGTGGCTGTGTATATGCATGTATGTGTTCACATGAACCACCCCCCACCACTGACCGACAGACACAAACAGGTAACAAGGGTCAGGTAGGTAGGTAATGTAAATTACTGCAGTGTCAAAACGGCCGCATAGCATCTCGTAGCGAATCGTAGAGAAGGCTCTCTGGTGTTATCGGTCGATGTCAGCTGACCGCATTCGCATCTTGCAGCAAGAAGAGGGGAGAGAGAGAGCCAAGAGCAAGCAGCAGAAGCAGTAGCTAGCTATCTGCTGACATTGAGCAGCAAGCAGCATGCGGGCAAGCGAGGAGCAAGCAAGCGAAGAGTAACGGGATGGCTGACCTGATCTGCAGCAGCCGCTCCGCGGGCCTCTCTACCCGCGAACTCAATCGGCCAGGAAAGTTGGCCACCGGCCGCATGCAACAAAGGGGCCGGGTGGTTTGACAACATATTCCATATTTAGCAGTGGCGAGATTGTAGGTCAGTGTCTGCGCACCGCGCGCATAGCACAAGGCTGTTTGCTGCCAAGCACCGCTCTACTGGATGCTGTGCACACACACACAAACCCAGCACCGATATTGCAGTTACGTAGAGCGAGCAGTAGAAGGCGAAGAAGAAGTTATGAAATATGTGAAGCCGCGATAGCTTCAATCCCCAACAGTGTTTTGGTATTAGACCCCAAGAGATTTCCTCCTCCGTAGGATATTGCCTTCTATATATGGTTTTTCGCTCCAATGCCCGATTCCAACTCCTAGATGATGCTGTTTATGGTGATTGGTGCCTGCTGTATTGTACAGCACAGCACGCAAAGTGCATCGCTCCACGTCGGCGTTCGTGTCCTTGTGAGCGAGTGTGTAAATATCACCCCAGATAACTGTAATTATCTGCACAACTCCTTAAATCAACTGCCAAGTTTTCGCTTGCTGAAAGTGACCCTTTTTGGTAGATCCATGGGTATATATGCATGCTTCTTGTTCATTATCATGACCGCTCCAATAAATACCCAAAATCAACGACTCAAGAACAGCTCCTCAGACCTCGTTGTCAGCGTCCGGTTTAGGGGCCGATAATGCTGTGGCGATGCTGAGATGGTAGATATCGGAGAGACGATACCGCCAATTGACCCGCTCGACGACCCTATTGTCCCATTCCCATCCCACGTGGGATACCCTTCGTAGCCGTCGTTTTGGGGAGTGGTCGGGGCATACCAGCCCTCGGGCGGCGGCGCAACCGCAGACATAGGTTCAGCAGCGTTAAGAAGCTGAGCTTCTGCCATACTGAGGCGTTGCGGCTCCTCTTGGTCTCTTGATAGCCGCACAACGTGCTCTCGCGGGCCCTGGTACCACCATTGGCTTTCAAACCCATTGTCAACAGTCATCATGGCCGCTGACAGCGACTCCAACTCCATGGCCTTGGCAGGGTCCTCTACCCGCGAGCGTCGAGCGGCCATGTCAACTGATGTGGATTGGTTTGCGTAGTCTGGTTCGCCCTGGTCTTCGTCCGGCCCATGAGGGTCTACCGGCCATGCGAAGGCAGACCAAGGCAGCCCATCCTCCCCGAGTCGATATCGTCCCGGTGCCTCAGGCAAGGGTTTCCAGATGCGCGGCGCCTCTTGAGACCGGTTCAGCCGGGGATGTGACGTAGGTTCCGCTGCCGTCGCTGCTGCCACCGCTGCTGTTGTCGCTGTCGCCGGCGGTGGTGCAAATAACGATGCACCGGTTGTAGCGTCCCATGGGCTTTCGTTGATTGGTGGCGGCGCTGAATTCCCCCGTTCATGCGATAAGCCTCTGGATTCACTCCGTGACTCCCGCCGCCGATTCCTTTGACCGTCAGGCGTGGTCTCGTGTGATCGCTCCAACGAGTCTCTGGCCCACTCCCGCGCCGGTGGGGTGTTGTTATATGTAGGTTGCTGTGAATGGTGTTGTGCTGGTTGATGATGCGGCTGTGATTGTTGCTGTTGGTAATGCTGGCGTGCCTGATGGCGATGCTCCCCAATCTCCCGTTGCCATTGTTGCTGGTGGTGCAGGTTTGCAAGGTAGTTGGTGTTAGTGGGCGGCAGTTGGCGGGGGAAAGCACCGCGATCGCGAGCGTCCCGCAGGTTGCGCGACGTATAAGTGACGGCGTGCGTCCTTGGCGTATGGCGCTGGGACCATGAGACTCCGAACTCGAGGTGGACGAATATCTGGGGTTTGGCCATATGGCTTCGCTCACTCGGTAAACTCCTGCCGGGACTCATATCTTCGGGGATGGGAACGTATGGATCTGTCTTGATCATAATGACCAGAGGGAAAAGGGAGAAGAAGAAGGGGGGGAGAAGGGGTTAGATGTAACCAAGTTAGTGGTCGCACTTGGGAATAATGCAAGGGCTTAGTGTGTCGCGAATATGGCCCAAGTGGTTGCCGGCTAACGCACGCTGTGCCTAGTGCTTAAGCTGCTTGCCACTAATAAGTTCGAGTACTAAGTCGGAGTACTTGAGGGCGGCCTTGAAGGCGGGCCAGTTGATGGAGAAGGTACTGCTGCAGCTGCATGTATGTGATGGATGATGACACACTTTCTCTCGCATACGGAAAGCACGGCGGGCAGAGGACCCAATCAGCTCTTACTCCGACCGGGAAATTGAGTAAGAAATAATAAGTAACGATTAAATGAAATAATAAATAAGAATAAAAGTGCAAGCCGCTGATCTGAAAGCGGTCCCGTATGTAGCGTAATCTTTGGGTTCGCTGATGAGCAGGCGTGTGTATGCGAGACGCACGTAGACGCACACCCACTGGTCGTATTAGTGGTGGTGCTGGGTGCTGTTTAGTGCCCGGTATGTGGTGAGAGTAACACCAAAACAGCAATCACACCGCCGCTAACCTTCCTTCCTCTGAAGGCGGCTTCGTCGGGTCTTTTGCTTTTGCGGACACGACAGAGCGGTCCGTATCCTCTCAGGTGTAATTATAGAAATATAATTAATTGATATCAAGATTGTATCCGGAACTTAGTTCGCCAAGGCCTCCGAGAATGGAGGTTACACAAAGTTGCAAAGTAGGTTATGGGGTGAATAAGTTGGGTTCGGCAAAGTCGACTTGTCCTTGCCTAAGGGATATCCTGCTGGACTGTTGGAGAGTACGGATAGGAATCTAAGTGTCCAAAGTGAGGGATGGAAAGGAAAGGGAAAGAAAATAGGTCAAAATAGGCCGCTGAAGATATTACTTTCCTGCTGCAACAGATCACGCGCGTTTTGCCCCTGCGTCGTTGGTAGTGAACAAACAACTCGAGTCGAGCCCCAAAGCAGTTCTCCCGCTTGCGCCTACCCCTTGGGACAGGGGCCCCAGGAACCTTTCAAACAATTGAGCTGTATTGATTGAGCCCAAGCAACAGAAAAAAACGACTTAAGCCAATCGTGGATTTGTGGGATGGCATGCAAGATACTCAACAGGGCTTGGTCCGGGTGTTGGGAGGAGGTGTGATTCCTCGGAGGCTGACTGGCTTGGCGCTGTTCTTGAATGCGCTCTCAGACATGAGGCGTGAATGCCATGCCATGGTGAGTTCAGTATTCCGCGCAAGGTCAATGCCACTGCACCACAAGTGCGTGTCGTATTTTCTTATTCTTCGAGTGTTTATCATATCAGATAACTATATACGGTCTTGCAACCCTGTATCACATAATGCTGATCGCAGGCTTTCTCTTATCATATTGCCTAAGGAATGCACCCATTTCTGTCTTGTGCCCGAACATATGACATAACCCCAAATACTCTGTACGCATGCCTTACTTCCCGTGAGATTCTTGTCCGCAGCATATTTTCGAGCTCGTATGTACGGTCGGTACTCGGTCACATGAAGGCAAGGATGTAAGATACCGGCCGAGAATGGAGCAACTGGCGAGCGAGTGGAATGAGCAATACTCCTGATTTACTACTCGCCTAACAATGATCGTGATCTTTCCGGCTTGCTTAGCTCTCGCTTGGAATGATTTTGGGCTTCCAGAAGGACCGCCATCCCAGAAGTTTGGTCCTCCCACAGCCAAAAAGTGGAGTGCCAACTGATTTGACGTGCCCAAAATAGCAGTCCCCTCTCCAAAAAGCCCCAAAAAGGCACCCTGTCCGTTGGGACTACTGTGCTGCTAACCTAGTGGCGGGCACAAGCCACAGGAACCCCATGCCTTATGCCCGAGGCCCGAACGTTGTTTGTTTTGTTTACTACATCACTTCCCAATATAGAGGTCAGCTGTCACTGGTTCCGATCACTCGGCCGAGGCTTTATCACAATTTGGAATTGAAATTGTTGAAATGCGTGATCTTTCCTTTTTGTTTCGAAATCTATGTGTTTGGCGTCGGGCGTCTACTGATTATCCGTGGGAGCTGGACAGCTGGATATGGATATGACGGGGAAGGAAAGAAAAGGACCACCCAATCAATCCACTATCCACTATAGTGGCAGACAAAGTAGAGATCCCTCGGTCCCGAAGATGGGGCCAGCAACTCCCCTTTCACTCAACCTAGTCTTTAGAGCTCGTGGATCAGATCATTCGTCCGTTCATCCTCCTAACTAGTTCAATATTGACCTTGGAATAGAGACCTCCTAAGACTAAGAGGCACGACAGCCGTGCTGATTGACTTTTAGCTTCAACAGCTCCTCCACTTCAATTTCCTCCGGACTTGGTTTTCAGATTCGGCGTATCTTGAAGAGGAGACACGAAGATCAGTACCAAGAATTTGCACTCCGGGGCGCACTTCGCTTTAGGGTCGCCAAGGCAATGCGCCGCAGTGTACTGTTGGGTCTTTTCAGCATTGAGCCTCAATCTGGATTTGCCTATATCGGTGTCTGCTATGGATATTGGAGGATATGACGAAAGAAATCCTGTAGCCATCTCTCTCTACCGCCGGAGATTCCTCCCCTTTGACACCCCCGAAACTGTGACTCCTATTCCGACTGGCCATTTTACGCACTCCTTCTCGGAGAAGCCCGTGCCTTCAACTTACTCGATCCAATAATACTACACTGGTCCATTCCTCCTCACCGTTCATTCTCACCCCAGACACAACTTGCGGAACCTGGCCTCGAGTTCTAATCATGGTCACACCTATAATGCCTGTGAGCCTGCGGGCTGTTATTCAAGCCCGAACCCCCTTATCGGCCCAAGCGGATGAATATCGGGGTTCGTCCTGATTGCGGGAACTCGAAGGTGCCGTACGAGACAACTGCTGGAGCAATTCATGAGATCAGCCTAGTTAAGACCTGATCTTATGGGTATCCCATATGTTACCAATATTGCCGATACCAGACTTCCATGGCCTTGACTTCCGTGACGGATACCTTTGCGCTGCCTCGGTCGAGAGGACGAGGACCCTCTCCTTGCCACTAATTGCCGGTCCCGCCATTCGAGGAGGACTTCGCCTGCTGCGGTTGCTGTCTTTCCGCCAAGTCGTTTTCGTCCCAGAACGCGGTCTGTTTGTCTCTCCCTTTGACGATCCCATAGATGTCGAACGGATCGACGAGCGTAACGAAGAAGTTGCGGTCCTGCTTATACCCCGGTCCCGCAATCTCCGAGACGCCGTCCCGAGCCAGGTAGATCTTGGTGCTCTTGGGCAGCCAGCGGCGCGGGTGGCGCACATTCAGCAGCACGCTGTTCGCCAGCATGAGGCTCGCCTCGAACGCATAAAAGAACCACTCGTACCGGACGAGGGGGCTCATGCTGGCCGGGTCAAAGTTTGGGGCCCAGTAGTCGATGTTGGTGAGGTCGAAGTACTCGACCACGCGGTAAATGGTGCGAACCGCGATGATGGCGCTGCTGAGGTATAATGTAAGTAGGGGGTTGTCGACCTTGGCGGAGCGGATGCCGTTCCGGCGGCACTTGAGGTGGAAATAGCCGGCCAGCGTGACAAAGAGCAGGACGATGACGACCTGGATCAGCAGCGCGGCTTGCAGGAGGGCTTTGCCCGTGTCGCGCTGGGATTTGGACAGGGACTGGTTCGCCGTGTAGGCTGCGCCGTTGCCGTTGAGGGCCTCGACCACCATGGATATGGCGGCGAAGGTCGTGAGCACTCGGCCGGGATGGATCGGCGAATAGTAGGGGACGAAGTAGAGGATCCGCCCCAGGACGTAATAGTTGCCCAGCTCATACAGCGGTCTAAGTGCCGAGTTAGCTATTACCTACCGCCATGCTGTGTTATGCATGTAAGTGCTTGACGGGTTACACTTACGGCGCCGCATATACCAAGCAGATACTGACGATGTACTTGATCAGATCCTTGTAGTCGAAAGCCCCAAGCTCTCGGACAATGAAGCCGGCGACGAAGATGAAGCTGCAGATGACGTACAGTCCGGTCAGACGCCAGCATTTATACCGTCTGTAGTCACATGCGTCAGATGGAAATGTTCAAACACTTTCAAGGGGTAATTATCTCTTGCTCACATGGTTTGCCATAGATGGCAGCAGCCCGAGGCGAAAAACGCTATGGCGAAGAATATGGGCGCACCCTTGTTCGGCGCATAGAACCACGGGGATCCGTCGACGTACCGGCCGTCTTCCATGATTGACAATCCACGTATTATCAGAGATGGGATTGCAGTAAACAGCAGACTGTTTCTTGTCGCTCTGTGAAGTGACGGCTATGGGCGTCCAGTCGAGGTAAATGGAATTGTTCGATCTCACTGTCGAAAAGGTGTGAGTATCCAGTGTGAGATATATCAGTCTGCCACTCTTCAGATGCGGCATGGCCACCATTTATGTATGTTTACGGCTCCCAACTTTGACATCGACCACTATTCAGAGGCAACGTCGTGCAAGCCAAATGCGTTGGGTTCGTCTTGGTGAACAGGCGGCAGTTCAGCCTTACTGCTGAGCCCGCCCTAACGACCTCTAGTGAATACGACGAATGCGAGACCAGTTCGCCAATCACCACGGTTGCTCACTAGGTCTTAGCCCAAATAAGCCTTATACCCCGAACATAGTCAAGCACTTGACCTCATATGGGCCGCTGCTGATCCAATCAGGATCATCGTGACACAAAGCAAACAGCACTCGGATTCCTCGCTGCGCCACCCAGATTCTTGGGCGACATGGAAAAAAACATGATTCAGAATGTCGATGGCGCCTCTTCGCCAGTGCAGATCAGACAGCTAGCCAAAATGGCCGAGAGTGCCCGTCTCTGCATATCAGTACCACCACGCAGTCACAAACCGCAAGGTGGCTGCCAGAGCCATATGCCAATGACAAGAGACATGATCGTTGATTGGTCAATATAGCAGTAGCCTGTTTAGCCTTTGCGTATTCCTCGCATTTCCTATCGAGATCCACTCGCTAACAACCACAGCCATACTCTTTCCCCTTCAGCTGAACGAGACGGCTGCGGAGCTAGCGACATGTGGCAGTCTTGGCGCCGTTTCCCTGGGACCTGTTAGTACAGCTAGCCTGATTGTCATCGCCGCTCACTATTTCACTATCGCTTGGGGAGTCAAAAATACCGTGATGCATCATTGCAAAAACCATTGGCTAAAGGTAGGATCCCTTACTTCGTGGCATATCACGTGGCATAGTCGGGCTTAGAGCGAGGCATCATTTCAGTTTCATGGATTCCTTCAATTCCAGTGCGTCAAGCACCCTCTAATGCAAACTCATAAATAACATGACATGAAGAAAACGCCCCGTAACCCATTACGGGTAAAACGAAGCCCACGTCTTCTCTCTGCTATAAAATTACCCGCTCTCTGTCACACACACGCACACGATCCCTTCTCTCTTTACAGCATCATTACGCCAGCAGTGAAAGCGCCAATGGCGGCCACATAGCCCCAAGCGGACGAGGTCCGCGAGCCCAGCGCCGTCGAGGGCTCGGGAGTCGAGCTGCTGCCAGCCTTGGCGCCCTGTGCAGGCGTGCTCGAGCCGGATCCGGAAGAGGAAGAACCACCCGAGGAGGATCCCGAGCCGGAGCCCGAGGAACCAGATCCGGAGGATCCGGAGCCTGAAGAGCCGCTACCACCGGAAGAAGAGCCGCTACCACCGGAAGAGGAGCCGCTGCCACCCGACGACGAGCCGCTACCGCTGTTGCTACCTCCGACGGTCGAAGGGTCGACCACAGCGCCAGCCTTAGTGACGGGAGAAGCGCTAGCGGACGCGAGAGCAGGCTGGCACGTTGAAGCGACAGTCGGGGGCGTGCCACCGTTGACGAGCTTGGCCTGGCCCTTGAAGTCGCAGGCCGTGGCCTTGGACTTGCCGGTGCCCTTGTAGTAAGCATCAAGAACATGGGCGAGTTGCTGCTTCGAGTCGCACATGGCGAAGGCGCCGTACGTGCCAGTCTTGGCGTCGGCGGTGATGCCCGCGCAGGCCTTGGGGTCGAGGCCGCAGACGGTGCCGAACAGGCTGCCCATGTCCTGGGCCTTCATGTTGTCGGCGGCTACACAGCTCAGGCTGCTCACCATGCAGTCGCACACCGTCTTGTCCGGGGTAGGAGGAAGAGCCTCGGCGGCCTCCCAGCTGCCCTTAGCAACGGGCGGGCACTGGCGGGCCTTCTCGGCGGGCTTGTAGGCGGCCATCTGCATGGTCTTGTTGGAGGCGACGTGTCCGAAATCGGCAATCTGCTTGGCGAGGGGCGCGAAATCCTTACGGGGGGTGACCTTGCCGGCCTTGTCGACGTTGACGAGACCGAAATCGTTCTGCTCCTGGAAGTACTCATAGACGATGCCTCCGCTCCAGACCTTGTTCATGAGGTCCGAGTAGAGCACCGAGGTCTCCTGCCAGGGGCGGGCCTCGCCACCGCCGGGGTTGTTGCAGCCGTACTCGGAGAAGAAGGCGGGTACACTATAATCGCGGAAGGCCTGGGTGCGCTCCTCGTAGCCGGACTCGCGGAAGGTGGACTTGCCGCACCACTCGTAGATGTTGTAGCCCCAGAAGTCGACGGCGGCCTTGGGGTCGGCGCCGCAGTTGAAGTAGGACGCCAGCTCGTCACGCGTCTTGCTGTCATCGTTGGTCGCGTAACCGACGCCCAGCCAGCGGCCGATCTCCTTCTTGCCGGCGATGTAGGCCTTGCTGTCGCGCACGGCCGCCTTAACAAAGGCCGACGCCGCAGTGTTGGTGTTGTTATTGGTCACCTCGTTGCCGGCGAAGAAGCCGAGGGTGTTGTTGAAGGGGGGCCAGGGCGTCGATGACGCTCGTGTAGCGGGCCATGAGGGCCGTGTTCCACTGCGGGTTGTCACGCTCAATGGACATGCCCGGCTCGCTCAGGTCGGCGATGACATAGATGCCGGCGTTGGCCAACGCATCCATACACTCCTTATGGTCCGCTTTCGGGTCCACGGCGTAGACGCGGATGGTGTTGGTGCCCAACTGCTGCAGCATCGGCACGTCCCGCAAGCAAGACTTGGTGTCGGCCAGAGAGTCTGTGAAGGTGGTCTGGCCGTCGGGCACGGAGCCGCCGACGCCGACACCCTGCTGGTAAGCCACGCCGCGGATGTAGAACTGCGTGCCGTTGTTGAAGAAGAAGTATTTGCCCTATATGCCATTGGCAAAGAGGTTAGCATTGTCTTGGTATATTATTATGGACTCTTGATCTTCTAGTCGAAGATCCCCCATCCCCGCCATCCGATTTATGGATGTAGATCAACTTGCCTTGGCGATAATCGGGTCCACGGCGGCTGAGCCCGTTGCGAAGGCGAGGGCGGCGAGGCCTGCGCCTGTCAAGAATGATGACACCATGATGTTGTTGGTGGTACTCGGAAACTTCCGAATGGCTTGTTCTGAGGGTATTTAGAAGAAGAATCGAGGAATCGATGGACCGAAGAACAATGCAATGCCGTTTCCTTGGTCAAGAATGAAAATAGAGTCTTGTCGTCTCGAACGAATGACTAGCAGTGAATCACTGCACCACAAACACACACAGAATGTAAATGAACGTAAAAGGTTGCCAAGAAAAGAGTAACCACCAGGGAAGAGGCTCAAGAAAACGAAGTAGAGACCAAACAAACAATGACCAAGTAGAAAAGGCTAAGAGCCGACGATGCTGGGCATCTCCCAAGTTTTGTTAAACCCGAGCCACCCAAAAATGAGCAGGAGGGACCCCTACGCACTTGCACTTGCACACTATCCACTCCCCTTAACCTTACCGATTATCTTCACTGCCACCCCATATCTGCTGTTTCGACGTCAATCCGGACTCCAGAGGGGGGAACCTGAACCGGATCTTGGGTAGACAGCATGGCAGATGGTAGGCTGGTAAGGTTGTATCCTGTTGATTGCAGTGGAGTGCAGGCTTCATTTCGAAGCGCGCAGGTCGGCAGTGCCCTGCTCTAGAGGCGGGATCGGGGCGGATGTGCCTGTCGATGAAACGCCCGATGTTGCGGATGAACCCACCCCAAACACACGCTCCGTAATGAGTGGAACGCTTCTCGCTCACGGCCAGCCAGTCGCTTTCATGATTTGAGCAACTCGATATATCTGCCGTTCGGCACAACACTCAATCTATCTTTTTTCATTTGCTTGCAATTTAACGGTACGCCGTCATTGACTTGGGCTTTGTTACTTTACTTTAGTTTCCCACCCACCGGCGCGATCACAACAGCTACTGTAAAGTTGCGTACTACGGGCCGGTAGTGAGTCTCGCACAGAGGACCACATCAATGCGGACTGGTTTACGGAGAACCGAACCAAAACAACATGGCCAATGGGACTGGCTGGGCAGTAATGGAGAAAAGTGCCTGAATGGACACACTGGACTGTCATGACATGGACACCTGCAGACCAACTTGTAATTACCGTAAAATGCCCGTCTTACATTGGAACCAGAGGTTCGTGTGCATGCAGCGTGTGTCCAAGCGGACGGATGAAGACAACACAAATATAACACTCGTAAATTCGATAGACTTATTATAATAACAACTATAAATGCCTGTTACTCCATTTGATGCCTAATTGGCCAAACGCTGGCCGTCCTAGTGGTGATAAAGAGAGAAGTAGCATTAATACAAACGCCACGTGGACTGAATGCCTTTAAGCGACAATGTGATATAGGCTTTTTGTTTCAATTTTGACCTGCTATGAAGATGGAGGCAATCCCGATAGCCAGATGCATATGTGACTTTTTATGCCATGTTTCCGTGACCGACCAGACCACTTAAGCCCCGGCCTCCAAAGCCCGCATAAAAGCCGGACTCTCGTACCCCTCGACCACCTTGGCGACCGACGTGGCGCAAGCCTGCTCGCTCTCTTCGTTCCTTTGCTGCCCCTCTTCGCCGTCGCCGCCGGAAGACCCGCGGAGGAAGGCGTGCAGGTACTTCTGCGCGACCCGGATCCACATGGCCTTCTCGGTCTTGCTGGCGCCCTGTCCCTGCCACACCCAGACGTGCGCCCCGTCGTCGAGCAGGAACACATCGTTGCTGTCGAGATCCGACTTCGTCATGGGCGCCTGGTCCTTCTCGAGCGACAGCTGCAGCTGGCCCGACGCGTCGGACAGACGATACAGACGGCGAGGTCGTCGGTTCCGCTGTTGCGACTGTTGCGACTGTTGCTGCTGCTTCTGCTGACGCGCCGAGAAGATGGGCCGAGGCGCGTGGAAGGCAATGTTGGGATCGTCGTTGGGCCCGCCCTCCTCGGCATCGCCGCCCAGCATGCTGACGATGGCGCGGTGGCGCGAGTCGGTCTGGGACACGACTTCGACGTCCATGTGCTTGGCCGTGATCATGTCTTGCACGACCTGGGCGGATTTTGCCTTCTCCATGGGCGAGCAGGCCTTGCCCTGCCACACCCAGATCTTGCCCTGCGCCTCGAGCACGAAGACGTCGTCCTCGTCCAGGCTGCGCCACGTCGGCTCGACCTCGTACACCATGACCGAGTCGGCCCGGGTGGCGTACGGATGCTTGAAGACGCGCAGCAGGGTGGGCGGCTTCTCCTGCTCCTCGGCGTCGGGATCGACGTGGTTGAAGCCCGAAGCGACACCGCCGGCGACTGTAAGCGGATTAGTAAACGATCTTGTAATACTCCCCATGTGCATGACCAAAGTCGGTGTAAAAGAAGATTAGAATGAACTTACGAATAGTGACCCGCGGGAACAGCGCCAAGAACTCCTCCGAAGGCTCCGCCTGCAACTCACGGTGCTGCGTCGCGACCCCGTGCAAGAACTCATCCAACTCAACCGTCTTGTACGCCGCCACTCCGGCCTCATCCTGGGACGTATGGTTGCCCAGCCAGAAGAACACATCATGACCCAGACGCTCTTCGCCGTTCTTGTCGCCGACCTTGTACGAGTGCAGCACGATGTAGCTGTCGCCCTCGTGGAACTGGCCGTACTTCTCGCGGGGCCAGGCGACGACCTGGAAGTCCTCGATGCGCCAGACGCGCAGACCGGCCTCCTCGCCCGCCTTGCCCTCGTTCCAGGCCGGCTCCGTCGCCGCCGAGGCGTACTTTACCTTGTGGTCCAGGTCGGAGCCGACCAGCTCGACGTTGCTGTCGCGCCAGTCGTACTCCTTTGGGTGAACCAAGCCTTCGTGCGGGGCCATTGTGTAGGTATGTACGTGGTCGTCACTTGCTAACGTTATTTCACAAGTCTGTCAAGATAGATAAAAGATACAGGTATAAATCGCTTGATTGAAAACGAAAGATAGTTTAACAGGATATAGAGTACTAGAAGATCGAGTCTAGTTCAAGACAGATTTGTTTAAACAGATCGTTCGTTTCGAACCAAGGTTGAGTTGTCAAGTTTCCTTGGCAGTTCACTGCCAAGAAGTACATACCCCGACTTTGGAGGCGACGCCGATCAGTTGAGGCTGAGAGCCCAGGTACGTGTCAATCGAACACCCCACTATAACGTGCCCCCTAACTCGAGTGCATTGCACTGTAAAGTCACAAACACGCCAATAGTGGCTTTGACAACTCATCCTCAAGTCCCCATGTTCCCACCGTCACAGTGTGTACATAGATAGGTGAGTCCTTTAGTAGTACCATCATTCCATCATCCATCGACTATGGACTTGATTTCATGCGAGATTAATCCGGCCCCCCACGGTCAGTCCACGTGACGGGACCTTCGGCCATTTAACATAACAACCGAGACAATAACGAATAGGGACTTTTTTTTTCTTTTTTTTTTGGTAAACTTGAATATGATCGGTATCTTAAGGTGTACGTATACTTCGTCGCGGTATCCCCTAAACTCCCTGCTCGTTTCAAAGATTCCTTCGCTTTGTTCTTTTGGAATCTCATAACTTCAACAATGGAATGGGATGCATGCACCACCCTTTCCTCCATTCAAGTTCAGAGCAGCCAAAGCAGCAAATATATAGCTTAGTTAGGTTTGGGGGTTTCGCCGACTGAGCGCCCCTATCTTGATAAGCTTGCCTAAGCCGCCGTATCCGTGTTGTCGTGATCAAACAATAGTCTAGAAGCAACAAAATTTCAACACCGCATCACAGTCTTTCTGTAATAGGAAGACCAGGTTGTTCCTCTCCCCCTCTTCCTCCTCTTCAAGCCGCCAGTAGGCGGCAAACATAATAGACCGAAGACTCCGCGCAACATGCATGCTCCAAATGTCCCCGTAGGCCGACCCGTTGAAAGCAGTGGTATCTTTCATAAATAGATCTGACCCGTATTTGTCTAGTAGAACGCAGAAAGGTATCGTCAAAAGCTCAGCCAGGTCCGGCTGCCTTTGGTAAGTATAGATAGATAGGAAATTTGGTCGTAGGTATCTCTTGGTGCTCAGGTATAATTCATAACGAAAGAGACGTAAGAAAAAGTGGGAGGCGATAGATGTAATCTCATCCGTTGCTCGCCTCTCGTTCCTCTCGAATCGAGGCCATCGGACCACTTTCCGCCCCGCCTTCTAGAAGAGGCTGGCTCAGCGGCGGTTTAGACGGGCCCTTGGGTGCTGTTGGGGTTGTGCCGGCACTGGTACCTGGTCCAGCACTGGAGCTTAGAGATCGATGGGCCGTGGTCATCGAATCCGTTTCAGACGGATGTTCACTGATTTCACCTGTCGAAACTTCGCGCTGGAGCGGCGAGGAATGCACTGGAGAGGTAGATTTCTTGCTCGCGCCATCGTTATTGCCTCCGCGTGACGAGTTCCGTGGAGAGACTCTGCCCGTCTGGAGTCCACGAGTTAGCAAGGCTTGATTTACTTATACTACTCTTCCCTCCACTGCTTCGTACGGATTGACGTACCTGCTTAGCCCACCTAAGACCACAGCTATTGCAGAGATCTCTTTGACCACTTGGACCTCTCCGCCATTCGGGGGTGTTGCGGGTATGGCAGTTCGCGCAGTCTCGTATCACATTACCCACGCCCTTTCTACGCTTGCGCTTCTTCTTATTCGACAACAGGCCGTGCAACTCCTCTGCTAAGATCCTGTTGACCTTTTCCATTTGGCGCAGTTCGTATTGCCAACTGGTGCATCTTGTTGTTTTCAGTTCGTCGAATATGTTGTCATCGGATGCAAGGGCCTTATCCTGAGACCCAAGTGGAATACCCCCGCCGGCAGCGGATACAAGTCCATGCTCTTCGGCTTCCTTCAAACCGCTGGTGCCAGCCTTGGGGCTTTGTGACGAGGTCAGCGAGGAGATAAATCTTGGATCGGAAGGCGGAATGTTATTCGCCTTGTTGATTTGCGACGCAGCGGGGGCAATCGACCTGGATGAAGCCTTGAGCAGTTTCGTTTGGGCCAGCAGGAAAGTTGGTTTCTGGCCCTCGGAGGCATCTCCAGGATACATGGTCGTGAGCGCTTGGAGCACCTGTCCACGACGGTTCTGGACTTCGTGCTTGCAAGTGACAATCCTGCCCCTTCTGGCCTTCTCGATTGCTCGGCCAAACTCAGGCCGGGATTCCTTACGCATGAGATCCTGTATGCTGGTCCCTATGAGGTTTTCCGGCTGGAGATCTAACAGCGAGCGCACATTCGAGGACACAAACAAAAACATGCCCGAGGTCGAGATCTTTGTCCACAACTCGCTATCGCCGATTCCGCCATTGGCCTCCAGATCCCGGCGTTGCAGAGCGAACACTGGTCTCTTCCGGCCAACCAAGATGATGCATTTTCGGCCCTTGCCTGCCTCGACGAAGAGCGCACCGTGGCTTTCAAACCAGGTATAGCCGCTTTCCTTTCTCCGGATGCGGAATACAATGTTCACCGTAGAGCCTGTGGCCGTGTCTTTGAGCTCACGGGTCACGGGAACGATGTCGGATGGGTGGCAGATTGTGGATAAGGAACTACCCACAAGTTCTGGCCCATCGTACTCCAGGACACGCTTACAAGACGGTGACACGTAGAGGAAGAGCCCCTTCAACGATAGTACGTGGACCACATCGTCGGCATTTTCCAGCAGCATCTTATCCCATGACTGCCTGTGCCAGTCCGATACCGCCCCCTTAGGATTGAATTGTTGGAGCAATGTAGACACGTCGTCGACACCCAGAGTCTGACCAGCCTCAGGCTCCCATTGGCTCGAGGCAGGGGGCGTCCAGATGTATTGGCCAATGTCATTATGTTTGTAGTTGACTTTCATGGTACCCTGACCTTGTGATGATGCGATCGCATCGGGGCACTCGACGAGATCGATCTGAAAGCCGATAATATACCTTATCTCCTGAGTATCCCATGGGATTGGGATCATCGTCAACAAGTTCAGGAAAGGTTTCCCACCTTTGCGGTAGTTAATAAGACTCTGCTGTACCTCCTTACCCTCGGCAATCTTCTGCTTGAGGTTATAGACAGCCCTATTGTCGACAAATTCTCGTTTTGTCCCAGCCTCCACCTTGCCATCTGGAGCTTGCAGGAAGCGGCAGTTCTGGCCAATGATGTCGTGTCGGCTGTAGCCGGTCAGATTCTGAAAATTGTCCGAGACGTAGACAATGGGGCAGTCGTTCATTGACACGTCGCATACTACAAACGCGCACGACATGTCGACAGCGCCAAGGTTGACTTGGGGGTTCTTTCGCGTTGCTACCATCCAGAGTGCTTTGAGCATATCGAATCCACTTTTGGAGTATATCGCCTTCTGTTCCTTCGGGGGAACTAGAGGCACCGGTGGCATGCTGGGTTGCGCCTCCTCCTGAGGAAGATCTTGTATAGGGTTCTCGCTGGGTGATTGATGTGCGCTCTCGTTCGGCTGTAATTGTCCAGGGGGTTGAGAGGGCATTGGAGTATGCGTCTGTGGAGACATACTGGGTTGGTAATTCGACATTGCTGTATCGAGAGCAAGATTTGTTAGAGGCTGCTGCGGTTGGGTAGACGGAACATATTGCTGCTGGTTGGAATCCATCATGTTCGTGTCGCCGTTGTTCATTCCCATGTTGTTTCCAACCCCGCCCTGGGAAGTGTTCATTTGACCATTGGGGCTCGTCATATCCATACTGTAGCTCGGCGTTACTGTCTCCATCGACTGTCCCATCGAGGACTGTCCCATCGATGACTGTGAGAATCCAGTAGGCATGCCCCCGGTCTGGAACATGTGCATAGCGTTAGGGTCGCCATTCAAATGCTCCATATTCATGTTCGAAAATGCGATCATGTTGTTCATCATCTCTGGTGTGATAGTCGAGAAGTCATCCACCATCAAACTTTGCGGGGAAAAGCTACCCGTTGTCCCCGGCATCGTCATGTTGTGATTCATATTGGGAAAAGCGCCGCTCATTCCATCCGTGGAAGAGGTCTGCATACCAAGCTGGAAATCTCGATAATCGTGGTTTGCGAAGTCCATCATCGACACTCTGCGCGGGTCCTCCGGTTGGGGAAAACTGTTCCTGTCGTAGGGCGATTGGGGAAGGCTGCGTCGACGTTGAAGCTCATGGTTGTTGCTCTGAATAATATCATCGAGCGACTCGGCGCCCATCATAGCCGTATCCTGGTGTATCGACATAGTATCCCGAGACATATTGGACATGTTCATGTGGTACTGCAAACTGGGACTTATCCTGGAGTTGGTAGCCCGCCTTTGGTTGCGTTGTTGCGCATGGCGGCGTTGCAGCTCCTCCTGAGAGAGCTTGGTGCCAAAGAAGCTATCCATTTTGGCAACATCTGTTGGGTGTTTAGGCGTTGAATGATCGTGCTTGGCGGCGCGCTCGTCCGGGTCTCCGTGGCTTGTGACAGCTTGGTAAATATGGTTTGCCGCGATAGAATCCGACGATTAATTGTGCTTTGTCGTCGAGATCGTGGAAATGTATAATCGTGATCGAGGTCGATCCGATCGTCAATGGGGTTGTCCTGTTAGCCAGTTTCTGAAGTCCTGCATGGAGCGACAATGATGATGCCAGGATTTATTTCCAGTTGGACAGTTTGAATACTGGAAAGCGAAAAAAGAAAGAGATAGGACCGGGTTTGATCAAGCAATGAGCTGCAGCACTTCAAAGACGAAGTATATAGACACAAAGCATTGATCTAGTTAGACGAGAATCCTTCCTGCGCAGATCAGCAGTCGGCGACGGGATGCGTGGATTGGTGGGGTCGATAGTGGTTGAACCGAACTGCGTTATCGTGCATCAACGGACAAGCCGGCGTGGGTGCTCGTAGTATGACAGATTCGCAAACCCCAGGCTGGTGTTGCGAGTCTGGAGGCGCTCCTTGGATATGAGTTGGGACAGTCGGGTAGTTGCATGCGTAACTATGTACTGTTGCTTTCTGTCAGTCCCGTCAGGCCTATCCTATCCTATCGGTGGACTCGGTCGGCTGCGCGTGGTGGTGTGTGGTGGTGACAGACAGACCCCGGCTTTGGATGGGAGGGTAGGGTTGAGTTGGGAAATGTGGGAGCGAGGGCCAAGATCTATCCGGTGGCAGCGTCGGTCGGGGCCGATCTTGATGGAGGGATCTGTATTTTCGATGGGGATGGAAATGTTTGTGTCGTGGCCAAGTTGCAGCGTATGGAATGGGAATGTGAGATGGCAGACACAGGATTAAAGAAAGACAGGTGACATGAAGTCAAAAGAGTCAAGAGCGTCGAGACACTAAACCTGACTTGGGGGCCGCCGATCCGGGGACCCAAGGGCGCTGGGCAGACATCGCAGGGAATAGGGAATATTTCGTTTTGGTTCGACTGCTCCAGTAGGTTAGCTAGAGTACTGTATGGGCCACGGACGGATGGGGTCGTTCGTTTCTCTGCTCGCTGCACACTCTTGCACAGAGCTACATACTACGCTGTGTTAAGCATTAGCATGGCGGGGCACACACCATTTCATTTCATTTCCTACATTTTGGCATTTGCTTGTTCCTATGCCAGCCATGCCCAAGTAGAAAGGAAGCATCCCCTTGGGCAATAATGCAATACCGACTTTTGACATACATGCCATGTTGGGCCTTCATATACAGTGGCAATGTTTTGATTTACAAGATCCAGAGCGAGGACCACAACGATGGGACTTATCGACGTTGATCAACTCATATGCAAACTTGTAGCGTATGAGCAGGCCAAGAGCATCAATTGATTAGCCCATATCCCACTAACCACCCCCACCAGCAAGCACATGCTTCGGACAACCACCACAAGTACAGATATACTCAATGAATCTCGAGATGAATTTTGATGTCTGTTGAATCGGAAGGTTTCTGAATGGAGCCACCAATGACTATCATTCTACCAAGTTACCCATATTCTAATATATCATTTGTTATACCCGGAACCTGCGGTCAGGCTGCGCAGTGCGGTGAGCAGACGCGTTAAGAGACCAGACCAGACCAAAGGATTTGCCTGGGGTTGTGGAAGGGTGGGCAAATGTTTCTGCAGGAGAGGTAAAATGCAAGTACTTGATCTTTCGGGCCTAGTCCCGACGCCCTACCGCATCAAGAAGTGGAGGTTTCGAGGGCACGGTTTCACGCCTGGGCATACTGTAGGTCGGCAGATGTCCCATACACATGCATAATGATGCCCTTCCCTTTTTTTTCAAAATTCCAAGCTTGGGACTCGACGTAGACCCGGCCCGTCGACGTCATCGCTGGCCAAGATACCTTAGTACGTAGTGCCCGGGAATGAAACCAGCCATCCCAAGGCATAGAGACTACTCACTTACTCAACCCCAGCTTCCAAGAAAATCACCATGAAAACAATTAATTATTGAGTGGGAGATATATGCGGTATTTTTAGATTTCGGCCGAGTCTCCTCTTCGGAACCCTAACACTGGGAAAGTACAATTCACTTGGAGAGAGCGAAGTGCGGGAGTGTTAAATTGGAACTATTGACGAATAACAGAACAATCAATACGAACCTAGGGTAAGGTGGTAGTGGCAGTGGAAGAAAAAACACATGGGATGGTAATTGAAAAATTTCCCATTCAGGGCGACATGGGCATTTGCACGCGCCAGGTATCGGCTTTCTCTCCTCCCCTGACCCCGAACCAGTTTACCAATGTCTCGCAAATCTGTCCGACCAGCCAACCAGCAGCCTGCAAATGATGAGATGAGGGGGCTCGCTCGCTGGGCTACTGCCTGCCTCCTGCTGGGCTTGATAACGAACAAGCAAGCAAAGAAAGACAAGCAGCAAACCCCCGTCTTGGATCCACGCCAGGGATAATAGACAGTCGACCCTTTTTCTCGTCCCGTGCCATTCGGCGCCAGTCCCCTGGATCGCAGAAACATTGAGCCATCGGTGATCGTGAGCTCGCACGTGGAGTTATTATAGTTGATACCTGCACCGCAACCCCCCAGCAGCACTTTTCTTTCCCCCAAGTCAATCTCCACTTGACAGTTGTCAGCTCTCGTCACATCGCCTGGATATTCCCGACTAGTGCCCAACTCTCGTTGACCTCAATTTCCAGCAGCCATCTCCCATCAACGCAAACTGCATTACAAACCCCCAGACGACTCTATATTCTGAGGGTCTGTAACGGAGCAATACTCATCAGCACATGTGGGCTCGCTTACTCGGCAAGCCCTGCCCTTTCCTTCAATCAAGGCTTCCATCAGCATTGACACTGGCAAAATCGCACATGAAGCGCAAGAGTGAAACGATCCGGCAAGTAAACTAGCAATGCACGGAATTAGCTAGTTACTCGGCTGCCGGAGTACCAGATTCTTGTTCCGGACAACTGCCTTCCCTGATATGCATATGCACGGCTTTCGCGGAGCCAGTCGCCATCATCCTTCCTTTTCACAGCATGCCCCCTTCTAGCTCGTCCTCGCGCGTGGAGCGGGCGGAAAGGGGTTGACTATGCAGTACATATGTATAGGCTCCTTCAAGGCAATAGCGTTGTCGATCGATCATGATCGTAGGGGTTCACCTATCCCCGTTGTCGCCGGCCGGATGTGGATACTGCTGAGGCTTTCCGGTCAAACATATAAGTAGTCCATCTCGAGTGCCGAAACCATACATGGTCCTATCACTTGATGGACGTCACATGAGTCAACAAATCGGATTGGCGTCAATCGTGACCGGAGATACCCATTATTGCCGACCGGATGTGAGTATCGCTGAGGCTTCCGAGAAGGAAACGGCACCAAATGGCAAACGCCGGTGCGGACATCCACGCTATCTTGACGGTTACCAGACGCGGTCTATCACTTGACGGACCTTACAGGAGTCAACAAACCGGACTGAGATGATGCGGCGCAGGCGGAAGAAATACGGTAAGATTATATCAGAAGGTCAATGGTTGTTGATAGGAACGTGTCATTCATTCAAGAAAGGATGGTTGGGATATTGATTGGTAATATCTCCTTTCTCAAGTGCCATCCATGCCCGGCTCTTCGCCAGGGCGGGAGTAATTTGGCAGGACCAACTGTTGGTCAGGTGAGAGAATAGACCACCACATGAGGTGTCGCGAGCATAACCACATCATGGTTGATCCTGTCTCTGCGCGGCGCTTATAGGTCGAGATGGACGTCGCCTTGTCTGCCCAAGCCAGGCATAACATAAGGTATTCAGGCACACGTGTGCTGTCTTTCCGCCCATGTAGTGTAAAAAAAAGCATCCGCTGGTATATCTTGAAAAGAGCCCTGAAACGCCATGTCTACCCGGACCGCTAACGATGCGACACGCGAGCGCAAATAAACAGAGAATGGAGAGGCAGGTAGGTCAAGAAAAGCCAGTAAGGGCCAAAAAGGTGTAGAAGTTGTATAGTTTTCAAAAGATTAAACAGAGCCTAGGTACACGAGAATGACAGGTTAGCTTCATACTTGCGACAAATATAAGCAGCGGAAGAATGTGGTCGCTTACCTGCTCCTTCTTTCAAGTCTAGTAAGAGCACTAATGTGCGACAAATACAACATCTTTCTACCGGAATCGTACTCATTCCCACAGTGCGCTTGACTTTCGAGGGAACAATCCGTGAGGCATACGTATATATGTCCATTATTGTCGACCCAGAGTGCCACGAACTGCCTCACTACCTCCAATTTCTTTTTCATTTTTTTTCTTCTTCTTGTTGGGACATGGCATCTAATGCGTGATCATGTAGTACATCCAGCCTCCGACACCACCGAAGGTTGTCAAGACTGTAAGTTGAGGTTAGCAGTGAGTCGGGCATGAGACGTCCTCTAGGAAAGGATTCTGACTTACGGACTAGGAAGGCTTCTACCGCCCGGTGGTCCACCTCTCTCTTCATGAGTGTGTGGCCCACCTCCAAGCCGCGTGCGACCATTTCTGGGGTAATGACCGGCATGTTGAAGAAGGATATATATGTTGCTGTGCCGGGAGAACGGGCAGATATGTGTAAGAATGAAGTGAAGGCGAAAGCGAAAGGTTAAATCACACGGTCCGGCCTCTTGTCGATTGGTATAACAGAATCGTCGCTGATGGTATCTTCTTCTTCGTTATATATTTCTTCCTGTTTTAATGAATGGTTTCAGAGCATCAAGCTTCTGTGGTCGTCGAAGTGAATGGGTATGAAGTTCGCCGGCGAAAGGAATGATAAAGTATGTACAATTATTAGAGAATGGAAATGTTTGGCTGAACGCTGGGCATCTAATGCTGCTGAGAGGAATAAAATCAGGGACAAGAACAGGAATAAAGACTAGAGCAGAGCCGCATCTATATTAGGTTGAGCTACACTGCCTCACGCACTCTCCCGCATATCCATTTCTCTAACCTTTTCCTTATTTTCCTACAGTAGCATCTTGACTCACCTTACCCACACCTGGCGCCCGCCTAGAAATGCCCATTCTGAGGCTCGCGGGTAGCAACTTGCAAGGGCGGCCCCCATTTATTACCTTTCTTGGGCAAAGCCGGCAGCTCTATCGGCGGTTCGAGGGCCAAGGGTGGTGCTTGGAAGGCTTGGAAAGGCTTGGATCATTACAACTCTGCGCCGAGATGGCATGTGTCGTTTGGGTCGTTTGCTAAGGGTTTGTGTTTTTTTCCTCTTTGGCCCTGGCAGGTTACCATTAGTTTTCCTCAGGTCCGTGGGCTATCAGGCCATTATGCGCCGACTGCTGTTGCAAAAGTGGGACGCCGTTACCAATCAGGGCCAGGGGCCCGTTGCGCCGACGAGGCGATTGGCTCATCCAGTTTCTCGCAGAGCACCGGTCTCCGTTGGAAGTGCACGAGTTGCGCCGATGTTTCCCATCCACCCACCCCGCGTCACCGGCCGCCTACCTCCAGCACGGGCCAGTTGGACCTTGGCAGCGCCCCTGAGACCATGCTGAGACAGCAGGCCGGTGGGTCCCCAAGGGTTTCAGAATCTCTGAATGGCCTCATTCTCTCGTGGTGGCTGTTTCTACACACCTCAGCGCTTGAACCTCTCCTCGCTGCCTCGGTCCATCATCGTGGGTTTATCAGTCATACCACAGGAGCGAGCCGCCCGTACGATAAAGACCCCCCTTGATCCAGCTGTGCCTCAGTTGTATTCGTCGTCCTCGGACTGATGGGGCGCTTCAACGCTTGTCGCGAGTCGCGAGTCGTGAGTATCGAGATTGAGAGTGAGTCCGGGGAATATAAACCCCCGGCGGCCCGGCCAAGGCATTGGAAGACGGGACGTTTTTTGTTGATTGCGTGTCCTATTTCATTTCCTTGGTCCTAGTGGTGGCGGAAAAATTACATGTCGTTTCGTGCCGAGCCTTTGCTTCCAGGTCTTCATGATGGGATGACACGCCGCCGAGCTTAATCTCAAGCCTAATCGGCCTTGGCTTTCCTGTCACCCAAGTCAGTCAGCGGAATGGAAGCTCCTCCCACCAACAGGCCGCTGCTGCAGTTCGAACTTCGACCGTTGGTGTCCGTGGAAAGAGGAGCTTGTTTCAATTACCGGGCCTACCAAGCCTTTTCTAATACTCGCCTCCCCCGTTCGGGCCCTTCCCGTCCAAACCGCAATGATTGATTGGTACCCATATTATATAAAGAATAATAAAGTAGTTCCAGACTTCAACAAATTGCAGAATCGTGAAATAAGGCCTAGGCCCTGCGAGACTAAAACGATGCTCCAGCAAAGAAGGGAAAAGGAAGATCGGTCCCCTGTCAGAAGCGCATTGACGATTGACACAGCTTTGAGACTCCTCCTTACTGTCTTATGTAATTCTACTCTATTTCGATGTACTTGGCAGTTTTGATCTTCCCAGATCCCCAGATGATCTTCTTCTTTCCAAATTCTCTCTGTCACCTGGCTGCCTGGGACTAAATTGAGAACTGATTATTTAGATGAACGATGGTCCCAACGCGATCCCCCAGCCAGATCTTCCGCGATGTGCGTTTCTCAAACAAGTCCAAGCCAATATCAAGTGGCTGTTCATCCTTCGAAGGTTCCTCCTACACCCGCAGTTCATGCTTAGAGCCATCTTGGAACGCGTTTCCAGTCGACCAGAGATTGACCTTGCTGGCAATGAGGTAATGTGGAGCAAGAAAGAACTGGAAATAGTCTCAGCCAAGCACCTTGTTAACACGTGAATTTCTTTTCCCGATACTCTAGTAATGAGGCACAAGTGTGAAATAAACAAACCGCTTCTGAAGAAATTCCAAAACTCGCAATCTATATTATACGTAATGCCCGTTAAGGTGTGAGTGAGTGAGTGATATATTGCGACTGAGGCGGGAGCGGCGCCTTCAGCCGGCCTAAACACGCAAGCCTGCGCTCCCAAAGAATGAACCCTTCTTTCCAAAATCCCAACATGGTTGAACTGAATTAACCTCGTGCTATAATGGCAGACTTGAGGCTTCCATTACATATCGACCTCGGCTCCACCGCCGATAACGAAACTACCCTTTGAGATATGGCAGACATGAAAGATAGATTCTACCTACCCACTGCCCCTCAAGGTGTAAGTGACGTATCGCACGCAATTGGGGCGGGAGCGGCGCTTTTGGTCTTCAGCCGGCCTCAACTCCATCGACGCAAGCTCGCGCTCCCGCAAAATGGACCCTTCTTTTGGAATTCCAATATAGGCTTACTCACACTGGCAGATTTGAAGTTCCCATTACATGCTTTATTAACCTCGGCTCGACGACCAATGATGAGGCAGCAAGTGCACGGTTACAATCAATGCACGGCTTCTTCAGCCGCAAGCTCTTCGAGGTCAGCCGCAATTCATCACTCGTGCCTGTCTGTCTTGCTCAGGGCAGCAAGCAGGCTGGGAACTCATAGGCGGAAACTCCTTATCTTCCAGCACGGTGGCTGCAATTCGGCTAGCTTCTTATTCCCGAGGGGTCCTCCCAATTCCGCCCGCCCCGCCGTCGTGCTTCCGCACAATGCGGGAATCTCGTAAGGGACGGGGCCAGACAGATCCCACTTATACTCGCATGCAGTCATCAATTATTGCACTTTCGTATGCCATTGTTTTTCCAGTTGGATCCCAAAAGGGAGGGAAGGGGCCTGGCGGGACGAAATAATGGCTAGCCTGAGACTGTCAGCTCTGGGGCGTAATGTCTCGTTGTTGCGCAGCCTCGCAAAAGAACTTACGTACATATGTACTACACACTTGATACTCTGTTCAGTGACAAGCCGCGAGTCTGAGATGCGCCTTAATAAGAGCCTCTGGGACAGCTGTCCTAATACTGTCAGACTTGCAGATATTTAGTCGCCCGAACAGCAGACCTGCCCTGTCAACTACTGCAAACAGTAAGCCTTGGACCCCGTAGCGCCACTGCATATTAAGACAGTAAGCTGGGCCAGCTCAGCTATAGGGTATCATGCCGCGAAGATCGCAAAGATGATCTAAAAAAGATATAGTGCCGATCCAGAATATGGGGGCATATACAGTGATCAACATATTGATATCGAACAAGTGAAGAACAAGGCTTTGCGAAATCTATAAGAGCACCATCATTGACATATAACTCCACGGGATCTTTACCACAGCAACAAACCATTCTCTTCCATTGCTCTAGATCACTGTGTGACTCCTGTCGATAATTCTACCTTCCCCAGAATAGTTGACCACATCCATCAAGATGGTCCACTTAGCCCAACTCGCCGCCACGGCCCTCCTCTGCGCCAGCTACGCCCGCGCCGCCCTGCTGGTGGACTACAACGCCGCTCGGGGCGACGAGGTCTCCAAGATGGGGCAGGTGAACCTCGAGGCCGCGCGGGACGAGAGGCCGAGCGGCAACACGGCCGACCTGTACATCAAGAACGACAAGGACTGGAAGGGGGCCAAGAGCGCGCACTTCCACCGCAAGAAGGGCGATATCCGGTAAGAAAGAGCCCTTCAACCCCTACTGAAGTCCAAGAAAAAGGAAAAGCATGAGTGGGAGAGGCGATAAACCAGAATACTTACACGAAATTAACAAGCGCCGAGTACCACGCCCTCGCCAAAAAGACCCAAGAGGGCAAGACCTACTTCATCGGCTACCAATTCTCCCTGGGCGCCACCCCGGACGCCCTGATGGTGATGCAATGGAAAGAGTACGAAGCCAACACCAAAGACGGGGCCAACATCCCCTTATCGCTCGAAGTGCGCAACAACCAGCTTCATCTCCAATACAGCGAGGGCAAAGGCGGCAAGCGCAACCCCCAATGGTCCGTCGCCGTCAAGCCGAAAACGGTCTACACCGTCGCGCTCGAGATCCTGGCCAAGGACGGCGACCAGGGCCACGTGCGCATGTGGTGGGACGGGAAACCCGTCACCTTCGACACGACCAAGAACACCCTGCTCAAGGGCAATCTGTTCCCCGGCCGCAGCGACCCCAAGTTCGGCATCTACCGCGGCGAGGCCGTCGTCACCGACAACTGGGTCTACCAGGTGCAGATTGGCGAGACCAAGGCGGATCTGGACTCCCAGTTCATCTCCTAAAGGAGAGGCACCCAAAAAGTAGGTAATACACACGCCTCATGTTGTGTATACTCATTTCGATTCTTGAGCCACGGCGAAGACCCAATGTCTGGTTCTGCCAGTTAGGGGTAGTGGTGGCTTGCTGGGGTTGCCGTTCCATTCATTCACTGACCATGGCAACTCATTACATTTGTTAATTTTAGGCTGGGGTATTATTAGATGTACATAGTAAATAGTAGCTTTGATAACGGCGCATCCGGAAGAAAAGCACGAAGTAAGATTAAGATCTAAAGTATCGTCAGATCCCCTGTCTCCTCAAGGTAGCTAGCTGCTCATGGATCCTTTTTTCATGGTCACGTCACTTAGAGCAAAAAGATCATCATGGATTGATTGGATCGGCAAACTTGTTCAGAAAGACTATGGTATGTACATCTACCTATGCATTAGAACAAAGCAAAAACCTGCGCCCTCAGCCCTTCTAATTGGGCGATTTCCAGATGCGCAAGAAAAGCACCCCATACTGGTGATTGGGGCACCTAATATCCAGCCATTATATCTCAACAACACGCAAAAACCTCCATCTGCATGCCAGCAGGAATATGGTCTCCGCGGACTTGTAATATACAGAACATTGATAAAAACAGACGCCATCTTCTTCCGAGATGCGATCTCCCTCTTCCTGGCTACTGTTGAACCCAGCGTATAGGGAATGTTCACCCCCTTCCCCCAGTAACCCATACTCCATGCCACTTACCCTAAGAAAAAAGGGTCTTCTGCAGCACCCTATACTGTCGACATGAATGGGTATATGCCAGCGGGTCTGTCATTCCCGGATTCCCCTGAAAACTCCCCTTTCGATGCAAGTGTAAAAAGAAAATGACAAATAAAAACGGGCATAGTCAGCCCTCTGTAAACCCCAGACTCACTCTGGGTCCGCGCCCTCTAGTCCACCTCCCAGCCGCGGCTATCCTCCTCCGGCGACCCAACCGGCTCGGCGGTCGTTCGAGGAGGCGACTGCTGCTGTTGTTGCTGCTCCTCTCGCTCCTGATCCTTGCGCATCGACCCGAACCGGCCCATGCAGTAGTGGTAATCGTCGTCATCCTCCCAGCTGCTGATCTCGCCGTCCGAGTAATCCCACTGGACGGGGATCTTCTCGCCGCCCTCGTTGAACCCGAAAACCAACCCTCGCCACTCGCCAGCCGCGATCTTAGCAGCGACCTGGAGCATCAAGTGGACGAGGTGGCCTGGGGGCGACATGAAGATCTCGACCGTCTTGTTGAGGATGGTACTGGGCAGCTTCCGCACCGTCTCGAGGCGGCTGGCGGGGCGCGATTGCCGCGGTGGGGTGAACAGGTTGGCGGCGGGCGGGAGTGGGGACAGGCCGCGCCGTTGGCCGATGGACATGGTGTGCGAGGCAGATCTAGCCCGATTGCGCAGGACGGGCCGGTCGGCTAGAGCCGACGTGCGTATCTCCTCTTTGACGGATTCGATGTAGGCGGGACTGGCCAGCTTCGAGTCCTCGCTAGGCGACCGCGGCATCGGCGTCATCGGCGAGTCAGTGTGGTTAGTGGCCGCAGCGGAGTTAGGCATCATCGTGATGTCAGTCCTCGGCGTGGTGACATTATCCGTGTTTTCCTTATTTACCCGGACTTTCGGGGTCTTGAAAGTGATGTTGTCGTGCGGGTAAGGGAATCGATGCGGCGACGGAGACCTTTCTCGCGACCTGGGAGGCGAAGCAGCAGATGGTGTGATTGGACTGTGCCATGACTGACTGCTTTGTAGACTGTGGAACGAATCGCTGGAGCCGACGGGAGAGGTGTCGTCGGACGTCAGAGAGGGAGCCGTAGGTTGAGGAGTTGGAATCTCGATGGCCGCTGGTCGGGTTTGCACGGGTTGCCTCGGAGTAGGTCGTCCAGGCCGTCCAGGTCTGGCAGGTCTAGTAGGTCTGGCAGGCGGCGCAGTCATGACCGTAAGTTGTGGTTGTAAGGCCGCCGATCGACCAGCCAAGATGCGACTCATTCGCTTTTTCTTGAGGTTGACGGCGCCAATCTTGCCGGAACCCTCCCACAGCGATGGTTCATCGTCGTCGTCCCCAAACACTTCCTCGGTAATGACCGAGGAGGCTGCCTTGGAACCATTGTTGCGCGCTTGGATTTCGGCAGGTTGCTTGAGCTGTTTTGGCAACAGGCTATGTTCAAGAGGCTCGATGGGAGATCGCTGGCTGTGTTCCATGGTGAGAGTTGGCTCCAAGATCTTACTTGCACTGACCAGACGAGGAGGCTTAGACTTCTGAGGGGGGACCCTTGTTTTCAGCTTCGAGTCTTGTTGTTTTAAAGGCAAAGTGACAGATGAGGCAAGCGGATCTGAGACCCGTGTATTGCCCACGCACGGGTCAGGCGAGATCTGCACTTGTTCAGGGGCCTCCGCCTGACTGGGCCTCACTTCGCTTTGCGAAATAGCCATATCCACTTCCGTATCACGTTTAGTAGCCAGCGCAGTGGCCAGCGTAGTCAGCGCCAAATCTTGCGCATCCGTCTCTTTTCCCTGATCGCTGGAGTCGGAATCCACCTTCACTTCTATTATTTGCGGTTCTCCCGCTGCGAATGTCTTCCTGGCTTGTTCGTATGCAGACAGTGCAACGGGCGCATTTGTCTCAGCAACAACTTCCTCTTCCTCAGAAGATTTGCCTCGGTTATTGTCTTCTGGTTCGCTGGATCTCGCTACTTCCGTGACTTCATCTTCTTCTTCCACTGGTGAACTCGAACTTTCTCTATCATCATGATGGCTATCATCTTCGCTCGAAAACTCGTTCTTCCTGGAAACCGGCTTGAGCCGCATCCTGCCGCTGACAACTCTCGGAGAAGGTGCGGGTGGGGATAGATCAGATGTGAACACGGTCGGTATCAGATTCTTGCCAACTGATGTCCAAGGCTTCTTGATGGCTGGTGTTTCGGGTCCCGGCGGCAACTCGACGGTAAAGCTTCTTTGGAACGGGCATTCGGTCTTTTCGAAAAGGAGAATGTTGTCGAAAACATCGCGCAGGAGCAACGCCTGCTGGACCTCCTCGGCATCCGCCACCGGAACTTCTATCCTCCAATATTGGGGGCGCCGGATCTGCAGGACAAATTGACTATTATCTTCGGCGATGCACCAGCACTGGCTTTTGGGCAGTATCGGTTGGAGCGCAGCGCCGCAGGACAGGAAAGCGACGGATCCAGTCGCGCGGTATATACGGAAGGGGCCTACGGAGACAGAGCACAACCAGGTTAGTCATCGTCATCTACACGCATTGCAAGGGGTCGATTACGCACCAATTGCGATAGTCCGTTCCAGGCGCGAGGATGGCGGCAGAGACCCCGGCTCTGGCTCGTCCAGCACATTTGATGAGCCGTAAGATACGCGCTGGCCGGAGGTGAATGACGTTATCTTGGCATAAGGGTGATTGTAAAGAGTTTCGACCAATTCATCGGCCGCTCGAGATGCACTCGACAAAGCCGAAGTGCGTGACGAAACTGACGAAACTGAGGGCGATCTTCGAGTTCGAGGGACTTGGAGGACTGTCGGCAAAGTAGCCACACGCCGAGGCGTGGGCATTCGGGGGTCCGCGTGGGATTGCGAATCCATGACGAGGAATCTCTGGGAGATGCGATGCGATGCGATGCGTGACAGGCGTTAAATCGTGTCGACCAAGGTCGGGATTAAGTCTCTCCTAGGGCATGAGGGAGGGACTGCCAAAACTAATATATTGACAAAGATGCCTTTCTCTAGAAGCTGAGAGATGAGTTGGTGCAGAAGACAATTGTCTCAAACTTCAGATGCAATGGGAAACTAGGTGTCAGCCTCCAGGCGAGCCCCGGGCAGAGGCCTGTACGCTGTGGTAGAACCTAAGGGAATCCCCCAGGAGCTCCCGAGTTTAATAAGATGCTTGCTTGTGTAAGTAAGTAGAGACGGACCAAGACACGAAGCTGCGCTTTTGCTGTTGGCACGTATGAACACTTGGATTCAGAAGATGTAAGCGCACAATTATTTTGGCCATGCGCCGGTGCATCAATGGGAAGAAGAAAAACGGTTGAGGGGCGAGGATTGAGGGTTCTCGTTGTCAAGTCTGGCTGGAGCCAAAAGCAATGAACTGCTAACCTAAGCTATCATCTACGCGCCTGGGGAGGGTATCCTGGTCCAACTACTTGAAATTACGACAGTAGATCACTGGCAGGTTGGCTCGATTGAGAGTAGCAGTCGTTGGTTGGCTACAAGCTTTCCCATCGCCCCGAGGCGCCGTCCGCTGGCTGAAATAGTACATCTCCCAATGAAATCACTATAGAAACCTGTTGCATCGTTCGACTGTGTCGATAACTTGCACTATCCTCGTTCGATGTCGCGATATCTTATGTTCAGGCCGTTTCACATATTTGCACTCGACCCTTCCAAGTGTTTCCGACCAGCCGGGAAGAGCCCCTCGTCGGGGTCCGCAAAACTGTCGATTACAGGCCGCTAGATCCCTTAAGCTGCATGGATGGATCGCGGACCTGACATTAGGGTGCACTAACGTCCGCACACCTGCACTTGCACTAGACTGACTCCATGTACATACTCAATGCTGACTGGACAGCTGGAGGCGCAAAGTAAAGTGAAATGTGACGTTCAGGGCGCAAATAGGAGGCTGGGGAATAGAGTTGCAGCAATTCTGCGATTGGATCACTGCCAGGACTGTCTGTGATCTGGTTGTCCGGCGGAGACCAGCAATTCCATTGTCCATCGTGGGGGCATGGAGGGGCATCGCGGGGGAGACGATATTCCTGGTAGTTGACGGGTGCTGGCATTCTAGCCTGACTTGAGACCTTGCAGGTCTGGTCGCATACCTTGCTGAAGAGAGTTCTTATATTCATGGTTGAGACAGCTTCCTATTTCCACTCGTTTGATGAACTATAGGCTTAAGCACTATTGGATCTACACAGAAAGCACCTCTTAGCCCCTGCATGCAGTGATTCAGAGCACTATCAATGACATGTTGAGAACTTCTGCAGGACTTTGCACAATGACCCATGGCTAAACCCGAGACCCGGGGCTAGACACAAGCCTGTGTGTGAGCAACCAATTTGTTGTGCAGGCATGTTTGCCTTGGGAGACATAGATATCGAAGCCCTTGATTGCTGGTGAAAGGAAATGTCAATTTCTAATCTGGAGCTTCAAATAGGTAAAATAACCAGCAAGCTAATTGCCTACAGTAGCTGGGGGCTAGGATCACCATAGTGCGTGTAGGCGTTGCATAATCGATAAGCCATGCACCAGTGCCAATCTTGTGCTTCCCTTCATAAAGGTCCGTGCCTGAATGACATCCATCTTGGCAGTGGGCAGTGGAGGTGTCGTCATCAGTTTGCCAGCCCGCAGTAGCTAGCATTTTGTAGAGAAACATGAACATCCAGAGCTTGCAAGCTTGTTGCTACCTGACATACAACACACATACCCCTTCGGTCGGACATATATCTCATTTATTCAGGTTCTATAGAGTCCAAAATGGCGGACCGCGTCGCCCATAAGCTTGAGAAGCTTGAAGAAAAGATCAAGGACAAGGATGAGCTCAAGAAGGCTTTTGACACTTCGCATTTCGACATCAATGCCATAGTGCGGGGCATCCAATTGACCCTTGTTGGAGGTGCGAGAACTTCCAGCGAAGCACGCGACAAGCGACATTGAGAGTTGCTAACCCGGATTACAGCCAACAGAGCCTTACAAAACCCCGACATTTTCACGAATCAACACTACCGACAAGCTGCGATCGCCGTCGTCGCGGGTATCGCCATTCGTCTGATTGTTCAGATCCCGGTAAGTCGGCACCTGAGCCTGGCGGGTGCGGCTGGTGTGGTCAGCCGCATACTCCTAATTGTTCATGTCTAACGTTTCCCTCCTCACCAGATATGGGCACTTAAGCTTCTGATCCGCGGCAGCTCCCTCATCTGGGACCTTGACCAGACATCATGGGACGACACGATAGTCAACGCGCTCGACCTGCTCGCCAACCATGTTCTTCAGATACCTCTGTTCCTCATGACACTGATGCGCTACATGACCCCGACCCTTGACAATATGTTCATGGACTCGCTGAAGTGGGTGGACATGACGTACGTCCAAAAGCACAAGCACGACAACCCGAACGAGATCCGCGATATGTACTATCCGAACCTTTCCAAGTACAAGGTGAAGGACGGAAGCACCCACACCACGAGCACTGCCGAAGCTGTCAGTATGTTCCTGTACAGGTTCGGCCGCAAGGCTGCCATTTCCCTGGCCATCTTCGGCCTGTCGTACATCCCGTATGTGGGGCAATTCGTGCTGCCGGCAGCCAGTTTCTACACCTTCAACAAGGCCGTCGGCCTCGGACCTGCTGCTATCATCTTCGGCACTGGTGTGATTATGCCCAAGAAGTACTTGATCATCTTCTTGCAGACCTATTTCGCTTCTCGCAGTCTGATGCGCGAACTCCTCGAGCCGTACTTTTCACGAGTCCACATGGACAAGAAGCAGAAGAAGAACTGGTTTCACAGCCGCGAGGGCCTCCTGTTCGGCTTCGGCATCGGATTCTACGCGTTACTGCGCGTCCCCTTGCTTGGGGTTCTGATTTACGGAATTGCCGAGGCCTCGACGGCATATCTGATCACTAAGATCACAGACCCGCCGCCAGCTCCTGCGCAGGCCCACGAGTATGCCGTCAGCCAGCAAGAATGGACGAACAAGCACGAATTCTTGAGTCTATCCCCTTTTCGATCTTGATAAGTTGCATCCAAGCAGTCAAGAATCCAAGTCGACCTCGACTCCGGGATCCGCGACAACCGTACCAGAAGACCCACCGTCTTATGATGAGGCGACGACGTCCCGAGGTCGAAAGGAGCTCTAGGTCTGGACGGCCTGATTTGAACGCAGGAGAAAAACGACAGTATAGATATAGTCTCGCTATAATCACGTATATCCATACTGTATATATCGTGATCCACAATATCGAGCCGTATGGGCCGGGTTGGGGAAAGTGCGGGTTTATTTCCATACCCCGCAGATCTCAATCTCATGACAAGACTATTCCCACGGTATCTATTGGTTTGCGATTACGTACGTGCCTTGGGGGAGGAAGCTCGGAGTTCTTATCAGTTGGTGCTTGTCATAACTCCATCTCAGCATGGAGAGTCCCGGTTGTGCCCCGCTTTCCGCCGACCCGGAGTCAGGAGAGATAAGCCAAGGTGCATAATTGCAACGGATACAACGTACTGTACTGTACGGGCTCGGACATGGTTCTACATAAATCAGATATCCTTTCTAATCATTCATGACGTCTCCTTATTACTTCACCACGCGGTAGCCTATCTGCGTGGGGGAGGGACAATGCGGGGTAACTCTCAAGGTATCTGGCACTTTATATAGGCGTCGACCAGCCCATTGTTGAAGGCTTCAATACAATGCACAGTGATCACTATTTGATATCTGTCTTCTTGCACAAGGTGACCTGGATTCCATTGCCGCAACTTGCATATAAATGAAAACACCTTCCCAGACAAGATACGGCCCAGAAGCCAACCTCAACTCGAGATACCGTGATCATGGGCAAGACGGGAATTCGCACAGCTGCTAAAGTCAGCTTCGATATCCCCGCGGCTGAACAGAAGGTCCTGCATGTAAGTCGTCGCTGGCCGTCACTGTGTGTTCGTAATATTCAGCCAGCTAATGTCATGTTACAGAACAGATGGCATCCCGACAGTGAGTTTTGATTTACGGAAAAGGGGAAAACCAAGTCCCAAAGTAAAATCCAGTACATTTTTTTTGAAGAGACTGACGCGGTGATTTCTCTCATAGTCCCATCCGTTGAGACTATCAAAGATGGCGAGACTGTCAAGATCGAATGTGTGGATTGGTTAGTAATTGTCGATCCCGTTGTTCTTACTTCCTGTCATGTTGCCCACTTCTCCCACCTATTTATATCAAGCTACGAGTGCAGTTGTTTTATCCCATGAAAACGGTAGATTAGTCACTGTTACGGCTAGGAACATGCGGTTACTCCTATCACCTTCAGAAACCCTATCCTAAATACCACCTTTGATTGGAACTGAACCACATACTTACACATTACTACAGGACCGGAGGTCAGATTGGCAACAATGACAGTGCGGACGATGTTCGCGACGTAGACCTTACCAAGATCCACTACCTGACCGGCCCCTTTGATATCGAGGGTGCCGCACCGGGCGATCTGCTACTGGTGGAGATCATGGATGTGCAGCCTTTCGAGGACCAACCGGTAAGTGGATGATAGCTGCTCCCTAAATCCGTGGCAGCAACATCGCAGCCTCCTCAATATGACTGACCTGGGCGTATGCCATAGTGGGGATTCACAGGCGTCTTCGCCAAGGACAACGGAGGCGGCTTCCTCGACGAGATCTACCCATCAGCGTAAGATTATCTCTATCATATTCCCACCCCGTGCCTGTATTCCCTCTAACATCCAATAAACAGCGCCAAAGCCATATGGGACTTCGAAGGCATCTACGCCACCTCGCGGCACATCCCGCGCGTCAAGTTCGCCGGCCTGATCCACCCGGGCATCCTGGGCTGCGCGCCCTCGGCCGACGTGCTCGAGACCTGGAACACGCGCGAGGGCGAGCTCATCGCCGCCAACAAGCTCGAGCGCGACGTGGCCAAGCCGCCCGAGCCCCTCAATGCCCACGCCGGTGCGGGCGGGGCCGAGATCAAGGAGAAGGTCGGCAAGGAGGGGGCGCGGACGATTCCGGGGCGGCCGGAGCATGGAGGGAACTGCGAGTAAGTCCTGGCATCATGATGTTGAGTAGTCTACTCTTACTGACTTGATGACAGTATCAAGAACCTCAGCCGAGGTAGCAAAGTCTACCTCCCCGTCCACGTAGCAGGCGCCAAGTTCAGCGTGGGCGATCTGCATTTCTCCCGTAGGCAACCACCTTCTCCCGATCCCATCATGCATCCCCCCTTTTTCTGACCATCTAAACTGATCTTTCAATAACAGAGGGTGATGGCGAAATCTCCTTCTGCGGCGCCATCGAGATGGCCGGCATCATCACCATCAACTTCAAAGTCATTAAGAACGGCGTCGCCAACCTGGGCCTCAAGTCGCCCATCTACATCCCGGGCCCCGTGGAGCCGCAGTTCTCGCCCGGCCGGACCCTCTACTTCGAGGGCTTCTCCGTCGACGAGCACGGCAAGCAGCACTACATGGACGTCACCGTCGCGTACCGCCAGACCATTCTACGTAAGCTCTCCAGATCATTTCATTGCCTCTACCTCCGCCCTTCCTTGGGTTTAATATGTATACTAACAACGTCAAAAGGCTGCGTCGAGTACCTCCGCCGCTTCGGCTACAGCGACTACCAAATCTACCTCCTCCTGTCCTGCGCCCCGATCCAGGGCCACGTGGCCGGCATCGTCGACATCCCCAACGCGTGCACGACGCTGGGCCTGCCGATGGACATCTTCGACTTCGACATCAGCCCAGCGGCCGTGGCGGCGTCGGGCAGCGCCCCGGCAAAGCTCGACATGGGTAACTGCGCCTTCGAGACGGGTGTCATCGAGGGCAAGGTCACGGCGGGCGGCAAGAACAGCGAGCACAGCTTCGGCGGCGGGCTGACGTACAAGGCGAGCGTGGCGGATCGCGTCAAGAGCCATGTGATGAAGACGTGAAACTAACTTGCCTAATGGCTTCCTTGCACTGCATCATGCGGTGTCGCTATACCTGTGGAAGGGTTCTAGTTATAGGTTCGGGCTAGCAATCACTGTGTACCAGCGAGGATCAAATTGATTGGTGGTTTCTCTGTATCAATGTATTGGGAAATGTACGTCTCTAATTAGGTGACTATGAGCGAAAAGGGTATCTCAAATGACGCGTAAATGCACCAAACCATTCGAAGCCGCCGTGTTGATCATTTCTATAAAATGACCTTAGGTATCAGGCATTCCCTAGGTAAGCATATGGCGAAGGCTGCTGCCTAATCCTTATTCCGACCGGGGGGTTCTAGCAACGACCCAACCAAGCTCGTGTGCGTCTCGCTCGCAGCTGTCTGATCTGACTTAAATCGTCTATTTGTCCTCAATGGTCTGAATTTCGCTGTGGCTCGTCGCCTGGCAGTGCTTGATCAACTCCTTCTCTCCCTGGCCCACCCAGCCGCATTGTTTACAAGAGTAGACGGCCGCGTTGGAGTCGTGGGCGTAGTTGTTCTCCTTGAGGATGGCCGCCATCTCGAGCGCGCCCTTGAGGATGTGGTCGCTCGTGGCGCAGTCCCAGGTGCAGACGTCGAACTCGGTGTCGCCCGTGTCGGCGGCGCCCCCGAACAGCGTCTCGACGACGCGGTCGTAGTGGATGCCCGACCAGAGGATCACGCACCGCCGCTCGTGCTGGCCCTCGCCCTGGTAGATGACGCTGCCGTTGCTGACGCTCACGACGCAGATCTCGATGTCGAACAGCTCGCTCAGCACGTTGAGCTCGATGGACCCGCCCCACGACTGCGGGTTCAGCAGGTTGTCCACGTATGCGCCCGGCGATTTCTCAAGTACCGCTGAGTTGTAGGTATCGGGTTGGCTGAGGATCTGTTGTCCGATGACTTGGCGCAGCGCCCCGGCGGTCGAAACGTCCATGCCCCGTTCTTGGGCGGATTGGCGGATAATCGGCATCATCGCTGTGTACATGCAGCTGTTATCGTCGGCCATTACGCGCAAGACTATTCAGAAATGGGTTGACAAGGTTAGCAGACTGGACATTACAAAGAATATGGGCCGAAAGAATCATCGCGCGATAACTTACCCAAGTCGTTACCGGTGGGCAGGCGCACAGTAGGAGGATCATGCTCGTTGGGGCCTTCTACCGGCGGCGGCGCGGAAGGAGGTTCGGGGGCAGGCTCGGGCTTTTCAGATAGGACGACGGTAAGGCGCTCTCTGTGAAGATTCAAGGATTTGACGGTCTTGTCCCTGACGCTGTCGTCGTCACCTCCTCTGAATTTGAGAGCAGCGCTGGGCCAGCCGTACTTGATGCTCGCGATGTCCAAGCCTTCGGCCTTTTCCTTGATCGCTTCGGCGAGCTGTGCGACAGTGGCATCTTCGTCAAGAACGATCTGGCTGGGGCCAGTGGGCATCTGGATGCGGATTGTGATTGTTGTTGGCATTTTGGCGGTCGGTGGAGGTTGCTAAGACGCTGGGACGGATAACGATGTGGGAATGCGAGGTTTAAGGAACGAGAGACGGTAACAGCGAGCTTGTTAGTATTCACTTCGACATATTACTAAGCGTATTTGGAGCAGCGCATCGTGACTCGAGAGGATAGGTCAGAATCCGGAAACGAAAGATGGCATTATGGATCTTACTGATCCGGGCTGGGGCCCATTGCCATAGTATGCCCAAAGCCCGAATGACGGCATTAGGCGCATTCCTACGCCCTCTGAACAGTGGGAACCGAGGGGTAGAAATACATCAGGTAGGGAGCGGGCAGGCAAGGAGAGCATGGAACATGGATGCACGATAGAGGGGCGGAGATAAGCTCAGTGAGTGCCCCACTGCGGGATGTCGTGCCTTCCTAGCAGCACTCAAGCAAGACCTGCATGTCCGTTGAATAGATATGTACCGCTATGTACATCCTCTTAGTATGCATACATACCTAATGTATTCAAGGACTTGTTTGGTCAATGATACTGCAGTATTCTATTTCCAAAGTAGAAACATTCACAAGAACATGTTTGCTCTAAAATACTAGTCGTCAAAGGTTTCTTACTAAATCGCCTCCGGTCATTAACCGCTATGCGTGAGGATTCAGGGGCTATCCGACTGGTATTTCTTTTACCCAGACGAGGCCTACATGAAGAGATTCAAAATTTAATGAGATATACAGGCCTCATAATAGAACTACTAACACAATACCGGCTCAAGATCGTCCTCGAGTACTTTTGACATACATGTAGTTAAGTGTCTTATGTCATTTCTTCCACGTATTGACCGCGTTTTCAAGGGGAACAATAACCTTCTCTGTCATGAGCCCCCTCCAACTTCCATCGATGATCGATGTCCGACACCCAAGTAAACACCACTCAACAGCCTCCGTATAACTCTCACCCGCCTCCTCATTCACTTCTGTCATCCACTGCATCGCGGCAATAAGGTCGAAAGCCGACTTGGTTTGTTCGTCCCCCGGAGGGAACTCGGCCCGCCTCGGGTGGTGCTCTATGGCACTGCCGAAGCAAAGCTCCAGTAGCATGATTCCAATACAGATTATTCCAGAGACAACATCTTGTCTGGCCTTGTGGTCTGCTGCCGGTTCCGCGGGCATACAAGTATTGAAGTTGTGGACCATGTACGGCGAGTCTAAGAACAGCACGTTGTCCGACTCGCTACGTGCGAAGTAAACATCCTCCTTGCCCCAAGATGCCTGCATCCACGGCGAGTCCTTCAACTGCACGAATGACGATGCGAGTGTTAGCGCTAAGCGATAACGCTGTCTGCGCGTCAAGGGGGGCTTAACCTCCCCGCGGAGAATCTGCAAGAGTTGCAGTTCAGAACTTTTAGGAACGCTGGAGCCATCAGAATAGATGAAGTAGCGTACATCTTCATCTTGCATATAACCAATGCAGTGAGAGGACGGTGGCACCTCCCTGGCTAGGGTCGCGCATAAGCTCTGTATAGGCCTCGCGAGCTCAACGGTATTTGGAACAACCCTGGTAGTCGCTTTCTCCCTTTGAGGCAACGTAACGGTTGTTGTGGTACTCAATGATCTAAAGAGACAGTTAGAAAATAACTTCAGATACAGCATATCACTGCTCACCCTTGCTGGAACAAGGAGTTGTCGACCCAGTAATGCCCCTGATTCGTGTCGAAGGCTGAAGAAAAAGGCCTCTTTGCGGGGGCCTCTGTCGTATAGCTTAGGTTAACTGTATGTGGAGAGACGTTACTCGGTTTGCTTTGTTTTGAATTTTTCGAGAGAGTCGGCTGCGGCGTCGGGTACTCTAGCAATCTGATCTTGACTGGGCATGTAGCAATAAGACTCGATCCAGGTATTTTGATGCCCACGGATGAAAGACCCAGGCGAAACTCATTCGAGACTGTGGTTCGGTGCTGAAGTATCAGCTGGACATAGTGTTGGTCGTGGGTGCAGTTCCATGCGTCCATCATGATCCTGTATAGTTTTTCGGCGTAGTCCCAGCATTTCAACAACGCAGTATTTACTGCCGAACATGTATCATGGGCTTTTTGACAGCTGGATTGAAGCTCTGCAATTGCATCACTTGTAATAGTGAGCTTCTCGAGTTGATCGTTATAAGTCTGAAGTTCCCGAAAAAGTGCTTTTCTCTTTCCCTCGCCCAAGCTGAATTTCACACGGAAGACCTGATACTCAAGATTGCTTCGGTCAAATGCTTGACGAAGTTTGCCTGCACGTTTGCTCCCTGATTCCGGTGCGCATGAAGTTTGCTAGATACAGTGGTTAGTCCGTACAGAAACTCGAACATGCTCGTCTATTGGCTTATAGATGTTAAAGAAGCCAATCATCACAGGGGGGCAGGATGACGACAAACGTAAGTGAATACAACCCACCGGGTTCTGGCCGGGCTCCTGGTCGTATCTTCCCTCAGATCTAGATTGCACATAAGTATCTTCGACGGCTAATTCCTGATTCAACTCTTTCATCGCCCTATCCATGTCACCCAGTATGGCGATATACAGCGCATATGACTTCTGAAGCCTTGTTTCGAGTGCCTTCTGTATCTCTGCATCCTTCCAAACTGGTCCTCCTGGCTTAGAGATCATGTCCTGCAATCTATCGTCATTGCCCACAAGCGGGAGCAACAGCTGCTCCAGGTTTCTCTCGAATAGTAGTCGATGGAATTTGAGCGCATTGCTGTTCCGTTGGTACTCTGACCGGATCTCGTACCAGAACCCCATCTGCTTTGCAACACCTTGGTATCGCTCCAGCGCCCATATGGCGAGTGGAAACGCGCCGAGTACTACCCCAGCCACTTCAATACCTGACATATTAAAAAATGACAAGCGGTAGCTAATAATTTCAGGCGACGGACATGTTAATTGATAACTCGAGAAGCGCCATACAGCAATGCGGCTGAATAGGGTATCACCTTTTTTTGTCACACAGCTTCTTTTGGCCCCCAAAGTGAGGGGTTATCTACAGCGCTCTATCATTGGCAGTGTTTGCCACTATCTTTTGACCCTCCTTCTTGGAGATGATATTGATACCCACCAGACACAACATCTGAGACCCGGATATATATTGTCCAAGTCCAAGCGCACTCGAGTTCAATGAGAACTCCGATATAATTCCATCTTGAACATCAAAATAGTTCCGGAAGGCTCTCATCCTTGACTTCCCATCATGATGGGAGACGCACAATCCGTGGCATCACGGACCGAATCTGTGGAATACCGTTGCGGGGATATTACACACTGTATTGAATCGAACAGAGCAGGCTCTGCGGTCTCGTTAAAGGAAGTAACAGATCTATGGCATAAGTTCCAGCGTTGGGCGATAGACATTGGAGCCCATCAATCACCAGACTCGGCTACATCGTCCCTTGAAACGCGCCTCCAAGGGACAGGTCGGATCCTCGAGCAGGTGGTAGACCTACTCAACGATACCCAAGAAGCACTTGGTGACTGTAAGGATCCTGTATCGGGAGACATTCGTTTGGTTCCTCACAATCATTAGTATTAGAGATAGTCTCTGGGAACCGAGAAAACCGGCGCATTGTTCTGGGCCCAGAACTTATCGACGAAGATTCCACCTCGTTGCGAATATCAAGTTTTGATAATGCTGAATTCAACAAGCCTGAAAGCGATGAAGCCCATGATATCCTTGATCTTATATCAGATTGCATAGGGAGTCTATGGAAGATCGCTGTCGTGGTTCGCAAGGCTACACCACCCCCGCAAGGCCATCTAATATCTATGTACGACTCTGATACATTCTATGTTGCGATGAGGTACCCAAAGCTTGCCAGGCCAGGATCTCGGTGGCTCTGCGAGCGTCTTGGACGCGCTATCACCATGCGGCGACATTCCCTTCAATACAATCGTGAACACAATCACCGGATTATCGACCATGACGACGGAATTGGTATGACTTCTCAACCGAACCATCAACACAATGATACAGCATTTCATACACAAAAAAAGCCGAGGCAAAGTAAGGAATCCGACCCTATTCAATTGCATGGAGGGGTAGACCGCACCGGTTGGTACAACGACGATGTGTGGAACGAATATAAATCAATTTTGTATCAACTCTATATGGTAGAAGGGCGTTACTTGAGTGAAGTTAGGGAGAATATGGAAATAGAGTATCTATTCCCAGCTACGTAAGTAGAGGAACACATCCAGTCCAAACGTGATGTGTGCTAATGTTTTCTGATCTGAAGCATCGAGATGCTCAAAGAGCGTTTCAGACTCTGGGGCTGGGTTAAAAGTGTACGAAAATATGGCAGTCAGGTTGATAGAGCCACAACACAAAATGCTGCCTCAAAAGGCAAAGCCTCTATAAGAATGGCTGGCTCAAATGCCCAATCGACTACGACCGGACCAAGCATGAACCACGGCAAATTTGATTTCTCTAATGAGAAGAGGTTGAATCCCACATCCATGACCAACAATGCCGATTCAGGACGGGCGGAAGACATGGAAATTGAGGATGAGCCCAGAAATTCCCCCGTCCCGGCAGAACCTGCATTACAGCCGGGTAAGACAACATATATGTTATATCTTCCTACGCTGGAAACAGTGAGTCAGGGCAGCAACGCTTTCGAGTGTCCAATCTGTCTTGGCATACAGACAATCTCTGAGGAATCCTCATGGAGACGCCATGCTTTTCAGGACTTGAAAGCCTATGTTTGTACGGGGGAGGGGGCCTGTGACACCCTATTCTTTGGTGACAGCCAATCTTGGTTCAATCATGAACTGCAATGCCATCGTCAGCAATGGTCATGTGTCCTGTGCTCCCAAGGCCCTTTCAAGAGAAGGCATCTGTTTGAGGATCACGCAACCCAAAGCCATGGCGATCTTATAGTCGGAGACAATCAGATGACTGCGTTCATCGGAGCGGGATTGCATGCCGCAAATGCCATACCAGCAGCAGACTGCCCCTTCTGCAACGAGTTAGCAGAATACATGGCGACTACTTCGCTGCCCGACTCAGTGGCACTTGAGGGTGCCAATATCACTGTTGAGCCAGAAACATATCGCCAGCATGTATCACAGCATTTAGAGGAGCTGGCTTTAGCTGCGCTTCCGAAGCCCGTCGGGAATCTCAAAATGAGTGGCGCAGCATCAACTGGCGAGCAGTCGTTTTCTACACCCACCAGAGGCAAATTGATAGAGTCCAATCAACCAGATGCTCCCACGTGGACGGAGTCAAAGAAACACAAATGCCCCTACTGCGACCAAGAATTCACCCGCCACCACAATCTCAAGTCTCACTTGTTAAGGCATAGCCAAGAGAAACCTTTTGTGTGTCCAATTTGCCAGATGCGCTTCCGGCGCTTAAACGATCTGAAGCATCATGGCAAGCTTCACGCTGGTGAGAAACCACACAGGTGTCCGAAGTGTGACCGCATTTTTGCGCGTAGCGATGCCTTGGCACGCCATAGCAAATACCCCGGCGGTTGCGAGGCGCCCGGGAGTAGCCTTGACATCGAAATGACTGAGCTCACCAGTCTTTCCGAAGCGGGAACATCCACCGTCGACGAGATTTCTAGGTTGGCCAAGGTTTCGCTGATCTCGAGTATCGACGCCGAACGCTCTCGCTCGAGACAGACTGAAGTAACCATGAATCCATCGGAGTTTGACGAAGATACGCTGGATGCAGATCATATCGACTAAGCCACCACCAAGGACGATACCCTGAGACAACACCGCCAACCGGACCTTAGTACCAGATATACCTGATGTGTTGTCAGCACTGCCTCATGATCCATATGCGCCTAAGCCCTCAAACCCGCACCTGGGTACCCCTTATTGATTTCGTCAGGCTTTAACCCAGGTCAGGTCAGTCCATTGGCACCAGGAATTGATATGGCTGATATCGAGTCGGGTGATTTCGAATTCATCGAACGATGTGTAAAAGAGGGGAATTATAGAAGAAGGAGTTCCCTCGGAATGTACCCAACAGCGGCCAGCAATAGTCGTAGACAAAGTGTACAGGGATCGGTCCACGGAAGACGCCCAATCGAAGAAACGGATATAGGGAACGTAACAAGAGGTGCGATAACGGATTGGATACAAAATTCGAGTGTCAGCAACTCACGAGAGGTTCGGCCAGCAAGGCGGCACAAGGAATTATAACTCACCGGACCAGGTAGTCTAGTTTTGAGGGATACAAGAACCGGAGGCATAATATGAGCACCTGCTTCAAATTCACCTTACTTTCCAAGCTCGTTCGTATTAATGCGATGTTGATATACAAACGTTATCTCCATTTGCTTAGCAATATCTCGGTATTGCTCCAGGTCTCATAGCTCCTTGATTACGAGGGGTTCTCTGTGAAGTACTCTCTTATTGGCAGATATGGCTAATTTTTGACCGCTGGATGAAATGCAACAAGTAACCTGCCACCATCAAGAAAGTTGCCAAGAACAATACTTAGCCCTTTGCAATCATCAACAATGGGATTACCAATCAATACAAAGTCGTCTCCCGAACGACAGCTCGATGTCGAGACGCCAAAGAAGACGCCCTAATCATCGAGCTGCGGGGAAGCGGCATGAAGTGGATGGACATCACCGAGCGACTACCGGGTCGGAGCGCCATCAGCTGCCGGCTTCACTACCTAAACTACCTAAAGAGATAGGAAAGGACTGTAAGGACTTGCCTGCCATTGATGAGGTAGAATAGGGGGAAGACCGTCGGCCGCAGATAAGCAGATATCCGCAACGATGCCTTCTGGTGGCTAGCTGGCACGAGAGCCCCGGGATGAAAAGGTGGTTGAACTTGGGAGGAAGGATAAATTGGGGACCGGGGATACCAAGGACCCCTACAGGAACCAGTCAAAAGTCCACGAGGATACGATACACACTGTGACTTGAACAGCTTGAGTCTGAATAAAGGGTCTAGAGAAACATGCCATTGCTCTTTCCCCATCGGTGACTGGACTGTTCTAGCTGACGACTTCCGTATCCAGAATGCAGGAACTGCCCTCATTTATCTCAAATCACAGGGTATCATACTGGTCACACATTGGACTTGCACTGAACCCCCTTTTTAAAGCTCAAATAGTTTAATTCGCTTTCCCCATCTCTGTCTTCTCTTCATAAAAGTCTCGCCAAGTGTAGTCTTCTCTCCTTTCAATATCCTATCTACCGCATCCCCCCTTTCACCCCACCACCCACCTCCTTCTGCGCCTCCGCATTGATATCAATAGCCTCCTTGAGCTTCGACACGACCTCAGGCTGGCCCCCAAACGCCGTCAGCAGCCTCTCGTCCAGTTCCTTCTCCACCTCCCCCAGGCTCCGGGCGCTGCGTTTCCCGCTCTGGGCCGCGTGGATGAAGCCGCCCCAGCGCTGCGTGAAGGCGTAGATGCTCTGGCGCAGAAGCTCGTCGAGCTTCTCGCTCGCGTCCTGGACCTGGTTCTGGTTTTGGTTGCCGTTCGCGGTGGCAGCCGCCGGTTTCGTCGCGGCGGCGGCGGCAGACGTAAGCCAGCCGCCTAAAGACAGAGAGCCGCCGAGGATGCCGCGAAAGAGTCCCATCCAATTCTGCGGGCTCAAAGTGTCCCAGATCTGGCCGAAGTGCTGCATGGCGTCCGCCTGGGACCGGATGTCGCCGATCTCCAGGGAAACCAGCTCGTTCTTCAGGATTAGTAGGTTCTTGATCATGAACAAGTCTGGGTCGGGATCGGGATTGGGCGTTTTATTCGCCTTCAGGCGGGTCTCCGCCCGTTGTAACGCCAGAATAGTCTCATGGACTATACGGAAGATTACAGGGCTTGATTGTTGCTGTGTTTTTAGTCAGTTTGTGAGATGCAGAAAATGAGAGAATGCCAAAATACTCACGCTTCGTTCCTTGGGCATAGCCTGATCATACATGCTCAGCAGCTCCAGTGCCCGTTTCGCGATTGGGTGCGCGTTCGATGTGACAACTCCGTTGACCACAGGGGTGATCTTGAGGCTTTCAGGGGCTATGACATGCTTAGAAATGGACTTTGTGATTTCGTTTTCGAACGCTGTATCGGTGAAAGGCCATAGATGCTCCATCAAAAGTCGAGCTGTGAGCTCCTGGCAGTGAATCACATAGCGCGACTCCTCTTCGTCGTACTCTAAGAGTAAGTACTCATTTGTGATCCACCCCAAGAGGTTGCAGATTTTCGGCAGCTCGGCGGAATGCAGCGCCGACTGAATGGTAGTAGCGATAGGAGCAACATTTGCCGCGTTGACAAGGGCCTTCTGGTGTGCCTTCAGCGCAACGTACGCGGAATTGGCGTCGGTACTGAACTGGGGCTCAACCGAGAAAACCTTGGCGAACAAGGCGGTCTCGTCGAACGACCGCTCGTAGCATTGCTTGATAAAGTTGCGCGACGCGGTCTCGACATTGGTTTCCTTGACCTCGTTCCTAAACGCCTCCAAGTCGTGCTGAGTGATGGGCTTCAGATCCCGGTCTCTGACGTCCGAGTAAGAGGCGAATATGTTGACGGCCGTGTTGGAGTAGTAATCGAAGTTCTGCCCAGCAATTGGGTATCCGAATTGATCATAACAACTGCAGATCACCTTTTGGACATTAGAGATTAACCCGTCGGCCTCCAAAACCAGTTCCTCGAAACGACCGTAAGCCAAGGCATGGCGTGCTGCTTCTGATTGCGTAGACGCTATCTGCTTCGAAATTTCGGACGAGATCCGCTCCAAGTAGTTCGTGAACCCGGACTCGAGTAGGTGGAGGGCTTTAGTAAGAGAAGACTGGTAACGTGCTAGATACGACTCGGCATCGCGGTATGTAGGCTGTATTATACTTGTCAGCATTATGGCCAGCCACGGGGAATTCGCCTAGACCTACGTGTTGTGCCATGAAGGTGATGCAGGCGTCTGTATTAGTGAGGATCTCGGCAAAGTTTTGATGGTCTACTAGGCGACTTGCTCCTGGCGCGTTCAAACGCCGCGTGACACCGTCGAGGTACGCATAGTAGTGAAGGTCGGTCCCAACCTCGTCAGCCAGCTTCTGAAGCCGGCGCTCGTCTGACAGCAGATCGTCGCATTGAGCCTGGAAAGAGGAGGTCTGGGTCTCGACGGCATGGAACGAAGAGGCCAAAGTCTCCAAGAGCTTCAGCGCGCCGTTGGTGTCATCGATGAGGGTGTCGAGGTGCCGCTCGGTCATAGCAAGCTGGTCACGGTAGATGGAGAACTCTTGCTGACTGGCTGCTAACAATTGATCGGTGCTTGATACGTCCGGTGGTGCGGCTCGGCTTGGTAGGTCATCCTCGGGCTTCTCGACCATCAATGCCTCTAAACTCCTGCCCTTCCTCTTTCTGTGTCGCTTTCTGGCGGCATCTTTCGACAGCTGGGCGCGAACAACGTGGTAGAAGTCGGAGTAGGACTTGGCTCTCCGAGTCAAAGTAGGCTCGGGAGGGTCGTTAGATGGTGCGATTTCTTCGATCAGGTCGCCCAGGGACTCGATCGGCTCGTTAGTGTTGGCGCCCTGAAGACAAAGTTAACACAGGCATACAGGCGACAGTGGGTTTGAGCCGGAGGGGCAGAACGTACATTTGGCTGCTGCAAGAGCGATTCTCTCCGCTTATGGCTAGAACCTTGACTGGTAGAAGGTGCCTTTTTGTGAGAAACTTCTGGTACGAAGCTGTACCATGAGTCCTCGTACATGATCCGGAATTGGGGTGCTTGGGTGCTTGGGCGAGAGAGTATTGCTGTAAAGGGAGAGAGATCCCGCGTCCCAGGATGATGCCACCTTGGACTTGAATCACTGGTGCTGACGGGTTATTGGCCGCCTTACCTCCTTCTAAACGGGCCCCCCACCCGGAGATTGACTTTGGCCGCAGCCGCTATTTGGAGGTTGACTTACAGGTCAGTTAGCGCTGGGGCTCCACTGGGAGCTCGCCCGCTGGCCCGTTCAGAAGGCCGTCAATTGAATTACCAAGCCGGTCTGGGGCAGACCCTGCAGCAAGCAAAAGATCAAGTGGGGTGAAGCTTGCTGCAATTGGAGCTCTGAGAGCTTGCGACTGAAAGCAACTGGGGAACAGAAAGCTTTTGCGCATGATCCCGAGAAAAGTACATGACCTCACCATTCCAAACTACAACTGCAGTCCTCGATTCAGCTTGACAAAAGCGCTGCAACATTATCGACACCACTTAGTTGTGTGTGTATGACCTGACCAACAGAATGCGGAGGAGCTGATCCAAACTTCCAGCCCTACACTTTCTCAATTGCTGTCTGTACTATCTGAACACCAGCTTTATCAACCAAACCATTACCACACCTCGACCACCATGAGTGCGTTTAAGGTTGCCATGCGGGGAACCCCCCTCGCCTGCCGCACTCTCCGGCCAGCAACCACCACAGCGAGGCTACAATCAATCCGATATGCGAGCACTCAAGGCGGAGGCAAAAAGAAGGCGGCGGCAGTGCCGGCAAGTTCTTCGGAGGCATGGCCGCGGCTTTGCTGGGTGCCGGAGCTTTCGTCGCATTCTGGCCCGCGACCCAGAAGGAGGTCGCGAAACCTGCACAGGCCCGGATCGAATACGAGAAGGCCCGACCCCTCCCCGAGTCGAAGGAGGACAACCGCGACCTGATCAGCAGCCAGCATCTCCAGGTTAAGAAGAGCTGGGAAGACCCCGGTGTATATGCCTGGGGATCCAATGAGGGCCGCGTCGCCGCTCCTGACCTGGCGGACAGCTCAATAAAAACACCTAGGCGGATCAAGTACTTCGACGGTCAATTGCTGAGGGATATCAAGCTGGATCGCGAGTTTGGTGCTGCCATCACCGAGAAGGGTGACCTGGTCCAATGGGGAACGGCTTTTTCGAAGGATGACCCCATGCCCAAACCTACGCTGAAGGGCAAGGACCTGGCCAAGCTGGCCATCTCTCGTGATCGCATATTAGCCCTTGCCAAGAACGGTACCATCTATTCGATCCCAGTATCTGGATCCGATCAGGCTTCGTCCGCCAAATCCGAATCTTCATCCTGGAGCCTTTGGTCTTCCCCGTCCAGTGCCTCCTACCGCAAGATTGAAATGCCATCGTTAGGTTGGGGTGAGAGTGTGACTGATATCGCCTCTGGTCTCGAGCACGCCCTGTTTCTCACCAACAAAGGTCGTATCTTCTCCGCCGCCTCGAGCACATCGGATTACCCCTCGAAAGGTCAGCTCGGCATTCCTGGTCTGACCTGGACAACTCGGCCCCAAGGGCCTTACGATGCCCCGCATGAAATCTCGACGCTAAAGGGGTTCAACATCACCCAAGTCGCTGCAGGCGACTTTCACTCGTTGGCCCTTGAGAAAGCCGGCCGTGTCTTTGTTTTCGGCGATAACACATCAGGACAACTTGGTTTCGAAGCCGAGCGCGAGATCCCCTATGTTGATGGGCCTATTCCCTTGCCTTTCAGCAAGCTCTACGCCGGCACTTCGCAAGTTCCCCGCGTCACATCCATTGCTGCGGGTGGTCTAAACTCCTTCTTCACCGTCGAGGCCACCAAGGTCGACCGCCAGTCGGGCCAGTCAGACCAGGCCGCTGCGTTAGCACCTGCTCGCGACCTCGGCCGTGTCACGGCTGATACCTGGGCCACCGGAGCCGGGATCTACGGTAGTCTCGGTAACGGCCGCTGGACCCACGTGACCCTGGGCCCTACCAAGATCAAGCCCCTCTCGGGCCTGTACGAATGGGACGAGCACACCAAGTCGATCGTGCCGATCCGATTGGCCCGCATGTCGGTCGGCGCGACGCACGCCGCCGCCGTCATGGCCAACGAGACCTCAGTCGGCGCCACCAAGGCCTCCTCGGAGAATGACATCAACTGGGGCGCCGACGTAATGTTCTGGGGCGGTAATGAGCACTATCAGCTGGGCACCGGCAAGCGCAACAATGTCAATGCCCCCATGTACATTGGGCCCCTGGACGGCGGCCTGGGCGATGACCTCAAGGGCCGCAAGGGCGAGGAACACAGGCTGCAGATCACGCCGCGATCTACGGCAAGACTCGGGCCCGACGGCAAGGGCCGCAAGGTCAGCATGGAGCAGAAGGTGGAGTGCGGACGCTTCGTTACAGCGGTCTATTCTGCAACATGAAACGGGCATGACAAGTAATCATTGCTGTCTTTCGCCATAACAATCCGAAATCATGGTGGGTGAGGGGATTTTAGCAATGAAAGTGTAAAACGCTAAAAGGGGGCCAGAAAATGGGCTCATGTACAAAAAAGGAGGATTCACAATACGGCGTTTTGTTAATATATACACCCGCTAGGGAGCATGGCATTCTGGTTGAGCTATATTGTATGTACTGTAATTGATATACCACTCTTTTCGCAACTCAAGAAACATTTTCTATTGCTTTTTGGTTTATGGAAGACCCTTTTGCGGACCAACTAGACTACTGGTCTTTTCATGAGAACGTTCGTGTTGACTTGACCCAGCCATGATTAGGGGGCACGGAAATAGTCAGGGAATTGTGCACTGGGACATTTGAATCCAAGAATAGTAACCCTGGAACTATCCGTTACACACAGGCTCCCACCGACACATGGTTCCAGGTGTTATCAAAACTCTCGACAACATGCGGCATATGAGGCGAGTCATTTCTCAAATATATATTCAAGGTCTGTAATGAAGTCGACCTCGTGTTGTTTGAATGTTGACCTTTTCCCAGTTTCCCGCTTCCTCAGGGGTCATGGCTATCGTCGATCGACGAGAGAATCCCGATGCGATCGATTGACGGCGGAGTTTACCGCACCGCTTCCCTGACTGGCGTTTGGCCACGTTCGTTATGCATACATATGGGCTAGCGGACTGACTGACACCACCTTGCAAATCTGCGAGAAGGGTCCAAAAAGCAAGGCAGCTAAGAAGTGCCCAGTGATTCAGGGTCGCATCCAATGAGTGATGGATGGTATGCAATACGAGCAACAGGGACCAAGGACCCCGCGAACTAATGCCATGGGACGACGCGAAGTCCGATGTTTTTTTAAGATGGCTGGCTAGTCAGTCCTATCGATCGTACTGGTAGGTTTGGATCGCCCACGTGGCTGTGCAAGATGAGCATTCAAGAAAGTTCAAAACCTTATTTACCTTGGACGAGTTCCAGAAGGTCGCTTCGATAATCCAGAAGCAGACAATATTGGATGGTCGTTTGAGGAGGAAAGATCACCAGTCAAAGCGGTAAGGAAAAAACAAGAGTTGGAAAAAACAAGAGTCCATAATTTTTAGGGGGTCACATTGTTGGCGATCACGATTGCCCGCAGGGCAAGACAGGCTTGATTGGTATCATGAAAATTGGTATTCAACCGTTCAGGACATTCTCTTCGTCCGTGATATGCAAGACTCCATATCTCTCTCTCGCATCCCCGATCTCCATGTAAATCGAAAAGGTATCATACTTAAAACTAGTATTTTAAATGCATTGCCAGGTTTTCGCTTCCTCGCAGAATAATACAGTAGCAATGCCAGATCTTTCCGTTCAAACGCCGCCCTATGCAAAATGTAATGGGATGAAACTTGAATGCTCTCATGTAAACAAATATTGAGACTCTTATGCAAGACGTTTTTGAAAACAATGGTTTGCAACCGATGCAAAAGACGCTGATTCGCGACAGAAAAAGGGGGATATCATCATTAATCGCCCGACTGCTCCCAAGTAACGCCAAACCCAAATTAGCCCCGTTGAAATCGTAAAAGGTGTAAACCACAGGATGGTGGTTCATAGATATGAAATAGATATGTGCCGCTCAGGCCTCATCCGCGCTGCTGTAGCCGTGACTAACGGCTCCGCCCGCGGTAGCGACCGAGCTGCCTGTCGTGATCTTGGACACGTCTGACGGACGTCCTCGCTGGAGCGCAGCGGGTTCATCCACCTGGTCCGGCGACGAATCACCGGTCTCGCCAAACCCAGCCTCATCGTCCGATTGCTCATCCTCGTCGTCATCGCTCGCCATTGCGTCGTTGTTGGCGGACCTGCGCGCGCGTGATCGAACATAAGGGCGGCGGCTGCTGGGTGCCATGTCGCCCATTTCCGACCCACTACCAGACTCCGAGTCGGAAAGGGAATCCGAGGACCCAAAAAAGAAAGTGGGCGGCGGGAGCGGGACCGGCGGGAGTCGTCGAAGGTTGCCAGCCACGTACTTGATACCGAGCTTAGAGGCTCTCTGTTTGGCCGGCTGCAACAAAGGGGACGTGGTGCTCATGGTAGCAAGGCGTGCAGCAACCGACTCAGCCATATCCTTTGCCTCAATTGAATCATCGCTCGTAGGCAGCGATTGGCTGGCAACACGCGCATTGTGAGCCTTTTTTGGTCGGTGTGTTTCCACGACGACGACGAAATGGTCGTCGGGGGTGATGCCGCCCAATCCGCTGGCCTCAAAGTTGACAAGACGTGCAGATTGGGTCGAGTCGGACCAAGGGAAGCTAGCTTGCATATCTTCAGGTTCTTCCTCCTCGTCAGGCGTGAGCCCTGGAGGTACGAAATCGAGATCCATCATAGCGTGGTGCGACACGAGGCTGCTAAGCGGCTTGAATGGGATCGACGATCCTGAAGGGGTCCGCTTAAATTCTGGGCCAATGATATCGACCCGTGGTGACGTGGAAACTTCCAGCGATGAGTCGGAAGAATTGGGAGAGGTCTCTCCAAAATCCCCCGACAAATCTGTGCAGAAGGGTGCGCCCGTGTAGTAGATGATGGCACCATCACGGCGACGCTTTCGCTGAGTAAGACCAGAGACACCGCTGTTGTTCCACTTGGTAGTGATGCCCAAATGACTCTGCTGGGGTCGGTCGTAAGACGACTCGCTGTCGTCACCCACCAACGATGGTTGTTCGTCCGAAGACGAGCTTTGCTGATGCACAAACAGCGGTTTGTAGTGAAAACTGTCAGCCGATGAGTTGGAAAGTTGGGGTCCGAACTTGGAGGGTTCAGATGTCATGACGTCATTGCCGGCTGATGCATGCGTCTTCAGCTTCTTGCGCTGATCCTGGCCATTAGATCCATCTGTCTCGTCGCTCGAGTTGCCGCGCTGTGAGTTATCGCCGCTGCTCTCGCTGCTAAACTTTGTACCAAAGTCACCACCTCTCCAGCGGATTTTGCGGCCGTCGGGTGAGAGCTGGAACTTCTCGCTTCGCTCCGAAACAGCACTGCGAATAAAATCGGGCGTAACATTGAAGATGTGAAGCTGCGCCAAGTTGCACAGGAGGTTGAGATACACCCAACCTTCCGCATCCGGCGCAACATCCTTTGCGGAGTATTGCTTCTTCTGGGGTGCGGCCAGACCCAGATGACGTATATAGTCCATGTTCTCCGAAGGGTTTTGTGGTCGGTCAGGGTCCAGGTCGCGGGGTATGGTAGCACGCTGCTCTGGTGTCGGCTCGCTGGGCGGTGAAACGTCGTGCGACCCACCATCACCGCTGCCATTGTCGCGCGAGTCCATTTGATCCTCGTTGGAATTAGAGGCCGAGCCATTGCCGCGAGAATGTGAGTGGTTCTCCTTCTCTCCACTACGTGGCAAGATTTGGGCCTCCCTGCTTGCTTCTCCCCCTGGCACTGCCAAAGACTTTTCCTCAGCTGCGGGCACTTCGACGCCCTCGGTGATAGCCGGCGGTCTTGTCGGAACTGAGAGTGGCTGTTGCAGGTTGCCTAGCCCCTTGCCGGTAAAGATTTGCTCCAATCGTCGAACGACCAATTTCTTCTTCTCCTTTTCCGTGACAATGGACGACCGCGGCCACAGACCCTCGGGTACATCGTGTAAATACTTTTCGATAGTTTGATCTGAGGTTTGTCGACCGAGGCGACCGGGCAGTGACGGGCCAGTTGAACTCTGCCCAGTAGACATGGACGCGTAAGCTGAATCCGCCTGCATCGCGCCTGGGCGGCTATTTGACCCAGACGATGAGGATGCATGTTTTGATGAGTTGAGTCCTTTGCCTTTGACCTTCTGCGCTTTCCGGCGCGAGGAGTTCCCGACACTTGAGCCATCGAGACTTGTCGTGAAATCTCTCAATGCAGCTTCGAGCTCCCTCTTCCTGCGACTTGGTAGACCGTGAACCTTGACCTCGAAAAGCTTTTCCCGCCGTAGGGAATCCGGGCCCATCTGCTTGTAGCGCTTCAACTCATCCCGTAGTCTCCTGTTCTCAATGGTGAGATCGTCAATCACGCTCCGATAGTCGTCTGCGCTGCTACTCTGGTGGGTGAGGCCAGGTCGTATAGAGTTCGCAAGATTCCGGTTCTGAACAAATCGATAGGCTGGACTTTGTGATGGGATTGGGTATTTGACACCCTCTTCGTTCGACTCATCCGATTCACGCTGGAAGAAGGGCGGGTCGACGTCCATGGACGAGTCGAATGCGGCGGCTGGGTTCGTGTTCGACTGGTCGAACCAACGGGTCGGGTCGCTAGTTCCGGTTTGCTGGGATTCGTTGGAAGAATATCGCCTCGGGGACTTATGTGGTGGTGCACTGGCGTCGGCGCCGGGCGGCGAGGGGCGCTTCGAGGCTTCTCGCGCCATGCGATGATGCCTCAGTGTAATTGAGTTCTCGGGAGAGGTCCTCCTCGGATTGTTGTACGTAATCTTCGGTGTGGGCGGAGGTTGGGAGCCCGCTGATATATTCTTCGGGTCGGCCATAGTCTCATGTGTGCGATCTGTAGGACCGGTAATTTTGAGGTCAGCCCGCTACTTTAGCGGGCATCGATACCAAAGGCGTATAGCAGAAGAGCCTGAAGGCCGGATTACGAGTTAGTTACTGTAAGGAAAAAGAGAGATAGAATGCAGGGACAACGCCTGTATATGAAGCTCGGGAGCATGCTGGCTCAACAAGGAAGACACTTAAGGCCAGGGGCTGGCGAGTTATATGAAATCAAATGAAATGGTCAAGATAAACTTGAGGAATAAGAAAGTGGAAGAGTAGCCAATACTGATAGACCGGTTCGTCGCATGTGTGCATATAAATTCAAGGACAGTAAGGAAATACTACGTGAGACATACTTGACTCTTCTCTTAACAAACTAGTTGTGATCAATCTCGGCGGCTCTCAAAGAAAGCTCTGATCAGGGCTGAATTATCGTATATGTGAAGATAATTCCAGAGGATGTAGCTTGAAGGTGGAGGAAATGGCCCAACCAAGATTCAATGTTTAACAAATATATCGATCAGACGAGGGTTTACCGTTTGTGGATATGGCCGTGTGGATGATGGCAAGAGGGTGGTGAAAAGTCCCGGTGCTGTGGTGGTGTCGGAAGTATGGCCTGGTTTGTTGTTGACGAGGGCCGCGAGGCTGGTTGTGGGAGGAGTAGGGTGTAGGTGGTAGAAAAGGGCGGCGGCATCAGATGTTTAGAGATGACGATAGCCGCAACATCGGGAGATGGCATCGAGATTCGAGATGGATGAGTTTGTCGAAGAGTCAATTCTCCCATTATTAGGGTGGAATTGTGTAATAGCAGGCGGCAAACCGAGTGTCGCGCCATGGTGCAATTCTGGCCGTCTCTGCCCTCTGCAACTGTGAATTCTGTAGTAGGCGTAGATTGCTCATACACGGTGCCCGATCTCGAGGTCGGTGGAGAAAACATAGAGATCGAGGGTCTCGCTTCTCATCACTGCTGATCCAGGGTCTAATCCCAAGAAAGGTACCTGTGGTCAAGAGTTCTCAAGGAAGTGGGGGTGACCATAGAGGGTCTTTGCACCAATCAAGCGGCTTCATTGTCTTTGGCGACTCCAGTATTTGCTGGTTGACAAGGATGTGGCAAACGGACATGCAGGAGAACCTGAGAGAAGCTACAAGGTAGGTAGGAAAACCGGAGAGTGTACAGGTTCTGGTACAGCGATCACAGTGATCGGTGGGCAAAACGGTGAAGAGAGCAAAGTCTCAGTACTTACAGTGGACCCTCTGACGACACGCTTCCACTCTTAGCAGTGGTGTGGCCCTAGTTCCGAGCTCTTTTGGGTGCCCACCACCCACTGTTCCTTCCCTGAAAAAGTCTCCGTTCCGTTAGCCTTTCTTCATTTTCAACCTGTCTCGTGTCGCGAGACTACAATGAAAGAAGTGGGAGAGTGGGCTGTAGGCTCATTATTCAATGGCACCGGCACCGAATTGACGACTGGCACCCCACTCGCGCAGCTGCAGCTCAATTAAGAGAATCACGAGACCTTCCAGCGCAGATGTCAGATAATCAATACCACAGGGCGTGATACTGCTCGTCGGCGACGGGCAGATGTTTACACAAAATGCTCGATCTTGCGGAATGCTGCTAGTAACTTTCGAATTGACGAGCAGGAGATCTGTCATGCAACTTGCACACTTTAGCTCGGTCTGGCCAAATCGATGGGCGGACAGGCGGGCCTAGGCTTGGGGGTTTGAATAAAGGTGGTTGCCCATCCGTAAGTGGCAGCCCACTGCCAGCCGGCTGTGGCGTGTGGTTGGCTAGAAGAGTCTGTCTTCCGGGTGCATCAAGATTCAGGGAGCTCTGCCAAGCAAAGGAAGAAAGGTGAGACCCCTCGATCCTCTGTTCAACCACGATCCTCACAGCGTATCCAACGCAAGGAATGAAACACTCCCTTTTGTTTGCGATCACAAGAGAGCAAATATCCGCAACAAACACGACGGGGCTGGCGCCGAGTAACCCAACGCCCATAGTAATGTGCTCGTAGTATTGAATCGATCGAACAATCCGACCAGACCCCTACTCTCCACCGTATGGTGTACAGAAGCAGTAAAGAAGGGGTCTGGAGAGAATCACCTACTTTCCAGGTAAGCTTAATTGATCGTGTTCTCCAACTGTCGCTTGACCAAAAGCTTTGGCATTTCTTGTCATTGCAGCCCTACAGCACACACACCCGCATGAGAAGCCCGTATGTCCGTGACGTGCTCGGCGGTGGACGCTCTCTTGGCGATCTGCAGAAGCGCATGCCCCTGGTTAACGAAGAAAATGAAAATTGCCATCTTGTCACCGCACATTCAGCGGGTGGAGACATCGAAATTGCCATGATAACCTCAACAATGCCGTTTTGGTGAAGCCCCGCGATCTATTGTAGGCGTCGCCGACTTGCTAGCGTCGCAGCCGCCAGGAACGATCAGAATCGAGGCCCTCCTGGAAACCGTTCCGAAGGGCAGATGGCGGTTGCGATTGGTCGCGCTCAGCCATCTGGATAAGCCCAGCCCCGGCAAGTTTTCCGGTGTTAAGGCGGAGGGGAACACAGATGCATCGGAGCGAGCTGTCTTGGGGAGATGCTAGACATGCGGGGAGGGGACGCCACTGGCACTAGCGGATCGGTAGGGCGTGCGGATAGTGCAGAGTGGTATTTAAGCCCGCTTCCCCTTCGACTCTCGATCCTCGCGACCACCATCTACTCCGGCGATCGAGAGCTCTCTACAGCTGGCACATGGCTCCCCCAGCTGTGACACAGCTGCAGCCCGGCCCAAGTCGACCAGGCACCTGTAGCACCCCTCCACAAACACCATCTCCCCCATGTGGCAAGGCGGGCTGACGTTGGGGATCATTTCCCATTGACTCTCATCTGTCCCATCACCAGTGGTCGGTTTCCTCTTACCCACTTGCCACCACGAGTTTTCGCCACTCCCGTCCTGCAGGTGCGTGCTTGCAGGTTCGGTTGCAGGATGCTAGAATCGGAATACAGATGGGAAATACGAGCCTAATTGATGCGATTTTCCACTCTTCGATACTGCAGGGGCGTCCAGACTGGCACGCACTGAGTCCCCGAGCTGAGTTCGGCCCGCACCATCCCGCCTGAGTGGTACCAATCGACAGGCTACCGGTCAGCTGTCCGTTGATTCGCAAAACGAATCTCGGCCCAGGCAGGAGTGGACTGTGCCCGGATGTACCCCCTACGCATCTTGGTTGGCTATTCTTACTGAGCAACCCGCGGCTATTTTGGTCTATAGTCAAGCGAACAATGGGACACCGCAGTTGCAGAGTCTATTACCATACGACCTCTGTTGGCATCCCAATGGCGAGGGTGGCTACCAAGTAAAATCTTAGCTCCGCGATAATCTCCGGTTGCACACAGTAAGTCTAGGATCGCCATTTGAAATGGTGTTCTCGTTTCACGTTGCTCCAGATTGATCTGGCACGATGAACCTTTAACGCTTTGCAAGTGAAGGCCCCTTTCATTGGGCGCTAAACAGTACTAAGATCTAGCCAAGATCTCGTGGCGTGGTGTACGCGTTGCTGAAAGCAGTACTGCAACAGCTACCTATCCTTGACACAGGTTCGATGATGAGGAGAATGAGTGATGACAGTGAGCTATACTTCTGAGACTTGAGATGCGATCCTTTGAGATATGTGCCGGTTGCGATGCTCAGTCCTTATTTCGGCATCGAATTGACTGGTAGAGCGGGAAATGCACCTGCGCACGGTTACCCGCCCCTTCCATTGCAGGAGCCAAAGACCTGACTGCACATACTGGCAGAGTCGTTGTCGCAAACCGATGGGTTCAGTGCCTTTGGTCTAGCTCAACCGCAACGAAGGCCCACGGCCTACTGTACTGTCCCAGTAGTGACCCAGGTGTTATACAAGGGAATAAATCATGCCTTGTGTCCATCGTGGATGGCGATTTGGGCCTAGAATATTCATTGCGGATGTCGACAGCCAAGGACAGATCTGCCCGGAATAGTATTAGCACCGCACCCATCCCCCACGTGAAATAGCTTTCCTGACAAGTGAACTCATTATTCTTTTCATTTGGCTAGTACGGAGTGTTTCATAACGTGGTCCACGGTCTGCTATCGACGTGCTGGTTATATCAGTTTACTTTACGCTGCCGCGAAGAGTCCCATATTGAAAGTAGAAAACAAGTTAGTTAGACACGCAATGCTTGATATACAAAACTTGGTGATAATAGGAAAGGGTTCTTCCAGATCTTTGTTACTCCAGCGCGGAACATATCTCTGATTATAATGTCGCTAGGTTTGGGATGACTTATGTGTATAATATTTCTGGCGACCTGGGCTGTCCTTATTTCATTCACTAGCATCTATCATGTTGCTGATGTTTCTATTCTGATCATTATTATCTCTCTACGACCCCTGATTGTGGACATCGCTGTTCGGGGAGGCCTCGTGACAGTAGACCTCGGCAAGTATGCCACTTTAGTGCAACTAACTTCATTGACACGGTTGAATTACTCTTGCTTATCGGCGAAGCCAAGTACCTGGCTATTAACTTTCTTTCAAGTATCAAGAATCAGCTGTAACGCAACGAAGGCGTACTCGTTATAAAGTCCAATGCCCCTACTAGAGATGTCCGTCAAGTACGAATTGCATCATCGGGCCAAATCTATTACACGTGATTGGAGGGGTTGATATGGCAGTTGCACAGGTCAAGACAGCGTCCTGTGGTAGCCTAATGACACTGTAATGTGAACATTTCCTTGTCTGCCGCACAGGATACAATTCATCCATTGCATGCAAAACACTACTGGTATTGTTCAAAATTAGGGGGCCTCCTACTTTTGTATCCAATATATATCGTTCGGGAAATACTACAGTATATGTATACTATCTTCTTGTGGGGGCATATAGAGCCATGTGTTTCGATGACACTTGCTTCATAAAGCTATACAGGGTGAGACACTGTCAACAAATATCGGGTTTGAAACCCCGACTGTATTAATATGCTGCTGAGAGTGTTGCAGGCTTGTCGTTATAAAGGGTCGCAATGAGTGCTGACGAAATCAATCTTGACTTACCCCACGCCACTGCGGCAGCTGGTGCATCCCGCCGCCCAAATGTGTGGGCATCTATCAGCGTCGCGATCTACAGGAAGGCCCCTTGCGTACACATAGGCATGCATATGTGTAAAGCCCGTTATGCCTATTCCTGTGGCACTGCCGAAGATGTACGCGCGCTCGGAGCTTTTCAGCCCTATCGCGAAAGAAAGAAGCGCACATAGTTATCTCTTTACCATGGGCAGGGCTTGGACAGTTTTACGGTGTCTGCGCCATACCCAAGTCTCCGACCAGGGCTGCCAGCACCAATGCTCGGGTCGCCCCGAAACAGCGCATTTAGTTTATAGCGAGGACCAAGATGGTCGACGAGAGCCCAAGTCTGAGCTTCCTAAAACACATGCTCAGGACCGTATAAGAACACGGCATGGAGGATTAACAAGATGGGCAGGATTTAAACCCAGAACAAGTAACGGGGTGACATTTAGACCAAGAGGGCAAAGCGGGGCCAACGTCAGTGGCAGGTTGGTAGCGGAAGGCCTGCCGCTAACACAGTAGTGTGGTGTGTGGAGGGGAGCGGAAACGAGTCCATGACGGTCGGCCAATGCCATCAATGTCGACGACATTGCTGAGCCACATACAGATACTGAGTTGCACTGACCAGTGGCATATCCCCCCAAGCTGCACGCGTCGATAGGGTTTCTTCAAGGGTCAGTAGTCCAGTTACTTGGATAAGTCAATGGTTCGCAATGGCCGGTAAGACTAGGGTGAGGATGATGAGAAGAAGATGATGATGGCCAACAAGGTTCTTACGGATGCTCTCCATATCTTCATCTTCGAAAATACGCGTGCGCGCCATTTCTAGCTGGTCAGAAGGGCCTACATAACGGGGTATTGCGGCCCGAGTCGCTGGGGCCGGGGCTTATCCACTAGCTGCCTGTAGACAAGGTCAGCGTGGTGAGCGAGGCCGGTTGAACATGCGGTGGCACTGACGCAGCATATGAACATCGTCTTGTGGGATTTTGATTGTATCGTCTCGTTAGGGCACAGCGTTCAGATCAAGGAAGAATATGAGGACGAAGGCAATGCTTTGAATCTTCTGAAGAGCAAATCGATGGAGGTGAACAGTTCACATCTTCTGGGGCCGGGATCAGGGCCGGGGTCCGATAGTAGTCACATTCTTATCAGTGTTAGAGAAACACGAAACGGAACTGGTTAGACAGCAACAGCACGCTGCTCGCGCTTCTTGTAACCGGTGATCTTTCGCCCTGTGCCTGTCTTGGCCCCTTTTCTCATCTTTCAGGTAGCGATGTGCGTTAAATTATAGATCAGTGAGTGTGTCCAACGAAGGCACTATGAGATTTGATAAGTTCTTTTTCCCCGTAGACGCTCTACAAGATGTCATTCAGCTAGCTGCAGGTAAATGCCACCTCCTTGCTTCGAATGGGAAGGGTATTGGCCCAGACCAGTGGTGAGCAGGGTCAATTATGGCTTGCAGTGCCCGGGCGACCCTGGATGATTGACAGCTCTTGCCCACATCGGCTGGCTGCAATCACAAGTAACGGGCAATGCGCGTGAGTTGCGGAGTGAATCATGAAATTGTCATAAAACGTGAGCTAGACCTACATTTAAGGCCATAACCCACATGGCCAGGGGAAGGTCTCGGGAAGCTTACGTAGTCAGCAACGGCTGAAAACATCTCATATCGCATCGAGTACCTAGATGTTATACATATATACATCAGGTGCAGCACTCAAGGCAAGTATACATAGGCATAGGTCTACAGACCAATCATGAGAGATACGTGTGGCAATTCCCGGGTCAATTTGTAGGAGAAATATATTGATATAAATACAGGCACCCACGAGACCAAACCGACATGTGATGGCTTGCTTCCGAGTAAATATTAGAGCAAACAAGTACATACTTACTTATCCAACATTCCGTATCCGATGGTACGTCACCCGGCCACCCAGTCTATATAAGAAGGGCGGCACCCTGCACCTTGCCTCTGCATGCGTCAATTTCCATTTACTTGCCAATTTCTATTTACTCAGAAAGCTACTATGTTTGCAATATTCCGTTATGACAGACTGAGCCTACTTTCACACATCAGAACACAACTCGTCCCAGACTCAAGATGACGTGCGATGTTGAACTGTCCGAATCTATAATCTATGGTACAATGGCTTCTCTCTACATCTTTATATGTCTCATCCGAAGACATTGAATATGATGGCTTCCTTTTGGATTTGGACTTTTGGGGAGTATGCTGGTATCGGCCTATCGTTTCTGCCGGGTTGCCTTGACATTGAACAGAAGTCGAGAAGGTGCGAGCAGTAGGAAGCACAGCCAGCGATTCGCAATGATCCCGAGGCTGCGACGTCAGAATCAGCGATGGCCATCGTCCATCAGAACTAGGACCTCGGTGCTCTTCGAATGTCCGGTCTATCCGCCCGCTCAAGCCGAAACCCCTGGCGCAGGCTCGGAGATAACGGACAACAAGCCGCGGCCGGTCCCCAAACCAATCGAATCGACATATGAGAATCCGAAGAAAATCGAAGTCAGTTATACACAACCCCACTCTTTGTCATTTACTTACGAAGCGAGGTAAGGCGAGAGAGCGAAATTAATTAATCATGAATAGCTTCAGATATCGTGACCCACACCGGTCAGCATGAACACCATACCGCGGTGTGTGTAAGCCCGAGCGCAAAGAACGATCGATACGACCATCCTCATGCTCATATGAGCCACTTCGCATCGTCAGTGGAGGTTGATGTGTTTGTTACTTGATCAGGTCGAGTTGTTCGGCTGGAACTACCATCCGGACCCACGGCATGGCCGACCAGATTCGATCAGCCAAAAGTTCTTTCGTTGTCTCGGAAATGTGAAGCATTGATTTGGTCGTGCGCCGCCAGCCCCTGAATGAGCACAAATCTCGTTGGAAGGGTATACAGAGCTAATGAGTATGGTATCAGTGTTAAATACACCTTTTCCCATTGCCAGACTGCCTACTGAGTTTCTGAGATGGACAACTTGCGATCTATGGAATGGCGCAGTGTTCCCCAAGGCCCAGACAAGCCGACCTCCTCAGCTTCAGCTACAAGCCGCTTTATATTCTTATATACGCAGACCTAGTTTACATATTTATTCTTGTCTGTTCACATCAGGCTATATGCAAGGGCAACTGGACGAACCGGAACGACAGATGGTATCAAGCAAATGGAGGAAAATGATAATGTTTCCAAAGCACCGTCCTTGTCTCTTGAATACACGGCGAACAAGCAACTAGTAAGTATTGTATCAACGAGAGACTCGATCGATGGCTAACAACATGGCAGCCTTCACGGAGACCCCGATACACGTTCCGGTGGCAATGCTGCCAGTGTGGTCACTCTGGTATGAAAATGACTACCGAAGACTGTACTTGCTGTGGCAATACTCGATGTGTCTACTGTCCGACTCAGCGAGTCCTCGTGCGAAGCCCCGTGTCCTTCCACGAATCTGGCCCTTTTTAATCATCCGACGTTGTCTTGGAAGTCTTATGTATACCCTCTGAGCAGTGGACGGATCTGCCTTTGATGGATTGCATGAGAACTAGCATTCGGTAACGATGTTTCGAGGGTTTCATTCGGGCTGAACAACATCTATGCCGGTTTGGCTCAGCTTAGGTTATGTTTCAGCATCGTACAGCTTACATCGCCATTTACTCGTCGCTCCAGCACATCTAAAACTTAGGTGTTCATGTTCAGAATATGACGGTCTATAAGATTCAGTGAAGTCCACCGTGATGGCTAGGTCTCTTTGGTATAGCTAAGTTCAATACAATTTCACAGAGGTTACTATTGCACTGCTACAATGCAGCGACATCACGACTTGCAATTCGACGAGTCCAAATCATCATATCTGATTGCAGTGTTAGCTCCCGAGATGGTAGATGTGATCGGGGTAAACTTTGTATCAGCAACTTGATAATTATGTTACGTCATTGTCAATCTTGCCTCACCCGCTATGGTCAGTGGCATATTGGTGAAAAGAAAATAAAATAAAGAAAAATCTCACTGCAGATGCCATGCCACTTAATTCGAGTGTGACTCATCCAGATTGTATGGCACAAGATGTTGAAGATTGATTCGGGGGCTTACTACAGTTCAAGTCTTTCTCAAGGCTCCATGGGAGACCCCTCATCCAGGGATCCATTCGGCGGTTCAAGTCCCATCCCTCTTATGATCCTAACGGGACCCGGTTTGACGCCACGCGTCACTGGAGAGGGACATACTCCCGTCGAGTCGACCTCCATCTACGTTGCTACCTACAGGCCACTCACACCCAGTATACTGACATATATACACTACTTGATACTATCGATCTTGAACCCAAAGAGTGAATATGATATGAGTTCAGCCGCCCGGGTGTCCTAAGTCCAATGTAATCCAACACGTATCGTTTGGCTAACGAGGTCGTGTACCATACTCGACCCTCATGTATATAATTCTGTCATATCATCCACTTACAGCGCCGCTTATACAGCGGCTAACGTCCCATGTTTGACGACGTGGGCCACCAAACCGAATCAATGCAATGCGAGCGGCGAGCAGCAAGAGAGCTGAAGAGAGTAAAAAGATGCGCATGATTTCAATCCGAAAAGGAAGGCGGCGCCGTCGCTGTCAACTTGGCTGGGGCTTGGAATTAACGTAGGCCCAGCCTTGAGTGATGGTACTGCGGTGAGTCGAGGGACACTGAAACGAACGGATGACCACAGCAACAAGCAGCACTTTGTTCGATATTGTCATTGGCGGCAACATGAAGTGGCAAGATGTTGGCTTGTGCCGGTCATCAGTGAGAAGAACCGTGGTATTGTACTTCGGCGCTGGTGCCGCTCCTTCCTGAAATAGTGGTGCGGCACCATTGAGCAATAGTTGGCATACGATGGCTGGAGGAAGGGATATCTAGTGATTCAAGGCACGGACGAATTTTCAGGATGCATTTGCCTTTGGCGATGTCTCTCACACGAAAATGGGCCTGCGCAGCATGGCTTAACGACGGTGCATCGCTCGCTGAGCCATTGAGCCCAAAAGCTCGTTCATCTACTGTCGCCATCGTGTAAGTCACATATGACGGAATCCTTGCGCGGCCCTAACTAGCCGCGATCTGGTTCTTGTTGGGGCATCTGCCGTCTTGGCGAGTTGGGGCGTTTTTTCTCAGGTCAGAGATAGAGATGAGAAGGAGAACCATGAGCTGAAGGACGTAACACAAATGGCAAGCAGTGATAACATGCCGTTGGTGCCCATCGAGAATGATAGGATATCTTGGGTGGTCTCTTGTCTTGTCTTTTCTTCCCTCTTCTCGCAATTTGCGGGTTGTCTCACCTGTTCCTGTTGCTCGTTCCTGAGTTGCGACCGTAGGCACTGCTCGTGCCCTTCCCTTAGACTGGAAGGTCCAGGCGTTTGACTGGGGTAGTGGCGAGCAACATCGTCTGGCTCGCTGAAAGTTTTAGGGTAAGTTTTGGTCCCTCCCGACATCGGGAAGTTGCCTGTCTAAGGCGGTCGAGCAACATATGCAAGCTGTGAATCAAACCGACTAAGGCATCCGGCCTACGCATGAGAATGTTGGGCAATCAAGGCCAGCGCGCCATTGATGACCACGTATGGCAATGCGTCACAAGTTGGATCACGACTGGTAGAAGCTTCTTCCGCTGTGAGCATTGTGGATCTCGTAGGGATTGAACACCACTTGGTGCCTTGCACGAAGCACGGGAAATTGCTGACTTGAGTCGCATCGATGGAGCCTAGACTGGTCTTCGCGCGGTGACATTGACGATGGAGGATGTTGTCCTACGGTCACGATGATTGTGCTAGACAGAATATGTTGAAAATAGCCACGGCTACGTCGAGGGGTCGTTATCTCGTCCTCTTGCTTCCCTTTGAATCTGAACACAATCTCACTAGTAATAGGAACTGAGGCTTGCTAGAGGGCGCTTCTAAGTGGTATTGTGGCATACAGCCACCATATTGCCGAGTGTCATCGTGTGTACTCTTCGCACGTGCTAGGTCCTAGGTATTTGAAGACTATTATAATAGTAGCATTCCTATATTTAACGATTAATGGAATTTGAGAAATGTATAGCAATCGCTTAAATCTATTAAGTTAAAATGCTATAAAATGGTGATATTTAAACCAGGTTCATTTCTAGGACATCCTCTAGTCTGAACTGCCGTCGGGGTATTACTAAGGATCGACAATAATACATAACATGTCTTCGCACTACCCCAGATCATGTACCGAATAAAAAATGACGGCAGGTGATAATATTTGTAATCACGGCTATTATTAAAAGGTTTATTATCAGACCGGTCTTCCAGCTAAACTGTCACTTCACACTTGGACTTCCCGCACTCAACAATTCTCAATCAGGTCAAGGAAACTTGATAGCAAACTTAAGAATGATATGATCCTTGTGGCTCCAACATGCCAGCCTGCTAGCCTGGTTTATTTCAATTTGAACTCCGCATTGGGCTTCACTGCATATAGTCACACCTTTTTATAAAAATATGTACTCGTGAAACTTGGAACACGTCTTTAATTCCATTGGAGAAAGAAAATTCCCCTGCATTACGCCATACTAAAGCGTAACTATATATTGGGTACACAGGAGCTGGGGCGCCCGTGTACAACCACTATCGGAAGCTGATGTGTAATCTTCGAATGTGAGCCCTTCAAATAGAATCGTTATGCCATTCGCCTGCAGGAAAATGTCCCCCCTCTTATTCCCATGCTGACCTCATAACTCTCTTTTAAGCCGCATCAGCTTATCCCCTTGATTGCGAAATACGCCTCAAACAGTGGGGCCTGACGATACATGTAACCCGCGGTGTTACCTCTGCAAAGTGAAGTCCTCGACGACGTGAACTCTCACCATCCGAAGATATCCAATAGTCTGGTTGATCCAGAAGGCGGCCCCACTGTTTGAGGCGTATTTCGCAATCAAGGGGATAACGCCTTAGACGTTGGGCTGGATCTACTGGGATCCTGTATGAGGATTTAGTTTGGTCATTGGGAGGGTGGGCGGGTGTGTAATATGAAGGGATGGCCATTAATCGGGACCGGGACGACGTTCAGCCCGATATCTCTGAACAGGTGAGAATCAACATTTCCTTATTGAGGCCATATGCTCATTTAGAAAGAAGACAGAGTCCGGAACATCCTTGTTTGGATCTTAGGCAGGAAGAGCTACTTCCTTTCTCAGACCACAGACAGCTCTATAAACAGAAGGCAAGTGCTGCTATGCTACCAGGATACATTTCAATAACTAACATAAGATGGACTAGCCTTCACGAAAGAAGTATACCTACCGCTGGCAGTGCTGCACATGTGGTCACGCAGGAATGAAAATGACCACAGAAGACTGCCTTGCCTGTGGAGAGACTCGTTGTGCGCACTGCTTAACTCAACGAGTCACGGTACGAGGCCTGGGAGAAACCCCATGATTCTTGGGGGCTCTTTGGGGCATAAGCAGAAATCTTTGGAAGACGTCTCCGAACTTGCGGCCCCGTGCCGCACAAGGACGGAGAGCGGACGGAGCGCAGATGTACGGAGATGTCTGGAGATGGTTTGCTGGCCCCAACTCATTGCCTTTTCGTTCCCCGGTTAATAGCCACCCCTTCCTCAATGTAGTAATGTTTAATTTCACGTTATCATATTCCCTCTAGAAACATATAAGTGTCTTGTACAGGGCACGCGTCTCAGTGAAGCTATTACCTCTGATTTAAGACTACATACGGTGTTCTCCATCCGGTGTCGCCTCGGCTTACTGTGGCGGCGATACCTATGCTTCAGCAGCCCTCTCAATATTTCCCTTATCACGCATAGCGTGTCTAGCCCTGGCATATACGCCGTTCAGGAAGAGCTTCACCATTGCCACATATCTCCCTTTGAAGACCCTATCTAACGTGATATACACAATTGCCTGGATCGCGAGCAGACACACAATAAGCGTCGCTGGCGTTTCTGGCAAAGGCAATATCTCTGCCCTTGTACTCATAAATCCCGCCACAAGTGTGAAAGGGAGTGAGTGCTAACACTGTTAGTAGGTAAACTGATGGTACGGAGCAATAACCTACAAAGGTTACCCAGGTAAGAATCTTGACATCCTTCGCAGTTGCCGATTGTAGGATCGCCATCTGGTTACTCTCGAACGTGAGACGGCGATTTAGCTTTCCGTTATGTTAGTTCATCTTGACCCCAAAGTCCAAGTAGTTATCGTCATCGTCGTCAGTAGGGGTGGTTTCATAAGGAATGCTCCTCACCTCGTTGGTAGTACGTGTCAGCTCTTTGGCGACCATGTCCAACTTCCTCAACATGCTGGACATCTGTTCGAAGTTCTTCATGATTATGTTTATTCGAAGTTTGTTTCTACCCGTCATGTCCCAAGGCTTTCCTGGAGCGCGGAAATAGCACATATCGCTCTCGGGCGCTGTGAATAAAGCCCAAGCGTTGGTGCAATCATCAAGGCTTCGCCTCAATTTGGCAACCAACTCAGCAACAGAATTGATCCAGGACGAGTAGGACTCTCTTCTAGTACGCCCTTCGTCTTCATGATCGTAGAGACTGCCAACGTGCCGATCTCTCTGTTTTACACATAGTCAGTTGTCGTGTTTCCGATCGTGAATGAGGCTTGACCTACTGTCCGGTCAAAATCTGACAATAGGCGTGTCACCGTATAACGCCACTCTGTGCTGGCCTGTGTGCTGAGCACCTCGAGGACCCTCAGAAAGAACTCGCGCGGCGTCGTATGGGATGAGGCAAGTTGTTTCGAACTGAACGGGTCTAATATGATGCCTGTCTTGTCCAGCGCTTCCCTCTCTTGATCATAATCTCCCTCAATGTCGCCATTTTCATAGTCATCATAGTTATCAAGAAATACGTACGCAGCCCAAGTGCGATGGTCTTGCCCTATTACGAGGCAAGACAGCTCGGCCTGATAAATGTATTCGCATGGTAGGGACGCAGAGTCAACGTCGGTTCGAAGGGAGTCTCGCATGAATCCGATGTCCTGTGTGTCCCTTAGTCCTCTTCTATCGAGAGGCTGTACGCCTTTGAGGGCATTTCTGAGCCCGTAAAATGGCAAATGAAACGACATCCTGAATATGCGGGGGCCGTCGGGCTTTGCAGAATGTCAGTGTGCTTGGCAATCACCTTCTGGGCAAAACGATGTACTATATGGCATAATACAACGATCACTTACAAGTATAGTAAGGTCAAAAGATGCCTTGAACGAAAGATGGTTGGATACGAACGACCGCATTGCTACGGCTTGAATAGGCGACACTGTTGCTGCAATGGACCAAACCACCGACTCATCTATATTTATAACGAATCTGATAACGCGTTAGTAACATCTAAAACCGGGTTCTAAAAAAACTAACACCACTCGTCTTTCCGCATCCGGGAGGTCGTCTGCCTGTGCCTCACTACCGGTTATCCCGCGTCTCGGTGTTGTGAACTGTGGCCCAGATGTAGTGGCATGTCCGGTAGAGCCCGAGGCGAAACGCTTCAAATGGAATCGCTGTCAGACATTAGAGAAAAATGAAAGAAGTGATTTGTAAAGTGTCTGTGATTAGGTGGCAATCTTACGGGTTTCGATAGGACATCGTAAAGCTGGATAGCTGTCAATGGAGACGGCCGTTCTCTTGACCTTCCAGCCGAGTCACAATCATGCACGATAGCTATGGGCTTTCCCTGAAGCTTCTTTCTGAATGCTTCAGACGACTTTACGAAGCGACAAAACGATAATATTGTCTCCGCTGCTTCGTTTGGCTTCTGGCTGGGATCTTCTCCTTCGGCGAAAAGGGTGACTTCGTCTGTTTCCGTTTCGGGATTGACTTCTAGTAATTGATGGATGTAAACTTCGGTTTCTCCGATGAGGGGTTCCCTAGCCTTATCGAACTCAGGATACCATTCGTGATGGTCCGACTCGTCCAAGGTCCCTTCTGGACTGGGCCGCATACTGACCGCCAGGCCAGGGGAATGTGACCAGCTAAGCCTCCTTTAAACAGAAATCATGCGCAGTGCGAAAATTGGGATTTCGGTTATCATAAACCAGAATCAAGGAAAGAAATGCTTGCTATATATATACTGAATCGATGAATGTGTACTTCGAGTCTACTGAAGGCATCATCCGAATAACTCCTGGTCATACAACTCAGCATTGCTATTAACCCAACGAATAACTTTAGTACATACATGATCTCTCGAAAGATAATCTACTTCACAGGAAACTGAATAGGATTACATCACTGCGATTGGCGGTATCAGAAGTCCTACCATCCTTGAATGCCTCACCGATCGAACGCGTGGCATCTTGGAATTCGACCTTGTAAGAGGAGTGGCAGCAGACGAAGATCTGCTTTGAAGTAGCAGTCTACAACCAGCCAGGTGGCTTTGAGTTGCCTTTTGGACCACTCATATGCCACGTGCAATGATGAAGGGACGGGCCGGTATGCCACTCATGAGAATGCTGTGCCATATCAAGTATGCCTTCATTGGCCTGGTACTTTGAATCATAGTATAGTGAAGCGAGATCACCAGATAGCTTTGGGCATTATTCAAACCCAACCTCATATAAGTCAGGTGGACTCATAGATAAATAAAGAACAAGTAGACATATGAGGATGGCAGCAGGCTCCGTGGCATTAGGACCAAAGCGATGGTGGCATGGTACTACCTGTAAATCGCATCGCGCCTTCTGGCATCATCACCATCGCCCAAAGTACCTCTTTGGCCATTCGAAAACACTCATAGCTGCACCAACGAAGTGCTGTTTCCTGTAAACTGCGCTGCTTGGCATTGAGTGGGCGATATCGGGCCATGGGATTGTCCTGCATAGAAGAGCAGAACCACCAATTGCGTCCCAGCAGATGTATTAGCGTACGGAGACTTATCAATGATCTGGGGGAGTTGGGTCACCGGCCAATAGCCTCGATAGGCCCAGCAACCTTGTTTGTTGCGTCTGCAGTTGATTGATTGACTGGGAGTACCGTATTCCCAGTGGGTAATCGTGCATGAAAGTCACCCATTAGAAATCACTCAAGCAGCTTGTAGGGCAGTAGGTAAGTATCATACTTACGTGACCAGGTGCAGGCAGTCCGAACAACTGGGCTCAGCACGCTTATGCATATGTGTATGCACCCCATCTACTCGGGACCAATCGATTTAGTTATTAGTGGGATGGAGGATTTCTTAAATGATCTCGAAGTAAATAAGGATTTAGGTATTTATCTGTGCAGTATTCGTCTTTTACTAAAGGGATAGTCCATATATTTATGAATTGTATTGACAAGCGTCATAAACTGTATCCTATCTGCTATACTGCCAATTGCTCGTTGCCTATCGCAAGCTACGTTTCCTCATACTGGCCAATAGGCCGACGAAGCGCCTGACGTACATGTGTGCCTTGTGTATATTTCTTCGCAATTGATAACAGAAGCCCTGAATCGCGATATCTGCAGATGTCCGAGGACTTGTTGCCAATGGCGTCGGAGCGTAGCTGGAAGGGAGAACACACACTAGCAAAAACACTATGGAGAGAAGCCAAGGCAGAAAATGTTCCTTTGGTCCGTTGGCGCCCAACTCAGGCGGCCAAGGCAACCACTTGCAGACAGACCGCTATCATGCAAGGCTGCACGCAACATTTGACACGAGATGTCCTGATCGATGAGGCTCTGTAATCTTCAATAGACGCCGGGCACGTATTCCGATCTCTAGGTGGTTTTGCGATCAACAACAGGGAAAAGGACGTTGCAGCAGCACAGCCCAACAAATATAACTCCTGGTTTAAGAGGATCCGAACAGTCTCAGCGCCCAAAGGCGTACAAAGAGAGCTGCTGCCAACAGCCAAAATACACAGGCGATGTATCTTTAGTACCCTCATGTAGCGAATAGTTGGTCAAGATCAAGAGTTTCGCTGCGATTCATGATGCAATCGTTTAGATCGGCAGCATAAACGTTCCTAGCCAGACAAGATGATCCACGCATCACCCAATATGGTCGTCTGCCCCTAGCTATTGGTACATTGACTTTCAAGATGCAGAACTGCAGATAGGAAGAGCAGCTCACAAGTATTATGCCAGAAGTCAATGCCAGAGGGGCTGAAATGGAAAAGGGAGCAAAAGAGATAACACGAGGTTGGCCCGGCGTCAGGTTCAAACCATAAGAAAAACCATTCTACAAACACAAGCCTCCAAGTTGCTTGATCTACCTGCTCATACGCTGGGTAAGAAATCACCAACAACCAATTGAGCGAATGAACCTTGGCTGGCGATTGGAAGAGGAATACTCCATTTGGAAGTATGCGACACCATCCTCCTGGTGTTCGAGGGTCGCAGCCCTACCCCTCCCCCATTTCCCGTCGCTCACTCAAATATTGCGAAAGGATCACACCCGTTGCATAAGTAGATAGCTGCCCGCAAATTCAAGAGCACAGAAGATAGGTAACCTAGAATATGCTGCAGCCGCATTCCAAAACCTCCAATACAATACGACACCCTTCCAAAGAAAGAGGGATCGCTACAACAACCCACTTACAGCCTGCTTGGTGTGGCACTTATATCTAAATTGCCGCCCCCTCTCTGTAGTCTTACACAGGTAGATATATGACCCTTAATCCAGCCGCAGTGTTACTGGGCGTTACGAAGTGGCAGTGCAATGCATTGCTATTGCCGGTGAACGATTTGCAAGCTTGCTACAGGCCGGCCAGATAGTGGTGTGATGCCGCCTTGTTCGAGAATCAGCGATATGGATCTGTTTGACATCAGCTGCAACGAATGATGCAACGCCGGGTGGTCTTGGGCGGAGCACAATGATATTGCCAGATGTTCGCCCGGCATTGCTGAACACTCGCAGGGCCATCGGGACAAGACGGTCATGGCTTTGGCTGCGAAGAAGATTCAGCTTTCAGAGTTGGGCCGAGACGGAAGTTGAGGACCGGTATCACACACGCGTTATCTTAGGCAGAAAGGGACTTCGCGCTGTAACGTCACATGAAGTGTAATATATACCTTGCTGAGTTTCCGAGTGAAAAAGGCTATGGTAGGTAGATGTAGTTAGGAGAGAGGTGCGAGTGAAGGCACATCTGATTTCCATCTCTCTACTCAATATAGAAGTAGCGTACGCAGAGATCCATGTGATGATATTGGATTTCATGAGGGACGAGGATAGGAGTACGAAGGAGACTTACAGCTAACGCAACGTGAACGTTTTTCGATGTCAAAATAAGGGATATCATGAATCAGGGTCTGGAATCCTACAATGTAGACCCAGCCTCGCTCCAGACGAAGTCTCGAGGCCAGCCGGTTAGGGTACTTACTGCCCAGAGGGTAAGCTGTCTTGATGATGCCAAGAGGGAGAAGAACAAGAATATAACTGCCAAGTCTTCAGAGAAAGCTTGAGTAGGTGTCAGATTTGATCATCGATGCACAGTGAAGGGCTGGCGTCTACATGTAGCTGTGCTGTTGTTGTCAGCTTATATGTGAAGATAAATGTATGATAGTGGGGTTGCGCTTGTTAGCAAGCACGTCTTTGTCTTCGCGCTTGGCACTTGGGGCCCTGCATGCGCTAAGAAGCCCCATCGAAATTTCACAGATAAGGCATTGGGATTGCCCTTGCGCCTGAACCAATTAATAATTCTCCTACATCGGCGCCGCCCAGATTACAATTACGGCGAAAGCGCGCACATCTCCCATTACACCTGCCGCCCAAGAACCATTGAACTCCTCTGGCTTTACCCTCGATTGGACCTGCCTCCAACCTCTCCTAGTCGACCGCGGAAACGAGAATACATCCAACATCTAGTCGACGGTTAATCGTTCCTTGCACCAACCGCAGCCAAAGACGAGTGGGAGCGGGGCAGGTACAATGGCGGACGCAGCTGCCGATATGGACGAGAGAGGCGGCTCGCTCGATACGGCCAAGGATCTGTTCGCTGGAGCCACTGGAGGTGTTGCGCAGGTGCTCATAGGTTAGTCACATATACATTGTGTCAATTGAGGGGCATACAAAGACCGCGACAGCAAAAAAGCGGCTGCCTTCTGGGGATTGCTATGGGCTGTTAATCGCGTGCGACAAAGCTTTGCACAAAACCACGAGCCTTGGACATCTAGTTTACGCCAATGCTTTGGCTCTTGTTCTCGCTGGGAGAACACTCGCGAACCCTGGACTAACCCCTCATTTCTCAGGCCAACCGTTCGATATCGTCAAGGTCCGCTTGCAAACCACCACCCAGTACAAATCCGCCCTCGACGCTGCGACCTCGATCTACACGCGCGAAGGTCCTAAGGCTTTCTACAAGGGAACTCTGACGCCGCTAATCGGTATCGGCGCATGCGTGTCGATCCAGTTTGGTGCTTTTGGCTATGCGAAGCGTTACTTCGAGACCGCCAATGAGGCTGCCGGGAAGAAAGATCTGAGCTATACCCAGTACTACGCGGCAGGTGCCTTCGCCGGTCTCGCCAACTCGGCTCTCTCGGGCCCCATCGAGCATGTGCGCATCCGGTTGCAGACCCAGCCTCATGGTGAGGGCCGCCTGTACTCGGGCCCCCTTGACTGTGTGCGCAAGCTCACAGCGCACCAGGGTGTGCTGGGCGGCGTGTACCGCGGCGAAGCCGTGACGCTGATGCGTGAGGCTCAAGCCTATGGTATGTGGTTCATGTCTTTTGAGTGGATGATGAACGCACATGCGGCGCGCAACAACATCGACCGCAAGGAGGTTCCTAGCTACATGGTCGCTTGGTACGGTGGTCTGGCCGGCGAGGCCCTCTGGTTGGGAAGCTACCCCTTCGATGTCATCAAGAGCAAGATGCAGACCGATGGCTTCGGCAAGGACCAGAAGTACAAGACCATGCGCGACTGCTTCGCGCAGACCTGGAGGGCTGAGGGCATGCGCGGGTTCTGGAAGGGACTCGCGCCAACCTTGCTGAGGGCCATGCCTGTGAGTGCGGGTACCTTTGCTGTGGTGGAGATGACCATGCGCGCTATTAGCTAGAAATAGCTAATTGGCATGTGTTTACACCCAATGATCTCTATGATAGACTGGATTTGGTCTATGGTAGCATACAAGAGTATGTGGTCATAGCCATCCTTTTCGTTTTCTCAACGAGCGTTCTAGAGTTGAAATCGTTTCGTTTCATGGCAATCATAGACATGGGGTCTTTTTGGGTATCAATACCTGGAGAAGTCATACCAGAACACGGATATCGAAAAAGCCTTCCCCTTCAATCTTCTTCATGTTGGCTGTTTTCTATCGAGTTGAGGTAAACCGGAAGGCGGTACCACGAGTCGGCAGAGCACTTACTTGAGGCTTTGGCACGAGACATGGTAGACCTTCAGGGTATTCCAGCTTATGTAGTTTTTGTTCTATAAACCAGCAGGTTTCCTCGTGTCATTCGAGGTGGCGCGGCGATTCGTAGAATCCATTAAATGGGTTGAACCAGGCAGCAAATTGTAGATTTTCCATGCTTTGTCTTGCCAGGGGTCCCGGCGCCGCCCCCCCCAACTCTAAGCATGCTGGGATGGGCTTTCATAGCTGGGCCTTCTTGATATCGCATCCATCCCAGTTCTAACGAGATCGCAAGTGTCTTCTCATATAAGTGTCTTGCAAACGTTTGGGCAGTGTTGAAAAGCTTTCCCTGGCGCCCCTCGCCGAGAGGTTGACGCGGAAGGTATTGCTATGAATTGATCCAGAGTGCGTACGTATTCAACAACGGGAACTTGATTGTATTCGAATACCCTCAAGAGCCATGACCACGATCTCAAGTCGACTTGTCTTTCTTAGTCAAATCATACTCCAAAACATCCTCCGACCTGATCATAGCTTTACTACAGGAGCATCAATATCTTCCTGAGGGCAAGAAGCTGCCGCGAAAGCACTACACATATTCTAGAACACTGCTAAGCTTCGCACCATGATCTTCTGCGTCACGCAATAAGCACAACGGGTCTGCCCACAGCTGACACAATCCTCGGTCGTCATTTTCATACCACAATGGCCACACGCGCAACACTCCCACCTCCAGGTATACCGCCCTTTTCGGGGAGCCTAGATCCATACTGTCAATTAGTTATACGAACGGAATTCTCGACAGTACGGTACTGACTAGAGTCTTGCCCCCCTTCATAGTCAATGAAGCAAGTAACAACTCAGACGTGCTGTATTCTTCAGCTTCTTTCATTATAGGATCGATGTCACCCAGTAAGTCTTGGTGCGTTGTGTAGTCGAGTGAGTCTCTGCAAGTCATCGTCGGTCTTCGATTGTGGCAAATAGGGAACTGGTTTCTTTTGAATTTAAAGGAAAAAGATTGGCGACGCTTAAGGATTGGGACAGCTCCACCGATAATTGGTAAGTCGGGTTCAGTCATCTCGTATTGCTATCAACCGCTTGCTTCCTCGTACCGGCTTTCTCCCGGGTGCGAAGAATCGTCACCTTGTCTCAACCAAAAACCCTAGCTCTTATAACACGTTCATGATCCGAGCCATCCCAGCCCCGTTCGTCCTACTGACGAATCCTGGTCAGCCTGCCAGAAGGTGGTCTCGAATTAAAAGACCGTAGTATCGCAGGATGCAAGGTTTGGATGCAGTGTTCGTGGGCTAGACCGGTAGCTTCATTGCTCCTAGTTACTCCCTGCGTGTCTGACCTTCCACGAACATTGATCTCAAATATAAGTAGACACTACCTATTTCTCGTTATTCTACCAGTTAAAGGTTAAAGATAAGAGAGGGGCCAGTACCTGTGTGCACCTAAGTGATCCATCTACTGGTATATGAGGTAGCCAAGTTCGACACCAGCCTTTTACGAAAATGCGGTGTCGGATCAACCAGCAGCGGTGAAAAACAGGCAGACGTCATTGCGCCAGAGTTGAGAACAGAGTGCATTTAGTACTACAGCTACTATGCATCAGGTGTACCGAAAAAGTTGCATGCCCGCCATCTCGGCCGTATTGGTTAATATGCCAGTAAGAGAGGGTGTAGATATATTCAATAATCTTTAAGTATAGGCGTATACTTCACTCAAATGTCCCCATCTCCTATCCTGAACAAGGAGCGCTGTACTCGTCGGGTCGTACATTGTAAAGAGGCACAGCTGTATTAGGCATGGGATCGATGTTCAGGGTAATGAACGAGTAGCGATCCGTTGCTGGAGTGGATGAATGAATTTATAAGACATTCAGATAGTTTCGAAGATAGTGAGCTACTGTTATGGGCATTGTCAAAATGCGACGCCTAGTATGGCCAAGTAAGACTGTACCATTAACCCTAGAGCTGTATGTGACCACCCGTCCACACCTCTCCCTCAGAGGCTAGAGTGAATGGAAATGTATTAGAGGCGTAGGTCAATTGTTCGGATCGGCGCCCGGACGGTTTGGCGCCCATGATGTCGTCGTACCTTCAACTATATGAAAACGCCTTCTTTAGCTACACGCCCCAACATTACGTTCGTTTACGACACGACAAAGCACCCCTCAAAAAGCGTTGGATTATGCAGGAAAATGTTATACTATATACATGCAGGGAATGATTATAATTCGAGTTACTCGCCACAAGCTGTTTCTACTCGTGTACACCCAAACGCTGACCTGGCCATCCTGGTCGACAGCAAATCAATCATACGGATCCGGATCGGAGCTGAGCTGGATCTCCCTCAACAGTAAACTGCCGATAAAAAAACGGGATAAGTTATTATCCAGAACAACGGCGATGTCAGAATTCCTGGGATAATCCCTTAGCCGTGAGTACTGTACCTTCGAGAGAGGGCACGGTGTCGAGGCCAATCAGAGATTCAGATATATTTACGCCCTTTATACCGGTAGTGCCGCTGTTGTGGTACTGGACTGAAGGGTAAGATCACATTGTTTCCCCTTCATTATTATCTGAATTGACCACTGCGCAAACACTCTTATCTTGCATATATGGACAGGGGGTATACAGTACGAGTGAAAAAGGGGCTATCCCCTTGATTGCCAACTACGCTTTTTAGAGTGGGAATATCTTCTAGACGAATCAGAATGTCAGATATGCTTGGATGGTGAAAGTTAACGACGTCGGGAGCATATAATTCGCTCTGGTAACAACACAACTTGAAGTACACGTTCTCCCCATGCTTGAAAACGAAGTTGGCAATAAAAAAAGTGAGACAGACATGGAATAGGATGTCCGGTGAATTTCCGGTTACACGATGGACAGATAACGTGTTGCCACTATCCGCTAATCGCGACTGACACTCAGTACGGCTGCGCCTATCCGGCCCCAACTTCAACCTAGATCCTGACCTCAATTCAAACCTCAATACATGTGACATATACAGTTTTCGTCTTCTCCATTCTTCTGAAATTGTTTGTTAGTGTGCCGGGCTCTCAATGTCTCGGGTGGAAGCTGTCATCGGTGCCACTACATCCAGTCATCACGCGAGCTGCAAGCGCCGACCTTATCCGTGACAGAACAGGTGATTGAGTCATAGGCTTGACTACGCTGCTGGTGACGGTATCAATTATCATCAATGACATCCCTTCCCATCTCGAGCTACATGAAAGAGATGTTACCGACGACACTAGTGCGAGCACATCTGCGGAGGCGTTGTTAACGAACTTCTACCTCTTCTTGGTCCCACCGGCCGCCGTTGTGCATCATGCCCAACTTCTTCGCTCTTCGACCTTCGCCGCTCACTGTTGGTGAAATTTGACATTTGCGCCTGGTTCGGTATCGCTCTTGCTTACGTTATCGCTCACACTGCTGATCACATATCTGTGCCGCTCGGTATGCTTCTTGTCGTCCTCGACATGTTTCCGTTCCACTTCACCCATCATCCTATTGGTTTTAGAGGCGGGACCTTGCCCAACGCCAACGACATTGATATCGACCGTTGCAAGGCTCGCACTTTTGGATGCGGCTGAACGTGTGCTACTTTCTTTTGCAATCGGTCAAACATCAGATCCTCGTGCCGAATCTGCGCTACATGCATACGATATAAAAAGAGCTGTACCTGTCGGTAACGACTTAGATTGTGGCTGACCGACGTGGGTGGGTTGTACTGCCTACTGCCGTGGCGTGTGGGGTAGGTCAATTTTATGCGTTGTAATAGGTAGCTAGCCACCTTTATTGCGTGTCATCTCTGGTGACGACCAGATCTGAACCAGAGCGTAGTGCCATCCAGCCAAGACTCTTCTTTGGCTGATGGAATGCCATTTGCTCATTCCGATAGTGTTAACAGATTGTTGGGCATGACTCCATAGTTCAAGCATTTGAGCCTCATCTAAACAGACACAGGTAATTGGCAGAAATAATGAGGGGGAAATCAAATAGAAACGAAGCAGTTGACGGTTGAGCAAATGGCGCTTTTCAATATAACCACGTAACTTCGAATAACCATCTTTATCTCCGGGCATTAGTCTTCCGTTACAAGTGCCCTTGAACTACCACACAGCAGGCCCGACAAGCCATAAGTGATGAACTGGGAAATCAAGAGGATGTCATTGGTGGGAATTGGAAGTGAGTACCATCATATCACAGCCCGACGGCCATTCTTAATCATATCCGCCGCCCTCTCCGCCACCGCATACACCACCGACTGCGTATTCCCCAACGGCTGCAGCGGAAACACACTCGCATCCACCACCCTTACATTCCTTGTCCCGTACACCCGCAGCTCATGATCCACCACCCCGCCCTTCTCCCGCGGCAGCATAGCGCAGGACCCCGTGGGATGCATAATCGAGATCAACCGCCTCTTCACAATCTCCTTCGCGTTCTCCACCGTATCCGCCACCAAATCGGGCGGGATCCGAGCCCCGCCGCTCTTAAGCGAAGACCGCAACGGCTCGGCCGCGACGATCTTCTCGACGAACTGGACGTGCCGGGCCATGACCTCGAGGTCGAGCGGGTGGCTCATGTACCGCGGGTCCACGGTCGGCTTGTCCCGGATATGGGGCGAGACGATGTGGACCGATCCCCGCGAGGCCGGGTGGTTGAGGCACGTCAGCACGGTCGCGTAGTTCAGGGGCTCGCTCGGGACGACCAGCGAGGCCATGCTGTCCGGGTGCAGGGGCACCGTGATCTGGCCCGGGAACAGGAGGTACTGGGCCGTCGGCTCGTCGGGCGGCTCGATGAAGGAGCGGAGCACTTGGTATTCCTCTTCCTCCTTCCCGGTGCCGAGGAGGTGCGTGTCCAGCAGCGCCTTCTTCTCGCTCGGGGACATGAGGGCGCCGTCGTCGCCCACCATCGGCATGTAGGCCGTGGCGATGTTGCTTTGGCCCAGGGGCCCGTCGCCGTTGGTCGTGCGGTAGAGCTCCATGAGCTGACCCAGGACGGCCGGGTCCCGGGCCATGTCGCCTGATGGGACGTCGTCGCGAACTTCGTAGCACTGTGTGGCGATGGCGTGGTCCTGCAGGCGCTCGCCCACGCCGGGGTTGTCGACTAGGACCTCGATGCCATGACTTTCCAGCAAGTCTTTCTGACCGATGCCCGAGAGCTCCAGGAGCTGTGGGGACTGCAAGGCACCGGCCGACAGGATGACCTCGGACTTGACAGGGATGGTGGTCTCTTCGACACCGCCGTCCTTGGATTGCAGGTCAACGACGACACCCTTGGCGACTAGCGAGCCACTTGTATCATCTCGCTCAAACAGTATGCGCTTCACCGTAGCGTCCGTCATGACGGCCAGATTGGATCTCTGGCGGACCTGGGGCCCGAGATACGCCGTAGTCGCGCTGCTCCTCGTGTGGTCCTTGGGGTCGATGCTAGCCGGGCTCTGGAACGCGCCAATCGCCTTGCCGGTGCGGGGGTCCGCCGTGAGCTTGTGGCCGAGGTTCGCAAACGTCTCCATCCACGCCTGGTTGAAGGGCTCGGTGTAGCCCTCGGAAAAGGAGACCTGGACGGGGCCGTCGCCGTTGCTGCTGAAGTCGTGGGGGCTGTCCAGCACCGCCAGCTTTTTGGCCGCCTCCGAGGGCGCGTGGATGGTGCAGGCCCCCTTGAAGTAGGGCGCCAGGTCGTCGTAGCTCCAGCCCGGGTTGCCCAGCTTCGCCCACGCGTCCAGGCTGGCCCGCGACGGATGGAGCCACATCATGAAGTTGATGCTGGAGCAGCCGCCGAGACCACGGCCTCGTGGGTGGGGGATTAAGCGGCCATTCAGGTGTTCCTGTTAATGGGGGTTATTAGCTATTCATTGTTCTTCATCACTTCAACTCCCATCTTTCTCCATCTCATCCCATCTCCCAAGCAGGTAAGTAGCATTTACTGACCTGGGGAACCGTCCGGAAGTTCCAGTCATATTCCGGATTGCCAAACTGCCCGACCAAGCCTCCCGGCATGGACACGAGCGGGTCGCCACTATGATCGGCGCCGGCTTCAATCACCAGGACCCGGACGGTCTCATCTTCCGAGAGACGAGAGGCGACCGCGAGTCCCGCGGTACCGCCGCCGACTATGATGTAGTCGAACTGAGGCGGGGTTGTCGTCATGTTGGTCATTTGCTCATCCAATGTCGACTACTTTCAAGGGAAAAAAGTGATCGAGATATTTTCCTTCCGAAAGAGATACAGCGAAGCAAAGGACGATCGAGGGGGCCCGAAGGCAAACGGCGTTTTAAACCCAACAGCAAACATGCCCCTTCAGATGGTCACACATGTCCTTTCGACGCATGATTGCCACGGTGGGAAAGTACCCAATAGGCCATGGGGATAGAGTATCGTGATAGGCTGTTGAAGAGAGATGGTAGTTTCAACGCTGGATACGAAAGCGGGATCCTACGTTGATCGGGATCTTACATGCATGAACAAATAGGACCGAGTATCCTGGTTGGGGAAGCCTGGGGGCCTGGTGCATTTGAGCCTACCTTAGTGCTGACAGACCCGATTTCCCAATAAGAATGGATATGCCCATGTTAAAAACGCGCTGTTGGTGATCAAGTCATATGATCTGCATCTTCACCTTCATCACGTCCAGTGCAAATCTGTCCGCAAAAGTTGCCAATGTCATGCTTCCAACAGGCAGGTTACCAGTATCACTATTTTCCTCCTTCGTGATCACTTCGAAGTTTGCCCCTCTTTAAAGCTGACATACAGCAGCCTCTAAGCTAGCAATGTTCTTCGGATCGGCCAATGAGAGCTGGGCCCGGGCCCAGATAGACGCCGGCCTCCTCTCCATGTGCCCACTTGTGCGGGGTGGAGAAGTAAGTGCTTACTAGGCAGATGGCACGTCGTTCCTGATATATGTTAAAGGAAGGAGTAATGTTGGATGTCGGTAGGTTACCGAAATCAGCCCTGTCGTATTAAAGGTCCCGAGCCTTCGCGATGCGACGTGCGGGTGAGAGTAGCTGACCAAACAGCCTCGAGGGGGGGTTCTAGGCATATGGTCTTTGCATTGCGGTAAATGCCAAGAAGAGGCTAGCCTATTGCATCTGCCTTGGCCTGCATCGTTGGCGAGGGGGTTGGGGGCCAAACCGGAAGATTCTCTGGTGAAGAAAGAAGAACACAGGCACCCATCGCCACACTGACGCATCAAACCCGAAGAAAAAGCAATGCCCGCGCAGCTGCCTGACCATTTCGTAATAAATCACCATCGACGTTCATATTCGGAAGCGAGTTCAAGACCATTACCAACACCGGGTTTCCGGACATAAGCAGGACCGGACATGAGGAAATACACACGGCGGTGTCCCAAGGAACAGGAACGACCAGGGCAGCGGTGCCAGGTCTTTCAGGCATGGTATATAGGGCCGCAATGACCCTCGTGATTGTCGTATTTACTCTGTGGTCAGTGAGTTGCTCCATGTCACGATATGATATGCCATAGAGGTCAGTCATGAGGATGATCGATTAAGCCACCTTCTTCAGGAAAAAATACAGTATATCATATTCACAAGAATAAGAAGTGCCTTTCCCCATGCGTTCGTCCCTAAGGCCAGGGGTGTCAAAGCCCTTCCCATCGAGATTTGCATATTCAAGGGCCAACGCCACCACGAGGTCGCCCCGATCCAAATCATTCGCACGTATCATCGATTCATCTCTCATGCCGAGAAAGAAAAGTCGAAATCAAAGAAAGCTTGCTTAATCCCAAACGCCCTTTTCTCCTTCAAAGGCCTCGTAATCTTACACGTCTTGTGGTGGGTAAAGTCCTGTCCGCTGAATCACCAATGGCCGACGTCCTAATCGGCAGGTGAGTAGCGAGCGCCCATACCCCAGAACTGCTCGGCATAGAAGGTGCCAGCAGCGGGCTTCTTCCACATGTCGTTGAAAGCCGTGAACAGGATGCAGTCGGCCGGGTTGGAAGTGAACGAGCTCTTGATGGAGGCGATGGCGGTAGCCTGGGTGTCCATCCCAGGGACCGCGGCACCATTGGCAGTGCCCTTCCAGGGCCAGCCAGTCTCCGTTACGACGATGCGCTTCTTAGGGTCGCTCAGCTTCTGGCGGATTTGGCCAACAGTGGATGTGATGAAGCTACCAGCTTTGGCAGAAGGAGTGTTCGGGTCGAAGAAAGGATGGACGTTGACGGCGCAGTAGTCAGAAGCATCGCATAGCTCCGGGTGAGCTATGACAGCGACGAACGTGTCGACGGTGACAACGGGACCATTGTAGCCCTTAGCGCGCAAGGCGGACCGTGTCTGTTCGATAGCACCCACCATTTGGCCCACCTGAGCTTGGCCATTGTTGACTAACTCGTTGCCAACACTGACTGTATCAACAATGCTCCAGTCGTTCTTGACACCAGAAGCCATGGCAGAAACAGCTTGAGGAATGCTGCTAATATCAAAGATGCCGAGCATGAGTTTGTTGCCATACTTCTTTGCTGCGGCATAGCCAGAAGCGACCTGATCGCAATCGACACCGTAGAGGCGAATAACCCCATGATCCTTAGCGAAGAGGGCAAAGTCGGCATCAACCTCAGCAGCAGACTTGCAACCACCTGCTCCCTTGTATGGTGAATAGGTGATACCGTGAAGGGCGCTGTCCTCACTGGTCGGAGGCGCGGCAGCGGTCGAACTCTTAGGAGGAGGCGCTGCCGGGCTAGCTGCACTTGGCTGAGGAGCAGGCTGAACTGAAGTCGAAGGCTTGGGGGCCGGCGGAGGTGCAGGGGCTGATGAAGCTGCCGGGGCAGGTGCAGGCGGCTGGGGTTGGGGAGCCTGAGGAGCAGGGGACGCGGGCACCGCAGCAGGAGGCACGACCGGGGGAGCAACCGGGGGAGCAGTCGGGTTGACTACGACAGTCTCAGTGGCAGTGCGAACAGGGTTGCCAAACTGATCGACATAGACGACAACCTCGGGAATTTCGGTAGGCTTGGCGAATTTGGGATCAGTGACGGTGACCTTGTCGCGTTTGGGGACGAAAGCCCGACGGTGATGGACATCGCGAGGGTGGCCATGACGTCCTACACAATATATGGTCAGCCCACGCCCAATAGTACACAGGTTCTCAATGGCGGACCAGGAACCGCAAGAGATCGAGGGCTGGGAACTTACTCGGCTGCGCAACCGACAGCTGCAACAAGGATGAAGCAGCAACAAATGCTTGGATCTTCATGGTGTAAGAGATACTGGGATGAAATCTTTCAGAAAAACGAGTGTTTGCTTCTTGGATTTTCCTCTCTTTGCTCTCCTTCTATTCCCGGGACGCGAACAACAAGGATACTTGACCGGGGGTCTTCAAGAAGTAGTAGAAAACGAGTGACTGCAGTTGATTGGCTTTGGTGGCCATCAATTAGCGAGCGGAAAGAGACAGAGAGGCCAAGGAGGACACTCAGGACAATAGGATAGCGAGTGTCATGAAAGGAGCGACGACAAAAAGGAAAGACAAGTACATGAAAGCGAGTGACAAAACCAGAAAGGGTCGCGAAGCCAAAGACGTCAAACGAGGTCCATCAGTCGAGGGCAAGAGGGAACAAAAAAGAAAAATAGCGAGACAACAAAGGTTGATGAAGGGGGATTTGTCAAGATGGGTATTGTTGCCAGAGACCAAGAATCAGGTCAATGGAACGGAACGTCTCTCTAGGTCTAGGCTGCTGTAACAGTGGCAGTTGCCGCAACAGCAGCTACGACGACAACAATAGGAAGAATGCAATTTCCCATTTGCGGGTAGGAATCAAATGTGTCGAGATGCAAGAATGGTGGCTTTCAAGGGAGATGGGACGCGTGAGACAAAAGTGAAAATGGTACGATTTAGAAGAGTCCCTTCCCTAGAATTGGAAAATAGGTGCATACTTACCTGGCAGATGGAAGTAATTCCCTGCACGAAGATGAGGGTGATCTAGTTGTGAAAATTTTAGGAAATTACCCAAGAGATTGAATGCATGGAAACGAGTGTGATGATGAGAATTCTCTGAATCGATGTGAACAATACCACGGTCTCGTCAAGTAGACGTGAGAGGAGTCAGTGAATAAAAAGTCAGGGCTTCCTCACTACATCAGATGGAAGGGTGCTCAGTCTGATCGATTGCCTCTCGAGGGTAAGTCAACATGGGAAGGTACGGCCCACAGGATGGATGTGCTTACCACTTTGAGTACCTGAACTCAACTTTGGAACATTGTAAGTCTTGATATCCTCACTGCCACCCCACGCGTACGTGTCTGGCCTCTCGGTTTTATCTTCACTGTTTGATGGATACATTGATGTACCGTACCTGATAGACTGAACTGTAAGTCGTAAACATCTGTACCTGCACCCATCAAGAGCCTGCTTGCACTCACCACCCCCATCAAACACCTCATGAGACTCCCAAGCAGTATGCACTGTAGAATTAGTTATTATATATGGACGCTATACGATGCGTATCCCTTGACGTAGTCTATCATAACCATACCACACATCGCTTGTACGCGCTGCAGCAGTAGTCGTAGTATAAATAGTAGCACCCGTTCAAGTTGCTACATACCTATGCCCTGGGTCTTTCTTCATTCGTTGGAATATCGTAAAACAACAACAAACATCATCCCCCGCTCATTGCTCATTTGCTCATGGGTTCACCGAAGACTGGCGGTTCGTCTTGCGGGTCATCACCTTGGTGATGGCGTGTCGGATCGTGACACCGGCCTTCTCAATCTCCTTCTTCGAGAGGCCAGACGTGACGCAGACCTTCAGGGCCGGCTGGATGTACCACGTTCCATCCAGAGGGGCGCCTGAGCTCTGTCTTGCCGGCAGACTCTTCAACTTCGTAATCATGACGCCGTTGTTCAATGTCTGCAAAGAAGTCAGTTTCACGTTGCATAAATATCAAGGGTATCGTTTCCAGCTTACCTCCTCAACGCAGTCCTGAAGAATGCGCTCTTGGTCATCAGGGGTAAGTCCACGGGCCTGCACAACCTCGGGCTTAAGCACAATAATCATGATAGGGTTCTCGGGGATGCTGGTGCAGACGACCCAGTCGCTGCGGGGGTCCAGCTGCGCGCGCATGGCCTTGATGTTCTCGCGGAGGTGGGTCAGCAGCTCGGGGTTGGACTGGAGCATGTTCAGGGTCTCGCTGGCGGTGACGGCCAACATGGCGGGGAGGGCGGCAGAGAAGGTGTACGAGGCGGCGTTGATACGCTGGTGATCTACCACATCCTTGTTGGCGCAGCAGAAACCACCACCGGCGCAGAGGGGGCCGGCCAGAGATCCAGTAATCATGTCGATTTGCGAAGCATCCACGTTCTGGGCCTCGGTGAGACCACGTCCAGTGCGACCCAAAACACCAAAAGACCAAGTTTCATCCAGGCAGATACGGAACTTGTACTTGGACTTGAGTTCGACCTATGGCACACACATTGTCAGTCAATTCCATTCGACACGTCCAAAGAAGACGGGCTCCTTACCAGCTTGGGAAGGTTAACAGAGTCACCAGTCAGCTCGTACAAGCCCTCGGCAACAACAAAGCGTCGGGTAAGCTTCTTCTTAGCCTGCTGCTGGACGACCTTCTGCATCTGTCTCTCGAGATCCTCCATGTCATTGTGGTTGTACCAGACGATGTTGCTCCTAGAGGCCTCGAGGCCCTTGCGGATCGAGTAGTTGACCATTTTGTCGGCAATGATGATGTCGCCGCGCTTGCAGAAAGCCGGGATGACGCTGGAGACGGTGGAGAAGGCCTGTGCATAGACGATGCAGCTTTGGGTGCCCAGATACGTAGCAATGTCGGATTCGGTCTTCATGTGGACATCTTGGGTACCGTAAAACTGCGGGGGACCGCAGGGGCCGACACCGTACGTCTGCAGGGTCTGGATGGCCTTTTCCTTGACCTGTTCGTTCGCATTGAAGTTGTAGAAGTTGTACGAGGCGAGGTTGGTAACTGTCTTGCCGTTGGAGAGCTTCGTCTTCGGGCCCGTGGGTCTGCAATGCAGGGACTAAGTGTCAGCGCATGTTGATTTTCTAGGAACAGCAAAAGGGGCAAGTATTTCTTTCTTGCTACGTACCCGACAATAACGGGCAGGCTGTCGGACTCAGCCTTCTCAATGGCCGTTTGTGCAGGCACGAGGGGCTCCGGCTCCCAGTCTCTAACCAGTTCGTCGATCTCATCCTCGCGAAGCTTGACGTAGTTGGGGCCGTGGGTGGCATACGAAGGGGAGAGCAGATATCGGACGAAGAATATGACGAGAACCAACTCAATGGCAGATCGCACAGGGTCATTCTGGTAGCTGGACTGGATGTATCGAATCAAGATCTCGCTACCGGGAATCTTTTGGAAGACGTGCGACACTTGGTCAAGCGACGCCATGAGGCGGGCTTGCGCCTCGTGCAGGTCCATGGCTGGGGCTGTACGAAGGGTGAGGTCAGGGAAGGAGGGTGTTCAGTCGTGATCTATCGGGCCATTCAGATCGGTCTGTCGGTCAATGGGTCTCGATGGGTGATGTGTAATGAACAACGAGCGAAGGTAGGAAGAGGGAAAGCAACCTCCTACTTGCAGTACAGCTGTCAGTCTCCTTGATTATGTGATGCGCGCCTAATAATGCACGAAGGCGACTGGAAATTGCTTTGGTTGTTGAAACCGCCCACTAATCAACAAATCCTTGTCCCAGGGTCTCCGTCCTCGACCCTTTCCCAAAAATCAATGCGACCCGACGCGATCGGATTGCCGGAAAGCTGGTGTTTTTGCGCTACAGACAGGGATGAGTAGCGCTAACTCAACTAACGTGATGGATGCTAGCCCACTAAAATCAGCTGTCATCAACTGCCTGCAGTTCCCGCTGTCAAAAAGCATCGTGGCCTCCTCCAATTCATCAATTCCGTCCATCAATCCTCTATTTTCTGATTACTCATCCTTCGCATGACTTCACCCTCCTGTTAAGACGTAGCTACATTTTGGTGATGGCCCGTGTAGCTGGATAAGTAATGGGGGAAGCTGCACGTATAGTGCATGTAGTCTGTCTAGTACGATCAATTTGATGTTCCCATTATATCGCCGATGCCGTCGGAAGATGTAATTGCAAGGTAAGGGATGAAGAACAATTGCGGTACAGGTATTGTAAATTATCCGAACATTTGAGGAGACCGAGCCGGAATTGGATCCGTCCTATAGCTATTAGAATCATATCGGCACCGCCGAACCGATAGCCAACGATGCCATCCTTTATCTGCTTTCAGTATCATACTGGCAAACACCATCAAACCTAGAATCAAACTGAATGCAGGAAAATGCCCAAATCGAAACTGTCATAGAAGCTTTTCTCTACAGGTTCCGTATCCCCTTCTTTCGCATCCCGAACCAGGACCGAGAACCGAACCACATCGCGGCACGCCTTCATCCTCAGCGCGAAGAGCGGCAAGTCCCTGCCGTCGACGACCTCGCTGACCCCGACGTCGCAGCCGAACGTCCGGGGGAGCGCGTCGGAGTAGCGCCCCCTCCAATCCAGCTTCTCGTTCTCCCGATGGTCGCGGTCCCACCGCTGGTTGGACGCCGCCAGATCTCCCTCGCTGAAAAAAGGCCCGTAGTGCTTGATCAGTGCGCCCTTGATATCCTCAAGATGCGCGAACCCTTGTCTCTTTATCTCGACGGAGAGCCCGTCAGAAGCCCGCACCACCCTGCCGATGGAGAGGGGGTGGTCATTGTCTTTCCTACGCAACAACATATTATTGGCTTGGGGTGGTGTCCCCGGCCGACAGAGGAAAATACCGAGATCGTATTCTGCGCCGTTGGCTGTGACTAGGGAGGTGAGGGCGTTGAGGCCCGCGACAGGCCGGTGAAAATGGACAATCTCTTGGTCCCAAGTCCCCGACACAGTCCGCTCGAAGAGTTTCTGCAGTCCAGTGCTGCCGATGCTCTCCAAAAGTCGCAGGCAGCGTGGCGATGCTTGCACCAGATTCAAAAGGTCGTCGGGGGCCACGTGCTCAAACAGCACCAGGAGGACCTCTGTCGGAAGTTTTGGAAAATCCATGATGGAATATCGGGACGAAATAGGGAATGTGAGGTGCCGAGACTGTACAGGATGGTTTCAGATTTGGTGTCTTTGGGCAGGTGGATGAGCGCGCAATGTATACTGGTGGAATTTGATGCTCCAACATTCATCAGAGATAGCCCAAGGTGAGTGAGGTATGGAAATATATAATACCATGCCTTGAGGCAGAGCTCGAGGCTTTTCTGACTGTAGGATCTGTCACTCGAGACATTAAGTTTTACCTTTAACTTCCCCATTCTTCTTCTTCTTGTTCTTCTTCTTGTTCTTCTTCTTGTTCTTCTTCTTGTTCTTCTTCTTGACTACAACCACTCGAAATTCGAACTTAAAACAACAACAACCCAGGAAATACCTGGGTCTGCCAAAGGTTCACTATTTACCTGGCTATCATATGGCATATTCGATAAAGGCAGGCACTCCAAGACAAGCCGTGATATCAACAGTGGTTTGTCAGCGAGTGAATGGGACGGTGATGGTAGTAGTAAATGATTTCGAACTTGATTTTCGCTTAATGCGATGTAAGCTTATAAGAAGCTGTGTCTAAACGCCAAGTAGCCATCGCGTAGCGCCTATTGAAACAGTGCCCCCTTTCTCTGGGAGCGTATGCACTAGCAAACCCACCAAGAACCATGATATATATAATGAATAACCATGCCATAATCCCTAATCCTAGGAGGCATCTGAAGAGTATCGGGGTGTGGCACACATAAAAGGCATAAACAATTGCAGACCACGTATTCCAGCAATGTCTGTGTCTAAGCCCTTTATTTTCCATGAACTAACCGTTTATCCCATGAACTAACCGTTTATTCCATGAACTAACCGTTTACCTTACGCCCTTCGTTACGCCGTTTTCTAGTACGTTATAGCTTATGAATTCTAGCTGGTGAAGTCTTCCCGGTAGGCACAGTCTATGAAGCCTGTCCTGCAAAGTCCTCGTTTCCAGCATAGTAGCTCAGATCCTTTCGCCCACTGTAGTCCTTCGTGATCGGCTCCAGCATACCAGCTGCTGCAGCGAAGAAACCCAGGTAAGTCTTGCTGGGCGACAGCACGCGACTCAGGTACTCCGGGTGGAACTGGACACCGACGAACCAAGGGTGGTCCTTGACCTCAATGATCTCCATGCGCTCGCCCTTCTCGTCCTTACCAACAAAAGTAAGACCGGCCTTCTCAATGGAGTCGATCATTGCAGGGTTGACCTCGTATCGGTGTCGGTGGCGCTCCCAGATCTCCGGGAGGTCGCCGTACAGGGCACGGAACTTAGACCATTCGGTACCGGGCTGGAAGATGGTCTGGCGCTTTCCGAGACGCATGGTACCACCCAGCTTATCCTTGTCGAGCTCAGGCATGTTGACCACCACCTTGTTCTCGCACTCCGGCTGCAGCTCCTCGCTGCCAGCACCACTCACGCCGCATACATTGCGGGCGTACTCGATGACAGCCAGCTGCATACCCAAGCAGATTCCGAGGTAGGGGACGTTCTTGGTACGTGCGTAGTTGATGGCCTTGATCATACCCTCTGTTCCGCGGTCGCCGAAGCCACCCGGTACCAAGATACCGTTCGCTGTGCAGACGTCATGCCAGGCCTTGTGGTAATCGACCAGCTTGGTGTCTTTGGCGTTCTCCTCGAGGTTGGAAGCATCCACCCAGATCAGGTTGAGCTTCTTTCTGCAGTGCAAGGCGGCGTGCTCGAGCGACTTGCCAACGCTCATATAGGCGTCGTGGAGCGTGGTATATTTACCAACAAGGGCGATCGATACCGTCTCGTAGATATGGTCTTGACTGGTGGCCAGTTCAACCCACTCCTTCCAGATGTGCTTTCCTTGTGATACCAAGCTGGGGTTTCTGGGGATCTGATCGAGCTGGAAGAGACGTCCGATAGTAGTCAGGAGCTTTTGGTCATTAAGAAGAAGAGGCACTCGGTAAGTCGTCGAGACGTTGTGGACTGCGATGACTTGGTCGACATCAACTTGGCACATGTCGGCCACCTTCCGGATAGTGTTCGGCTCGAGAGGGATCTCGCAACGACAGGCGATAAGATCCGGGTTGAGACCCTCCTGTCGGGAGTCCTTGACAGCTCGCTGTGTGGGCTTCGTCTTCTGCTCACCCTGAGGTCCTGGAGGAATCACAGGCACGTGCGAAACGTGGATCTGCAGGAAGTTGCCCTTTCCAACCCGTCGTTGGAGCTGGGTCATGGCATGGATGAAGGGAGCGTTCTCAATGTCTCCCACGGTACCACCTTATGAGATGTAAGCTACATGGTCGTATCTGTAAGATGGGCGGGGGCGCTTACCTAGCTCGATAACACAGACATCGGGTGTGGCCCCGTTCTCATTGACAGGCATGCGTGCAACGCGCTCAACCCAGTCCTGGATTGCGTTGGTGAGATGCGGCACACTAGTCGCTTGTTAATCACCAAATGACACCCAGGGCGCGGGGACATATCATGCACACTTACATCTGGACGGTCTTGCCAAGGTAGTCGCCACGACGCTCGCGCTCGATCACGTGCTGGTAGATTTTACCAGTGGTGATGTTGTGCTCGCGAGTCAGAGTGACACCGAGATATCTCTCACTGGAGCCGAGATCCAGGTCGACCTCACCACCATCGTCAAGTACGTAGACCTCGCCATGCCTGCAAGGTCAGCGAAATGCTAGGGGGTCGCCGGATTTGAGACGACTCACTCGATGGGTGACATGGTACCGGCATCGATGTTCATGTACGGGTCGATCTTGATGTAGGTGACATTGAGGCCGGTGGTCTTCAGGAGCAAACCGGTGCTAGACGCGATAATGCCCTTTCCCACACCGGAGATGACACCTGATCATGTCCATGTCAGCTCATCCTCTTTTTGTCTGCCATGTTGACGTCGTCGCAACTTCTTTTGCTCAACGCTCGTGCCGCGAAGTCGCCCCCACCAAAAAGTCAAAAGGCACAAACAGAAAATTGAGGGGCAGCCGTGACAACGAATGGAAGTTTGCAGACTTACCACCAGATACCAGAACGTACTTCATCTTGAATGACCGTCGACGCAATGGCCCAGAATGAATTGATGATTCTGTATATACCCAATGCCAGGTACTCTTGTACCAATAACTATGGGAGACGGTGAACGAAAGAGAAAAGTTCACGATAAGTCGGCAGAAAAAAGAACAAGTGCAGGATTATGCAGCTGCCCCACCATGAAAGCTGCCTGGAACGGCTTGGACGCTATAGCTGGTTAAGGTAGGCGGTGTAAGTTCAGCTCTAAGCGACCGCTGGAATAAACCGTTTACTGCCCACAGGTAGTAGCAACCTATCCACGTTAATTATTCCACTTACTCCTTATTATAATAGTGGAATAAACGAAATAGTTAACTATTACCTGCTGTAATAAGCGTTCAACTGGAATAATAGCGTCTCGATCTGTTGGGCTTGGCCGGTTTGTTCTCGCAGGGGCTTAAGCTCCTACATTAGCATTAAAGTTAGCCCAGGCAAGCCCCACCAGCTACTAACGGCGAGCCGTTGCAGTATTCTGCTAGAGGGACGAGTACCACTTACTTGTCAAGGACCAAACCACATAAAAGAAGAACAAGTCACATGGACATATTCCCCGGGCAAATGGCTGGTTTTATATATTCGTCTGCCGTACTTTCGTGCGCAGGTTTCATAAACCAATGACTCAATGTTAATGGTTCGGTGCAGTACTAGGTTTGCTCAATGTGCTATCAAGAGGAACTACGCAAAAGTGAGCAGTTTGTCGAAATTAGTGATTGGCTGGCCAAACTTCTTAGAATGTGTTTCGCCTGTCACCATTGACGCAATATCCAGAGCACCGGGTTTCTCATTGAATTTTGATTCGTTGCCAAGACACGAAAGCCGGGACTTGCCGTGGGCGTGTTCTGCCCGAGATGCGGGAAACCTAAACCCAAAAACTACAGGTATCTACTTCCACGATATTGGGTTATTGCACTCAGTACCTGCAAAACTCTCTGCCTTACCCGACTAGGTTGCAACTTACATGGAAGCTAGATGAGAAGTAAGGGGAAACAATCTTTTCCTCCCTTTGGGTGACTCAAGGTAAAAACAAGCTGTTCGAACAGGAAACAGCGTGGCAATCTGGTGGGTCCCTTTTGCTCAACTTTGGCGTATGTACTACAATAACCTAGATTCCCAGACCCTCACACGCGATTGGCCAAAACCCTACCTGACAGCAGTTCAGGAGAAGGGGAAAACATGTTTCTAGTAGCAATCGTGAAGGCCTCGTCATGGTGCTTTGGGACGTTGAACTCGCAGGCCGTAGCCCCTGTGTGGGGCAATCAAGGAGCTATGTAGATAGTTGCCTACAGAACGATCAAGTTCTTGCGGGCAAAGACCCGACTAATAGTAATACCAAGTATCCAGAGAACTCCTTGGTATGCAGAGAGGACGTGTAATATAGTAGGTATTCTTACACCCGAGTCTCCTTATCAGCAGCTATTCTTTTCAGGCCTCTTGACAGCCCCTTGGCAGCCAACATATGCCTTGATAACTCAATTTCGGTCCAAATACAAATGTTGATAGATTGCATGTCATGTCCTCATAAGGGTACTGGATCTCCTTTCCGGGCAGGATCAGACGCCAACTACATCTTACTCATACCAGAACTGCTGTTTGCTAAGTCTCCTCCAAGTAATAAGGAGGACTAGCAACCAACCTCCTTTAATCAGCCCTCGTCCTGATCAAAGTGCATGTAGTCGTCCGATTGAATATTAAATAATTAGGTCAAGGACGTCAGGGAGTACCCAAAATACTACAAAAGCCATCAGCTGTTGTTCACTACTACATTCAATACATCGCCAGAATTGTTTTGAATCCAGTTTCCCCTTTCCTCTTATTATCCTATAAAATGTCGGCTTCAGAGCACGCAAATGACGGCCTGGTCTCAGTCTTGGACAATAAACAGAATAAAAAGATATCTCACCATGCAGTCGTCTCCTAAACCCAACGCCCAAAACTCTCCTCGTCCTCCCCCGCGAAGCAGCATCTTCAGGATAATGCAAAAAGCGATCCTGCACGAGCTCGACGTAACCGAACGCCTCCTTCGCTCCAACTTAGGCGGTTCCATCTTCGTCTTCCTAGGCGGCCTCCTAGCCCCCCTCCTCCGCGCTGCGTCCCCCTCGCTACCCGTCGCTATTGAAGCCACCCTGCAAATCCTCGCCGTAGGGTTCATTTGCAGCTACGCCTTCGAGATATGCAACCAGACCACCTCCCCCGAAGAAGACGCCGTCAACAAACCCTACCGCCCCATCCCCGCCGGCCTCCTCACCATCCGCCAAGCTCGGTTCCGCTGGTTCCTTTCCTGGCTCCTCTCGCCCTTAGCTCTGTACCACTTCCACGGCGCCTGGGCCGCGACGCACATGCTCGAGTTCGAGGCTCTGGTCGCCTTCTGCTACGTCTGGCCTCGGTGGTTTTCCTGGTTCATGCGGAACCTGTTCGTCTCCCTCATCTACCTAATCCAAGCCCGCATTCTCAACGTCGTGCTTGGCGCCACCGTGTCGGACTGGAACCTCAGTCTCTACATCGACCTCGCAGTCTCCGCGTGGGCCATGGGCACTGTCCACGTCCAAGAATTCCACGACCTCGAGGGCGATCGGAAGAGCGATCGCAAGACCCTGCCCATGCTGCTGTCGCCACGTGGGCTGCGGTTGCTGCGTGCGGGCACGTCGATCTACATGGTGGCGTTCGGCGCCGCGCTCGCCTTGGCCGGGTTCCAGAAAATGAACCGAGTCAACATCTTGATTGGGCCGATGTCTGCGTTGCAGCTGACGGCATCTGTTACTCTGGCCTATAAGGTCTGGGCGTCCACGGGCCCCGAAATGGACAAGGCCACCTTTTACCATTGGTACTACATCCCGGTTTTCATGATCTTGCTCTCACTGCCTCTGGTCATTGAGTAGATAGTCCTTGGGCGCAATAGATGGAGATTTATATACCAAAGAATATCGTAACTAGGGTAACAGTACGGAAACAATAGAACGGTGATATCTGAGATGGTGTTTGATCCGAAATATCCGGCGGTGTGTCGTATCAGATTCCAAGTCCTGAATAATAGCAATGAATATAGAACACATAGAGTTAAGAATTAGTGTGGATTACCTGAAATAGGACATACCTAATTTTACTTGAGTAATACGAATCTGGGGGACTGTTATTCCTCGGTGACGTGGGGAGGGAAAGTTAGGGGTTCATAATATTTGCAACCACCAGTCACCCTGACCCCTGAATTCAGTCCAACATACTGAAAAGCTCCAATCTCCGTCCATAGAGAACAATAACCTAAAGCCAAAGTGAAATAATACAGACAGAATTCCCGGCCTTTCAGAAATTAGCGATACAAGTACTTTTCACGCATACGTGACTGCCCACCAGGCTGAAATCGTCTCTGGCCTCGACGCCGGTTACATCACCAAGACCCTCCTCCAGCACTTGCACCCCACCGCCAATCTAGCCCCGGGGACTAGCCCCTCAGACACGGGCCTCAAGCTCTGCCTGCAGAGCGCCGCGATGCCGCGGCGTCGCACATCGATATGGGCCTCCTAACGTTTGACTCATACGACGTGCCCTACCTTGAGCTGGCCCGAGAATATATCCTCGTCTTCTGCAGATGGCGGGGAAGGCAAAGAACAAGTCATGAAGTGGACCCCTGTCGAGCCCAAGGGGGCTGCGTCTTCGTCAAAGTGGGAGACGCGCTGCAGACCGCGTCCAGGGGGTGCTGTACTCGCCCCTGCACCACGGGCCGAGTCCCCAGGGGACTCCTAGGGTGGCTTACTTCCTGCGGCCGGAGGAGGAGAAGCAGGAGGAAAAGACTTTAGACTTTTCTAGCTACGTTGGCTGAGTTCTCGATGTTACAGAGGCGTGGGTGAATAGTTGGCTTGTTTGTTGGTTCAGGGTGTTGTTGTAGGAAGAATCTGGCAGAGGTTTCCATTGACATTAGCTGGCCTTCAACAGGCTCTTGGAATACCATTCATGTTGTTTTCATGCACTGCTACGATGCGTTTTTTCGAGACAAGTTTTGCATTTGACTGGACAGTGTCCGGTGGATAACCAGGGGTTAGATTAGCGATTCGAGCCACCTACAGCAAATACTTTCGTTCGCAAAGTCAGCCCATCACAGGTGACCTTCAAGCTCTCGCTGGCGCTGGTGGCAACATAACGACATGGCGCTCGGTACAGTCACGCCACTCACAGGCAACGGGAATAAAATGGAACATTCGCATTGTGATTCTCTTGATCTATCAAAGACCTAACCGGGATACAGCGTAACAGCCCACAACGACCCAAGCAAATACCCCTTTCTCACCCCTTTCTCCATCATTAAGGAGCTGACCTCCCTGCATGCCTCGAAACCAGCGTCACCTTCCGAATACACCACAACCCCGGCACCGAGCACCGACTGCAAAACCCGGATCATCCCGAACCCAAAGTTGACCTGCGGCAGCAGGCCCGCCTCAAACGCCTGTAGCCGGGGCCGCCACATCAGTACACGGTGAACGCAGAATCAACGTTCAGATGTTCTCAAAGTTTACTAATTTTAACGCTGGAATAACTGTTGATTCCAGTGTGAACCAACGCTTAATAATTCGGGATCTGTTTATTCCAGTGTACAATCATTCTACAGTTAGGTCGTGCGTTGATCACATCCTGCCTTTTCGCCTACGGTGCTATTGAAGGAAAGCACGAATAAACACTTGCCTCATCGACTTTCCAAAGTGGAAGCACTTTTCTACCACGGGCTGTAATTTTTGACCCCTCACCCAGTCCATCCAACCAGACCCAACAACAACTTATCTGCCACCGCCCGAACAGTCATCATCATGGCAGACCAACCATACGTTGAGGTCTACAAGAAGACGGCGCAGAATTCTGTCCTCAGATGCCCATCTCGCGGTACGTATCATCAGCCACATTTGCCATGACCACACTGACGTGATAGCACATGCAGCCAGATACGATGTCCACACGGTACACTCCATCATCAACTCGGCCCCGCTCGCCCACGTTGGCTTCATCAACCCCGAGACGCTGACGCCCGTCGTGCTCCCGATGATCGCCCGCATTGGCGACTACAAAGCCGACCAAGACTGTGCCTCTGGAAGCAACCAAGCCAACGTTTCTGTTGAGAGCTGCCAAGGCAACGTCTCTGTGGAGAGCTGCCAGGGCAATGCCCACGGAAATGGCCATACCACACCCAATGGTGATGCCATGGACACTGCCGAGGGCGCCGCCGAGGGCGCCGTCGAGGACACTGTCGCTTGCTACCTGCACGGTTCCGCTGCAGCCCGGCTGTTCCGTGAGGGCGACGGCATGGGCAACGGTATCCCAGTCTGCATCGAGGCCACCAAGATTCTGGGCCTGGTGCTGACCCTCACCCCCTTCTCCCACACGTACGACTACCGCTCCGCCATCCTGCACGGACGAGCCACCATCCTCAACCCCGAGAACTCGTCTGCCGATCGTGCCGAGGTGCTGTGGGCGCTCAAGCTGCTCACCGACGGCATCCTTCCGGAGCGCTGGGTCAACTGCCGCACCCCACCGGACGACTTCGAGCTCATGTCCACCAGGATCCTGAAGGTGCGGATCGACAGCGCCAGCGCCAAGGTCCGCAACCACGGCGTCGACGAACAGCCCAAGGACCTGAAGCCCACTGAGAGAGCCAACATTATGCGAACTTGGACCGGCGTGATCCCTCACCTCGAATTACTCGGGGAACCCCAGCCGGCTCGATGCAACATGGTGCGCCACCCGCCCTCCTACATTACGGATCACGTCAAGAAGCACAACGAGGAGGAGCTCGCCCGTAGCCAGCTTGCCCACTAGCTTTGGGACACTCTGTCGTGGCTGATCCTTGGCACCTGGGCACGGTTCTTTAGTCGCTAGTGATGGAAGGAGCAATTAGGTATTAGGTTGGACTTGTATGACTCCGGGGTCTATGGAGGACCCTTGTTCCAGAGGTCGCTCAGGTAGATCAAGACGAGCAGCAGTACCTCCATACTCGCTGTGATGGCCATGCCCCCGATCCAATCCACCGACCTTGGAGGAGAGGAAGAAGCCTTGCACTGCTCTCCTGTACCGAGCACAACAGTGGACGCAAGGATTTAAGTTATTACGCTGGCAACGAGGATTTCGCAGGCAAGGCGTCATAGACTGTGCCTGCCAGGAAGACTTCACTAGCTAGAATCCATAAGTTATAACGTATTAGAAACGTTGGCCCTGGGCGCGGCGCGCCAGGTAGTCTTGCCATTAGTCCATCACCCTCTCGTGCTGTCGTATAAGGAAGTTTCGCAAGGCCGTGGGATCGTACTCGTTTAAGGGTATAAATGGAACACTGCCCACAGTCACAACAGCCTATGTAAATACCATGATTATCCCACTTACCCCCGATGGATATGTGGTTCGAATCTATCTCGTCTAAGATATGCAGTTACTCCACTCTGAGTCGATTGGTCCGGTTGTCTTGCTGGGGCTCGTCGCGATGTCGGCCGTTCTCGCGGGGATCGACGTATGCTACTTCCGCTTACATGCGTGCATCGACAACGCGGACACGGGACATGCGGCAATGGCACTTGACATCGTGATCCGGTATCTCAAGTCCGTACGGAAAGCCGCCGAAGGGAAAGGGGAAGACGGCGGGTCTGCCGTCAAGAAAGCTTGGCGATGTGTCCAAGCGGGTCATGTCTTATCGCAAGAGCTCGGGCGGGCACATGGCGAAGAGGGGTGTCATGCCGATGATGGCAGCGACGACGGCGACGATTGCTGCTTGACAGAGAACGAGGCCAACGTGATCCAGATCCTTCGTCTAAAGTCTCGCGCAGGGCATCGGCTTCACCGCACCAGCCGCGTGCGGATAGGCCGCAAGCTATTGGTCAACTGGCTCTGCCCGATCTGTGGCAGACCAAGCGGCGCCAGGTCGATCTGCTGGATGCTCTGGCAGCGACCCCGCCCTAGATCCGGAGGGGTGAAAGCGACCGGAGCCTCTTGATCCGCGAGCTGAGCTAAAAGGCGAAAATGTTTGGTGCCTTTACCGGCCGGGAAGTGCAAGTGATGAAGGACTGGATCGGCTCGTTGGATGAGGGGCCACAGGAGAAGGGTGCATCGTCCCCCCTAAGCGGCTGGGATTCCAGCCTTCGGAGTATGCATCGGGCGCTCTTGGCGCCGCCTCCAACTGGTGGCTCGAACGGCCTGCATCTGTCTAGCGATTCTGCATTGCAGAATGCCATGCTCTCGCTTTCGTTCGCACACCCCTCTCCGCTGCAGAATAACCTCAGCATTCCTTGCCGAACCACGACCCCGCTCAGCGGTTACATCTGCCGAGTCCTGCGGGTCGAACAGGGGTCAAAGAGCTGTTGGGGATTGCAGCTTATTAGACAGCGACGCCCCAGTTCAATCCGCCAGTCTTATCGACTTCGGCGACGAGATGATCCAACGACAAGGAAGTGACAGTCCTCGTCTAACCTGCTTTGCAGACGTTTGGAAAGCAACGGCGAAGGCGGGCGATAGGAGTGATTCCTCAGGTGATGAATTCTCACCATGGTGCCCTTTGTACGCGCCATGCTGGAGTGGGCAATGCAGCCTGTGGCCTGCCGTGGTTTGTTGCTAGGCCTGGCGCGGTCATTTGTCGACCTCGAGCTTTTGGTCTCGGCGGCGGACGGGTTGTTGTTGGCGGAAGGACAACAGGCTTCGCGGCGCATTGCCGACTGCTAATTGGAACTCCTAAATCCCTGTTTGCAAGAAATTGAAAGTGACGAGCGCCGTGCTGGCGGGATTTCATCCGGGCTACGATCTGGGTTGCACCGAGATTGGAAAACTGTTGGCGGAAGCCCCCTAGCATCCACGGCTCTTTTTAGCAGCGCATCGAGCCCTTAGGCGGCTGGGCCCGTCCTACCCTCAGACAAGGATGAAGGTTCCTTGGAACAGCATTGTTGACGCGGCGAATAGAGGAGGCCATTTCAGCGTTGGAAATAAAAGTACTATGCTCGTGTTTTATATCAATGTTATTTACCGGGACCTACAATCAAAATGAGGGAGTCAGACAGTGCTGAGTGCTGTTTTGGCCATGCCAGGAGAAGTGTAGTTGGGCGCTGCCATTCTTAGCTTACCCGCTATGCTGCATGAACCATCTACCTAGATCTATCCTGTCGCTGACAATAACCATCCACCACATACCTTGTGATATCTACCATCCTAAATGTACAATTAATGGCTAAGAGAATGTTGATAGAAAATAATATTTTTCATGAGTTCAACTAAAAGGCAATGGTGATGCGTTATTTGCAAAGCTGAACGCGGAGAATCTGTGCCGACAGCGCGCACTGATTGAGAAATGTCTAACCTTCCTCAGCCCCCACGTTTGGCATTTGAGGGGATAAACCTACAGGTCGGCACCCTATTGCCGCCCGCCGCGTGCGATCGAATGGCACCGTCCCAGGAGAAACCAGACACCCGGGGATCGGGGGAGTCATGCTTCCAAATACCCATTTACGGCATCAAGCATGCATAATCCCATGCGTTGGCCGAAGTCATGCAAGGCAGTTGTCGACCCTCGGATGCAAAGTCTTTGCCATATAGAATAAAGTTTGGGTGGCTGTTTTAAAACAATCCGATTGCCATAATGCTTCCCATCACTTGCTCCCTTGCATTTCTTGTTCGTATTCACGACAGAATGGCATCTGCTATGGAGGAAACCACCTGCCAAGATGGAAATTCCTGTGCTCGACTCGATTCGAGTCGGGAGGCCGGAGCCCACTCCCATCCAATGGAAACTGGTCCGGAATAAGCTCAGGAAAGGCAGAGCTGAAATTTGGCCCGAAGGATCATGAGATTTGTTCAAAACCCAGCCGCTCCCCTGAATCAGAAGTCGGGCCAGGCTGTTCAGCACGTCGTCCCAAATTGCCCGCCCGGAAGAAGCGGTGATTGGCGGTCTAGTCATACATACACACAGAGTCTACCCCCTCAGTCTGGGCCCTTCGTTTCGTTGCCGCTCGACGTGCATCTAAATAGACAACATTTCAAATCCATTGACAGCTTTTTTCCCATCTTGGCAAACGAGACTGTAGCCACCGAACGGCGGAAAATGTCGCCATCATGGTCTTTCTGAGCTTCTTCGTTCCAGCAACATGCCCTACACAGGACCCCAAGGAAACTTCACAGAATGGCAAGACTACCTGGCTGAGAACGGTGGCATCACCGAATTGGCCATCATATGGACATTCACCGGCGTCGCCTTCATCTTTGCCTCGGCCCGGTGGTATGTGCGAGGTTGGATGCAGCGGAAGCTGTGGAGCGACGACTACCTGATCGCCGTTTCTGTTGTAAGTTACGCCCCCGGCGGATCCTTTGAACCTTCTCTCTGGCATGGTCATCCATCTCGATACTTTCAAGAAAATGGTATGGCTGACACTGTAATATTTCCGACTGCGAACAGGCCACGGGCATCATCGCCTGCGCCCTCACCACCGTCTCCGTCTCCAAAGGCATCGGCCGCCACGTCGAGGCCCTCTCCACTGCGCAGCGCATCTCGGCCACGCTGTGGGTGTACGCCGCCTACTGTCCCAGCGTGCTCTCGTTCGGCATGCCCAAGCTGGCCGTCATCGCCCTGCTGGCGCGCCTCCTCGTCCCGAGCCGGCTGCACTTCTGGATCCTGTGGACCATGGGGACCTTGGTCCAGCTCGCGCTGCTGGGCGTCGTCGGGCTGCTCTTCGGCCGGTGCCAGCCCCTCCTCTCCGCCGTGGACGAGTCGATTGCGGGTCATTGCTTGGACACGGAGACTTGGGTGCATTACTGCCTCTTTGCGGCATGTAAGCTTTACTAGCGGCACATGAAAAAGACCAACCCCTAAGCAAGCCAATGCATGTGTTAATCATCCGCATGTAGCATTTTCTGCGTTCGTCGACTTCTACCTCGCTGCGTATCCGTCCATAGTCTTGTACAAGTTACAGATGGCCCGGCGGAAAAAGATCATACTGTCCATTGCTCTTGGACTCGGTGCGATGTGAGTTTCGCATCCTTCTTTCACACGACCCGTGGACATGATCCAACTACGACTAACGATGCATCGAAATGCTCAACAGCTCAGGAGCAGTGGCAATCTACAAGACCATCGTCCTCCTCGCTCTTAGCAATCCCGACTTCACTTGTTCGTAATTCCCCATACCCATCTTCCCTTCCGGGCCCGGGAAGGCAGATAACTCATACATATATCTCTCGTATCAGATGCCACCTCCCGCATAACCATCTGGACACTGTAGGCCTACTCCTTATTCACGAACAGCATGAGCCCCCGAATCCGCATCACCACTCAACTGACGACGACGACATTTAGGATCGAGGGCAATACCATCGTGATCGCCTCGTCGATCCCGGTCTTGCAACCTCTGGTGAACAAGGCCTGCTGCGAAAGGGGCGCCGCGGGACGCCATCACGCCTCGAGGTGGAAATACTACGCGTCGCTGTTCAGTGGCAAGGCCAAGCTGGCGACGGCGGTCCAGCGCCGGATACGCGAGCACGAACAGCTCAGCGACTCGGGGCCGCGGCAGCTAGACTCGGTATGAAGCAATTCAAACTACTTGAACAGTTAGAAACATAGAAGGAGTTCAGTTCTCAACGAGGGGTTCCATGTAGCTCGCCGTGTTGTAGAACAGCCGTGATCGTAAGCAACAGAAGGGGTGTTGTGTAGAACAACGAACCCTGCTCGCTCAGTATATAAAGGGGCCAGGGGCCAGGGCCAGGAAAAGATAATGGACAGAGAACAATACCCCTTATTCTGCTGACGCCATAAAGGAAGAACGAAGAAAGAAGAAAGAAGACCGACAGAGATCAACATGGGTGGCTGCAACGGAAACAAGGTAGCGAGCTGCAGCAGCAGTTCCGCCACGCTAGGCGACCTCTTCTCCTCCCTAAACATCAACATTTCATGGGATATCGGCTCCAATGATACCACCGACAGGGGTCCTCCGCCCGTGGGTTTAGTACGAAAGCTCGCGCACAAGACTCGTGTTTCTCTTCTGATGTTGTCACTGCATCAGTGGATCGTTAAGAACCAACAGGTCTCCCGGAAGAGGGTTCCCTGTACCATCCAGAAGAAGTTGAAAGGCGCCGTGGAGCGGCGCAAAGGTAAGAAGAAGGCTCGGGCTCAGACTCGGCTGGGGTCGCCACTCGTGGGCGGCATCGGCCCATCCCACCTGCACCAGGGCCGCTTGCATGGCATGACCGTGCTGGGAGAAACCCTGATGAACCGACATAGCCGCCATCTCACGTTACCAGAAAGGCAAGGACCTTCGGACGTGGTAGTCTCTTGTAGTCAGCAACAGCAAGCCTTGTCAACAGCAGCAGGAGTTGCGGGTCAGCCACGAGATCTATGGGCGCTGCTCAACTTTCATAGCCGTCGCGGCCTACGACGGCATGGTCACTACCATCGCCACAGGAGGCCTGGGGGCATGCGGTCACATTCTCATCGGTCAAATGGGCGGCATCTCGGGTTCATCGGATTGTCCGAAGGTTTGCTCTCGTATTATGTGAGGTGTTTCAATGTGTGGGTGATGCCGGGTGAGATGGCGTCCCTAGACCCATGGTTGAGGCTCATCTCGCCCTCCCACGCTCTTCCCGACGCATGAGGTGATTGTTACCAATACCCCTAGTTCCTTTATTTCTACCTAGTTGGTCGACCGGTATTGAATTGATACCTTGTACGAAATCCCCCGTAGCTATGTAGCAGTTCATATTGTGATTGGACGTCTTCATCCAAATGAGACATGCCTACATGATACCTTGAGAAACCCATTTGATCGTGTTTGTAGCAAGGTAAAACACGATTTTCATATAATACTATAACATTTCTCGTCCACTATGAGATACAGAACTTTACGTCTCTTCCTAGCCATTACAGTCTACTCGCCCCTGACAGAGAGTCCCGAATTACCCCTAACCAGCCAGCCAGTCCCCGCTCCGGGTCGTCTTACGGCTGGTAGACCGACACATTGTCGATACCGATAGTGTACCCCTCCCAATCGTCCAACGAGTCGAGCTGGAACTGGAGGGTGGTGTGGGCGAAGGTGTCGGCCGAGGCCGGGACCGAGAAGGGGAACGGCCCGTAGCCCTGGGTCCCCTGGCCGTACACGACCGTCTGGAGCAGCTGCTGGCCCTGCGCGGTGACGTAGAGGAACACGGGCTCGCTGTTCTGCTGCCGGTCCACCGTGAAGGTCAGCTCGTAGTTGGCCCCCGGGCACACCGTGATGTCCTGGGACAGGACGGGCCGGTTGAAGCCCCCGTACATGCCGGACGAGATGTTTCTAGAAGCAGGCGCGCGTGTCAGCAATGAATGGCTTCGGACTTGAAAAAGAGAAGAAGAAGAAGAAGAAGAAGAAGAAGAAGAAGAAGAAGAAGAAGAAGAAGAAGAAGGTGGAGGGAAAACACTTACGCTGAATTTCCGCTGTAGTTGATAGTAGTTATTCTATTGGGATCATTGAACCCCTGGCTATCGGGGTTGAACTGCCACGGTGGGGCGTTGCCGGCATCGACCATAGTGTCTATCGAGTTCATCCACCGTTAGCCACGTTATAGTTCATTCATATCAATCGAGGGCGAAAAGGGGAAATCAGATTTGACAACGTACCGAAACCGCCGTTCTTGACCGCGTCCGTCGGGAGACACTGGGGCGGGCCCGTCGGCGTGACCGCATTGGGATCGACGCATTGCCCCTGGAAGCAGTAGCCCGTCGCGCAGACATTGCCGCACGCGCCACAGTTGCGCGGGTGGTTCTTCTTGTTGACGCACGAGTTGCCGCACGTGTCGTCGTCGCAGACGCACTGGGCGCCGCTGCAGTGCGTCTTGTAGGGGCACCGGTTGCCGCACCCCCCGCAGTTCTGGCTGTCGTTCTGCGTGTCGGCCGTGCAGACGCACTGGGCGTTCTGGCAGTGGTACGAGTAGCCCGTGGCGCAGCGGTAGCCGCAGCCGCCGCAGTTGTTGTCGTCGGCGGCGTGGCTCTCGCACTTGCCGTCGCAGAGCGGCTGGATTGTTTTGTCGGGCATTTCGCAGTAGGCGTTGCAGCGCTGGGTGTCGGCCTCGATGAAGGCGTCGGCGCCCTTGTACGTCGTCACGACCCAGTGGTAGAACTGGGCCTCCTTCTCGCACAGGGCGCGCCGGATCGGCGACCAGAACCACGAGTACTGCGGGCAGGCCGTGTCGCGCATGCAGTTGTAGAAGGACGAGTTGCAATCCTCCCACGTGCCCGCCGAGCAGTACTGTTCGTGGCACAGCTCCACCTGCCCGCCCTGGCAGTTGTCGTAGCAGTAGTCGTGCATGTTACAGCAGTGTCCAAAGTTCAGCTGCGGGATCCACGAGTTGGTCGAGCCGGACCCGCACCCGTTGTACTCCATCGGCCGCACGGGGTTTGCTCGTGTCGAAGGTCGTGGCCTCGAAACCAAATTGGTCGGCAACGCGGGGATGCGGGGCAACTGGCCCTTCCGGTAGTCGTCGTGGGTGCCGTCGCGTGCTAGCAGGTTGTTGTTATTGTTGGGCATAGAGGCATAGCGAGCATGTCTCTTGGTCGGTCCCGAGTCCGAGGCCACGACGTTGGGATTGTACCCGGGAGGCGCCGCGTTGGGAATCAACAGGATCATGGTGGTGTCGATGGGGGCCCCAGGGACCAGTTTAGTCTTGATACCATCTTCTGAGACCACCCAAGTGTACTCGTTTTTGGACGCGTCCTTGATCACCATGCGGCCCTCGCAGGAAAAGCCGAAGATGCTGGTGATCAACCCTTGACTGTTGGGGTTCGGTCCCTCAGTACTTTGGCTGGTGGTGTGCATCTCCCCGCTTTCGGGCTCCCACGCAACGTATACCAAGACACCATTTTCGTCCTTGGTAACCAGATCGTAGAATCCAGACGTGGTGTCCTCGGTGAGCTCCTGGAAATGGTAACTTGGGAGGCTGTTGAAGTATGCCTCGTTCGCTGCGCCTTTAGTGGAATCTTCTTTCGCCTGAGGATCCGAGGGTGGTTGGAAGGGGAAGTCGGCTATGGTCAGGTTCTTCATGATTCCGTCCTTGGCGATCAGCTGATCGCCTTGGTGGGTTTGGATCTTGAAGGCCATGTCAAAGTTGCTCGCATCCACCAGGCAGGATGGCGTGGGCGTCTCGGTGATTTCGTAGATCTGGGTGGTGGTGGGCGTAGCTGAGCCCGCCACGGTCTCTGTGAATACCACAGGCAGTTTGATCTCGTAATAGGTGTAGTCTGCCTTGTTAAAGGGTGCGTCTGGGTCGGACTCGGTTGTGGTTGAAGGGGGGATTGATGTAGCCACGGACACCGTGTCTGACGGGGTTGGCTGGGCCACGGCAGTATCTGAGGTCGAGTCTGGTGCATTGGTCTCTGTAGCTGTAGCCGAATCTGTTGCTGTGGCCGAGTCGGTTGCTGCAGTCGCGTCCGATGCATCGGCCCCCGTACCTGTGGCAGTCGAGCCCACTGTTGCTGTCTCCGTAGCTGACGCAGTTGAGTCTGATGTCTCAGTCTCCGTGGCTGTCACAGTCGACGAAGCCGCCGTACTGTCGGATGCTGGATCCGTGGCAGTCGCGTCCGAAGAGGCTGCAGTCGAAGTGGCCCCGTCCGTGCTCGTCGACGCGTCTACAGAAGTAGTACTGAGCTCGATCGAAGTCGAAGAGCCCAACTCAGACAGGATCGCCGTGAGAGTGGCCGTTAGCGACCCGGGTAGATCAGTAGCAGTGAAAGAGGCCGAGGTCCCATCATCGGTGGCCGTCTGCGTCGAACCCGTGCTGGACCCCAGGCCGTCTGTCGACGACGGCAAGGCGGCCGTCTCGGTCGCGGACGAGGAGGAGGTCACAGAGACGACGACCGACCCCGCAGATGAGGGCGAGCCGGAGTCTTTGTCGGTAGTACCAGTAGCTTTGGACGTCGTAGCCGAGCTGGCACCACCACTCGAGGTCGCGGCGGACACCGGGTAAGCCGTGCCCGAGCCCGAGCCCGAAGCCGAGTTGGACGACAGTCCCACGCTCTTGGTATTGTGGCGGCACTTCGATCCCTCGACGCTGCCGACTGTGGCCGCGGTGGCCAACAGCAGGCGCATCAGCACTGTTGAAACGGGGGGCGTTCATCTTTTCTCAACCGGGTGCGGTGGATCAGTCCGAAAGGCAACAAACAAGATGCTCGGCTCAGGAGCGAGTTTCCGACTCGGATGCATGTTTTTATAAGACACAAGCCCAGTCAGTACTGCTTCCCCTTTTGGGGCAATGGCACTACCACTAACGTCGGATACAAGCCCGGCGCGTCTAGAGTGTGGCAATCCCAATGAAAACAAGCACGACAAAAAGCTTAGCCTGCAGAGAGAGATTGGCATTAGGGCTGGATTGCTATCTAGCCTTGTTAACTTGCAGCCTTAACGGGCTGGAGTCTGAATAGTCGGGAACGTGGCGAGCTGAATATGAACGGGACCAACTTGTAAACGCTCGCTTTGATTGGCTGCTGGATTCAGGGGCAACCAGAAAAGGCAACGGTCTCGTCCTTAGCGCCTCAAGCTGTACTGTGGAGACAGCTCTACTTGGTGATCCTACCCGCTTCGGAGAATGGTCCAGAGTGGACTATGCAGGTTCCCCTATGCTAGCTCGTGGCCCTAGCTCTAGCCGTCGATCTTCTGGTCTAGCTTTCATGTTGGAGACTGCAACATGCGGGGATGGATGCAGCCTAGGCCGTTCAGCTGGGACTCAAAGACTATCAATTGCTGTCAACATAATGAAATGTCAGGCCATATGATCAGGATGGTATCCGGAGCAAGAGATCCCGGTTCTGGATAATGCATCATCAAGCCACTGCGGGAATAAACCGGGCAAGCCTCTTTGGAAACAACAGGTTCTATGTTGTTACAGTTCGTGCATTCCGCTGATGCCATGGTGGGTAAATGGAACAATCAAGATAGATTCTACTGTATAATATAGGAAATTACGTTTAGTTCCAGCGCTCACTTGTCATAGTTGACAAGTTGGTAAAGATATCACTCTCATGACATTGGAACAGAAGCTATTCAAATTCGACACGCACTAAATTAGGCACTAGAAAAGATACGATCAGAACCATTATTGCTTGCCATTTAATACCCATTCCCGTCCTGCCTGTCCCTGTAGCTATATCTATCACTTCGCCTGCCTTTTACTTGGCAGTCGTCATCGTGCTAAGTTCCTTAGCAGTGGCGCCTGCCCCGGAGTTCAGCCCTAGATACAGCCGCAACTCGCCCCCAGATCGTGTCCGTCCTGGACACACATGCACTGCTGCCCGCCCTGCGGAGGGAAGCCGTGGCATCCGGCAAAGCAGCACCGCCAGTAGCCCGGCTGGCAGCGGGCGCAGTCCGTGTAGAGCTTGCAGGACTGTGCTCTCGGGTCCACTATGTTCCGTTTCTTGTCAGTCGCGAACTTCCTGTATAGACGCCAGAATTTACGAGAAGTAAATGACTGAGAAGGGGAGTTAAACTTACGGGATCGCAGAACCCGGGCCTCGTCACTTTCCATGGGGGTTGCGGCTACCAAGACCGGTAGACTGAGGAGGCCGGCCAGGGTGAGAAGGATTGTGGGATGCATGTTGCTGGACTGGTATGAGTGATGACACAAAGAGCTTGGATGTTCAAAGATCGCCCGGGTATAGCTAGACTGTGAGATTGTTTGAGTAGATGCAGTTGATTGAAACCTTTGCGAACGCGCGATCCTCTGGCTTTTATACATTTGTATAATGACAGTCAAAATTCACTTTCACCTAATATCGTCGTGTGGCAGTGCCCTTATGCCTCCAGTGATTCGACAACTCGCGATGTCCCTTGAATGCCCGTACGACGTCTTCGTGGCTTACTAACACCGCCCTTGGGAGGCGGTCTTCATGCACCTCGTACCTGGGATACAGCCAATCCTGGGGGCCGAAGGAAGCGGTGGCCCCACATGTCAGCTCTCGGCACCCAAAAGGGGGCGCAGTTCCCCGCGACGAATCGGGCTGTAAGCGGGCGTCCGGTGAGCTCCGTGTGTGGTTCATTCGGTCGGCGACCATCCCTTGTACGTAAGCGGGACCCGGGCTAATAAATTCGGGCACATACAAACACTTTGCTGCATATGCACTGCCAAGCTACGAAGGACAAATGAAACCTGACATTCGCCAACGGAAGGAGATTGAAACTGCACAGTACCCAGTCAATGGCTTCACGCCCACGGCGACTCCGTACGTGGAGGGTTGGAAAGGAGAGCGACTGAGAGAACACCTCTTTGTGATGCTGCAGGCCTTGATCCCTTCCTAAGTAACTATCTGAGTCGAAACTCGATTTGGTGATGATCGACCGTATGTAAGGTCTGTGTTAGCTGGGGTGCATTATCTTCACACCCCAGCTGACACCAACCAATACATTTGGTCCATCATCACCAAACCAAGTTTCGAGCCCTATCATCACTTCGCGTCCTGCTCTGCTAAAGCATCACGCATCCCAATTAGATCCACCGAGGCCCCCCCGAGTTTGCTACCGCTACACAAGCTTTCATTCACGATTTCGATATCAAACCCCCAAAACAACGAGCCAGTTCAAAACACATAGACGTCAACGTCATCCCCCAATCATTAGATCAAGATGAAATCAAAACTCGAACCTCACGATAGCCCCCGGCGTCAACAAATCCCTCAACACATGCTCCGTCAACTGATACAAAAACGGCACGTACCCCAGCCCCCTCAGCCCCCACCGCACCGCCCACGGCATCATCTCGCTCTCGGCGGCGAGTCCCATCATCGCCAGGGGCCCCGCCGTCTCCACGAGCCGCACCCGCTCGTCCAACAACTCCAGGTAGCGCGGGTAGTCGATGCCCCAGCCGAACGTGGCGCCCGTGTGCCGCAGCACGCCGATGAATCCCTGGGCGCGCAAGACGATGGACCCCACGCAGTCGAAGATGATGGAGCCCGAGGCGAACCGTTTGAGCAGGCGGCGCAGGAGGGCGATGCCGTCTTTTTCGGCGAGGTACATGGTCAGGCCCTCCATGATGATCAGCGTGGGCCGGTCGGCGGGTACATCGGCCAGCCAGCCCTCGTCGGCCACCGAGGCCGCGACGAGGCGGTAGTCGACCCCGGGTCCCGAGGGGGAGGGGAGCAGTTGTCGTCGTAGCGCCACGACGTCGGGCAGGTCCAGGTCGACCCAGCAGACGTCGGCGAAGGCGCCCTTGGCGGCCGTGCCCGGTTTGTCCGAACTGGAACCGCCGACGCCGGCTCCTCCTACGCTCCCGCCGCCGCCCCAGCGCAGGCGCAGACAGCGGCTGTCGAGGCCGCAGGCCAGGTGGATCACGGTGGCGCGCGGTTTGCGTTCCAGGAAGGACGCGGCCCAGCGGTCGAGGGTCAGGGCGCGGTTCACGACGGCCGAGGCCGCGAAGGGACCCGGCATGACACCAGAAAAGTCGTAACTGGGGACCTGGTCCAGGACGTGCAGGGCCCATGTGTCGTTGAGGAGGGGTTTCGCCGACTTGGCGTCCTGGGCCCGCGCGCACAGGGTCGAGAGGTTGGTCTGCTGCGCGCCCGTCAAAGTGATTCGCGGCGGTCCTGTCGACGCCTGCGCGCTGGTTACTTGGCGGCCGTTGCCCTTCTCGTCGGGCTGCTTGGGCTTGCTGTCCCCTCCCGAGCTCTTGGTGCTACTTTTGCTACTTTGCGCCATTTCGTGCTTGTCGGAAACCCTTCAAGAAACTTTGAGGCAATGAAAAACGCTCAACCTGATCACGGTCTAGCCTTTTCCTGAGAGGTTGATGTGATTGAAAAACCAAGCTTGAGGCAGCCCACTGTTGTCTCTCACGATCATGTAATATGTGGTTGTCTACGGGCTTTTTTGCTAGAAGTGTGTAAGGGAGCGAAACCGAACAATGGAAGCCCCAGCTATTGCCGGGTGGTTGGCATTGGTGAAGTCATCTGGTGTTTGACTTTCACCAAGGGAGTGTACCGTGACTGCCGTCGGCCGAAACCGAGTACGTCTTCTTGTTTCAGTAACGCCTGCTGCAACCCGAGTCATTGCGCCGCCCAACCAAGGTTCGCATATGGGAGAAGAAGATGGGCTGACACTACCTAAGCCTAGCACTACCGCCACTTTCCGGGTAGGTTTGGTGCGTGTTGAAACACAAATTGATTTCTTTGCAACACATCTCCATGGGAAGAGGACGGTTTCATCAATATCGAAGCCAATAGATCTTGGCAGTCACAATATTTTCAATAATACTCGCCACTTGCCACACGGCATTGCGGGAGAAATCAGTTACCGACGTCGAATTAGTAGTCGGGCTCAACGCAGAAACGCGGAGCCGCTGCCAGACCAAGCCAAACCAAAATGAAAAACCACATGCCAGGCAAGAAGGTGAGCTTGGCACAGAAGCCACAAAAGCTTGCGGGTAATATTAGCTAGCACTGAACTATCATTTGGTCCTGTCACATTCAATTTCCCCCTGAATACGAACAAATGCTCATGCCATCTTCCGCAGCGGCTCCTTGTACGCGTTCGGCAGACCGCTCGTCTCGCCGTGCATCCACTGGAACCAAGGCTCGTAGACCTTGTCCGTCCGCTCAATGACGTTGCCGCTCTTGTACGCGGGCACTTCGTGGTAGAAGTGCGAATCGTAGGCTGTCTCGACGGCCTGGCCGGTCTTAGTGTGCGCCTCGTCCTCGAGGAAGATGTCGTACGCCGACATCATGCACTCCTTCTGCGTCAAGCTATCATGGACAATACAGTCACTGACAAGTACACTTCACGTGATGTCGGGGATTGGGATGAGTGGAAAGAAAGGAGGGAAGAACTTACTGCTCGTCGAGGTAGGCCTCCTTGAAGTCGGGCATGATGCCGGTGTCGTACGCGTTGGGCAGCACGGTGTTGATGGTGATGTTCTCCTTCAGCAGCAACACGGGCGCCATAACGCGGACCCACTGCAGCGCCGCCGCCTTGACGGCGCAGTACTCGGGGAACGTGGGACAAGGGTAAATCGCCACAATACTACCCGTGACCACAATCTTGCCCTTGACCCCGGGCGGGTTATGGCGAGCATAATGCCTGAACAGCTCCGTCCCGTACACTACGCCCTTGAAGTCGGCATCGTCGCAGCCCAGATCGGGACAGGGCGGCACGTCCTCCACAGAAGCCCCGCGCTTGGTTAATCCATAGCGGGACTCCTTGTCGACGATACCCGCGTTGGCGACGAGGGCGTCGACGCGCTGCCACTTGTCCCAGACGGCCTTGAAGACGGCCTTTTGCGAGTCGTACGACTCGGCGTGGCACTCGGCGAACAGTGTCGTCTGGCCCGTCTTGTCCAGCGACTGGGCGAGCGCCTCGCCCTCGGCCACGCGGCGGCCCGTCAGGGCCACTTTGTAGCCGCGGGCGTGCAGCCGATGTGCTAGGTCACGGCCGATTCCGCTCTGTTGCGACGAGCAGGAAGTTAGAAAGGTGGCCGACGAGCGGGTTTGACACGGAAGAGATGGACGGAGGAGCCGGAGACTTACGGTGGCGCCGGTGATAATCACCACCTTTCGCACGTCGACTGCCAAGGAACCCATCTTTGCGCTTGTTTCCCGCGTGCCTAGGAGGTTGAAAGTGTCTAGAGACTTGTAATTATGTTTGGGATACAGGGTAAAACCCGAGTCTTCTTTTCCCGAAAGTCGTGCTGGTACGAGAGATTGCTGATGACCCCCTCGGCTCGGCAAGAGCAGAAACGTCGGTCCTTATTAGATCACCGGCATCTCCTCCTTTTTCGAATTAATAGTGTAACCTCCCCACACAGGGGGTTAGTCCGCGGGCCATTCACATGAGGTCTGGCACTCCAAATGCGGCACAGCCAGGCAGGAGGGTCAGCAGCATGCAGATCCTACACCGCACTCGGCCAGCAGGAACCACGAAGCTCGCTGTCAAATCCAGAAGTTTTGAAACTGGTAGGGTGTGGGGGGTCAGGTGGATCTCGATGAAAGCTGCCAGCTCAGTCACGCCAAGGCGTCTGGAAAGAGCCGCGAAAGATTCGAAGTTCGAAATGTCCGCTCAAAGTGGCATCGACTGTGGACTGGCCAGCGAGGGCGCAGCCCAATGGGAAGCCGCGATTGATCGACTACCTATTACCCGGTTGGTGGCTAAGCCCAAACCGGGGGCTGTCGGGGCCATCAACGAATGGAATCGGTAATTTGATCGGCTGTCGCGTTTCGAATCACGCCCTCGCTTCCTGAAGATGACATGGCAGGAGTTTACCGCACCGGCAACATCCTTGGGTCGGACAATCTCACCCTTGCCAATTCCATCGCAATGTAGACGCTGCACGTCACATATGCATATTTACGTGTTGGTCGTAGGGTTGCAGCAGTTAAGGTATTCTCACACCCGAGTCAGTGCGTAACATCGCATGTAACCTCATATTGACCGCAACTCGGTTACCATATTCGCTACCGTTGAACCCTTTGATTCAAAATTCGCTTGTTGCATTGCTGCAATTTATCTGCTGCCCATTTTAAATTTATCAAGAAACCAGTCGGGGACCGCTTCAGATCTTGACAACGGGTCGTCCACGATCAGCCGAGAGGAATGGATCCTCCACCATCCCTCATACCCGATCCGCGATCAGGATCGCAGAATACGGGTCGTCCGCCAGCCAATAGGAAGCCCAGGACTCTGGTCCGACCGGTGTGCTGTTTACCTAGGCGAACAGACGGTGGACACCGGTTACATCGGCTTCTAGTGTTAGCTGCCGCGCGGCGCCAGCGACGGCAGTGCCAGGGAACCCTTGATTCTAGAACCCCATCGCCTGTCTGTAGAGGGAGGGCGGCGTGTAATTAGGCCAAAACGTACGGATGCAAGAAATAACCTCTTTCCTGTCAGGCGTGGGGGCTAGTGACGGTTAGGTTGGTCTTCCACACCACGGTCTCAACGGTACTGGGAATATCCTTTCTCACAATCCCATCCCGACCCATGGAATTGGTCGAACTTATAAGTATTGACCATGCCTTGGCCGGGTCTGCCTCGACACCTGCTCGCAACGATCGGCAATCTCGCGTTTCATGCCAAACGTATATCAATGTTTAATTTAGTTTGCGAAAAGATGTTTGCCTCAATATGGTAAACAGTTCATAAACTGCGGACTTTCCCATCGTCTCAACGGTTTTAGCCTATCACACGACGGACTTTTATTTGGGAATCTAGACGGGTCATCGTTGCTGTGTGCATCACCATGCTGTCGGATAAGAGAGCGTCCTAACCCCGTATCCAGCTCCTCCATTGTTGAGACAGGAGGCACAACACCGGGCTTTTCAGAGCAAATCGTTTCCAACCCACTCTTCTCTTCTCTCAGGAGGACCCCTTTGGAGGCGACGCAGCAGCCAGCACACACATATTATCCGACATCATGAATTCGACAACCGCCAGCAGCAGCAACGGCGGCTATGAGTCGATCCCCATCCAGAATGCCGGCCAGATCTGGATGATCTTGGTATGCGTGTTTACCATGATCATTCCCACGTCCCTCGTCGGCTTGCGCTTTCTGGCGAGGTCGCGGTTTTCCAAGGCGCCCCTGGACGCAAGCGACTGGTGCATTGCGCTGGCACTGCTATTTGTGCTGGCCTTGTGCATTGTCGACTTCTTTATGGTCTTCCAGGGCGGCTTCACCTTCGACCTCAAAGATGTCAGCGTCCGGTTCGGCCCCGACGCCCTCGACACGTTTTTCAGGGTAAGGCTGTCAGACATCCTTGCCCCCCACGCCAAACCGTAGTTGCAACTGCTAACTTGTTTCCTCCCAGTGTATGGCCGCCTGGCCGCTGCTCTGGAACTGCTGCGTGCTGACGAGCAAGCTGTCGGTGCTGGCCATGTACCAGACGCTGATGCCGATCCCGCGGATGAAGCTGGCGGTGCGCGTCTCGGGCGGCTTCGTCATCGCGTACGACGTCTGTGGTTTCGTCGCGGGCCTCGTCATCTGCCAGCCCTACGAGAAGAACTACGACTGGCGGGGTATCGTCGTCGGCAAGTGCGGCGACGTGAAGACCTACTACGAGTGGCTCAGCGCCATCAACGTCGTCAGCGATGTGATTGTTCTCCTGCTCCCGCTGCCGTTTATCTATAACTTGCAGCTGCAGCTGCGCAAGAAGATTGTGCTGTTCATGATGTTCAGTGTTGGGTTCATGTGAGTAAACTCCGATCAAGTCGCCCCCTTCTTTGGTGCCTGCTGACACACTTCGTCACCAAACAGCACCTGTGCCGTCACCATCTACCGTCAGACCCTACTCCCGAGCCTCGACGCGACCAACCCAACGGGTACCGGCCTGCTCGCCTTCCTCTTCTCGACGGTCGAGATCGGCGTGGCCGTATCGCTGGCCTGCGTGCCCTTCCTGCGCCCCCTGTTCCGCGGCACCTTCGGCTCCTCGAACCGGTCGAAAACGCCCGGGTCCGCCTACGCCTACTCCAAGAAGGGCACCGGCAGCTCAAAGCCGCGCAGCCAGGGCTTCGCCGAGCTGGGCGACCAGGGCGGCGCCTCCGAGATCCAATTGAGCCCTGTGAATGTCGGTGATGCTATGATGAACCGGCCCGATGTCGTCATACCGAGCCCGACGGTCAATATCCAGACGTCGTGGATCAGGGAGATGACGCCGGATAACCGGCGGGCGTCGAAGATACAGCCGGGGAGGGCGTACTAATTAATAGACCCTGGCTATGCCCGTGGGGTACGGCCGACAACGCGTGTTTTGTGCTTTGGGGCGTTGCGATTAATACCTTTTGTTATTTGAGCTTTGCCTGGCCGGGAAAACCGCCAGGATGTATATTACCTGTATATTACCTGTATACTACCTGTATAATACCTATGGATAAGAAATGAGCAGCTTCAATCCAACTTCTTATGTTGTTTTACCAGAACGTCGCGACTTGCGACTACTGCACCTACGTTAGCTCGGGCGAGGACCGACCCCACCTTTTCGCCGACGCGCTCGGGCTTGCCCGGCTGTGACTACCACTCCGCATCCATGGGATCGGACGAATCACTAATACAATGACCATTGCTACTATTTTGAAGATACATATCTATGTATTTATGGAAGCAACACCTTGATAACAGTATTTCCCCAAGGTTTTGCTGGGCAGGCCCGGTGCGAAGGCAGAGGTGACCATGTTGACGTAGATTTCGTCAGCGGCGGGGCAGGCGTGACGTCACATCCCCGGACGTCAAATGGAACGGTCTGCCTTTCTTTGAGCAACCCGTTTTCGCAATCCGACAAACAACAAACCACCTGACAATCGATACCTCAAACAACTCATCAACTCACAAAACTATATCCTGACAAGATACCTGAGAATCCCATATCACTCTCAAAACCCTCTGTTTCAGCTTCAACTCATCACCACCTCCATTACAACAAAACAACCACAACCAGAGACCAAGACACCGCACACCACACTCACAAAAATGCCTTCCTCCCAGCAACAGAACCAATCCCAAACCTACAGCAACTCCAGCAGCTCCTTCTCCACCTTTGTCTCGTCCTCCTTTTCATCGTCCTCCAGTGGAAGCGGCAGCGACGGACACAACCAGTCGCACAGCAAGACCTTCACGGAGAACGGCTCCTACAACAGCCGCGACGGCGGCCGCATCGAGCGCACGACCGAGGAGACGGGCAAGCCCGTCTTGCACGAGACGACCGAGCTGGACCCGCAGGGGCGTACGTTGGGAGGCACGTCCCGGGGCGGGGATCGGTTGGTGGAGGATGTCGGGGAGGGGGAGCGTCGGCAGGTGAAGGAGGAGAAGGAGCAGTAAACTGACCGAGATGAACTTTATGGGCTTCGCATGGGATGGGGGGAGGGTCGGGGAGACTGTATGAATACTGCTTTGAGGGACGGTATGCCTTGGTGGCTTAATTAGGTTCGATGCGATTATTTTGTGAATGTCGCTGTGGAGGATGTGGCTCAGGAGAGGATAAGATGTGTACATATTGGTTGACTTGTGTATGATTGCTATGAGTTGCGCCCGGATGGTGGGATGGAGTGTAGCCTGACCATGAGTAGTGGTCATACCAGATAGTTACCACTTGGGATGTCTATCCCTTAATCACACTCAACGGTCCAGAAACCGTATTAGCAGCTTCCAAAAGCTCACTCCTTCACTTTCTCCGACAGAGGCAAATTAGAAGCTTGCATTGAATTAAAGGATGTACTGGATCCTTCCGCTCTTATCTATTTACTTAGTTGAACCGAGTTCTCTCAACATCACAGTAATACACACCGCCGTGCGACAATCATTCTGGTCGGCAATCATTCATCAGCCATCAAGTTCATCCACTTTCGAACATCCACCAGGATCACCCATTCCCAGTGGAATCGCCCATCCAAGCCGTAGTAGATCCACACGAGGACGTTGTTGAGCATTTCTAGTCCCGGGCCGATTGCGCTCCTTTTCCCTGTCATGGGGGTGTGGCTTCGTTCAAGCTCCCAGGCTGAAGGGAACGCTGCATGCATATCCTGGTCCGCCCGTGTGTAAACAATGTGGAGGTCGACCGAAGTACTGACTATGGAGGCAGCGTGGTACATGTATGGCCTCGGATTAGTCACAGCATCTGCACCAGCACACGAGATAATTCACAGTCACTAAAGGAAAAACATATATATATCTAGTTTCACCTTCGCGCCCAATTCTTAATTATGTTTATTTCAGTTCTTATAAGAATATTGTTTGTTTTATATAGCCCGTAAAGAGGGCGTGGGCAATCTGGATATCCTTTTACTAGATAGTGACACGCTTGGCGTGGATGGCACACAGGTTAGTGTCTCCTAGGAGAAGGAGCTCCGGCGGTCTTGGCGGCGGCTCTGAGGGCCGGAGGGAAAGCCCGGGGTCCCCCTCGACCCCCTCGCCTTTGACGGCGGCAGCACAGTTGGCGGCAGCGGCCAGGGCTTTCTTGCTGGCGGGGCCAGCCTCCTCGTCGTCAGCGAACGCCAGGGAACACCAGCCTTGGGCGGCCCGGAGGTGGCCTTGGGCCAGCCAAGATTCGGCCGAGCCGGCCGGGGCACGCCGTGCGAACTCGTGCGCGGCAGCGGACGCGGACACGGCGGCGAGCAGCATCCTGTCCTTCCGGGCCAGCTGAACTCGACCTTCGTCTAGCACGCACATGGAGTAAGTATCAGGGGATATATAGAGAGGTGGATAGTGAGTAGAATACTTACGATGCTGTCGCTGCTGCTGCTGGTGGGAGCAGGGCAGGTGCTGGTGCTGGTGCTGGTGCTGACGCTGCTGCTACTGCTGCTTGGTGGGGCCACCACGCCCGGAGTGCTTCTGTCGATACTATATTACGAGTATATGTCAGTTGGAGTGTCCTGGATGGAAGTTCAGGGGTAAATACGCAAGCGATTGGCGGTTATTAATCCATCCTATTCCAGTGTTTATTCCACTCTATCCCAGTGTCTCATGCGGGATGGAATAACCGCTTATTCAAGATATTTCCATTTATTCCTCTTGAGACATCCTGTTTACTCCAAGAAGGGTAAATACGGATGAACTTACGTGGTATAATTCATGGTGGTGGTGCTGTTCCCTGCCAGATTTGTGACGGTGGAGAGTGCGAGGAGTGCGATGGTCGGGGTAGCGAATCAATACGAGATAATCAGCTGTGGTGTGTATAATGGGGGGTGTCGCGTGGTGGTAGTTGTAGTAATTCTCCTGGTCTATCCAATCGTCAGTATTTACTTCAACCTAGCCCATCAGGTGTATACTCACAGTGCGTTCGAGGTCAACCGAAGAGAAAAAGAGGGAAAAGGAAGCAAAATTCCCAAGCATTCACATCCTTTTAGACCCTCACGCGCAAGCACAGTCTGGTGGGTCCAAGCAGGCGACCTGTTGCTAGTTTCTTCATATGCTATGTCGTTCCTTCCCAAGGGAGTCTGCTAGTCTGACTCCCGTAGACTAGTACACTCCCGTGCATCCAGCTCCTTCCAATGCGAATAGTACAGCTGCCTAGGAGGAGTTAAACTAATTCGGCCACTGACAATTGGCAACGACACATCATCTAGCTACAATTTGAAGTAATGGGTAAGTAGCTAGCATGAAACAGCTGTGTACTCTATTCGTTGTCCGCGGGAAATGGTGTTCTCATAGAAAACGTGCAAGTCTGTGGTGAGGAGGATTGGGATGCCACCTTATGTCACAAGCAAGAACATCACCCCATTAATTACCCACTCAAACGCGGCTGTTGCAACTCGTTTATAGATACAGGAATGTCCTGAGTAGTTGCTTAGAACACCAACCTACCGAACGTCATTGGTCGTGAGGATTACAGATGTGCGTCAACTATGTATCTATGTGCACCTAGATCATAAGGTGTCTCATAGCCCAATAACTCCCTAGATACACAATTCACCAGGTGGATATTGGATTGGAAGACTTCTAGTAGTTGGAAAGAAGTGTTGGATGGAAAAGCTATCTAAACCCCTTTGTGGAGCACACACAGTCTGGTCGCTATCTGTCTGATGCAGCTTGGAAGAGGGCAAATACCATGAAAGCCAACATGTTTGGTACTCAGCAGGTTCTAAAAGCGTTGGCCACGAAACGCACTAGTAGTCACTCGGGTACTCCAAGTCGCGTGATTGCTGTGAACGTCACTTGCGCCTTCCCAAGCTACGATTCCCACTTGCTGTATAGCCAGCAAGTGACAGCTCAGCGTAGCGGGGTTCCGTGTCCGTTCTGCCTCGAGAGCCTCAATGTGGATGCGCACATGCAGCAAAGCAAAAATGACGGAGAGGACGAAAGAGTCGATGTAGCATCATGGTTCCAACAAATTGTCCTAGGCATTCCATGAGGACACTTAGCGGCATTTCATTTGAACCTTAACAGATCACTTCGACTGTGCTTCTACCTAAAGCTTCAATGTCTGGTAACCAAACTTTACCTGCACTGTGAAGAGATTGTGTGGTGTCCAAAATCCGCTTCGGTAATGGTAAAGGTGAAGAGACCTTGCTTACATTAAGCTCAATGAGTGAAAGGGCAGCTGCATCTTCCAACGGCATTGTTCCCACCCTGACGCACGTGCATCATCCCACCTTCCACAACAAGTATCAGGTCCAAAGACAATGGCGCTAGCCAAGCTGCTGGGTGGCCCACATGACAAATGTGCTGAGACTTCTGTCTTCGCTCGCGGTTAAGTACGGGATGTAGTGTTTACCTTGCAAAAGCAAATCTCAAAGGCAATTACAGTTTGCATGTCAATGTAGACTAGTTTTCTCGGGTCTGGTAGAAGGGGCTGGTGGATATGTCTTGGTGGCAAAGTTGAAGCAGCATAGTAGCCCAGCCAGCTATAAGGTGAATGTTGAACATGCCGCGGGGAGAATATACGGCGCAGTGACACTGACCGCCAATGGCAAGTTGGCAAGCGTCTTGTCAGAGAGCCAACAAAGGGGCAGGGTCCAGGACGGCAAGCAGAAACACACCAGGTAACCACTGCTTGGTCCGGGTGGGGGTTTTCAACAAGAACATAGGAATGAGCAAAACGCTACCCTCCGCATCGTTACTTGGTCACATTTAGCCATCAAACCCGGGCGTAACGCAGTTGTTATACAGGCACACATGTGAGCCCCCTGTATGTTTAACCGCATCGCGTCACATATGATGTGACGGATATGTTTTGCGCAATCCTGATCTCAGATGTGCCGGGGTGGGGAAGCCCCCTTGACAGAACACCGGCCAAGTCTAGCACATCGAAAAGCTAAAGCTATACTAAAGATACATTCCTAATATGATTTTCATCCGTTCATTCCCCTGTTGCAAGCTGTAGTAGTGTAGCAACTGTGGAATGATCGTGGTAATCGGTAATAGGCAAAATACGGTTGATTCCAGCGGCCGCTTAGGGGTGTAGGCTACATGGGCTGTCTCCAACTAAGATCTGGACGCCACGACACCCAGCAAGAGAGCATGCACAGTTGAGCCAACCACTTCAGTCTCCGAATATACTTTTGAGCTGTTGACCATGCATCAGGCTGGTTGTGTACCAGCGTGCGAGCTTGAGTCTCGGGACAATATCCTGATCCGGGCTGGGACTTGGTTTTGTGATCGACCAAGGGATCCTCGTGAAGATTCGAAACGGTGTGGCAATCATGTTTTTGAGAGTTTCGAAGGTATGGGGTATCGTAACTTTTCTTTCTTTCTTTTCTTTTTTCTTCCTTTTTCTTTCCCTTTTTGAGTTGGTACTTTTTGAGGTAACCTGCTCATTGAGGGTCGTTTATTTTGCTGGGACGCCCTGGCATGAATCGAAAAAGTCAAAAAGAAGAAGAATTCCACGTTGGTTGAGTCCAAGATGAGATCGTGAATGGGGATGCAGAGGCGGGCAGAGCGTTATGGGCCCTATGGAAGTAACAAGCACGACGGCCCAGTAGGACGGAACTTGAGCTCGCACATCGTGTCGGAGCTTGTGTGAACTGGCCATCGGTTGATCGCTTTGAATTCTGACGACAAATACGAAGCAATCATGGCAGATCGTGGGATTCAGATCTCTCTCAACTCCCAGAGATATTGGGACTTTGAAGTAACTCTCTAACTCACCGCTAGTGACTTAGGCCTATTGCTTAAAGGATTTAAGGATCTACGTTTTCCCTGGCATGTTTTCACAAATTTGGCAAATGCATCATCGTCGTTCATATAGCCATAGCACTAGAAAGATTTGGAATACACCATAAGAGGGCCATGTCTCGCTCGGTATCAAGAGTTGCACACGTCAAGCAGCGTCATCGTGTTTGTATATCAGAGTGGCCTTAAGTATACAAGAGCGCGGATCTCAATACGGCGACTTCCTCATGTCTTCAGGACAAGGTTATTCCTCAGTGCCATCAGATTTGCGATAATGTTTCAAACCATTGGTCAATGCGGCGAATGGTACTGTGCCTATAATGGTGCCTATAATGCTTCAAATATTGATGTCTGCCGCGGGTACGTGCAGTGTTCGCGTGTGAGAAACCGTATCCACATCATCCCGTAACACAAAGAAAACCCTGACATTGGACGTGTTTAAGATATCTGACACGTATAGTACCATCATATATAGAGGCCAAAGCGGCTAGGCTGGGTCCGAAAGGTCGCAGTCTATCTATAATGACTTCACCGACGGGTTGGGTACAGTGCCCGAGTATATTCAAGGCCCGGGAATAGGTAGATGCGATGACAGGATATTATTCCGCTTTGCGATTCCAAGTTATGGATACGTTGCGGTCAATATATATGGGGCCCGCCAGCTCTAGATTTGCGAACGACAGTACTTGGTGCTTGGTCTAACAGCGCGAGCTGATGAAATTATTAGTAGGAACCGTTGGCCGGGATGGATCTTTGACGGTGGAGCCAATCTAGCAGACGTCTCGACGTACATATGACATTTTCTCCGTCTCGGTAGTGCGGAATACAACTGCAGCCGGGGGCCGGAATGGGGCCGGTCAGGGTATAATTCCACTATAACAGCTGCACGGCTCAGCACTGGGTAGGAGCGCCTGTCCGTGCCCCTCGCTATAACATCCTCGTCCTTGTCAGCTCCGTGTCATACTAGGCCCGAAACGGAGCTCGTGCCTACTGTCTATTTTAGCCTCGTCCGCGTTGCATCGCGCCCAAGCTGAGAGAGCGAGTTCCCCACTAGCCAGTAGTACCATTGGCGGTCTGCAACAATAAAGATTCCTGCTGTCCTCCGGTTCTCTTTCTACGGTACGGTACGATACGATGCGATACGATGCGATACGATTACCCCTCTGGCCCCATTTCCACGTTTGTTAAGTGCATACTTTATAATACCTGACTCGCCTATCGGAGCCGAACTTGCGCCTTGGACTACTACTACATACATAATTTATCACGGCGAACCAAACTTGAGAAGATCTACTGAGCAGAAGGGAATGGAATCGCCAAGGCCACCGTCCGCGGCCTCTCGTGCTCGCAAGCACCCAGCCGCCAAACCAAGCCACCACAAACTGCATCCTTCGGCTTCCAGTCATTCCAGTCAATACGATGCTAGCCACGCGCAAACCAAAACCCGACCGGCACCGGCGCCGGCAGTGCATAAACCGTTGCCCGACCCGCCAAATATACCACGCATGAAAACGCCAGAACCTAATCTTCTCACTAAACCTAAGCCTACTAAGCAGACGACCGAGAAGAAGCTAGATCCGAGTCCAGCCCTAGCCTCCTCCCTCCCCAAACCACCAACCGGCGATCTCAAGGTAAGTGCTGTGCCCCTTCTCCCTGCCAAAATTGGCTGTTTGACACATGCATTCCCTTGTCGCATATTTATGGAGACTGGGAGGACTAATATGTGTGATAGGCTGCCACCAACGACAGCACGGGGTCGGAGGAAATCGGGGCCACCGACGACCTTCACTTGTTCCCCGATGTCGAGTCGGACGACTCCTGCGTCGAAGACACGTACTATGCCAAGAAGGAGTAAGTTCCATCCCGTTCCGGCGAATATATAGTGGTTTGCCAAACACCCTGACAACTAACTATCGACCCCCTGGTGTAATATAGGCGTGCCCCTCGCCCGGATGGTGCACCGCCCCAGACCTCACCCAAACTTCTTCGTACCTTCCGGACGAAGCTCAAGAGGCTACAAACATGTGCGTTCTCCATACCTACTTACCTATTCTGGCCGCCCCAAGAATCAAACTAACGCCCCTTTTCTATTAAAGCATATCGCCCTACCTACACTGAGGTTGGTCCCCACGTGATCCCAGACAGAGGCGGTGCTTGGCTAATCAAGGACCGCATAAACACAACAGCAAGATTCCGCAAGACTCGGTATGTAGCAACTGAACCCCCCTACTCTCTGTTGAATTACGCTAAGCAACATGTGCAGTCATCCAACATGAGCTGAGTACAGAAGTCCACGCCGGCCGCCTCTACCTGGCCCCCGTCACCAACCCGCGACGGGTCCTGGACGTCGGAACCGGAACCGGCGAATGGGCTCTCCAATTCGGTAACCCCCTTCACTCTCGCGCTGCTTCCCTAGGATAACCTCCAAACTAATGATGGTGTGACGAAGCAAGGCAAAACCCCGCCAGCAGCGTGCTGGGCGTAGACGTGGTCCCCGTCAAGTCGGCGCCGACAGAGCCCAACTGCAGCTTCTGCATCGGCGACGTCGAGGAGGACTGGCAGTTTGCGTCCGGCAAGTTCGACTACATCTACGCCCGGTCCCTGGCCCGCAAGTTCGCCGACACCCGCCGCTACCTCGCTTCGGTGTATAGCAACCTGCACCCGGGCGGCTTCGTCGAGTTCCAGGAGTGGATCACGGAGCTGCGCTGCCCGAACTCGTCGCTGGACGGGACGGCGTTGCAGAAGTGGAATTTAGGGATGCTCCAAGGTTTGGATTTCCTTCCTTGTTTTTCGACTTGGTGAGTGTGTGTTTGGAGAACCCCATGCTGACCATACCAAAACCCAGCCTTCAAGCAAATCGGCCAAGAGCTCGACTTCATCCACGGCTACCCCTCCAAGCTGGCCGAGGCCGGCTTCGTCAACATCACGGAGCGGCGGTACCCCGTCCCCGTGACGTGCTGGGCCCCCGGGAAGCGGCTGCAGCGCATCGGCGCGCTGATGCGGCAGAACACGGCCGTCGTGCTCGAGATGTACTCCGAGACCGTCTTCGTCGGCGTCCTGGGCTGGACCAAGGAGGAGCTGCACACCCTCATGCGCGACGTCCGGAACGACCTGCTGAATAACAATATTCACTGCTTTGCGATTTTGTAAGTTTGGAGCCATTCTCCCTTGACTACTGGTTATGCATGAAATGGCCTGGGTGCTAATTATAGCCGGGGATGAAAAGGATGACGGTATATTGCCAAAGGCCCATGCCGCTAAACTCGTCTTCGACCAAATTTCCAGTTTCGGGGGCGCCAGTGTCGTCTACGAGGGCCCGATGACAGGAACAATCCGGCCATGGCCAGGAAGTCGAAAGTGGATAGGCTGGAACTGGGACGGCTGAACCCATACATAGATGGATAGCAGCTGGGACAGACCCCTGTGGAATATGCCCGGGGGCGCCAGTTCAGCGTTCGCTAATCGCTAATCTGCCCGGGCAGCACGTTCAGGCGCGGGATGTAACATGACGTGCAGCCGACCCGAGAATTTGGGCTGGGGGAAGAGGCACAGCAAAGCGGGAGCGGCGCAGCAATCCGGCACTTGCCGTTAGTCTATCAGAGTACGTGTAAATAGACAAGATTACACATCCTTGCACTCAGGGGCCAGACCACCCCTGCCACCCCTTACGCAAACCAGATATAGTAGTACAGATGCAACCGCAACCGAGTCATACAGTATGGGGTTCCTCCCAACCGGGTTGTCTCCATTTTATCTTTCGATAGCGGCCGGCCAGTGGGGGGCCCTCCAGGCAGCAGCAGCTTAGGGCGCCTTGCATGCCTGATCTAAGCATGTGTTTACATTGCTTTTCCAGATGTTGCTATATCAACATATCCCCTTCCTCTTTACTGCCAACTTTGTGAAACGAACCTCGAGGCTTGCCTGCCCTTGAACATGTTTACAATGGCGGCCATTCCAGAGTGGCTTTCCGGCTGCCAGACCTGTCAAGACATCTGGAGACGATTTACCGACCCCACCTTCCAGGACGCCATAAACTTCGGGTCCCCCGCCGATGCTCTCTCGACGTCTTGCGCAGCCCACCGGCCCCTCGTGGAGCGCTTCGTGGACGTCCTCCGCGCGGAGAAACCGGGCAGGGCCCTGCCTGCCACGACCGATATAGGCATCTCCCGGGCACACCCTAAACAAGCTGGCCGCCCCCGTGTGTGCGAGTCCCTCTCCAACGGTGGCATATTCTGGGAGCTGCTTCTTGCTCAGCCGGAAGGGAGGCCGGATCATCATCCTGGTACGGCGCGTGTCCTGGATCCGGACTGGGCGGATCTGGAGATGCTCAAGGGATGGAAGGACGAGTGCTTACTGTCGCATGGATCGAAGTGCGAGAACCCCATGAGGATCCCTTCGGTGCGCCCGGCTTGGCTGATCGACGTGGGGAGGAAGTGTTTGGTATCTGGCTCGGTTACGGATGCGCCCTATTTGACACTTACTTACGTCTATGGGGAGCATGTGGCACCCAATATCGACGCCGAGAAGTTTGCCGAGCTCCAGGAGACGAATGCATTGGAGACACTGGAGAACTCCGAATATGTGTTGCCAATTGTCAAACACGCCATGGGCCTGACTTCGGTCCTCGGCGAGCGCTACTTGTGGGTCGACCAGCTATGCATCCCACACAGCGACCCAGCCTCCGCGAGGGAGGAGCAGGCGATGCAGATGGGCGCCATATACGCTAACGCGGTCGTGACCATCATCGCCGCCGACGGCGACCCCAAAAGGGCTGGGCCCCCACCTCGGCTTCGGAGGCAGGGAGGGCTACTGGGCCTCCGAGGAATCTCGGAGCCTCGAGACCTGCGCCAGAGAGTTGTCGCCCTCGGGGACGAAACGCTTGTTGTGCACAACAAGCACGTCTACGAGTTTCGCGGAGGGGCGAAGTGGACGGTGCCGATCACCACGTGGTATACTGGCCATTTCCCTAGCATTGCCGACGTATCGCAGCGCCGCGAGATCAAGTCTGCGTGGTACGAGGAGCGGGACAGGTATTACAAAGACTTCAGCCGGCCGCTGCCGCCTGGTTGGACGCGCCACGCGGCCCCGGAGACGAACCACTTCGGTCAAGCGCGTGTTTTCCCGGATGGGTGTGGAGAGTACGTTTTCCGTCACGAGGCGATGCCTGAGACGCATCCGGATCTGGGGCCTAGGGCTGAGTGGTACTATCCGTTTCCGGTGCCCTCAGTCGGCCCATCAGGTCCGCCAGGCATTATGCCGGAGCAGACGCCGTATCTATTCTGCGAAACCGCGCGAGTCTGGCTTTGGGGGCGCCAGGCGGAGCGCTCCATGTGTAACGAGATCATACTCCACGATGGCGGCTCGGGGTATGAGGTGGGCAAACTCTATCTCCCCAATCGCTCGTACCTCGACGCATTCCCCAAGGGCCCTGTTGTTGCCATTGATGATGATGGCGAACACGACGAAAGGAATGAGAAGAGGGGTTTACGGGTGGAGTTGGTGGCCATCTACAAGTCCCGCCTATGCAAATTGTCTTTGGACAAGGAGACAAGGCGATACGGGCTCCCCGTCAGGAGGTCCGAGAGATACACTGTGCTGTGGGTGGAGTGGAAGGAGGGGATTGCGTATCGCTTGGCGAGCGGACATGTGCGGGCGGAGGTGTGGGATAAGTTGGAAAAGGAACAGGTGTCGCTGTTCTAGGTTAAAAGTACACAATCTGACGATCAATCCAGATGAGATGTCCTCCAAGGATGAAAATACAAGGTCCTAGTGAATATGTGCGCAGGTTGCCGTGAACCCAGGCGAGGTTTCTGAGCGCTGAGCGCCGCCATGGCCGTTATTTGGCAATCCGCCTCGCTGTTCGGGTCCGCCCCAAACCTAGGCGCCTCGAAAAACAGCAGCACTGGCCCCGCTCTGGCAAACTCCCACAATACACCAGACCAACATCGATTTGTAGACCACGAGGTATGCTGACATGCGTACTTGACTGGCTGCAGTGATAACTGCGATCCGATGCACGGGAGAATGATTAAAATTGCAGCACGAAACATACTGTCCTCCTGGCTGCTGCACTCCTGAGGCGCATGCACGTAAAGATCCGGCAGATCAACTTGACCCACCCAATGGAGGGGAGTTGTTGTCGCCCACCATGCCACTATTTTTGCGCCTACATATATCTCAGTACTGCACCATTTAGACATCGATCGGGGATGTGGTCTAGTGGTATGACGTTTCTTTAGCAAGCTCTACTTCGGTAGACTGATATAGAAAAGGTTCTGGGTTCGATTCCCAGCCTCTCCACGATTTCTTTTGTGCCTTTGCTGGCAATTGATCCTTTTTAGTACCTAGGGAGGGCAAGCTCTCTTTTATTCAAATATCTAATTATCTTTATTAATTGGACTTTGGATCGAACTTCGGTGGTTTGTTAATTGGAGTAGGTGCATTTTGTTGCATGGCATCGCCTATCTACCGGTGGCGGCGAACCGCCATCACCCTTCATACAATACACTGACGGTCTGTGCGTTATACGCACGTGAGGCCCCTTTTGGGCAGTGCCGGTGGCCTTTGACCTGGCTATACCAACAATCTCCCCCATCCATAAGATGAAATGTTGATTCATGGCGTCTATCTGCCCGGCGGGAGGCTTTTTGGCGTCACCTTATCTAGACGATAGCAGGAGCACCGACAACCATTGGGCTGCCTTCTGTTAGGTTACTGGACATTGATGGTGCGTCAGCAGCGTGATCAGCGATGGCTTGCATAAGTGCCCAACGTCAAGAGGGGGCTGTGCATCATGGCTGTGCCAGAGTCTTGATATTAAGCTGAAAGCTGCGTCTATAGCCTGCTTCCTGTTTATCTTCTTCATGCATGTACCAATGCTAAGGCATACCGGCATACAATAAAGCGACGCACGCCATAACACTCACCTGTGCGCAGCACACCTGGGCTCCTTGCTTTCCCACCCTTCCCTTGTCTTTTTATAGTACAAGGACAACGTTCAACATTATTCACAGCTGCTCCAACATATTTGCATATTTTCTCAAGGGGCCGTTCCAATCAAGAGATGGCTCAGCGATAGGTCAACACTTACGAACAGATCAAGAAATGCCTACAGTGAGAATCTATTTCCGATAAACTCTCATTCGCCACAAAACATGAGCAAATATCCGGAAGAGTCTCATCCGGAATGGATGTGTGGCAAAGGATCTCAGACTTATTCAGCGAACCTTACATTGAGGATTTCGAATCATCACCGTGGTCCCCAGTATGTCCATGGTCCCCAGTACAGCGTAGGGTGGCATGGACCCCTTTTCTGCAGTGTTTAGGGTTATCTTATGATATTCAATACTTGTGACTTGTGTACCAAGGGAATTAGACCTCAGATGGTCAAGCAAATACGACAACTTGGTACCGGGAGGCGATGCCTGACAAGCGACCGCTGGAATAAACCGTACACTGTCCACAGGTGATAATATCCTATCCGCGTTAATTATGCTTATTCCCTATTACGATAGTAGAGTAAACGAAACATATCCCTGTACTTATTCCGGTATAAGCAGTATGAGGCACGTAGCTGACATATATTACCTGCTGTGATAATCGTCCAACTGGAATAATAGCGTCTCGATCTGTTGGGCTTGGTCGGTTTATTCTCGCAGGGGCTTGCCTGTCAATATCGCTGCTATGAATCATTGGCTATAGCAAGCCAGGGTGTGCACAATCTATATTGCATGCATGTTATTTGCACATCTATTGGATATCAGATTCGCGTAATATTAGGCTCGGATCCTTGCAGACGTCAAGATCGTCATTTGGCATATTGGGAATACATTGTTTAGACCCCAAGTCATTCAGGTCTTGTGCAATCTAATGCTAAATTTGGAGTCACAGATTGGGTGCAGAAGGTGTCGACGATGTCTTGTCTAGTTGATACTTCTCAACAAGTTTCTTCATCGTTTCCTGCGCACTATGGTCAAAAGTCATATCAGTGTCTGAGGAAGCTGCAAGAGTATGCAATACGTACAGAGATCTGAATCGCAGGTTTCCCGGATACAGCGAGGATGCATGTACATCGAAGCGACTAGCGTTATGGCGTCAGTTTCTTCCCTGGCGGCGGCATCCCGGTAGTGACATACAGGCAGTAAAGCTCAATGCGGTCGCCAAATTCTTCTGTGGGAGCGGAAGCGGGGAAATGCTTGAGATATTCGTCGATGTAAGGCGGGAAGCTGTGTCGCGGGCACAGCCAAGGTCCGAGCTCATCTGATAACAGTCTTTAGAATCACAACCCAAGAGGACGGGGGTTGATGATATTCCGTCCAAACTTACACTCATTGTGTGCGTACAACGGAGTGCCGTCAAAAATCATCGGCTCACCCGTGTCAGCGTCCACCGAGCAGTTGCCCTCCCAAAGGTCTCCATGGACAAGGCATGGCACGAGTTTCCTGCCATCCGCTTCAAGGGCCCCCAAGAGTCGGGGAATTGTCTTCTCGAGCGTCAACTTGGTGAGGCGCTCCCACTCATCTTCGGGGCCCTGTGTCGCCAGCTCGGCAGCGAAGATACCCGCCATCCCTTTTCGGAAACACTCTTCCCACGTGTCGCTCGGCGGGAAGTATTGCGGATTCTTCCCTCCGTACGTGGGATTGGGATACCCAAATTTGGCGTCTGGCGACGCGGAGCGTTTGTGGAAATCCGCTATCAGGGCGGGGAAGACATTGATGCCGGGGATACCGTCGCTCATCTCGTGATACTCGCAGACGAAGAAGTGGGTGTCGGGCATCTCTTCATAGGAGCCCCATGCCACCGGTCTGGCCACCATTTTGGGTATGATCTTGTACAGTGCCGTCATGGCTTCGTACTCGGCTGCGACCATCGTCTTGCCATGTTCGCCTTGATGCACCTGGAATGCTGTCAGTTCTGTCCATGCTGGCCAGGAGAGTGATTGAACTTCAGTAGTAGTACCTTGACAAAATAGCTGTCCTCGTTGCTATCTGCGTCGCAACCCTCGATCTTTGCGGTTCGGGCCCAGTAGGATGCACCGCTGGGAAAGATGGGCCCTACCATAAGGCCAGCTGGCAGAACTAGGAGAGCACTGAGGTGAGAATCATTGCATAGTTATGTCTCATGTGTGTGTAGTAAGCCACGTACCTTTCCGGATGGCTTTATCAATATACGAGATGGTACTCTTGGGCACCGGGATCTCTTGATCCCATACAGCTTTGTCTGTTGGGCCCATGTTGATCAGTTTTAATGACGAGTTTGATTACAAGGTTCTCAATCGAAGAAGAAAGCAAGAAGTTGAATTCTGAGAGTCGGGCTTCTTCGAAATACAAACTATTTAAGGAATCCAGTTGGGCGGAAGGCGTGGATTGTTCGGCAGGGGTCAAGCGACCAACGTCCAAGGCTATTGGTCGTCACAAGGAAGAGGACAAGAGGAGTACGTAGCATCCAGTTGGCAATCACTTGTATCACCAACAAGGGGTGGATGCTACCGAGTGAATGGTAACCTCTTATCGCACGGAATGAGAGGAGCCGCGCATCACGCTTAAAAGAGGGATCCAAATCATCGCCCTAATAAGCTGTGCTGGTACTTCTTTCGTTTAAGATTCAGAATAAAACGGAAAGTCGTGACTCTGCCGTGCTTGATAAAGCCGAGAGGTACGGGAGTTCAACTCTAAAAGGGGCAATCCAGCTCAGGGGTAATACAGTAAGCCACGCAGGCAAGCCACAGGTGGCTGATGCCCCTGTGGACTTAGCGGGGATGTCCACACCGAGGTCACTAAATCTCTTGGCATACACTTTTCGTCTCTCGATCGCGATTATGCGGCCGCCTAAGTCCCCAACTTTTATGACTCCATCGCAGCCCCCCTGGGTCAACACGAACCTCAATTAGACGCTTCGATATTTGAACGTCAACAATGACTGACACAAGTTACACCAGAACGTTATCCAGGGACTCCCTGTATACCGCCTAGATCAATTGCGGAACCATGCTGGAAACAGACGTTGGAGCCAGCAGTGAAACGGCCCCTACCGAGATCGACCTCGAGATCCTGCGCCTGAAGCGGGAGCTGGCAGCTGAAGACTTTCAGGGCCATTCATGTGAGAAATGCGAGGACCTTAGAATCAGGTCTCCCCTCACTCCCGAGGTGCACAGAGATGACGGGCCCGCCTTTTTCCACATCGACACAACCGGGAAAGAGATACACCAAGATTTTGCGGCCTCGGGATGTATGTTCTGGGTCATGATCCGGGACCAGCTTGCATACGTCAACCTGGACGCAGAGCTGGCGCAGGAACGCGAGCTCGGGACGCGGCAGCTCCGTCGTCGGGGCGTGACTTGGTTTTACGCAGAAGACAGCAATCGCGACATCGAGTACGCGGTCAGCCGACCTGATTTTGTTCGAGTGAGCATAGTGCACGACGACGACGGAGGCGCCGGCAGCAGATACATCACGGTGAAAGTCGAAATGGTAGCGCCTCGGAAGCCCATAGAGACTCTTCGCAACCCGTCCCGAGGGGATGAGATCCGCTTGGATGCGTGCTGGTCAACATTCCTCGCTTTGGCACTTCCTGGTACGTCGTGATGAAATGCATCCTGCAACGGTTGTGCACCTTGCTAACGAAAGCGCTCAAGGGGATCTTGAAGACACACAGCGATGCACCAGTGCACCCATCAACTTAGCCCCTGAGAGCCCAGCCTCGATGGCGCTCATTAGGCAATGGATCAGGAAATGCGAGCTCGAGCACATGTGTGGTATCGGCGATCTGCCATCATCAATGCCAACCATGCTTCTGGACGTCTCTGACGCAGACAAGGTCAAACTGATCGAGGTACCAGCCACGATGAGAGATCGATATATCACCCTATCGTACTGCTGGGGAGCCGCGCGTCAGACGGTGATGTTGAATGGCCAAACCAAAACTGATCTCGTCTCTGGCATCAGCCCGCAGGATTTTGATCGGACCATCCGCGACAGCATCACCGTGGTGAGAGAGCTTGGATATAAATTCCTCTGGGTTGATGCCCTGTGTATACCGCAAGACGACGAAACACCCAAGGCCAGAGAGTTGAGCATCATGAACGACATCTACCGCAACGCCACCTTCACCATCGTAGCATCCGTGGCCAACGATGTCCGCGACGGTTTCCTCGGACGGCGAAGGCCGACTATTGGCGGAGTAACTCCTCTGCCCGATGGGCAATCTCCCTATGTCTTCAAGGTAGGGGTGGAACGGGAAGGTTCAGAGACAACGACACCGGTGGTGCTTTTGCCACATACCCCCGATGAACTCGAACTTTGGTACACCAGGGCATGGACATTACAAGAGCTTCTCTTCTCCGGCCGTCGACTCCAATTCCGCGCCCGGCAGACAACTTGGGTGTGCAACTGCGCCCAGAATATGACGCAAGAGTGGGACGGCTGGATCGGGGACAAGACGGGCGGCTATTACGACCCTCACGACGACAAGGGGGACTTCTATAACTCCATCATGGCGCTGTTGCGCAGACACCACGGCAGTCCGCCTCCCGTACCAACAACTTTGGCGGATTGGTACACATTGGTCGAACAGTTCTCATCTCGAAGACTGACGTACGCGACAGATCGCTTGCCTGCCATATCCGGCATAGCGAAGGAGTTCGCCTCCCTATTAGGGGACGAGTACGTGTGCGGGCTGTGGAAGTCCGACTTGGCCTACGGTTTGCTGTGGAGCGCCATGCCGAATAAACTCCTTCATTCTGGAGGGACCAAATCCATGCCATCTTGGAGTTGGGCCTCGACTCCAGGTACCGTGGAGTGGACGCGCGATTTCCCGCTCATGTGGCAGAACGAAGACTTCGAGGTCTCTGGCTGCGACGTGGACCTCGCGATGCCGAACGCGGCGTTCGGTCGGGTCAAGGCGGCTCGGCTCTACGTGTGCGGCTTGTTGAAGCATTTGGTCATTCCTGAGGAGCACCGTCGGAAGAAGGAGTTTTCGATTTGCTTGGAAGGTCAGCTATATGTCACAGTCTATCTGGACTCTAAGGAGAACCCTCGGATTCTAGCCGGGTCAGAATGTAGGCTTGCCCTACTTTTGGTCATGAACAATCACTTCAAGGCGTCGGGAATCCTGTTAGGAGAAGAAGGCGAGAACGGGTACTCTCGTCTGGGCAGGTTCAGAGTAAAGGATATTTGGAGAGGAGTTAAAGATACCCCGAAGCACGGATGGATGCGAAGTTTGAAGAGGAAGAGCTTGAGTAAGAAGCCCGAGAGGTGCCGGGCTCGGATGCAAAGTCTCTGGGGCGGCGAAGAAAACATACGATCGATTGTGCTAGTCTAACTACCTTGCCATCTTGTTCGGCACCACATTATTCCCTCTCAGGCGAAGTACCAGGACCTCAGAAGAGGGTCCAACAGTAATGGACGCGGGTGTCTTGCCAGCTTCCCAAATGGGGTGGTCGTGTCAAGTTGTGGTTCAGCATATGCCACGGCGCCACTTGCTCTCGTTATTCGTTCTTCGGGTCGTGACTAGACTGGGGGATTGTCAGTAAAGAAATTCATCAGGAGCTAACGCAAGGTGTAAATACCAACCTGTTTCTCATGAGGACAGCGTGAAGGGTGTACTGTCGTTCTTCCTTTTCCGATTGGTCCTCCATCAGCCCGACAGGATGGCAGAACAAGGCCATCCCAGTGGGACAAGGCAATCCCAGTAGGTCAAGGTTATCCCAGTAGGACAGGGTTATCCCATTAGGACGAGGTTATTCCAGTAGGACGAGTTTATTCCGGTAGGTAGGACGAGGTTGTTCCTGTAAGACAAAGGCATTCCTAGAACAGAGTTATTCGGTGTCCGATGAGGCCTCTGGAGGGAAAAGACGCCGCTTCTCGCGAAGAATGGTTGTGGCAGGTTCCTGGTCGTTATTCTGGAGTACATTGTCGCAAAACTCGTCCAGCTCATCCTCTGTGATGTTTGCCGTGGTAGCACGGCTCATCACATACTCGAGAAGGCGCCGTCCTTGATGTTGCTCCGGCGCTGGACCCGCTACCTTAACCACACGATCCAATGGACCGTATTTGATGTCAAACCCCCACTTTTCGTCCTTGTATCTGTTGATCAAGCGAGCACCGGCGTCGAGTAAGAGTCCCACCGTCTCAAGCATATGGTCACTGATGACCTCCGGCGTGTCTCTCTCCTCCTTCTCCGGCTCCTCCTCCGGCTCCTCCTCCGACTCCTCTTCCGAGTTCTCCTCCGACGAGTCCCTCTCCTCCTCCCAAACAGCGATAAGATCGAACACAGGTTTAAGTGCCAGTGTAAGAGGGTCGTCGCCCCCGAAAGCTTGCTTATTGGCATCGGCGCCGAGCTCTAATAGGAGCTTTACGATATGCTCATTGATAACACGGTCATCAGGGACCGCCTCTCCGTGAAGGAGAGCGAGATGGAGCGGCGTAAGCGTTGATGTTCGTAGGATAACGCGGCTGTTTTCCTCGTCCCAACCCGACACATCAACCTTGAAAGGCTCGTCAACATCGAAATCATAGTCTTTTATCAGACTTCTGATCAGGTCTGACTGCTTCAACGTCCGCTCAACGCCGGACACCGGAAGATCAACCAGGGGGGTATGGGAAGTGGCGTCGAGGCACGGTGAAGCAGGGACCTTGGCTCCCAATTCGTGGCAGGAGAACGCGGGTCGGCACCCGCTCGGAGCATATTGAGGGCTGCAGCGTAATTCTTAACCTGACAAGCACGGCGAACTGCTGTTTGCCTGCGAAGCTTGTTGATATTATTGATATTGTGCCCGGCCGCGACGAGACGCTTGATGACGCCTTCGTTGTCCCAGGTTTCGAGTGCGTATTCGAGCGGGCTGTCCATATCAGAGTCACCCCGGAGAGCTGTGCGTACATCGGTGTCAAGGGCACGTTGCACCAGAGTCTCCAGGCCATTGGCGGCAGCACAGTGTACTAGAGAAGGGAGTTTCGGTAGGTCTTTTGATGCACGAGGCTCATAACACATCTGCAAGGATGCGCCCCGGTCGAGTAAAAGATTAGCTGTAGATAGATGGCCATGGCAAACAGCGTGGTGGAGCGGGAGCCAGTTGGGCAAGGGAACTTCGGGCTCCCCATCATTATCTGTAAGTTGAAGAGTGTGATGGAAGCGGCATTTGCAAAGTCCTCGAGAAACCGCATGAACATTGGCGCCGGCGTCGAGCAGTGCGGCCACAATGTCATTATACCCAGCCTTGGCAGCAAAGTGAAGTGGAGTTCCGTATTCCTTCACGTCCCGCATGTCATGACGAATATTTTCGAAATCGGGTAAGTCCGCAAACCTCTTCAACATGTTCTCCGTATCGGCCTCGTCAGGGCCAACCATGTTGGGATCAGCACCGTAATCCAAGGCATTGGTCAACGTGCGAAGGCTCCCGTTCCTAGCTGCCCACATCAAGCAGTGGGAGCGGCCGTGCTGGATGTCATTCTTGTATAGGTGGGGGATTGCGATCTGATACAGAGCGCTGTGCAAGGATGCCAGATGGGCAAGATCGACAGGTTCGAGCCCATGTTCACAGATGATCTCGATCAAGAGCTCGACGGGCAAAGAGAGTAAAAACATGGTCGGGAAAAAGAGTGGAATCGCGATTGAAGTTACAGCTTGCGTCAAGATGGAACACAGGATGTTGGATAGAGTTGTCGTGATTGTCCGAATGTGCGGAAAGATTTTTTTCTGTCGAGTCTTGTTGTTGCAGTTGAGCCTCGAAGCGTGAGTGAGAGGTGGTACCGTAACAGTGCGGCCAAAAGCAGGATATGTGAATGCACAAGTTGGCAGGTAAACCGCGAGTCCAGATATTTGTTTAGTGGTCCTATGGTCTCTCCAATGATGGTGGACCTAAGGTTGTCTTAATGCAATTTATGCTGCTTTAAACGATGAGTCAGTCAGAATTTTCTCATCTTTCCGTACAGCTCCCCCGTTGCTCATGTTTTTTTCAGCCAAACAGCGCATTGGATTTATAAAACTGATTTTAAATTGCATCTAGAGATACCGAGTGACTCTGTAGTAATATAAAACATTAGAGGATTGGAAGAAGGCTTTGTGGCTGGCTGTAGTGTCTCGCATTGCATGTTCGCCGCCTCAGTGACAGGTGGCGCTCAGAGTCACACCGCCTTCACCACCAAGCAACCACGGAAATAAACTGTACTCTTTCCATTGACAGCCCCGAGTTATGAGACATTAATCTTGGCTATTCCACTTACTCCCGATTACAGCAGCGGAATGAACGAGCTGTAGTATTTTCAGAATTCCTTATCTGTGACACCCTTCAATCACCCACCCTCCAGACTCACTGTTTGGGCAACAGCAACACTCTGCCACACAAACCCCGCAGCTCGCGTTATGCGAACCTAGGATGCCTTCCCTGGACGAATTTCCTGATGAGCTCATCATTGCCATCGCCGAGCAATGCTCCGAAGAAGAAGCCCTGGCCAGCTGGGCACAGACTAGCTCCCGGTACAACGCCATCGTCGGCCCCATTTTCTGCGCCGTGGCCGTGAGGCAGAACCGCCTCCCCGTTCTCCACCACGCAGCAACGTACGGTCTCGACCGCTTGGCGCGGCGTGCTCTAGAAGCCGGTGCAGACCCCAACCAGTACTGGTATCCCAAGTATCCCAAATACATCGTCGACTGTGTTGCCCGACGTCGATACGACCCCTCGTTTCATGCCGCCACTACAGGTGAACTGGAGGCCATGCTTGAGCCACGCGCCATCCGCTTAGATTTCCGTCGAAACTGGTGCCGTCCCCGACAATGGCAGCTTGAAAAGGCTTCCGAGGACGCGTCGCCCTCTGTCGGCTGTCTTGAAGGGCGCATGGGCGCCACTGGCAACGATTCAGATCAAAACTGCAAAAGGAGAGTTTTTGCCCTCCGGTCTGAGTGGGAACTGAGCAACCTGAGCAGCCCAAGCCTAGCCGGAGAGCCCCCAGTCACTTCCTCGCGCTCAGAATCCTGGCTACTGCATTCGCATCCTACTTACGAAAGCGATATCGACTTTGGAATAGCTCAACACCAATTCAACAACTGGCTTCCCCCACATGGACGCAACGTCGGATGGACCCCTTTGCATCTGGCAGCTTACTACGGCCACTCCGCAATCGTCCAGCTCTTGCTGGATCACCACGCCAAGGCGTACCTTCGCTCAAGAGGTTTATGCAGGTGCGAAAGAATCATGTTGACAAGTTTCCACCGGTATCCAACCATAGAAGATTGGGACGCAGTCCACCTGACAGTCCGTGCATCGCGACCGGCCGCTTTGAGAATAATATTGCTCAACAAGCGCGAAGTTCCCAGAACCATCGAGGCATTTGCATTGGCTGGTGCCTTTGAGGGAAATGATACCATGCGTAATCTGAGGCGCTATGTCATCTGTGAAGCGGAAACAAGTCGAGCCCCAGACCCTATGCCTCGGGGGCGCAACAAGTTGGTCACAGATGCATGGATTGAACACCTCACCGACAAGCAAGCCTTCATGTTTCAATTTGGACCCTTTGTCTGCGCGATCATGAACCAACGGTGGGATGTGGTAGACTTTCTCCTGCAGGAGCATGTTCCGCCAGGACGGACTCACGAACTGTTCGAATATATTCATGTTTGCAAGACGTGACCTACTTTTTGACTGGGGACAGTTCTTCGGCCGGGGGATACTACCAATGTCACGGCCTAGTTTCTTGAGCCGTGCCTTACTCGGGGTAAGCGACAGGTTTCCCGGTATTGTCAAGAGACTTGTTCCGTATATGCAGGATGACGATGCCCAGAGAGGTCTACTTGAAAGGACGATGCAGCTCACCTTCATGCTGTCTGAAAACGGCGACGATGGCGTTTTCGGTTTGGAAGCGCTCTATCTCATTGTCCAGGAATGCTGGGGCCCGAAGCAGCTGGATTATCTGCTTAGTCAAACAATGTGGACTGCCGGGCTGAAGAATGCCCTTTACGAAGGTGACTAGATCAATTTTCGAGCCTTTTTCAACAAGCACGCGAACGTAGAGCGTATCGCTTACGACCCCAAGTTCCGCCTAACAACACAGTCGGGCCGGCCTGCGCACCTGGACGACCCTTTGCAGCACATCTACTCCGAGATGTGCGTGCCAAGGAAGGTAAGTCTGGAGGACAATATCTTCACTCGATATTTCGTCGAGCGCGGCCCTGCGAGCTCGCTCTGCAACATTGTCGAAACATTTCTGCTCTGGGGGTACACCCTAGACCGCCGAGGGGCGTTCCTGACTTACTTCTTGAAAACCACGGCCGAACGGCCGCCGCACTGTTTCGACTTCCAGAAAAGACCCGCCTGGGTGGAGGACGTTGTCTACTTACTGGCCTGTTTGCAGAAGTGCGGCGCTCGGCTGGGCGACGCCTCGTCGGGCCGCACGGCCAAGAGCGAGCTGATGGGCCTGTTGGATCCACCGCCCGCGGAGTCGTCACTGACGCATGATTCCATGCCCTCGAAAAGAAGACATGAGGTAGCTCGGTAAGCGAATTTCAGTATTTATCTGTCCCTGTTCCGATGGTCATTAGGTTTTGATCCGCTAGCTATCTTCTATTATCTCAATGTCCCAGGGTGAAATCACCCTATTGTGTATTCTACATATTACGTTCTTTCCTTCCTAGGATATCCTAGTTATCCCAAAAGGAACATATACCAATGCTGAGGCTCAATAGATGCCTGCGGCAGGTGATCCGCATATGTCCTCTCGAGGACGGCAAGGGCCACAAGACAGCGACGGGAGGAGAGGAGGAGGAGGAGGAGCGCATGGTGTTCCACCGCCCTCGCATCGTGTTTGACGATCTTCCGGGGGACGACATCATCCAGCAGCTCCTCCGGGACGATTCGGTCTGGTTTGAGTGTAGTGCTAGCGGGAATCCCGATGAACGAGGCAGGTGTGTTGGTTGTTCCGGGGGTGCCTCCGTAGGAGACGAGGACCTGGATTTCGCGTTGTCGGGGCTCAGTTGGAATGGGCGGCGGGTCTATTCATAGGACAAGAGTGACTAAAAGTTTTATTTAGTTTTTTTCAAGCTGTTCTTTTTTCATTTTGGGAGAGAAAAAGATAAAGGGGAAGAAGCAGAAAAGGAAAAGGATTTCCCACTTAATACGGCTGTATGGTCTCTAGTAGGATCGGAGTTAGCGGTGATAAATTTCTTTACGCACAGGTCTGCCGGAAAATGCGGTAAGGGGTAAAAGTGGCAGGCGGTAAAAGGGGTAAAGAGTTTACGTTAAGCAGCGCCGGCAGATGGTACTGCATCACTGGGGTAAGGGTGCGAAACTTTCACTACAGACTTAGAAGCCATAACTTTTTTCGCGACTGGGATTATATTCTTTTGTATAAAACGTACTGCGTTCACGTCTTGGTGCTTAATGTGTGGTTATCTCGCCTCAGCTATCTAATACTTCGTTTTCTAGCAGGACCTGCTGTGCTAAGCAGCTTCCGTCGGGTATCACATAAGCATCGGGTGGAGAGAATTGGGCATTAAGCTTTTGGAGTCCATGCCCAACCTGGTTTCATCGCCAATCAGCAACCCGTCTGTTGGAGAACGGTGCTGTTGATTCGCGTAACATTCACCCCGCTCACGAGTAGGCACATGTCGCCAACCAACAGATCCGGGGACAAAAAACCCATCCTTTCTCAATCTAATTATCACACGTTCTATCGCCCTCAAAGATACACCACCAAAAGTGATATTTTGCTCTCGGTGACGCGATGGAAAGCGACAACGAGGACTTGGTGGGCTCGTTCCGCAACTTGGGCTTCCGTGAGGGAGACCGCAGTACGAGCCAAGCCTGCGGACCCTGCCAAGTCACCGAACTTCAAGAGGCTATTCGACAGTTCACACGAAGTTCCAATCTAGTTGTCTTAGAGGCAGAAACTTTTCGATCCCGACTGGAGGACACGAATGCTCCTAGTACTGCCATTGTTCGAAAGCTTCGCAATAAGGAGCTTGCTGACCTCATTCGAAATGTTCGAGACACCATGAAGTTGGTAAACAATATTAATGAGAAAGCGGTATTTGACTCTCTTCTATCGCTTGGTGAGAGGGATAAACTCCCGGCTACCGATAGGTCCAACGTTGAGGAACTCTTGTCGTGCCACAGTGGAGAGATCAGCAACATCATTCAGAAGGTTCTGGCCAGCGTCTCCAATCCCAGCCATGTTCTACTTGCGGTGGCTGAGGAGTGCTACAGGCAAGCCACCGACGTTCATGGAAGACTTGACAGTGACATATGCCAAGAACAACGCGCAGAGAGTTGCCTTGGGTGGCCCTACGACCCTGATTATGAGGCCGAAGCATACTATGAGCATGAAGATCTTCTCAATATCGATGAGAACTATCGCAATGCACACCGACAGCGCCTGGAGCAAAAGTTTGAGGCCGAATCCAAGGAGCGTCAAACATATAAGCGATGTTGGATCGACTTTTGGATCCAGGTCGTCAACAACTCCCCTGGTGGTCCAACGCTGTTCCATCCGCCAGCAAGCTCCGATTCTGAGCATCTGTGTTTCGATGTCGCGGACATCCCATCGTATCTGTTTCGGACCTTTGACGATAGAAGCCCAGGGAATAGCAATGCAGAAGTGGTGTCTTCAGTCTTGAGCGCTTCTGGGTCGGAAGAGAGCCGAATCGATTTGCTTACTTTGGGACAAGAGAGAGCGATACCTCTGCTGCATAGGCATCTCGCCAAGAACAACCCCTCAGATAATCCAGTCACATATGATGACAACCTTGTATCCTGGACCAGCTCTCCGCTCTTCGCCATTCAGTATGCCATTTGGAGACTCCACAACAACAAGATCAGAAATACCAAGTCGGATATCAACATATGTGCAGTTGATACCAGGGAACTTCTACAGGGCCAATTCGTACGAGACACCTGGCTCATCGAAGACTACTTTGAAGCTTCCCTGCACCTAGACGAAGCAGCATTTAAGTCTTTCGATTTCCGTTTGACGAGGAAAGATTATGACAACGGAGAATACCTCTCCCAAGGAACGCTATGCCACGCCGGTCAATCCTGCCTGGTGTCCCTACCCCAACTGGAACAAGCCGGCCTTTATGACCTGTTCCACGAGTTCAGCGATCCTAATGGCCGAAGTGAATGGTACAACCGATGCAAGGAACTGCGAGAAAAGGACTGGTTCGTGCGGCAGAACACAAGCAATAAGGAAATCCGAGTTTCACTTAGGCTGGGCAGCTGCTTTAGTCGATCCGACCGCTTGAATATGGCCATAATGCTCCTGGCTTGCAAGAATCGTAACTTGAAGAAATGTAGGTCGTGCTATGGTATCCGTCCCATTGTTAGGTTCCTCATTTTGGCGATCTTGCTTACTTGGCTGTTTATTATACAGCGCCAAACAATTTCTTCGCGCCGCCAAGCTGGGCGACCAGGCCAGTCGAGGTACGTCGGTACTGGGAGATTACCATGGCTCTCAAAATGGGCGGGAAAGCGAATGCCATCGGGTGTGGCCTCACCTCTGTCTCGATAAAAGACGACCCCTTGACAAATTACCAAACACTGCGAGATATCTTCGCGTGAGGTGGCGGCAATTTGACTCTACTTTACAGAGCTTCGAAGTTTCCTCCTTGTTTGGTTGTTTCGCCCTTGAGCTCTGTGGGTTTGACTGCAGGTAGCAAACAGTATCGGTTATATTGGTCGTGGTTTGGCGGTGAGTCAGATGATAGGTGGTAGAGCAAGTCAACAGGCAACAGTACACTGTACGAACGCCAGAAATAATATGTGGATGGACATGTGTTATTTTGTTTTATCCGGGGGTTGGTACCACTTTGTTAGACTGACAGTGGAACTTGTGGCTGGAGTATGCCGCTCTTGGTCTTGTTGGCTCTACAGTGGCCACGATCTCACATTTGACGCGTTCTCAGTCGTCCTTGATATCTTTAGAATCAACATCGTTTCACACCTTGTATGGCACCCTCTCGTCTGTCTAGACGTATTAAATATTTATCAACCCATTCAACGGCGGTCAATATACAGCTATGTGCGTGTTTCCTTTCGTCGGCCAGCTCATTATGACGAGGTAATTACATTAGGCCTTTTAAGCCGCACACTTTAGCAGAGTGTTTCATAACTCTCTTGGCTGATGCTACGAGAGTTGTATCTTTCCGCCAGCTCATCGTCGTCCCGTCAGCCGGCCAATCACATCGACGTTCTCGACTAAAGGTGCGAGAGAACGATACAATGGCCTCGATCATCTCGCAAACCTGGCTGGCTACTTTACTCCCAGGCAGCTACCAACATTCATTAGCCTGTCTGAGGAGGCTTTTTTCTCGAATACCCGGTTGATACGTCCAATTAACACACTGGCATAATGGAATAAACAATGCGACGTGATGGAATAAACACCGAGTTGGTCATCAGCTACTCGGCTATTTTTCTCCAGCGGATCAACGAGTCTTATTACTTATACAATTACAATCATTTCCTCTGCGCATTGCTTCCATTAGAAGCGTTCCATCAAAAGCGAACATGATGCCATCCAGGCTCTTCTTTCTCCCTGTAATCGGTTTGCTTCTCCGTGATCACAACTTCCCCGGTCGGGGTGCGGCATCCCTCCCAGCATATCTCGAACGATCGAGGGTTACTCTTAGCATCAGCAGGCCCACAGATTCGGAATCGGTCCAGATGCGTTGCGCCTTCCATTACATCTTGAATAGCCCGCTTGGCCCGAGAAGTAGCAGTAGCCTTGTCGCTGAATCCATCATACCCGGAAAACACAATCGCAAGCTGCTTTAAGTTGGGGAATCGGCAGATGGCTTTGACGAATGCCACAGCTTTGCTGTGACTCCACTTGATCACCTAATTGCGTAGTCACCACCATTAGTACGTTTATTCAAGTCGATAGCATCCCCTGATATCGTAGGTAGTTGGTGATCGAGTTGGGAATCTTACCACTTGATCTCGGTCCTCCTTCAGGTGGCGCTCATTGAGCACAAGCCATTTCAGGTTAGAACAATGCCTGAGGTAAACCGTCTGGCTTATGGCGTCATTCATCCCGCCATGAAAGGAACAGGAAGCTTCCTGCAGAGATGTTGCATGGTTGTCCATGATCACTTTCCAGAGCGGATGTACCTCTAGATGATGTTGGTTGACTGGCAGGTAGCATGGCGGGTAGTTGATTTCGACTGCCGTCAGCGTCTCGACCTTGCGAACAAGTGCCATCAATGGATGTGACCTGGCGAGACAATTGCCTACGAGATTAAGGGTAGAGATAGACCACTTCTCTTCAGGCTTTTCAAGCAACAAGCTCTCCAACTCGGTCAGCTGACCAGGAGTGAGACCGTCCACATCCAAGTGTAAGCCTGTGAGCTTGGGTGAAACTCCCGAGTTGAGCTTGACCTGTTGGTTCTCAACATTAGTCTTCTTCCTTTCACCAAAACAGAAAAGATGCTTACCATCAGCTCGTAAACGGCAGGTACAAGCCCGCGTCTCTTTCGCGGGGCTAGCGATGGGAGTTTAGGCATCCAATAACCACAAATCTTTTCTTTGCGATCGTTGGTAGTGACGATGGTCAACTTCCTAATCAGAAGGAAGTTCAATTAGCATGGTCCAAGTGGTTCCGGTTGCAAGATAGGACACCTACTTCACATCGTCAATGCTGCTGGGAGGTGAATTGAGAGCATTTATCACAGCTTCCAAGAGCTCATTCTGGCATGAATGGCGAAGGGTGATGCGCTGAGGTGGTGGCAAGAGTTCCTTCGTACCCTTGTTGACAAGGCGGAGCTGAAGCAACGAACTCTGCGGCAGGAGCTCGAAGATATTCCGAATGAGCTCGTTGGGAAATGGGACGAATTTCGGTGATGAGCTCATGGTGTTGGCGTGAGCAGCGGTGATGTGATCGGTTATCCCACCGGGATTGGTGAGATGGTGATCCCACTGGGAGTGATGTGATCAGTTAGTCCAGTGGAAGTAAACAAACAAGAAGTGAATGAGAATTGTGGGAAAAGAGTGATGCGTGAGGGGCAAAGCTTACACGACCATGGAAGCAGAAAATTGAATAAAGAGCTTAACGAATGCCTAAGGTACTGGAGCTTCAGTGTCCCGAGTTAGAAGTTACCTACCTAACTACATACCCTTCGGGCCCTCCGGACTCAGATAACAGTTTAAAGAGTGTCACGGCCCCACATCGGTAAGGGAATACCGGTGCGGGTGCACAGGCCGCCGATGTGGGGCCGTGACAAATAGCCCGGAGCCGCGGTGTTGACTACACAGAGTGCTAGTAGTGATAGCCTGACTGTGAGCTCTAACAAGTTGCTTTTCAGGTCCCTACCGCGGGCCTTTCACCCGAGGGCTCGCTCGGCGGGTATGTGACCACCCGGGAGATGACCCGTTGCTTCTTCGACGACATTGAGGACAAGGGCTGACGCACCTCAACGGTGGAAAGAAATAACCCACCTTCCCCGTTCCTCGGAGCAGGCAGACAAGCTGTTGGTATCGTCTTCGTCGTCTAGCATTACGTTGCAAGGCTGGATGCTGGAGGAATTATTCCATTTCTTGCGCCAGATCGCGTATTGGATAGTGAAGAGTAAGTAGGGAACTCGTCCAGAGCATAAGGTTGTTATATGTGTTTGCCTTAAAACACGATTTCTTTAAGTGATTATGTATTAGAGACATTGCTCGCTCTTGCTGTAAAGCAAGGATATCGGTCCGGTTGTCCTTATTCGTAAAGGCTCATCGTCGAAGCTACTACCTCTGTGTTGCTTCTACCTGAACTACTTGGGTCAAAGACCCGAAACAGGCAGGGTGGTATATCCGTGGCATTGAGCTCCACAGGTGTTGAGTTGGATATTGGCAGCTGCCTTGGAGTAGAGTAGGAGTAGAGTAACCAGATTTGCGAGATAGTTGAGGCCACTGTATCGTTCTCTCGCAACTTGTGGTTTTGATTATCATTATTACATCAGCTTGATGTTTTTAGGCGGATATCTTCCGTGACAGATGGGTGTCTGCTGCGTTGAGCGATCAAGTTCAAACAGAGCGATGTACAGAGCTTAGATATTGGTACATCCCTTCTGTCACGCGTAACTAGCTCCGTAGACCTTCTTCATTTTGCTGGATTTCCCATACCAGCCCTTCACCGCAAGGTACCAGCAATCCTAATCGCAGCAATACAGCACCTCACACGTTACCAAAGGCTCGCCAGCTACAAGCAACCATGTCGGGGTATTACTACAACGTATGCGTTGACATCATCGTGGGATGTCTCCTTGCCTTCCTCGTCGCCAGATTCGTTCGTTTCGTTCAGAAGCGCCACGGAAACCAAGCCAGCCGCGGTACTCAGAGCGTGTTCCTTCCCCTGCCCAACGAGATTGTCCTGGAGATATTCAGTCATTTGCCTCAATCCGCATTAGATCAGCTTCGCCTTGTCAACCGGGCCGCCAACTCTCTAGTAGGACACCCTCAACGCATGGTTCTCAACAGCCCAGGCCAGAGTTCCCTCGCGAGAGCTGTGACTACTGCGCTGGATTCATCCCCAGAGATCTTCAGCAAGTTAAGGTATGCCATATTCCTTTCACCCCATCCATATGGTACCTGTGCCTTGGTCAAACTTCGCCGTCCTCGTCCGACTCGAGACCATCTGACTTTAAAGAATATTAGGAAGCTGGTGATTGTTGTAAACGATGACCTCGATCAAGCAAAGGCCGGTGGTTATTGGCTTTTGGGTCCTCCGTCCACTATGGCTCGGCTTGTCTGCGACGATGATCTGGTGCCCGCTATTGGCGTGTTAATGGTAAGCGACTTTTGATCTTCACTATTGTCCCTTCTCGCTTGCCCCGAAACGCGTCTATTGCAACCCTTCTCTCCTGTTTGAATAAGGTCATACTGAAATATGGACCCCATAGGCCAAGCTCAACTCGGGGCTCTCACCCCTGCTCGAGGGGATACACTTGAATGCCTTCGCCCTTACCCGTCAGCAAAGAGTCCAGTTGGCAATATTGCTGGCTAAAGACATGGTTCGCAAGTGGTCAGTCTCTACATTGAGCCTCGTGGGACAATACGACTCTGTGTATCTGTTCATGGTCCTTGTCTGCAAGGTCAGGGACCTCGTAGCAGTTGAGGCAGACTCTGCACCATTGAGCATCTTACCTAGTGGTGTCAGAACTTGCCGGCTCTGGCAGGACATCTTTCGTTGCCACAAGTCTTCGCTGCGGAAAGCAGCGTGCTTCTTTGGGTCGCATAGTATTGACGGTGGCGCAATTGATGATGCCGCTTCTCAATTCTTGTACTTCTCAAAATTCCCGTACCTTGAATGGCTTCTTTTGAGGTGCATCCCTGGCTATCCTTACTCTGCCAGCGTACCTGCACTTGAATTTCGTTCGGTAAGGCCCCCATCCCTCCTTTGGTGTCACCCTTCCTCTTCCCGTAAACAGGGATAACCTTGATTCTGTTGGGCATGGCAAATACTAACAGCTTTTCCTATCTGTATATAGGGTCAGAACTCTGCATCGTCATTGGCGCGAGCGATCTGCCAGGTACCGAGCTTGAAGAGAGTCGCTATGATATTTTACGGAGACGTCGGCGCTAAGCCCATGGGAGAATGGAGCGCAAGACAATACGTCGACGTAATCATGCATGACGCATCACATCTGGATCGTTTCTTCATCCGTTGGCCTAGCTACGAGACCTGGGAGGGAATACGCACCCCGTCAGGGGAGGTCTTGATCCAGATGCGAAACCCGACTTGGAAGGAAGAGAGTGGATGGCCCCAGACCTGCTGCTGAGAGGCTTTGAGGAAGAAAATCACGAGCATACCAGACGGCTAACCATTGGTTACCGATCGATGGAGAGTAAGAGCATTCGACCGGATGGGCTGACAGGTTCGATTGCACGATAAACAAGTAGAGGGTTATGGGAAGTCGTATTCATAGTCAAACCGAATATGAAGAAATGTTCTTGGCGTATTTTACATTGGCATGTTACAGCGTACTTTTATCCGTCTACGAAACGGGCCGGCATAGTCTCAAACGTGTCGGCAACAACGTTGGCGCCAGTGTTGATGCCAGTGCTGGGTACTGGTGTTGGTGCCAATGTTCATGTCAATAGTGATAGTGATAATGTCAGCAAGGTCGAGCGCGATATTGCAAGCACCGTAGGTGTAGCAACTTCCATGGATTTGCCTAGGGAACAACATTTCAGACTTGCAGGCCCACACCCACACCCACACCGAAACACAACGCAGCACGCCAATCAACAACCAACAACCCTTTTCTCACCCACTTCACTTTATGGTCATGTAGCTGAGCGATTATGGCCGAATTCGCTCTGTTCAGTGACTTCGCACCCGAGATTCGCCGCATGATTTGGCGTCATGCGCTCGAGGAGGAATCTAGCAGCCGAATGGTGCTGGTCCATCATGACTCCCTTCGAATCAGTAAGAAGACCTTTTGGACAAGCCATCAATTGGAAGGTTCGACTAACCGCGATATTGTTGTTTGCAGTACCTTCGAAGTCACTTCGCAGTTCCCTCATGCTCGCCAGTCACGAAAGCCGACTCTGCACCAAAGAGTTCTACAACGTTCAGGTTGACGTTTACGCCATGCCCCCCCTCATCGTACCTGAGGATGACAGCTACGAGGCAATGTGCAGTCGAATATGGCCCAATGAAGACGAAGACCGTGAGCATAAGAATTGGGAACGTATGGCATACTACTGGTAAGCAACAGTCGCTGTGTATTTCTTCCTCCGATATTGTCTATTCCTTCCCCCATGATTTCATTTATTCCTCCTGTAGTGTTTATTCTAGTGTTTATTCCATCCCAGCCTATTGTATTACGATAAACAAATATACGGGTCCTGGAGGGCAGGTGTTAAGACTTCCTGGAAAGTGATGCTAACACTAAGAGTTGACAGGTGGGAACACGGACAGATTAGCTCACTTCAAGCCGCGAAGGACATGTTGAGCCGTGAACCAGACCTTACAGTGGATCAATTGAAAGGCTCGCTTTCTCTCAGTACGGAATGGGACCGCTTTGTCATTTCTCCTGAGTTCGAACTCGTACCCGATCATGAGAGCCCCTGCCTCGGCTCGATGGCGCCTTTTGGGAGGAAATCAGATTCGATATTTGCGTCCCCCATTTTACGTTCGAAATGCAGCACGAGTTCTTGGGCCCAGACTCGAGTTGCCCGTGGGCAGAGGAGCATCGCGAAGGACAGTGGCACCATGCTTCTGGCCCGCTGAGTCCCCAAGTACGCCATATGATCCGCAAAGTGGTTGCTGTCTTCGATTCACAAGATGTCAATAGATATAATGCAGCGCGTCTGCAGGCTTATTCCGGGGGACAAGCTGCCGGGTATTGGCGAAGCGATGCATTTGATGCCATCGAGGCATACTTGCTTTTGCGTTGCGAGGATGCATGGTCTTTCGTTGATGATTTCTTCGTTGAGGAGTTTGATAAGCGCATACTAGTCGAGTAAATAACGATTATCCCATGAGAGCTGCTACACCTACGCCTCGATGTTGCTGATGCTACCACCATCAACAGAGGCATTAACATCGCATATGAACTGCTGCCAGGATGGAAACCAGTAACAATCCGGCGACTCTACTGGGTCAATTTCTTTTGGTACGGAAGTAATAGCTGTTATAAGACCAAGAGGTTAGATAATGGACATTGATCCTCTTGACATACTCTCCGGCTTGGAGGCACTATTTAGGCCGATGCTGTACATCTTGCACAGTTATAACAACCAGGAAATATATATATACTGCTATACTTGCGCCATCTGTCGACCGGCTCAGTTGATCGCTCCCATTGCATACCGATAGCCGTCCGTCCACGTCCAGTCATTAGATGGGGCAGACTGAACCGGGTCTAACTCGTACGCCTTCATACATGCATGTATGCCACCGATAAAAAGAGCAAAAAAGAATGGAGAAACTGGGAATCGAACCCAGAACCTCTTCTATACCATATTCTAGCTATCGTGAAGACAGAAGAACCAATGCTAAAGAAGCGTCATACCACTAGACCATATCCCCTGAAAGGATAGAAGAAACAACTGATGAGATCGGGAAGCTGGAGAGGCTGGGAATCGAACCCAGAACCTTTTCTATGCTAAAGAAACGTCATACCACTAGACCACATCCCCCATTTTCCGAACTCGGTTGTTCTTTGTTGAAGAAACGAGCCGCTATGGTGGCTTATGTAGGGGCGCGAAGCTTATTTGGTTCGGTCGGAGGGGGACGTGTGGGTTGGTGGTGGGTATCGTGAGATGAAACAGTTGCATGAGCATCAAGCAAAAGTTTTCTTTGGTTGGTGACAAGCGGGGCTTGCCGGCAGCGACCGACTCATGGTAGTGCGGGTTGATTTCATACGACCAGTTGTGGTTTTGGAGGGAGCAGCTTCTAGGGGAAGGCATACAGAGGTTGGCGCCGAGATGGGGCGGCGCTACTCAGTCAGCGGAGACGGATCTAAGACCTCTATCAAAGACTGGGTGCATTTGGGTACAGACCCGGAGTGCGCGTGAACACGAATCGGCCCGAGTGTACGTATATGGTCCAGCAATTCAGGATCATGCGGGCTTGGTAAAAGAAAACTATATTAAACAACCAAGTCACACTTCAATAGTAACTTTGTGTCCGTGCAAGGCTACTAGAGCCAGGCGAAGGGAGAAACGATGAAGAGGAGCGCGAGCCAACACCAGCTCATCCATTGCAAGCTTCCTATGTAACATCTCGAAACAGTTGGAAAGGGGCTCAGGCAAATCTGCCCGCCCTCATTCTGCATATCTCTATATGGGGTATCCCTTCCGTTTGCTTCATTCAACCTTCCGCGTGCCGTCTATCCATCTTGACCGGGCCTATGTACAAGTAAACCCCTCGGCCTTTTTATTTTGGTGACCTTGATCGACCTTCTCTTTGTGACTTATCTGCTTGAAACAGAGAACCTCTCTATCTATCCCAGCACGACCACACTGCCCACCAACCAAGCAGGGAACCACACGCACCAAAAGATAAGAGGCGTGTACATACCCCAAACGCCCCATCCGAACGCGCCCTCCTCGAGGACCTTCTGTATCGCCTCCCAGGGCGTGACGCCCACGACGCCCAACCCGAGCCCGCTGCCATGAAGTGTCGTCGTAGCGACAGCCGCACTCAAGACCACAACGCCGGGGTTCAACAGGCTGAGCAGCGCCGAGTAGGCGTAGCCAGCCACGGGCATCTTCGGGAAGGGCCGGACAAAGGTGAGCGGGGTCGCGAGCAGGCCGACCAGGAAGGCCAAACTAAAATTGAGCGTCGCCAGGGTCGACAGGAACATGCCGAGAAGCAGCAGGAAGAAGGAGGTAATGAGCTGATACTGCTGGTGCGTCGGCTGGTACGTTGTGACGAGGAAGAACGAGAGCGCATGGGGTAGGACCAAGGACAACAGAGTGACCGCGACGAATAGAGGTGCCAATACCTATGATATTGTCAGTATGAAAGGGGCTTTGCTGCCTGAAGCGAGCGGTTACAGGGAAAACTTACACTAGCTGGTGCGTGGTTAAAAATGAATAAGGGGACAAAACCCAAGAATTGGCATCCCGTCACCAAACTAAGGGGCAGGTACAACTCCCTCTCCACGGGGGCCGGTGCCTCCTCAGCTGTCTGCTCAGCCTTCTTGGCATCGACTCCCTTCTTTTCCTTAATATCCTTGCTCTCTTTCTCCGTGTCGGCCTTGGCGGCATATCCAGTCTTGACCCAGAGCGCAATGGCAGTGATGGTAAAGTTGGCCGCAATCAGCATGGCGCTGGGTAGGTAGGTACCAATACTGACGAAGCGCTCCTTCTGCATAAGCAGGTAGAAGAAGAAGCTCTGGTGCAGGTGCTCAAGCAAGTTGTTGAGACTGCGGAACGTGCCCTCGATCAGGCGACCCAGGCCCATCTCGTCGTGCCAGCCCTGGCCAACGGGCTGAATCGTGATGGCGTCGACGTGGTATGGGATGAAGGAGCTGTGGGGCCCCACGGCATGCCCGAGGCCCTGGTTCACCATGCCGCGCAGCATGCAGGTCAAGCGGTCGCGGTACTGGTCGTTGTGGTGGAACATGTGCTGGATCGAGGAGCCCATGCCCATCTGGCCGCTCGCGATGTTGGTCACGCTGTTGATCAGATCCAAGTTCGGCAGCTGCCCGTTGACGCCGTCGTAGACGATATGCACGCCCTCGAAACGCTCCTCCTGCGGGTAGTCGATGGCGAGGGCGCCCTGCAGCGCGCCCGACTTGATGGGCAGGTCCGCCACCCGCCGCGAGTCGTGCGAGTCGTGGTAGGCGTCCACCCAGGCCTGCGTACCAGCGCGGCTGTCCGGCGGCACCACCAGGATGATATCCTTAGACCACAGGCTCCAGCGCTTGAAGTAGCGGGTCAGGGCCAGCGCCACGGCGAGGCCGTTGCGGTTGAACTCGCCCTTGACGTTGCGCCAGGCGGCGACCAGCACGATGGCCTCAGTCGCGTCGCCACGAGGGGCCTGGAGGATGGCGTAGACGTTCTCGCCGGCGACAGTATTGCCCGACGTCGTGTAGGTGTAGTTTTGGCGGCCGACCTTCAGGCCCATGGACCGGAACATGTGCTCGAGCTTATCATTGACCCTGTAAACAAGAAACCACCCCTCAAATGTCAGTCTTCTTCTTCTGTGTATTTGTATGCGCTTCGTGCCAATCTTGTCCAATTCTTCTTGCAATCAAGCAACCACCCAGGTGAAACTACGTACTCGGTATTGGTCTTGTTTTCGAGCGCCCCGACCTCATGCCTGTAGGCCCGGAGAACATTCTGGTCGCTCCCGCCAAAGTAGGTGTGCACCTGCCCGGGCAGCAGCGCATTCTCGGAAATGTAGGTGCGTCGACTGTAGTCGTTCATCGGCAGCATGAAGAGCCATGCGACGCCGATGACGATGAGGAGGAGGCTGATGTAGGGGGCGCCTTCTGCAGCTTCGGGCTGCGGCCCACAAAGAGCGCCGAGGCTATCGAACCACACAGGTGTCAGCTTCGTCTTCTTGCACCAACAACTCTCGAAGTGGAAGATTGGGACAACAGCACATCAATTACTTACAGATGAGTCGCGGCATGGCTCCTAGTGGTTTGGTGGCAGACAATCGGGTGTCAAGAGCTTGAGAACAGCATTGGGGGAGTTCGTGGTGATGTCGCGTTGGAGGTTTAATGGGTTTCGGGGTCCAGCTTAATTGGGTTACAGGGGTTAACGCTGTACTACAGTGCTACTGCGTCTGGCCCGCCGGCTACTGGACACATCGCGCATTTTTATAAGTCAGGCACCCCTGAATCTTGACGAATTGCTATTAGATATCATTTACCATTGTTGCAAGATTTTGGGAAAGCAGAACTTTTCAATTGTGGAATATAATATAATATGTTCCCTACAAATACCACGCGACCTTATTGCTTTGCCGATGCGGCTTTGTCAAGCTTGCATCACATCAACTCCTCAGTAATGCCAAAAGGGCATGCCCGTTCATGAAAAAGAAGTGAGATGGCTTTCACAGCTGATTCCATATTGCGCCCCTAGTATCTAAGAATGATATACACCTTGCAATATGCCGTATAACGCCATGATGATGCCATTTAATATGCGACCAATACACACAACCAAAGATATACATCTCATTAACCATTGCCTAGCCGGCCTGGCGGACGGACCTAAGGACCAAGCCGCTGTGTGGTTCCCACGAGTCCGCTCAAGTTCGTACTGCCTATATATGTTCCAAAGTAGTCAGTAAGCCGGTCAATATAGAGACAGGAATATATGCTTACCGCTACTACTGTTGCTGGGCAACACGCCGAACCGGCCATACGTCTTCTGATCGACACTAACATAGTGCGGCAGACGGCCAAGGAGGTTCAGCTTCCCCTCGATCCACCGCAGGATCTTCTCGGGCGGCGCAATGAACTTGAGGTAGCCCAGGCCGAACAGGTAGCCGGTGCCAATGCCGCACAGGTGGCCCAGGAAGCTGGTGCTGGGGATCAGGGCCGCCGTGACAAACGCCATGACCAGCGGGGTCGTCCAAGTGGGCACATGCACCGTCCCGATGACGAAGTAGGGGTTGATCTTGTACGTCCGTACCGCCTCCACGGAGAAGAGCAGGAACACCCACATACTGGCGCCCATGACCGGGGTGTTGACACGGAAGATGACACGCTCGAGGATGACGTAGGTGACGGCCGGGATCGTGGTCAGAGCTGTTGTGATTGCATTTCGTTAGTCTCTTGAGCGCCAAACTGCAAGGGCTTCGAGACAATGTTCGAAGGGATTACTCACGTCCAAAGAACATAGCCGCGCTCGTCAAGGTTCCGTACTCGCTTTCGAAGCGCTCCAGCAGCGGGGTGAGAGCCAAGAGGTTCAGCAGCGCGTGCAGGAAGTTCAGGTGTATTAATGGGAACGTATTCATGCGGTACGCTGGGTCTCGGTCAGCAAGTGTCCCAGTCTACCGTTGGTTCTTCTTTCTCCCATGACGACTGAAGCCCACGCAAGATCTACTCCTTCTTGTAGTGCCCAGCACGAGGCTTCGCATCTTCCGTACCATACAGATCCTCTTCATAGGCCAAGTCGCCAGGAGCAGAAGAGGTAGAATCCACTCACCTGTGAAAAAGTTCATCTCATCCGGAATCAAGGCACCCCATTTTCTCAGATCCCATGCGCTCTGTATGCCCACCAACCACAAGACCACGATGGCCAGCACCATCAGCCGCGTGAACAGCGGCAGCCGGAAGACATAGGATCGCGCCCTGAGGGTGCTGAAAGATTGTACGTTGGGCATCCTTCTCGTTCGTGTGTGTCGGGTCGAGCGGGTGAGAGAGCGCGCGCAGATATTCGGGACCGGGGAGGTCGGGCTTCTGGGAGGCTCGGAATCTCGGAGGAAAGAGTACAGGTGCCGCTCACACTCGCAGCAAGTGGAAGCAGAGAAATGCGCAACTCTTGTATTGAAACCGTGGTGGGTTCCCTTGTCGAGCGCAAAAAGTTGCGCTGATCGTTTCTGGTGGGTTGGGTTTGACGACGGGCGATGGCGGGATCGAGAATCCTTGTGGCAGGTAAAGGAGCTAATGACCAAGCAGATTCCAGTAGTTCCAACCAAAGGAGTGGATGATGTTTCCAATTTCTCGCATTAATTTACTCAGCAGAAGAAGGCTTTTCAAATCTCTGCTAGCAGCTCCTTCAATCAGTCCAGGCAACTTTTTCAAGAGGGTATGGGTGGAAGGCCCTCTTGCAGAAACAAGTCGAGCTGGTCGCGTGTCATCAAATCCTCGACCACTACAATTAAATGGGACAAACTGTCATGGCGAAACCGAACGCCCATAGCAGCAAGCAACATGCATCCAACCAGGCGTAGGTTCAGGGACCCGCAAATGCAGCCCAACCCTTGCAGGTAACGACGCTAGCTAGGCTCGCCGGCACCTGGCGGCCTTATGTAAGGAGGACATGGATGGAGCTTTTATTAGATCCATGGGTGCAATCCCCGAGACATATCTGCCACCCATTTCACCGGGTTTGACTGCCTTCTACAGTTCAATTTCGCCGATCACTGGCAGTAGATATTAAAATGTTTTCAATACATTAGACACATGTGGCCTTGTTTGTATGAGCTCGTATTTTGACAGTACCTGGAATCATCTGAAATATGGCATCAATTGACAGTCTACACCACACTCACAGCAATTGGGACAAAAATATTGAGTTCGAACATATGAATTTGTACAGATGACTAGAAAAGGAGGCAACGTCCATGTGCGGGCTATAATCCATGAAAACACAACGTCCGTACCAGAAGACCATATAAAACCCCTTGCAATTCTAGCAAACCTCCCCAAAAATGCTTTAATTGTCGTCCCCGGTGAGTCTTCTCCAACCACCTCTCTAGTCTGTCCATCCAGCGGGTATCTTTATTTCACATCGTCACACACTTCGTGGTATTTACGCGCGCGACTTGGCCATGGTGTTCAGAGCAGAGCCGTTCTTGAACCACTCAATCTGGGGAGCGTTGAAGGTGTGGTTCAGCTTGACCTCGAAGGCCTTGCCGTCCTGGGGACGGACAACCATGGTGATGGGCTTGCCAACGGCGAGCTCGGTGCACTTGATGTCGATCTAGGGGAAAAGTTAGTAACTGTTTCATATTATGATTTTGCGGAGAGTAAGAATAGCTTACCTTGTCATCGGGCTTGATCTTGTCGTAGTCGGCGGGCTCAGCGAAGGTCAGGGGAAGCATACCCTGCTTCTTCAGGTTGGTCTCGTGGATACGAGCGAAAGAGCGGGTGATGATGGCAATACCACCGAGGTGGCGGGGCTCGAGAGCGGCATGCTCGCGAGAAGAACCCTCACCGTAGTTCCAGTCACCGATAACGACCCACTTGATGCCCTTGGACTTGTAGTCACGGGCGGTGGCGGGGACAGCGTCCCACTCACCAGTGGTGGCGTTCTTGACCTTGTTGGCCTCACCGTTGGCCTCGTTGATGGCACCAATCAACATGTTGTTGGAGATGTTGTCCAAGTGGCCACGGTACTTGAGCCAGGGGCCGGCCATCGAGATGTGATCGGTGGTGGTCTTGCCCTGAGCCTTGATGAGGATGGGCATGTCGGTAGCATCCTTACCGTCCCAAGCGTTGAAGGGAGACAGGACCTGGAGACGGTCAGAGGTGGGAGCGACGGCGACCTGGACCGAGGCGCGGTCCTGAGGAGGAGCCTGGTAGGTGTCTTGGCCAGGGTCGTAGCCACGGTCGGGCAGACCAGCACCAGTGGGAGGGTCGAGCTTGAACTCCTTGCCGTCCTTGCCCTTGAGGGTGTCGGTCAGGGGGTTGAAGGAGAGCGAGCCAGCAATGGACAGGGCGACAACCAGATCGGGAGAGGTGACGAAAGAGTGGGTAGCGGGGTTACCGTCGTTGCGGCCGGTGAAGTTACGGTTGTAAGAAGAGATGATCGAGTTGGCCTCGCCCTTCTTGACGTCGCGACGATCCCACTGACCAATGCAAGGACCGCAGGCGTTGGCAAGAACGGTACCACCGAACTCCTCGAAGGTCTCGAGCTGACCATCGCGGGCAATGGTAGCACGGATCTGCTCGGAACCGGGGGTGACAAAGAAGGGAGCCTTGGACTTGATGCCGTGCTTCATGGCGGACTGAGCAATGGAGGCGGCACGGGACATATCCTCGTACGAAGAGTTGGTGCAAGAGCCGATCAAGCCAGCCTTGACCTCATCGGGCCAGTTGTTGGCCTTGGCAGCCTCGGCGAACTTGGAGATGGGAGTGGCCAGATCGGGGGTGAAGGGACCGTTGATGTGGGGCTCAAGCTCAGACAGGTTGATCTCGATCAGCTGGTCGTACTCGGCGCCCTCATCCTCACGGAGCTCCTTAGCGTAGGTGCGGGAGAAATCACCGATATCCTTGCGCTTGGTGGCAGCGAGGTAATCGTACATGCGGTCGTTGAAGGGGAACAGAGAGGTGGTGGCACCAATCTCGGCGCCCATGTTGCAAATGGTACCCATACCAGTGGCGGACAGAGTGTCGACACCGGGACCGTGGTACTCAACGATGGCACCAGTACCACCCTTGACGGTGAGGATACCAGCAACCTTCAGGATAATGTCCTTGGGAGAAGTCCAGCCGGACAGCTGGCCAGTAAGCTTGACACCAATGACCTTGGGGGCCTTCAGCTCCCAGGGCAGGTTGGCCATGACATCGACGGCATCAGCACCACCGACACCAATGGCGCACATACCCAGACCACCAGCGTTGGGAGTGTGAGAATCAGTACCAATGAGGAGACCTGGGTTTTGTTAGCTAGTCTCTTCCAACAGTGGCCACAATTTGGATTAGACTCAGTACTCACCACCGGGGAAAGCGTAGTTCTCGAGCAGGATCTGGTGGATGATACCAGAGCCGGGCTTCCAGAAACCAATGTTGTACTTGGCGCAGGCAGAGGACAGGAAGTCGTAGACCTCCTTGTTGATGCTGACAGCGCGCTCCAAATCCTTCTCGCCACCAATCTGGGCCTCAATCAAGTGGTCGCAGTGGACGGTGGTGGGGTTGGCCACGGAGGGCATGCCGGCGGACATGAACTGGAGGATGGCCATCTGGGCGGTGGCATCCTGGCAGGCGACACGGTCAGGGCGCAGGCGCAGGTAGGAGACACCGCGCTCCATTTCTTGCTCATGGGGGTTGTCAAGATGAGAGTAGAGAATCTTCTCGGCGTAGGTCAGAGGGCGGTTGAGGCGGCTGCGGACCACGGAGAGGTTCTCGGACATCTTCTTGTAGTTGATGAAGTTGTTATCCTCCCAGTTGTTTTGCTTGACCTGTGACGAGTTGCGGGAAATAAATTAGCACTCCCATTCCGACGACGACGACGACCATAGCAGCGGGGGGCGGCAGCGACATTGAGGTCGTACCTGCTCGCCTTCTTTTTCTTCTTACCTTTCGGTCCAGAGGGGAGTCACCAACGGTGGCCATTGTGCGGCGCAGGGCCAGGTTGCCCATGACCCGCGAGCGGGCAACATTGCCCAGGACCTGTCGAGTTGCCAACATTGTGACGAAACTGTGCGGTCCTGAGTACCTAGGATACTAGGAGGGGTGTGTGGCGTTGAGCTGATATCAGTCAAGGAGCAATTGAAGCTCTCGCAGGAACGCAATTAGGGAAGTGGAGAGGTTGAGACAGTAACAGACTTGTCTCCCAATGATCAAGTGAAAAAGAGAAAAGGAAAGAAAAAACTTGACTTCTCCCCAGGAGTGATGGTGTATGAGGAAACAAGGTGAAGAGGAAAGGTGGAGAGGTTTTTGTGTTGCTGGCCTGCGATTGATGAAAAAGGCGAAGGCAAGAGCCTACAGGCCTGCCGGGCCCCAGATTCCACGCTAGAGGCCGAGCTGGACCTTGCTGCCAGCTTGGCCCCAGAAAACTGCTGGAAAGCCAGAGGTACCTTCGGTAACAGCGATTGGCATTCGGCCCAGCGGACGAATCAGGGCCTCGCTATTGTCAAGACAGTGCACGTTGGCGTCATATTGCCGTTATCTCAACATCAACCTGCCCAAAATGTTTCCTTATCTGGCTGTGTGTGTGTGTTCACTGCATTGAAGTATTTGAGAGAGCTACCGTTCACCTATTCCCAAATCTTCGATATTCTTTGTTGCCTGTGTATTATTTTGATATGTTCAAGAATGTGCAGGCGAGCAATACTACCATCGACGATGTAGCTATCTGAGTCGGGTACCTGACTCCGTCTCTGCACACAGGAGCAAGCTCTTGTTTCGGGCTACAAATCCGCATCGGAATGTGGACGCGGCTCTTTTGGCCAGCAATGCATCAACAACCACGAAAGGTTAGACCCTTGACTCGGTATTCTTGGGCGATGCTGCGCAACAGCCCTCCCTTTTGTCCTGCTCTGCTGCATGCGTTGGAATTGTATATTCAATGTGTAGGTATTATACTTTAACAGTTCGACCACTGAGCAAATAAATATTGCTTAATGTTCTGAGTATAGGGCACCCGGAGCATATTCTCAATTAAGCTTATTACTCTATCACGACGTAGCAACTCCTGCTTCTAACACCAGGTCATAGTTACCGGTCTGACTGCGAGAGCGTTTTTACAGCACCTGCAAGGCGCCTTTTAAAGTGCTTTTGCCTGCAGCTTACAGTACCTACTTATTCAATCCACGATAGGTTCTTCGTACCCTGTATCCTGCTAGTGTTTTCACCAATAAACAACCTAGTAATTTTTACTATAGGCATGCAATTTGAGATAGCTGGGTGCGGCACGAAGAACTGACTAAGAGAGCACACGAACCTCGGTCACATGTAAAACTACGGGCCCCATGGTAGACTGGTGAACCTCTCTCTGAAACAACAGAGCTTTGATTAGTTTTAGTGTAACGCTATTGGACAATCTCAAATCTCAATACCAACTGCCACGCATTACGTAGGGTATAGTCTCCAGAAATGCGTTCCACGTCAGCAATTATCCATATAACGGATTTCGATATCCATCAACTATCCAAGGAATTCAACTACCAAACTTAGGCAGTGAGTAGGTACTCAATTAGCCGCCCATGTACCCCCCTACGTTGCCATGGCATTCCTGAGACGGTTGAACTTCCATGGGGGGGAAGCGAGAAAAAATCTTGCAGACCTGGAGATCTAGAAGTGGAGCCAGCTCCATACCGTCGCCAGCAGCTCATTGGGTCTGCCCCAGAATGAGGAGCCGCACCCCTCGGCCGACTTAGTATATCCGCTCGGTTTTCCGCGAAGCACCGAAGCCAAATCTCTTGGCTTATTATTGTTTCCAACCTTTTGCCCGGCTACCCGGGTTGCGAGATGCCGAAAGACGAGTGAAGGCCGGCGAGTACGTTTGAGGTATATGTATGCCGTTTGCCCTTTCCTCCATCCGATAGGGGGAATGCATTGTGCGACTCGAGAGCTTGGTCAACCAATGAACGAGTTGGAGACGTCCAGTTAAGTAAACAGGCGCGTCTAAGCAATGACACCAAGCACTATCACTGGTTGAAGAAGTATTAGATACCTACCAATTATAAATTGTAGACAAAACGATGCCAATCGGCTCTATGAAGTTGCCTAACGATTGAATCTGGCATGTGGTCTGGGGTGCTCCGGATGGCCGCTACCAATAAATACCCGTTTGCCGCGGTAGAGATACTGTGGACGACCAGTCTCGCATTCATGGCAGAACTGGCTGATATTATGACCTGTCGCCAATTGTTCAGAACAAGTGGGTATTAGAATTGTCTGCTTTTCAGGAAGCGGCGTTTCACTGAAAGTAAATCTGGACGCCGGTCCGATGAGAACGGGATCGGCATCACATGACCGACCGTCTTCTATCTTCCAGCGTCATAACAGGGGTTGGTCCGGTCCCAGAGCAACTTGACAATGTGTGCAGTCGTACTGGCCTGATCCTGTACAGATGTAGACATAATCGATTTAGGAACAGTTTGCAGCCGATGTTAGTACCTTGGTAGGTAGACACAACAGATGTATGAGTAATTAATTCGAGATCTGCGTATTCCAAGTGCCGCGATCTTGCCTACCTACGCTATTTACCCCCTTACAAAGTCATGTACGCCGTAAGGGGTGGTGATAAGCTCAATAGACGGTCAAGTGCGCTGACTTGACAACGTCGTCCTTTTGCCCGCTGGGGCGGGTTGGGTCGGTTGGTTAGAGCACTGGTTCCTTCGCCGTGACATACGCTTAGATACTCTGTCCCTATCCGATTTATTACGAGAATTCGAAGACAGGCGAATTGAGATACCTGTGTTGGAATTCAACACAGTAAGGGGGAAGGAGGGATGGCTGGGCCAATATGCGCAGTAGCACCAACAACAAGAATGGTGGCGGTGACGACAGCGTCAGTCGCCCCCTCGTCGTTTCGGGATTGGAAGGTACAGTACAAGCTACGAGATAGTTGGTCTAAGGGGAAAGTCGCGATCGAGGAGCGACATGTCGGTGGCCACAAGACCGCCGCCAGGATAATGGAAAAAGAAGGAAAAGAAATTGCTACTTCGACGCGACCGATGCTCGTCGAAATACCCAAGGGTTTGTGTGTGGCAGTAACAGCTGATCTTTCATCGGGTTTGACAAAGGAGCTGGTCGCGCAGATCACCTTATTCGAGGTCGAGTCGTCGAGGGCGCTGGCGCCAGCCCCAGGGCTTCAACCCATGCTACCATGGACAAGCTCTCGAGACATTGTTTTCTATCTTTTCAGTCACGACGAAATTGATATCAAGTCACGGATTTGAGCACATGTGAAGTTCGAACAGCGTTCTGTATTCTCTTCTCTACCAATGTGTGAATGGGAGAGATTTTTGGTATCAAAGTCATCAAACCACTCGAATGCAACCCCCAGTTTTTCTATATAAAAAAGTTTCGAGTCACCTCCTATATCCCAGATAGGAGGTCCAGAATAAGTCCTCTCCAGATTGCTCCAACCCCCTTACTTCTTCTTCGAATTCCTCCCCTCAAGAGTACAAGCAGATCAATCGACATCGTCGTCGTTAGTCTCTGCAGCGACTACTGGCGCAACGCCGTTGGAAGCCCCGTTAGAAGCCTTCTTCTGATCCGGGTAGTGGTCGACCTCTCCGCTGCTCTTAATAACGCCAATGCGGTCGTACAGACTGCGGGCGCGCACATAGGGGTCCAGCTGCCAGTAGCTCGAATCCAGCTTCTTCGCCGTCTGGTCGCGCTCCGTCCTTAACGTCTTACGCTTCTCGGCATCGGTCTCGCGGATCCACTCCAGCGTCTTGGCCTCAAACTCCTCATAGAGAACCTCGCGCTCCGCCAGTAGCTTATCCCGGGTTGCCGTGTCCTTCAGCTTGGCGTTCTCGCCTGGTGTCGGCTCGACGTACTGGTAGGTCCAAGCCTCCTCGCCTTCCAGCTCGGTGGGCACCTGTTTCAGGGGCACAAATGCGGACAGCTCCTTGGCATTGCTCGTGAAGTTCACCTTGGCGGCAACGACGGGGTCCAACCAGCCGCGGATAACCTTCCAGATACCTACACGAAAAAGCATTAGTACATCATTAAGAGTTCAGCGAACGTTTCTCCATCTTACCTTGGAAGATCCAGGGCGACTTATGCACCAAAACAACTCCTAGAGATTCGGGATAGTTGGCCTCGAAAGTTTGGATCATGAACTTGATAGGTGTGTAGTCCATGTTGGCCATGGAGAAGCCAGTCATATCGAAAATGATACAACCAGTCTCGACAGGGTACTGGAGCATTATGCGCGTCGTCTCAATCAAGTAGACGGTGTACCTCTCGAGACTCTCCTGACTTTGATCTCCACCCTTGTGCAGGCGCACCCGAATCGTGTTGATGGGCCGCCCATCCTTGTCCGTGCCATGCGCAAAGCTCTTGCCCATGCGCATTTGCATCAGGAAATCTTTAGCAAAGGCCTTCTCGGCTTCAGTGCCCGTCTTCTCCTTTTCCACGAAGTGCTCTTCGCCGTTCAGCATAATGTCGTCATCCACCTTGTAGTCCTGTCGCCACTTCATGGTGCTGACCAGCATAACCAAGGCCTTGTTCACGTCCCACTTGCGAGCGCGCAGGAACCGTAATAACAACTGATCAGGGTGGTCCATCTTGATCATCCCCCACATAGTGTGCCGAATGCTCTCAGGGGACCGGCTGGCCAAGGTCTCGCGGAATTCCTTGTTCTGGCCGTACTTGTCGTCGGCATCGTTTTCCTTGATGCCATCGAAAGTAGCCACGGCCGGTGCCTTCTCGTCGAGGTTCTCCTTATCCTTCTTGTCCTTCTTCTTGAAGAGCCCTAAGCGCTTCTTCTCCTTCTTCGGCTGGCCTGAGCCGTCGGAGTCTGTCCTTGGCTGAAGAGCATTGCCAGGGGCTTCCGTCTCGGCGATTTCCTCCTCCGAAACGCCGCAAACTTGGTAGATGAGCTTCCATAGCTCGCAAAGCTTGGCCTGCTGCTCCGGCGTCAAATTCCCTAAGGTACCCTCCATCTCGGGATCTATATCTAGAACAACCTCGAAGTGATCTAGTTCTGGTGAAGTCTCAGGTAATGCGACCTCGGTCGTTTTAGTGCCGTATACAACGATGCCTCCGATACCAATAACAAGGACTGGGACAAGGTAAAGAAGTGAGCTCAAGCTGCTGTGTAGAGTATGAGAGCCCTGAGTGGTCGTTCTAGAGTGAACCGAATAAGTCTCGCGCCGAGCAGCTTCTCTAGTTCCCCGAAACAAGCGTGGGCTTGTGTAATATAAGCGACGTGGCGAGCGCGGCAGTGACGTCCGAGGCGAAACGGTAGTAGTCTGATGTAACGACCGCGTAGAGTTTGGGATACGAACAAGAGCGGGGAAGGTTGGTCTAGCTGCTTGGGCTGGCCGTGATAGCAGTCGATGCGCAGGAAATACGCAGGTCGTATGTTTCAATGCTCTGTCCAGGACGACGGAATGTGTAGTGCCCAGCGCGGCTTTCATAAGGTCCGAAGGTATGTTGGGGCGTAGCCGAGTCCGGGTGACCCGTACTAATCGAGGCGCAGGCTCAGGTATAGCTACAGCAGATTGCGCAACCCCTCCACTATCAAATGTATTCACAAGGAAGCGAGGTCGAGGTTGTGTTGCGGCGCACAAACAGGGGCTTCAGCGGTATGGCAAGTCGCTTTCGAACGAATAATAGACTTTGACCCGACCGAACGGAGAGCTGGTTGGAGTAGAACAGGATTCCCCGTCGCCGCAGATGGGAGGGCGTCGTGTGCTCGTGGGTCGAGATTTGCGAGCCCAAAGTGGATTTGCGATGACACTCGTTGACAGAAGCTTAAAGGGGTTTTCGACAGGGTTTAAGCGAGTCAAGAGGAGAAGCGCAATAAAAGGAGGAGAAACACGATCACGAGGAGAACTGGCGTTGCAAGATGCGACAGCGCTACACAGGGAGATGTTGACTGTCGTTTGTTGGCATATTGGAAATCCTGGCTTTTTGGTGAGAGACAGAGGGTGGCTCCAGTCGCGGGCACCACTAGTCCTTCGTCATCATCTCTCTTGCATCTCATCCCCCAAATCTCCGCTGCTCCCGGGAAGCCTGCGCCCAAGCGGCCCAATTCAGCACCTATCCCTCCACTAATTACGCTATTGGTCAGAAACACCCTTATTAGGGATCCGCGGATTTGGGTATGCCTGCCATCATTAGCACCAGCTAGCATCATTCGTGGTGTGTTCCATTGCATTTGCATTGATGCGACGCCTCTATCGATTTATGCTTGATATGCCTGTTATACCAATAGACCCTTGCACTGGTGCTGTATCTTCTTTGGGGAACCTGTTTTAGGTGGTGATTAGAGCTCGACCCAGCTAAAGTGCGGGACAGCAAGGCAATGTGCAATTGACTTCAACCCCGCTAGGCGCTAGGCCGTTCAAAGTGCTGGCACTGGTTTTACTGGCAGTCTGCATGTGTACGATTTCATTGGCGAAACGCGATATGACATCTATCCGAGATACGAGGTTATTCACACTCTGTTTCATCTCAACCTCCAACAAAGTCGACATTGTAAAATTAAACGTCTGAAACAACCCGGCGTCTTCGTTAGACTTGATCCAATCGGACCAGACAGACGAGCAGCAAGAAACACACGGTACACCGTGTGTCACCGCGCAAAGAAGCGCGAGAGATCGAACCAACCGACTGTTTACCTGCTTTCCCATTTGACGATCCTCGAACGACCACAGAACGCTGCTGCCTACCTGCGCCCCCCGCCCCCTCCCTTCCACCAGTCGGTCGCCCACAGTCGAGTCGAAACTCGAAACAATGGCAGATCATCCCCAGCGCCCTCGCTCCACCTCCCGGTCGCGCCCGACCACGCCGCTGCGCCCGTCCTCGCGCTCCTCGTTCCGCGACTCGGCGCAGCGGGCTGGAGAGGGCGGCCACGAGCCGTTCCCGCTCAACGTCTTCGAGCCCGCCTTCGCCGAGCTGTCGGACGCCGTAGCGGACCTCGAGGCCAACATGATGCACTTCCAGCTGATGCACGAGAGCTTGGCCCGGTTCAGCGAGGACTTCGCCAGCTTCCTGTACGGGCTCAACATGAACGCTTTCTGCGTCGACTTTCCCGAGGTACGTAAAGAGAAGAAAGCACGTGGTGCGACGCAGAAATGCAGACTAACATACAGGTGGTGGTGTCACTGCTTTGGGACTTGGGTACTAACATTACGTGTGAAGGGTCCCATCGCCGAGTCGTTCAGGAGAGCGAAACAGCAAGCACAGCACGAGCCAGAACAAGCGGCGCCTGCAGGTACGATAACAGCATTCACGTTTGGCAGTGTCGGTCACTAACAAGACGATTGATCTAGCCCGGGCTCGAAGTACAGAGCGTGGAGAGCCACCGGATGGGGAAACAACTTTCATGTATGTTGTGTGTGCATTTGACTGTATTGTGTTTGCTGACGCCAATCCAGGACTACGGACTTCTCCTTCGTCGAAAACCCTTCGACTACCTCCAAACCCACGCCCAAAAAGTTCTCAGCGCCGGCCCCGCGACCGGCTCGGCAGTCTCGCATGCCTCAACCCTCACGTGGCGGTGTTTCCTCTTCAAGAGGCAGATCGGGTATTGCTCGGGGCCGCGGGAGTGCTTTGCCGAGAGGAAGAGGAGTCCGATGAGTATAGATCCGTGAAGCAGGACCAGATTCACAAGTTCATCAGCATGTATTGTATCAAGGGACAGTCTGGACTGCCATTAATTGTCCTCTGCATAATAGATAGCCTCAACGCGTCTAAACATAGCAGATAGGTACGGAGACAGTTTGTCAAGAAGCCATGCCCGGTCCTATCGCGATGGGGGTATCGAGACGCCTTGCAGACACTGTCATGCCGTGGGATATCGGCAGGTCACGCATGGTCGTAGCCAGCAGAATTGCTGTGCTAATGGAGCCGCTGGGTTGCAGAAAAGCGAGATTGGCATGTTGGATTTGTGACAGTTCAGGTCATCATGGCCTCATCTTCATCTTTAGCAGCCGCCTTGCTGGGGCCTTCGTTGTCGACACCAAGCCCGATGGCCGCCTCGGCCTCTTTTTGGGTGTACGGCTCCTCTTTCATCTGCTTGACTCTATAGAAAGCAACACGGTCAGAACTCGTAAAGTCAAACGTGTGGTGAACAATGAATTGTTCAAGTGGAACTTACCTTCTCTTGTGAGGTTTTCCCTTCTGGTGGAAGATCATGTTCCTCTCGCTCTCAAACCACTTGGCACATTCGACGCAGTACCATTTGCCCAAGTCCGGAAGGTCATCGGTCGCCTTTGTCTCCTTGTACAGCTCCAGGTGCCTCGGCGATAACAAGTCGGCCTTGATCTGGTCGAGATCGCGCAGATGGCGACGGGTTTTGGTCGTCGTGCGCTTGTTTTTGATGCCCATCGTGAAAGATCTTGCGGGTTTCGTAGGGAACTCGATATTTATTCTCTTCCTCGGAGAATAATTGCTGATTCGCAATTGTCGGCCTGGCTGGATCACTGACTGATAAAGCTGCTCACTCAAGCAATCGCTGCGGTAAAGTTGAGCAGGTGGGATGGGATAAGGAAATATTTCGGTGGGGTATGGCTCTAAAAGTTCTATCAGCGATAAGCCAGTTCACTTGGTGGGTCTCGCAGGAGGCGCTGCAGATTACTAGGATATAATCTGCACTAAAGCCATTTTACTTCATCAACCAATTTCCGACATCCTGCCAGAGTGGTTAATGGGTGAGACTTGAATGCTCAGTGTGAGCTTCAGCCATCTCATGACTTCGGTCGCGTAGGTTCAAATCCTGCGGATGTCGTGACATTTTCTTTTTTACTTTTTTGCTATATCATCTAAGACGATATTACTTTCGAGAATTATTATTTTTAGCTTCTGTAATCTCTTTTTCAGTCGGCTAGCGAAATTGAAGGTGCTTGATACACACTGCTGCGTTTGCATCAACTATCACGGTTGGCCCCTTAACAGGCAAGTAGGTATGTATTAACATCAGCGAATTCAACCACCCATGTTGAGGGCTACCCGGAATAGACCAATACCCTCAATCTAGCGGATATGAATCCCATCGAGTCCTCTCCTTGCCGGTGTATGAGTCTTGAACAACTGCCCTTCGTTTCATTAGTTCTACGCAGCACCTCCAGCCTCTAGCTAGTGAAAGAGATCAGGATATGAAATCTAACAAGCATGTAGTACGATCGGCTGCTGTCACCTGGACTGGGAAAGAAGCGATGAAAGCAAGGGGCCAATGGGTGTGTGTGATCTCCCCTGGCACTGAATGAACCCACAACCCCTGACTGTAGGCACGTAACAATCGCTGAACATTGAAGATGATACGATAGTAGTTCATTCATACCAATCTCCCCAAACCTCGTCCTCTAAGCAGGTACTCTAACAATTAATTCAGACATACTTCCTCCCTTTCCGCACAGGGTCGACGATATTCGCATCCATCGACGCCAATGCAATATGCCCGACCGGCTCGTCGGGCTTGACATCCCCAAACTTGATCTTCAGATCCCCCATGGATTGTGCTCTTTCCGATGCCTGGAGCGAGGTGCCAGACCAGGAACCAGAGACGTACGAATTGTCACGCACGAGACTGGAGAAGTTCAATGCGAGTTGCGGGTTAACCATCCAAGCACGCAGCAGTGGCGTAGCCAGACAGCAGACCAACAGGACACTCGAAGCGAAGACGGAGGCGACGAGCCAGCCGCCGTTACATTTCAACAGTATGTTAATTTGGGTCACGGTGGCGGTCGTCACCCCATCTAAGGCAGGGTCGTCATAATTTGGGTAGATGCCGGGGAATGGGACCAATAAACACATCCCGGTGAGCAACTCCCAGTACGAGTTCAGGAGCTGAGCGAGTCGGATAGAACGCGTTCGCCGTGGTAGAGTGGATGCAGGGTCATGTCCGTCCCCGTAAGAGGGAGAGCCCCAGGTGCGCTCGGGATCCGCCATATAGGACGAGACTTGGGTGGGTTCGAAGGCGGTACTTCTGAGCGAGGTGGTGAACATTTGGGCAAAGGTGGTAAACTGAAGAGTGCCGTCGCATTCCAAGCAATCGAAGACCGTCCAGGAAGGGACGGTCAGCGGCGAGTGCGAGCGCCGTACCCTCTTCACAGCCGACTTGTCGCGGCTCCAAAAAACTTCAGCCTCCACGTAGACGGTACTCATGCTGCATACTCCAGCCGACATCGAATGGTGGCCATCTGGCGTAATCAAGTACAAAGAGTATATAGAGCCATTTAGTCGGGCATCTGTGTCGAACTGATGCCAAGAGCTCTTGTTGACAGAGTAGTCTTCTGTGCTAAAAAATATCTGTCGTGGAGATATGTTTGCGTTGTTTGGGCGGCGCAAAGTTGCAGCATTCAGGTCGATGTCAGTCAGCAAGCATCCCGTGCCCGCTAGTGTATCACAGTTACCAGCCTTCCAAGTCGATGTTGATATCTGATCGCTGGTATTGGCGACCCTCTTTGATGACTGTTGCGATATCCACATTCTATCGCTCGTGAGATTGTGGCAGTCAAGCGCCCAATACCAAGTCTCGATTGGATATAATACGGTATAATCTTCAGTGGATACATTCCGTATGCCGTCCAGGCGCCTGAAGCCGACTCTGGATGCATAGTCGGATGTGTTCCAAGGAACATCGTACCAGCCGTCATCATCACTACTGCGACCTTGATCTGCTTTCAGAGGTTCGATCATGGGAATCTTGATTTCTCTAAACAGACCCCTTGAGCCACCATTACTACCAGTCAGATAAGCCACCCACAGTGAGTTCATGAAAGATTTTTTTGAGGCTGCGAAGGTCTCATTGGCCCAAGAGTGAACCATCTCTTGCGGTTTGGAGTACCTCAATGTCTGCGTCGTGGTGCCATTCCCAGTCGACAGAAGACGAAGCGATGTCTGGCCCGCAATCGGAGAGAGAATCCAGAGGGCGGCGAGAGTGGTGCCCAAGATACTGGCTCTCTGCACGCCTAGCCGGGCAGTGACAGCACCGCCCACAGTAGTGCTAGATGCCAGGATATCCAATATTTCGATACGTTCGCCGCGTTGGAGCCGCCACTGTATGAACGTTTTGATCATCCGACCTACTACCGCCGCAAATAAGATGGGGAAAACAGTCGGAGCCTTGTGATTAAATATGCATCAGTAGTAGTGTCAAGCGTGAACGGTGTCGGGACGTCCATATTTCGATGCTTGCAATAGTGCATTATAGAAATCCATGTTGGCTGCAATTATAGCATTGTCGTGGGACTTGGCCAAATACGCAAAAACCAGAAATCCAACACAACCGGAAAAGAGCAATAGGTCTATGGCGAGATCGCAGACTCGGGATATAAGAGGTGGCTGCACAGTCTTTGGCCCATATTCATCATTGTGCCGTGGTAATGTCTTGCCGGAGAAGTTTGACGATGAGTTCAACTCCATGTCGTCGGATGACGCTGGTAGCCTGGTGAATCGTGTTCCTGTCATGACTTTCACGGATATATTTATGTATTGATCATGAAGGTAAGATAATTTATCTTCACCATGTTGATAAAGAGCCTTCTGTGCAGTATAATCCAGAGCAGGCTGAGCATCCAGGATGGAGGTGGAGGGTAGCACATAGTTGGCAAACTGAGCAGTGTTGCATTTTCGACCCCAACTACGTAATTCAATCCAATATTGTCTTTCTGTATGGCCGCACTGCCATATGTCTATACCAATCATGTCACTCGTAGCCTATTTTAGTCCGTATATCGATTGTCATCGGGCTGTGGAGATGCATTTTGAGAAGCGTGTCTTTACATGCTCTATGGTCTATCATATCAGCCCCCCTTTTACTGGGGGCTAGCTTCCTCTTCGTGTGCGTCGTATCATCATTTTTAGATCTCTCTCTAACGTTCTATGAAAGAAACCGTAGAAGGAATAACGCCAAACCCAAATCAACCAAGATACGCAAGCGCGCGCAAGTTCTGTCTCTATGTCTGTATTACTCCTTCGTTCCCTCCGGTGCGGTCTTGAAGCCCCACTTCGAGCCCTCGTAGTTGGCATAGCACAAGAACTCGTTCTGGAGCTTGTGGTGCTCCGGCTCGTACGTGCTGGTGCGCACGCCGAAGGACTTGTAGAGACGCAGAACCAGGTCCTGCATGCGCTCGCCCGTGCAGATGATGGCGCGGACTTCCTCCGGGTGGACCGACTTGGTGATGTGCCGGATTGTGAGGGCGGCTTTGAGCAAGGGGTTAGTGAGACTGATAAGCGAAAAGAGCATGCGGGCATAACTTACTCTTAGTCTGAGTATCTGCGTTCAGGAAAGGAGGGTCCACGATGAAGCGGTCCACGGTTCCCTTCAGCTCCAGCGGCACCTTCATGGGGTGGTTGTAGTCGTAGAAAATGAACTCCGGGAACACATCGAACCGACGATCGTGTTCCAGGAGGTGCAGCTTGGGCTTGGGCAAATTGTAATCCGCAGCGTTCTGTTCAGGTGGTCAGCACTTTTGTGACCCCCTTTTCCGGGCGGGGGCCGAGTTCATGATCAAGCCCTCGACTCCCGTTCGCTGTAACTACGAGGAGAAGCCGACTTACCAAGATGTTCTTCATCGCGATGAACACGCTAGGAGTAGACACGATTGCAATGGTGGTCTCTTCGGTGGCTCCATCAAGCAATTGCTCCGCGAGAAGCGTCGCGCAATCATCCGAGTACTGGCGTTCTCGTTAGCTTCCGAGTTCAATCTTGTGAAACGGACTTCTCGGTCCCTGGCGAATTTGAGGCAGAAAAGCGTCTGTCGCCCCCATTGACAGCACTACTCTCCAATGCGCACCCCAAATCGACCTCGTCCCAACTGAGGGCCCCGTAAATCTCTGGAGACATAGATGCACTGAGTTCAGATGCTCTCTATCCATCCAGCGAGTGCAAACATGGAGACATAAAACCACATGCGGCTTTCTTCTCCATATGTTCGACCCCCCTTAATTCATCTGCACCCTC